>JAOTON010001960.1:0-1200000 GCA_034440635.1 Lepas anatifera
GCATTCGAAATCATTGTGTGAGGATTTTTATTTGAGATGGGTTAAGGAAGGAAGTTGACAAACCTAATTTACAGCCTGTTGCCCAACCACAGTCTAGTCTAATTGTTTGGTGAGTTAATTTAGAATTTGTGATTTTACAGTATCGGAGACAAAGCACTCTGTGACAGAGTTTAGATTTGCCGAATTTGTAGATGGTCTAGCACTCTAGGGGAAATAATTTATCTGGTGTGATTAGAGTGCATAACACCCCCTCAAGAGGTTTAGGCTTTTCAAGAGCGTGGAGGGCAGTGCCGGATCTAGGACTTCATTTTGGGGGCTACGGCCTTGAGTGTCACCCACCGTTGTCTCGGATTAGCATCTTGCTTCTGCGTTAACTATAGGCACTTGAATATTTTGGTGGGTTGAACCCCCTCCCCCTCCCCACTCTGTCCTTGTATCTGCCACTGGTGGAGGGCATATCACTCCCGGAGGAATAGTTTTAGCGCGCAGATGAAGACGTAGGACCCTTGCCGGGGACCGAAGTCGCTTCCCATGCTAGCTTATTGGGGTAGGATAACTAATGGTCGTAAGATGTTTGGTTATGTCGGGTTAATTTAGCAGGAAATTCTGGCGGCGGGACTGGTTTTTGGGTTATGTTTTTATTGTCGGCCAAAGGGTAATAGGGGTGTTCCACGACATATAGACTAGTCGATAACACCCTCATATCGCAGATTTCGGTGTATTTTTTGTGAGGGGGGGCATTGATGGAGCTGATGACGATTTTCGTATTCATTTTCCTACCTGATTTACGGGTTGAAAATTATGGCCTCAAGCATTTTGACCATACCCACTCGCATGTTTTAAGACGAAATTTTACCTGTATACTTCTACAAATACCATAAAAACTTGATCTAGGTATCTTAACCCGCGTCCCATTGGGGGTCCGGCGCCACCTTTGCCCCACCGGGGGCCCATCGATGCCCCCCGCCAACTCCGAAAAGATGGCGGTTAGCGCAAATCTGCAAAGTGCATTAGAAAGCTCGCGTGAATTCAGTAAGAAGTTATTTGTCACGTTTAAGCGCTCAGGTCAATGGCTTGACCTCCAGAGGTCAAGTTAGGTCAAGATGGGCTATTTTCACTCAAATATGCAGTGCTTACGCAAACTGGGCAAACTCTTATGCCATTAGAGCTATTGAGATCTTGTAAAGTACATTTCAAAGAAAAATGTCTTTAGAAACTCAGCTTAACATATAACGAATGAAAGTCAGTGACGAGGCATACACGATTATGTTTGATTCAGCACTCTAGCTTAATTAGGTCAAAAGGTATTGTCAAAATACTGTTTTTGACCCGGTGACCTTGGATGACTTCGGAGAGGTCAAAGGGGAAACATGGCCCGGGGATCCGTGAAATAGTGTCGAAGAACGCCTTACTGAGCAAGCTGAACATTTGCAATCGTTTTTGTGACTTTTAGATCATAAGACAGCTTTTCCCATGCTTTTTCAATGGGAGAGGTCACCTCGTGACTTGACCTCAGGTCACCAGATCGAAAAATCCCGGCTATACATTTTGTAGACCCTGGAGTGGTCACAAAGTGTAGGAAGTCGATCGACTCAGAAATGTAGCTCTTATTGAGCTCAAAAGTTGAAGTGAGGTGACCTTGGTTGACCCGGCCTGGTGACCTGACCTTAGGTGACCCGGGGTAAAACATTTCTTGGATTGTGGGAAAATGATGGGGTGAGAGGGAGAGCCCTCAACCGCGGTGCTGTGCCTCGTCGTTTTTCTGTTATCCGGAAAAAAACCTTAGGGGGCCATCGATGGCCCCCCATTGGGGCGAGGTTAATTACAAATAACGAATTCTGGCTCATGGAAGTATAATTCTGAAAATTAAATTTTGAATATAATATACATTCTTGATTTTCTCAACTCTATAAGAACTATTTTCCTATGTTTTATTTTAAAGTTTTTGAGGCTCATACTACTCTTTATACTTTTCTCTATCAGATTCAGCAATACAAAGAATGGAGTCTGTAACAGAAAGACAGATCTGAGCTCCCAAACGTCCCGACCCCCCACTTTTGTGCGCCTTGTGCGCCAGCGCGGCCCGCCGTCTCTGCAACTATCAAACGTCTCTGGTCACGAAAATGGTGTCAATGGTTGGATTGGTGGGACATGAGGGTAATAATGTCTTTAAAACAATAAATTGTAATCAATGTCCCATTCCTTAACACCCGCTCTGGAGAGGCGTACGACACTTACGCGCTCTAGAGGGGGGACTGGTAGGCCCCCGAGCTCTGGGAAACTAAGAGGCTTAGAAAAACTCTGGTTCGGGACTGGGTGGGAACTATTGAAATATATACAATGACCGATTTTGATTTAATTAGGTCAGTATCGTCAATAGTGGATGTTCCCTAGGGCGATCGTATTTCAGTGTTTCTTTGCGAAGGTAGCTCATTTGTCTGAGTGTTCAAATGAATGATCAGCTTTGGGTAGCCTGCTTGCAAAGTTAGGTCAACTCTGCTGAATGTTTTCCCTTTCGAACTCTCTGTGGACATTGAGTTTGCAAATATTTTCGCGATCAGAAATCCATCTCCTTTTTTTCGAAAATGATACGGATCGTTAATGTTTGTTCTTCACTGATTTAATCTCAAAGTTAATGCTGTGTTATTATTTTCCTAACCGAAACCGAAAGAAAACGAACACTACAGACATTCCTCTTGTCCTGATATTTTAACCCACCTCTTCCATAGGCTTTGAATACATATTCCTAGTTATAAACAAGATCAATGTACCGTGTCAGTCATCGTTTATTGAATTTATAATAACAGTGGTGGTCGGCTTATGACGTATGGCGGAGACATTGGTGATGAAGTTTAACAACATGGAATGAGTTTGACGGGAAGCACCGGCTACGACCAGACGATCCAGCATCTTCCAGACAGCAGCAGACCCGGCAGGAGGGGCGCGCTACCCTGTGGGAGAGCCGGTCGGTCGGTCACGCTACTCGCGTCGGCTCCGGATGACTGTGTGTTCGGTCTTCGCTGATCCGGTCCTGGACTTTACTGCTCGGCGCTGGCGACGGCCGCCTGACCGTCGGCAGACTGTCCGTCGGCGCCGACGGGCACCGAGGCGGAGTTGACGCGGTATCCATTCTCATCGGCCGTCCATTGAACCACGATGTTCTCGCCGTTGGGTGCGGTGTAGGAGTACTGGCCGGAGCGACGCAGGGTTCCAGTCTCCGGCTCCGGGCCGGGCAGGGGCTCTCCCAGCTCGCTGCTGGCGATGCCGTTCTCGGTTTCGACGTCGACAGAGTAGCTCTGGTCGAGGGCCTCCTTGAATTCCTGCTTGATGATCTGGGCGTCCTTGTCGGAGCCCTGCACGTACTCCTGTGCCGCGGCGACCGCCACCAGAGCCAGAACCACGATCTGGAGAGAGGGGAGGAGGTGTTAGCACGGCGAGTACGCTGCTCCGTGTCGAGCTTAACAGCTTTGATTGCACTGCCATGCGTGCGGCTATTTATGTTCCCGTTCGAATTTAAGAGCAAATTCAGGGCTTTGTTTTAGAAGGTTGACAGTGCCACAGTAGCTCTGTCGTCGCCATCGTTCCTGCCGTTTGTAGGCATGGGGGATAGCGTAGAAGAGACTACCGCTGGATGATTTCTAGGTCTGAAGTACCTCAGACCCCGGCTCCCCGCTTCCTTTTTCGCTCCGAGAGTCATGTGTTCCAACCTGGTTCTACCTAGCTCCCATTCCCCTTGTGAAGCAAGCGAGACAGGTTGTCGAAATTCCGTCAGTCAGGACTGCAATGCCAGAATACTAAAACTGAATGGCTAAAGTAAATTGCAAGTTAAAGATAGATCCGATATTCTGACTTTTTATGTTAAAATGACAGCATCCATGAGTGAAAGATAGTCGTCATTAAACTTAAAAGTTAGTCAAATGCTTACGAAAAGTTCATGGTATTAAAGAGATATACGCGAAGAAAGATTACCAACTGGATCAAAAGGTGACAAAAAGTTTTTTTTCAGAAGTCTTCTCTCATTTTTGCGAATTCGGCTTCTAAATGTCCTAAAATAATTCTCAAAGTCAACATTTCTAGACGACTTATCGAAAATTATCACTATCGATTAAATGGCGTGGCCTCGGCTATGACCATCAATTTATCTATGAACTAGGTCTTATCTGTCCTAAAAAGTGGTGTAGAACCTCGAACTATCACAGAAAAAAGATTCTTGAAAAAGCAACACTCAAAAACTCCTTTGAACAGAAATATTGGACTTTAAAGAAATCACAAGTGACCAATCAAAAACCCAGGAATTATACCTGGGTGACGTGACATACCTGACGCAAAAGTTTTGTCATCCTGGGAACTTTGTAGAAAACGACTGAAGACCCGAGGTACGAAACGATTGAAGACTTGAGTATTTGTTTTATGCTCCACATCTAGGGCAAACTGATTCATTTCGTAGTTTTTATGGGCTATGTACAATTAATTCAAATACAAATGCAGGAGAACAGACATTTAATTACAAAAACAATTACTTTAAAAACTTAAAATAGCATTGGAAAACATTGCGATGAAGAACAGGTCCCAGCCTTGTACTAGTGCCGTTTACATGCTCCAATAATAGTTGAGTGGCCTCCAAAAATGTTGCCGAAGATGCAAAAATAAATGACAGTTTCGTAATTAAGATTTTTTCGAACAGCAAGCAACCACCATAAAAAATTGAATGTGTCTCCCTTTGACGCCCTGTGCTTTCTTCGCCCTAACTTTTGACTGAGACACGAAGATAACGCTGCAAGGGTTAGCGCCCAGGTGCCGGTGGTGACTTACCAGCTTCATGTTTGAGATGGGATGATTTGGATGATACTGTGATGGTTCTCTGGCCCTCGCCGCTTTTATACGATTCTCGTCCAAAAGACACCTGGCTGGTTAGAGGTAACAAGTGGTGGATTTTCCTCCCACTCGTGCAGATGTGCTTTGCAGTGTGTGTGTGATCCTCCGTTGGTGGATGGTGTTAGGTGTCTGACCTTGTGTGTGAGAGCCGTGTGAGATGCCGGTTACAGTCTGGTGCAGCGCAGTGGCGTCATGGGCCGGCCCTCCGCCACCCTGCTGGGCTGGCAACTCTTTTCGCCTCAGATGGCTCCCCCGATCGTCCAGATAATCTAATCGGCATTCATGCAGGCTGCAGGAGCTGTCGGTGGGGATTTGTACAAGCTGTCGCTGCAGCCGAGAGTGACTATCGCCATTTCGCTGAGACAGGGAACTCTGTTTTTTTGTAGGTCCAAGGGGTTCTGTTTTCATAGGCCAGTACCCCCCTTGCATCGGGCACGCGCATAACAAGCGTGGCCAGGTAAGGAAAAGGCGATTGGGGAGTATAACCTAGCGGAAACACAGGGCCTTATAGGTAACGAGGAGCCGACTAAAACAGGGGAGATGAAAGAACAGAACACAAAAGACGCGCAAGTGTTGACGTGGTTAAATTGGACTAATGATATGCTTAAAACGCCTAAATGTATTTACTACCGGAAACTGCGTTTTTGTATTGCAGCAATAAGTTAGGCTATTATTGTCTTTCTTTTTCTATGGGAATTCCTTTTTCTTTCTGTACTGTGCATTAGATTTGATACGTAACACTGAAATGTGCGTCATGTTCAGTACCTCCTGCAGTTGCAAAGCGCCCCTACACTCTCGGTTGGACCAGGCAGAGATGACCCGCGACGCATTCTTACCGGGACCGGAGAGACTCATACGTCCGAACCGATGGCGGGGCTTATGTTTTTGTTCATGATGGGTACCAATTTGGCGAGTGGGTCCTTAACCCTTGTACGTACTCGGGTTTTCGCCACCCTCGCCGGTACAGGGGGTTGTTGCGACCCCCCTCGTGATTGGCCCCTAATTGACGTAGAGCTCCGCAGTAAAAAAACAGTGTGTTGGTCGTCACGAGTACTCGCGATTGATACCAATTTTTATGACCTTAAGTCATAAGGTCACCTTCCAGGTCAGGTCAATGACCTGATTTTCGCCCTGTTGCGGCCCATTCTACCGTTTTGGCTGCTATTGACTGTAATTTTGGCAACAAATCACATTTGTATGGTCATTAAATTGAGAAACTGACATTCACGCGTCGATTCATATGCTATACACCTATGTGAAACAATGTAGGTAATGCAGGAGGCAAGGTAAAATGTCAAAGGTCACTGACCGGTAAAACTTGAAATTACCCAATATGTCTAATTTTCAGTGCCAGAGAGGTAATTTTGGACGCTGAATTCAAATTTAGCACTTTAAACAACGTCACAGGCTTCTGTCATCAAAATCTCATGTTATCAGGTCAAATTACAGGTCAGGTCAATGACCTCGTTGACCTCAATGAATAGGTAAAAAGGTCAAGTCAATATTGGGACCAAGTCAACTAGTTCAGAGTCCACATCATTTAAATGGATTATTCGTAAGCCGTTATGCATCATTTACACAAACTTAGTGCTTGTCTAATAATATGTCACTGCTTACATCCCCTTCAAGGTCAAGTTAGGTCAAAGGTCGGAAAGGTCAAGTCCCTACTGGAGGAAAAAGTCTTGTTCAGCGTCCTTATCATGCTGCAAATTGACTATTTATGAGAAATTTTACATTATTTACGCCAAGTGCCTGCTTCATCATCTGTTATTGCTTATACCCTCTTCAAGGTCAAATAAGGTCAAGTCCACAAAATATGCAAGCCAACTAGTTTTGTGTCCATATCATTCAAATTGGCTATTCATAAGCCATTCTGCATCATTTATGCCCAGTAAGTGCTTGATTATTCATCTGTTATTGTTCACACGCCTTTCAAGGTCAAATAAGGTCACAGGTCGAAAAGGGTTAAGTCCGTATCGGACGCAAGTCAACTAATTCGGTGTCCACCTCATTTAGAAATACCGAATCGAAACACGCATCTGTAGTCGTTCGACGTAGAGTTATCACTGAGGTCACGCAAGGTCAAATCAAGGTCATTCATTGAAGGTCATGATAGGTCTAACCTGATACAAGTGATCCTCGAAGGTTGGAAGAAAATATTGTGAGCCAGTTCATGAACAAATGCTGCAAAAGAACGATGACAGTCTGAAGCATTCAGGTGAAAACGGGTACAGGCACCCAAATAACCTCAGCATGCCTCCACTTTTGAGGTCATAGCTCCGAGACCTTGAATGGTAGGAACATTTTTTTGCAAAACATGTGAAATGAATGCTCCAGAGGCTATATAAACTTGCAAGGTTCTTACTTAAAAAGCTCGTTTTCAACTCTTGAAAAACCTAAGGGTGTGTTGCAACAATCCCCCTCCCCCCTGTAAGTGCGAGTGTTTGATGACGAGGCGGGGAGATAAGGTGTATCTAACCAAGCTGCTTCGGCATTTTGGTAGGTGCATGTGCATTGGACCTTACTCTGTGACGAACATTCTTTGCTTTAAGACTTGTGAGTCACAATGGCGTTTGTTTTTTGTGATCGCGTAGATTATTTAAACACCTTAGGGGTTTGCAACGACCCCCCTGTACGTTCGAGGGTTAAGAACCCTGGCGGTAGAAGGAGCCGAGCTGAAACGAGACCCTCTGGCTATAGGAGGCTACCTGCTTCTCAGTCATGCTTTTGCCTATCTGTTCCTCGTTGGAATTGTTGGGTCTTTCGTCGCGCCAGCCACGCGGGTCATATGGTGGAGCAAACTGCGCCCCTGGGGAAGTCAATTTCCCGCTCAGAGAAGCTACCTGGCCTTGAACCCGGGTCAGCTGCGTGGAAAGCGAGCGTGCCAACCATTACACCAGGACAACCTCTCTCTGTTCCTTAGAACTTGGTGGCTGAGTAAACGTAAGGGTGTTGATTTCCTGTGGGAGTGTGTGCTGTGTTCATGGGCATCGAAAGCGGGGAGATGAGGGACATGACCTCCATCCCATCTTATCATGGGAACATTTTCTTAAGCCAGTCAATTTCAAACCGGAGTTAAGCTTCACTGAGATCACGAACCAAACGTAACGAGGCACGGGCCCAGAGAGTTTTCTAAAATATTTTGCACTGTTGAGCCGAGGAGCATTATTATAAGTTGATACGATGTCTAACGTGCCTCCCGGAATCCCGGATGCAAAATGGAGCTAATACGCATTATATATTTGGACACAGCCCTCCTTCCGAATAATCATAGTACAGTCGGTGAAATCACAAAAATTCTTGTTGGTAGTGTAGCAAGACCGTAAGACCTCGAATTGCGTTTCATACAAATGCCTTTTAGAATGAATTCTTAAAAAAACCGTATGTCGTGACAATAGTAATTTGGCTACCTCCAACCCACGGATTGTGTCTGCAACGCGGCAAAACTAAACTGGTAGTTTTATGACACTTTCCATCTATTTCTGCTAGTCACTGTCTTGTTATCAACAAAAATTCCTGAAATGATTTTAATTGGTTGATTTTTATCACTATTACATTTAAAGCTAGACCAATACCATGATGACAAATTTTCCCAGTTATTTCTGTCCGATGGTATCTTATATTAGATATGCCTATTTTTTAATATAGATATATGCATTTTTATAGCTTTATAGATTTATAGATTAATTTTTAGAGACATTTGATTTGTGAATTTCGAATTGGTAAATATTGGTCAAACTTTTATAAATGAGACCTCTTATATACTTTTATAGAAAATATCCTCTACAGACATTTCGGTATCCTTAATAAATATATATCCTTAGTCTTCTAGACCAAATTATGCCTAAACTCAAACCATCTCATAATACTAGTTAAATTGATTAACCACTGATAAACCATTTTCTCTTGCTTGTACATACATCTGTGCCAACGTAAAGCGCCGAATATGTATACATCTGACTGTAGGAAAGCATGATCAATAATTATTTATGGCTATTTAACCAACCTTAGGCGCTTACCCTCAAATAAATTCATCTATCATGGCTATTTAATGTAATTAATCATCGTAAGACTCTTTTTCCCCAGAGCCTGTACCCTCGGCCCAACGTCAACTGTCGAATGGGTATACGTCCAGCAGCAGAAAAATATCAATAATTAAATGTCTGCCCAAAAATACGAACCCTGAGAACGTACCCTTCAAGTCAATCCATCTCTTCAGTCTAATCAATCTGATAAATCCTCGATAATCCCTTTTCCTCACCCCCTACCTCTGTCCCAACGTAAAGTGTTGAATCAGTATACGCCTGACTATGGAAAAAATTATCAATAAGTACATACTTATTAAAGATTTGTCCGGTCTTCGATGTTGCAGTCCCCCTGTGCGTTTTGTCCTGTTGCTGTGTGGCGATTCGTTAAATTAGTCAAGGCTAGGCACAGTACAAAATCATGGTAAACATGGGCCTGACCCATTTTTTCTCCGGCATCTCACAGGCTTGCGCGCCGGACACTCTCGCGAATAGCGAACGGCAAATTTCTGGGGCAGGAGAACACAACCTATGATGGCGCTCAAAGTACTTTTCTGGGTACCGAAATGGATGTCTAAAATGTTTAGAAGAGTCGGAAATGATTTTTTGCGTTTGATTAGCGGTGGTATACCGTGTTCGTGCAAGCGAATTGTTGCAACATCATCAAGCAGGAACGTGATGCGCACCGCGGTATGGGGTAGATTGGTGTCAGGTCTTAGCCATCTGAGTCCCATGTCGAAGATCGCAAGTAAAGAATAAGAAATAAAAGTCAATGCTCATTGAAGCAAGATGACGTCATGCTGAACACCGGTGAAAGGCAGTGGGCCGGTGTCGCTGGCTAATCTGGAAAGGAGGTGGGTCTGATCCGTGATTGAGGTTGGACCCGCTGTAACCGCTCTGTATAGTTAGTAACAACCTCGGTCCACTCGGCGTCTGCGGTCCTGGTCTGACAGCAGACCGGCTTAAGTGGCGCTGATCCCAGTGTCCCCCGGGCAGCACAAGTGGGGCAGAGTATCCCCAAGCTACCGCTGACTAGAAACTAACCTCCGAAATTCAAAAATTATTTGCCTGTGAGCTTTCCTGAGGCTACTGTGAGTTACCCTCTTCACGTGCTGATTGTAGACATTGAATTTGTATTGCTTAATACGGCTAAAAGGGGGACATTTTCAGATGGTAACGCGCAGAGTCGTCCCCCTGTGCGAAATCATCCCATCGCTTCTGAAATAAACTACCCGGTACGCTAGATCAAACAGAAATTGTAAATTCTACCCAAAAGCACCGTATTTTGTGTAAGATGGCTTTTGACGCGCCGAAATGGAAGAATCGTATCTGCAATAGATACGAAGGTATTTAATTGCCGAGAATGAGACTCCGAGTTTGCCATTGAAGTTTATTTATTTATTCACTTTAAAAGACACCCGAGCTTGTTTGAGTGTAAACGCTGTATTTCAGCCTCGAAGATATAGCTTGTGTGCGTAGCATTACATGCTAAACTTCTTACAAGGCTGCAAGCTTAGTATGTCATATTAACTTTGGGTGTTGTTTTTGCTTTGGAAAAGGCCGTCATTTAGTATCTGTCTGATTTCAATCCCCATGACGTGTTCTTGTTATAAAAAAAAAAAAAAAAATAGTCTTTCAGAATACTTTCCCTCCTTTATTGAGCTATGCTGGTATTTTTATTAAACGCTGTCGTTAAGCTATAAATGTACGTGTACATTCGCCGGGGATTAGTACAAATCAGATCATCATAATCAGATTAGTATAAATCAGATCAGGTCGTCGCCAACTGACGGTGTTGCCTGTCTGTTCAACTGGAAGCAGTTGGATCAGAAATTGAAAACCATTATTTATTTTTTGAATTCAACAATTGAAAACGTATTGTATCCATACGACTTCACGAGTTGCATTCGTCTTGTTTAAGCTTTCCGTTGCAACGCCACGTCACGGCATGTCTTAGCTGCAGGTTGTCAAGTGGAAGATTGCCGTTGTTCTACCCCCAGCATCGGCATACAGTGGTAGGAACCACGCGGGAAGTGGCGGTATAGCCCGCCGCTGAGTCGTTGTTCAGTAAAGCCGATTACCTGCTCGTGCCGGGGTGGACGCTGCCGATGCCCCTACCGCGCGGATTATACGCGGGCCTGGAGTCAGTCAGCTTCAGATGTCTTTGGATTTACATGGGCGCCAGCTGGCGGTCCAAGGTTAGAGGAGTCGAGCTTTCTCTCCTTTGGAGTTGGCGGAAGGGAGGGGGTGGCTCCTCTTCTCCTTTTTCCATGTAATTATATGTCAGCGCCCAAAAGTGCACTAAATTCAAGTTGCATTGAAATTCGAAGCACACGGTTTTTAATCTGCCATGGGATTGTTCTTACGTCATGGTTGCGGATGCACGTGAAACCAAACGTTCGGATCATACTTGAGCTGGGTTCAGCAGTGAGACGGCTGTTCGGTTTGCGGATCCCCGTTTCTCTCGATCTGTACGTACAAACATAGGGTGGTTCAGGATTTTTATCCTCATCACCAGTCATCCGGGGTTCTTGCGGCTTGTAAGAGTTTGAAATAGTTTTTGTCTTGGTACTGGCCGAAATAGGTTGGTAAAGCTATGTATTTCAAACATTTTGTGCCACCGATTTTCAAGTGTACTCCTAGATTTTCAACTAGGCCTTGAACAGAAAGCGACTGAACTTGAATTCGATGGAAGGGTTTGTCAGAAAGTCATCTCAATTTTTTTTATTCAGAAAATATTTTGTGGTTTATCTTGCGGGCGATACGCAGAAACAAATTCCCTGTGTTTAACGTGTTCTATACTTCCGACTCTGATATTTCCAAATACCATTGTGTCGTGTGTGAAAGTTCAAGTTTACCACACAAAAACTGAGATGGGGGCCTTTGGATGCCACCTCTGGCCTCTAGAAACTGAACGTGTGATACCAGCGAGACGTACGTAGCTTTGAAAGTAACGTCACATGAATGGAGTCATACGGGGCAAAACAGTTTAGTTCTATCGCATCCACCATGCAAGCTAATTTAGAGCAGTATTGAAGCTATACACGTGTATTCTGGTACCCGGGTATACCAATTCTGGCTCACATAGGCGATGAAAACACGACAGAAGACGAGGAACACTCCCACCCACGGCCAGAGCCGAGTATGTCAAACCCGTACATGTTGGGCGCGCACCGGGGCGTCAGTTGCGCTTGAGCGGTGATTATTCCTTGCAGTCCTAGGCCTCGTGTCCGGGACCGTCAGATAGGTGCGGGCACCCTCAGCTACGCCGAGCCGCTCATGAAGGCGGAGCCGTGATGCCAGACTGGTAGAGGGCGAGTAATGTGCGTGATGCAAACCGGTGTGAAAACGAGGGGTGATTAAAACGCCAAAAACGGGTACTGAGTACAAATATGGTCGTGATTTCTCAGCGACCAAGGTGCCTCCGCTGCTATTAGCTTCTTTTGCGTGGGGTAATGTGGCTTTCCTCAGTTTAGAGAAAAGGCATACAATGCTTCCTTATTTAATGCAAATACATAATAGCTTAATGAAAATTGTCTTCATTTTGCTTTCAATGTGACTGAGTATCTGAACGCTTGTAATGAGCACCTTTTTATTATAAGCCGACAAGCATTTGTGCAGCTGACTTACTAATATGCGAGACCTGAAGGGGAAAAAAGCTTCTGGAAATCAATCCTAACCTTGGATGGTCGTAGTCCGATGTGATGTGTCTACACGGATCGCGTGTGATGTGGACCGTACATTCAGCACGTTTTCAGCACTTGCAGCGCTCGGTCCCTGCAGCAGCACCCGATGCAGCTGCTGGCTGGGCTGGCTCCCGCTCTGGGGATAACTCATGTGTACCTATCTATCCACCTCGTATCGTATGAGCCAGAAGCCTTTGGCGAACTGAATCGTCTTTTAACAGTGTTACCGGCCTTGTCTTAGTCAGAAACCTTTGTCGAAGCATAACGGCGCATTCGCTTTAAGTCAGAGTCCACTGAAATTCACCTTCCCATCTATGTCGGTGGGCTGTCTTATATATTCCGCTTGTTCTGGCTCATAAACACCAAGCAAATGCGCATGGATTCCATAGTTTTCTTATTGGTAAAGTCTGGAGCGTGGAATATGTCCCTCTTGCTCTGGGTTTTGCTGCCTCCCGTCCTGTTTTTTTTGCATTTGCTAAGTGTTTTTCTTTAGTTATGTGGCATGTTCAAGCTCGTATCATCAAGATACGGAAATTATATCTGACATTGTCTTGAGAGGAAAGAGTCATGATGTACCAATTACAAAGGGTTACGGCACTACCAATGATGTCGCGATTAAAAGGTGGGTTTGAAGCTTCGGCCAGGTGCCATTGCTACCATCCGTACCCGACAGTTTACGCTTATGTGTCTCTTTTACCGACACGGTATGTAAACTTCCAGCTAATCAGTACCGTGTCGACAGTTGCTCTGCCGAGGGCACCACCCCTCCGCTCGGTCTGTGACGTCTCCTCTCCCTGTGTTGCAGTAACCCGGGCACCCACAGCCGGGCGGTGGGTGTGGTGCGGAACCTGCTGGCATGGCACGACGCCGACCCCCGCTTCCAGGACGCCGGCGTGAAGGCGCGCGTGGCGCTGCTGTACCTGCCCCTGCTGCCCGTGGTGCTGGACAACCTGGACCGGGTGTACGACTGGAGCGCCCGAGGTGGGTACAGAGGAGTGACTGGGACGCCCGAGGTGGGTGTAGCGGGGAGATTGGAGCGCCCGAGGTGGGTGCAGCGGGGAGATTGGAGCGCCCGAGGTGGGTGCAGCTGAGTGACTGGGACGCCCGAGGTGGGTGCAGCGGGAGATTGGAGCGCCCGAGGTGGGTGCAGCGGGGAGATTGGAGCACTCGAGGTGGGTGCAGCGGGGAGATTGGAGCGCCCGAGGTGGGTGCAGCTGAGTGACTGGGACGCCCGAGGTGGGTGCAGCGGGAGATTGGAGCGCCCGAGGTGGGTGCAGCGGGGAGATTGGAGCACTCGAGGTGGGTGCAGCGGGGAGATTGGAGCGCCCGAGGTGGGTGCAGCGGGGAGATTGGAGCGCCCGAGGTGGGTGCAGCGGGGAGATTGGAGCGCCCGAGGTGGGTGCAGCGGGAGATTGGAGCGCCCGAGGTGGGTGCAGCGGGGAGATTGGAGCGCCCGAGGTGGGTGCAGCGGGGAGATTGGAGCGCCCGAGGTGGGTGCAGCGGGGAGATTGGAGCGCCCGAGGTGGGTGCAGCGGGAGATTGGAGCGCCAGAGGTGGGTGTAGCGGGGAGATTGGAGCGCCCGAGGTGGGTGTAGCGGGAGATTGGAGCGCCCGATGTGAGTGCAGCGGGGAGATTGGAGCGCCCCAGGTGGGTGCAGCGGGGAGATTGGAGCGCCCGAGGTGTGTTACTGGTGCTGCCAGCGGGGTTGGCGTAAATCCGTGGGAGCTATTCATAGCTGCCGGTATAGACTGATGAATACCTGCAGAGGTAAATACATTTCGCTATGATTTGGTAAGTATTTACAGAAGCAGACACTTATTGTCAGAGTTGTGACTGTAGCGCCCCTGCGTTGACGTATCACTGCGTCCGCCGCGGTCGGAGATTCTCTGCAAAGCTGGAAAGGTGGTGCTGAGGTATATTTTCACTCCTGCCGTCCGATATTTGCCTGTAGAGCTGCAGAAGCAGCGCTGAATTCAGTTTCCATTCCTGCAGTCGGAGATTTGGCTCTGTAGTTGCAGACGTAGCACAAGAGAGAGAGAGAGAGAGAGAGAGAGAGAGAGAGAGAGAGAGAGAGAGAGAGAGAGAGAGAGGGAGGGAGGGAGGGAGGGAGGGAGGGAGGGAGGGAGGGAGGGAGGGAGGGAGGGAGGGAGGGAGGGGAGGGAGGGAGTTGGAGGGAGGGAGGGAGGGAGAGAGAGAGAGAGAGAGAGAGAGAGAGAGGGAGGAGGGAGAGATAGAGAGAGAGAGGGAGGAGAGAGAGAGAGAGAGATTAAGAGAGAGAGAGGGGGATGATTGCTTCCACTATTGCCAGGTTCGGGGCTACAACAGCAGAACTGACGGCTGTGCCGAATTGTAGCTTCGATTTGATCGCGGGACGTGAAAGAACTGTCGGGTGTTAATATTCGGCGTTGTTGTGTTACTGCCGTTCTTACTCGCATCTGGTAGGGGCTGCCATTTGTGAGTGAAGGTGTTTTCGCATCCTCCTCTGAGGTGATTTTCAGTGAGGCCCCTGCTCAGCATTGTCGGAGACCTGTAACCGGCTCTGGACTGAGCGCGGTCGCGCATTATCGAAGCTGCAAACCGTGACCGCAGCAAGGTGCGGCTCACCCTGGCTTAGCTTAAGGACAAGTCTGAGCCGCCCCCCCCGCTCTGGATAGTCATTACTCGCCCACGTGGTCCGGGCATGCTTCCCTGCCGGTGCCACGTCATCATACCGGTGAATTTATCCGAAAATACCATAGTTAGAAACAAATAATTACTCAGCTGAAGGAGAGGGGAGCAGACATTACACTTTATAGGGAGGGGTAAGTTCAGTAGGTGGGGGAGGGGCGAAAAGCGTCAGTATCCTCGTCAGTACCCCTGTGAATACCCCACACCCTCGTTACAGTCTGATATCCCAATTTAACAGAAATGTTATATTAGGCTAAGGTGTTGCTTATATCGATTAATTTTAGTATTGTCAGCTCAGTCAAACTCGGTTGTCTGTTTCAGGGGATGTAAGTTTGTGGTATCGAGTCATGATAAGAATATTACATTGTCTGACATCACAATTGAACAGAAATGTTGATATTAGGCTAAGGTTTCGCTCATATCGATTAATCATAGTATTCTCAGCTCAGTCAAACTCGGTTGTCTATTTCAGAAGAGTTAACAATACCGAGAGATGATCAGGCTCCTACATTCCGGTCGCCTCATAACTCCCGTTATATCGATCACTATCCCTAATCCCAACATCAGTTTTCAGTTTCAGTTTCAGTTTCAGTTTATTCATTGTATCACCAACGGGCCAGAGGCCCACTTAAAGATGAAGTCATCGGATATAAAACAAAATCATACAGGTCCAATATACACACACATTGATAGGTACATTTCCCAAGATATGACTAGCAGATAATAAAGTCAAATACTAAGAGGCTAAAAGAGCCTAAAGACATTGTCGCGATATAAAATCGCATAAAGCAAAAAAACATCCTAAAATGTAAGACTATAGAATATAGCAAAAACATAAAAATCCCAGAATCACTGCACTGAAGCCATCAAACTATATTCTTGGCGGCGTAAGAAATTTCATCACTTTCAGTTTATACTGCCCAGTTGAGGAGTTCCAAATATCAACTTCGCGAAAGTTATCTAAAAAGTATTGCACAGTTTCGGAACCCTGACAAAAAGACTCGACTTGATCGTATTCACCCGAGCATATGGTACGTACAGTAAGGCTCTGCAGCGAAATGTCCGAGGTCGAACAGCCAGGGGGAAGTTTTGGAGAAGAAACGAAGAATCGATGCAATTTGTAAGAATGTTTCTAATGAACATGAGGTCGTGCTGTTTTAGTCGAGTTTCGATTGTTGCTATGCCAAAATGTTGAGACAAACTGGGGTAATCTAGAGGCAAATTGGGTATGCGACAGCGAAAACAGAGCCACATGACAAATTTGTGCTGTACTCTTTCCAGACGCTTGAGATGACAGGTGGCTGCTCCACCCCAGACAACGCTGCAGTATTCCATAACTGATCTGACATTTGCATAGTATGCCGAGATCACAGCTTTACTGTCACGATGGCGCAAAGCTCTGTCATTTCTACCTGTTTGGAAAGATCGGGTTAACATTCCTAATGTCCTATTTGCTCTTGAAACAATATTATCTACGTGATTTACAAAGTAAGCTTCTCATCCAGAAGAACGCCGAGATCCCTCATTACAGTCACTCTTTCGATTGCTACGCCGTCAACAAAATAAGCTTTAAGAACCGGAGTGGGCGCAGTGTTAAAGTCAAGACCTTGCATTTGGATGGATTTAGAGACAGTTTCCATGTCCGTGACCACTGAGACAAGGCATCCAGGCTCTCCTGGATGTTACAAGCATCATTATTAGTGTCAACCCGAATATAAATCTTGACGTCATCGGCAAACATCACGCTACGCACTTGTATGGAGCTTGGTAAGTCGTTAATATAGCAGGCAAAGAGTAAAGGTGATAAAATGCTGCCTTCTGGAGTTCCTGATGGTACAGGCACCCAGGATGAGCTTTGGCCATTCACAACAACCCGCTGTGACCTCCCAGACAGATATGATTCACACCAGGCAAGAGCTTTGTCTGTAACATGGTACGAACATTTTAGCTTATGAAGAAGTAATCTATGGTTAACTGTTTGGAATACCGAACTCTAATCAGTGTAAACTACGTCCGTCTGGGAACCATCGGATATGTTGTTCCAGGCCGTATGAAGCATAGTCGCCAAGTTAGACGTGCATGATCGGCGCGGCATAAAACCATGTTGTTCTTCAGATAAAACAGGCTGAACGTGGGCAAGCAGAGAGGTGTGCACAACACGTTCCAACACTTTACTGAGCAGAGGAAGCAATGACACACTTCGGTAGTTCGATGCCGACGTTTTGGCTCCCTTTTAAATACAGGGACTATATTAGCCCTCTTCCAAGCAGCAGGAGCACTCCTTGATCTACCGACAATTTACACAGCTTGGCTACCGGCACTGATAATTCCTCTGCACATTCACGAATGACGCGGGCACTGACATTATCTGGCCCACATGCCTTAAAACGGCTAACACTGCACAGGATTAGCCTGACCGTAGCCTCTGACACCTCAAAACATCTGAGAGGGTGAATGGGATAGTCAGGGCTCTTGGAAATTCAGTAACATTCGGGTCGTTAAACTTAGAAGCAAAAGTCGCATTTAAAAGCTCTGCCTTCTGCTTGTCGTCGGTCACTTTACGGGTGCCGTCAACGAGATAAGAAAGGGAGCCAGTCTTTCCCTTCACACTCTTTAAAAATGTCCAAACCGTTTCGGGTTTTCTTTAAGGTCACTTAACAATTTGCACAAATATTCGCAGAACTTCTTGCTGGCCTCCTGCTTGAACGCTCTCCTCTTCTCCTTGAATTGCGCTTCTGTTTCGGGCGTTCTGTTCCGTTTCATTTGCCGGTGAGGCTTCCTTTTGACAGTGATTTCCGTAGGTTTCGGTCAAACCACGGTGGGTGCCGTCGGGCAAGCTGAACTGTAGGGATGTAGTCTTTGACGGCTGCTTCGAGAAAATCGTAAAAAGTTCAGTTGCATCATCAATTGGCATTTCGTCCAATATAGACCAATTATTCAAGCGCAGTGCAGCTCGCAACCCGTCCCAATCAGCTCGTTTGTAGTTTAGAGCTGAGCTTCTAGACACAAGCTGCCTGCTGATGATGGGAATCTTTTGTAGCTTAGTCTGGTCCTGTGTCAGACTTATAGTATTAAGAGTAACCTAGTCTAATAGTATATTTGCCTAGACAATAACCTAGCCCAATAGTGATATAGCCTACACGAAAGGCTAGCCCAATGGTAATATAGCCGACATAATAACTTAGCCTAATATTATAATAGCCTACAATTCCCTAAATTTCGCATTGTCTTGGTGACATAGGAGGAATCCTTTGCGTAGCCGGGACATGTTGGACCCTGTCTTTTTAGTAGTCTTTGATGAAAATGCTGGCGGCTATGGTTTGGGGTTTCTTAAAATGGGGATATCTGTCAGGGACGGTATTTGGGCGGCGATAATATGGTTCCCTGCATTTGCACAAGCGCGCGTGAGAAAGCAAACGTCCGTTAGACCCTTTCAGCAGAATGTTCCAGGAAATACCAAATTAGTATTGTTCTTTTGCTGTTTAAGTACATATTAAAGTAGCTACCAAGTATGTTCTGGAGCGTTCAAGTAGTTGTGGAGTATTGTTAGCAGTCTGTTATTTTCACAGTATCGAGAAATTGGCGACGTTTCAAGGTTTTAACGTCCTGAGAAGGGAAAGGGGTGCTGGGCCAGGTGCGGGTTCACTCATGGGCGCCCTGCAGAACTTATGTGTTAAGATTTTATAAATAACGCAATAGTATTACTTCGCACGTTTGTAAGCATAAAACAGGAAAAGTCGCTGCTTCCAGCGTCGTTTCCTTTCTCCCACTCTCGTCTTCTACCATTTAGCCGGGTCCGGACTGTTCCGATTTGTGTTGTGCACTCCACACCTGTCTGGCAGGTCGGACCGGCCTGTCTCGAGAAGAGAACAGCTCCAGTTCGCAGCTGCTGTCGGGGGTGTCGGCGGTGAACGGAGCTCGCGACGCCGTCGACGACGGTGCCGACGCACAGGTGAGGGGGAGAGAGAGAGAGAGAGAGAGAGAGAGAGAGAGAGAGAGAGAGAGAGAGAGAGAGAGAGAGAGGAGGGGAGGGGGATTTTGTGACTGTGTAGCTAGACTAGTATAGACCACTCTAACAGGCTGGTTAACCGGGGTGATCCTGGCGGGTACTTTGGCTCATAGAGGCTACCTGACACGCAAAATTTATTTCGATTATATTGCTCCGTTACACTTCTTTCTTCCGCTTCCTGCTAATTTTTTCCGTGCAATTTTTGAATTCGAAAAGATGTTAGCGTTACAAGTATTTAGTGGAAACTTTTGCTTTATCCCTGCCCTACCCCGACGCATAAAACGCAGCAAAGTATCCCTTCGCAAAGCAGGCCATGGCGGCAAAATGAACTATAAAAAAGTAGGACATATCCTTGATTTACATAAAAAACTGATTTTGTTTTTGGTGAATCCTAAACTGTCTAATATGTCGCTTGATGCGCATTCTTGCGGGCTTTTGGCCCATGCCCAACGGAAGTGCATTCAAATTGCTCGGACGAGATTTTCTGCCAAGAGGCGAACGATGTCACTGTTTCGGCTGAACGTCACGGAAAGGAAAACTTTTACAAAAACAAAGTATTTTATCCTGCGATTTTACCAAAGTTGGAACTGAGTCTCATCTTCAACATGTCGTCGTCGTGCAAAAAATTTTCAACATATCTGTTTGCAGATCCAGTGGGTTTTCAACTATTGTAGTCTGGTAACTGATAAGCTGTTGTTGGGTCGAACGGAGACGTTATTTGCGGTCGGGACCGCCTGGCCCTGACCATCTATTGGTCGTACGTGCGGCGACGGGAAAGGCCACGAGGCGTCTTACATCTTCCTTTTAGTCCCAAAAAAACTCCGGGCTTTTTTGTTCAAAGTTGTTCGTGGGAAGAAACCAGAGGTGGCAATCGAGACTTGATTCTATCGGTGACCCAGAAATGGTCCTGTCCGATTATATAATCGGTCTGAGAGACTTTGGCTGAGATGACACATTGTGGCTACTATAACAGCTCGAGCTCTTGTAAAGCATTGGTGGTATCAAAGTTCGCTTTCCCGCCCTATTCGAAATATCAGTATATCCAGGAATATGAATATCAGTATATCAGTATATCCAGGATGGAATATTTTTGCAAAACCTGCCGGACAGAATGGAGTCGACGGGGGATTTTCAACCTTTCCCAGCCAATTTTCAGCTTTTTTCCCGCGAACGATCAGTGCCGAGACAGATGAAATATTCATCAGGTGGTTTTGTCGACATGCTCTACCACACGCCAATCTCAGTTCAAATCCCATTATGAAGATCCCGCATTTTGCTTAAAATCAAGTATAGGGGATGATTTTTCATTCGAATATGTTTGTGAGTTCCCTGGGGCAGTGGCGGCCACAAGGGGGCTAGGGGCTCAAGACCCCCTCCAAATGCCCGAGTGTCTATAGTTTATGCATAGCCGGAGGCTGTTCCGAGACAATGGGAGGAAGCTCGAGCCCTCTACCCGCTCCCCCGAAATGATGTCCTGGATCCGCCACTGCCTTGGGGTAGAGCGTTTAGGCCCTAAAGATCGCATATGCCGTATTGCTAGGGAGTCACGGGCGTGAATGGGCTAGAGCCAAACAGAATCTGATTTTCCATTTTATCCAGAAACTTTCACTCTCGCATAAGTCGGGCCCGCCGTTATATTTGTTGTAATCGGCTATTGAACCAGACACCCTTCAGCTGATTCCGGTTTGACCGCTTCGCTCATGCGATTATGGTCATAATCCCTCCCCCTCCCCCCGCCCTCCACTGGACCAGTGATCTAATTCCAGCAACGTCTGCAAAGCTAACGGTTGGTTCTTATTTGATCTGCCGTCTTCTGTATTTGTGTAAATACGGGGAAACTTCAAACGCTCCTTCTTTTCGGTGCATTCAGCTTCCATTCAGATGAAGAATGCTGAAAATATGTGATGAGAAACCAGTTTCATGTCGTTGTGATCGCTACGTTTCCCCGTGTCTGCCGTGGTTCGCCCTCTAAGCGTCAAACTCTCACTTTCATGCAGCCGGACATGTCCTCCACACTAACGGAGGAATCGCTCTTCTTCGTGAGTAGCCGTGCTCTGTCCCTGCTGCCGCCACCGAATTTGTCTTGTGTTTTAACCCAAGCCTGTGAGAGCGCATTGGTTACGTTCATCATTGGCGTACACATGTGATCACTCCGCTCCAAGCGGGTTGCTGCGCGATCTGTTTCATACTTTGGCCTGGTGCGTGGTTTCACTGATGAGCTCAGTTTGTACCGTCGCACCGTGTCCTCTGAAGCTCCGGCGGCCTTGTGACCGAGTGCGTCGGGTGCGGCAGCGCGGCGGGTCGGGGCTCAGGCCGGACACCACGCGCGACCTGCTGCTGTGCACGCTCTGGGTGCTGAAGAACGCCCGCCGGGAGGTGCTGCGGGCCACCTGGGCCGAATTCAGACCGCAGCGCATCCAGCTGCTGCTCCGGCTCCTCCACATCGCCGTCTCCTGCTTCGAGTACAAGGTGGGCTGCCGGAGGCGGTGCGGGTGGAGAGGGGTGTCTGTGAGGATGGTGCGGACTGTACCTGGCTCTGTGATGACGGAGAGAGAGGGGGAGGGAGAGAGACACTATATTAGCGCTCCTCCAGCTCATTGATGACTCTCGTGGTATTGGCCACGAGAAGAAGTCCCAGTGGTGACCAGAAGGTCACCAGGAGGTCAACAGCCCTGCTGACTGCCCTCTCGGCGGCGTTCTCTCCGCAGGGGGTGCGCCAGTCTCCGCTGGCCACCCAGCCGAGCCTGCGTGGAGCGCGCGCCGTGGAGGCCAAGTCTCGTCTGGAGGACATGATCCTGGGCACGGGCTCGGCGCGCTCGGAGCTGATGCGGCGGCGGTCTCAGCACCAGTCGTCGCCGGCGCCGGCGGCTCCGGCGCCCGCCCCGCCGGCGGCCACGGCCACTCCGGACCGACTGCGCTGGAGGAAGGACCAGACGGCGGCGCAGTGGCGGACCGCCGAGGAGAGAGGCCGGCCGGAGACCGAGCAGGCGGACCCGGCCGCGGAGAGGTGCCTGGCCGCCGAGGCCAGCATGATCATGCTGGACACGCTGGAGACGGTGATACAGGTGGGGCGGCTGCGGATGGTGTACGTACGGGACGCTGGGGGTCGGGAGCCTGGGAGGTTCGTGACACGCTGGTATACTTCCGAGTGGAAATGGCAAATTGCAAGAAACGGAGCTCTGTTATTTTATGAGATTTCTTATTTTTGCTTACTACAGACCTTTCGAGTATCACTGTAATTCATCTATGTTTAGAGTTCGTGTGTAAGATATTACGGACTGGCTGATCGGATAAAATTAGTTTGCACTTACTCCACGAGGTTTTTGTGGGTCAGAGCTTTCTATCCGTGTAGCTGACCTTGGTCAGCGCGACTGGATTAGATTGAAATTATACAATTTCACTCCGATTTGGCCCCGCTGACTAAGTTCTGTAGCACAAATCGCCAGCTCTGGCCCGAAAACGGCTGGTGGAGAAGGTTCGGTCGGACGTGACCCGTGTTGGGAGATGCCGACTGTCGACTGTTGCGACCGGCGCCGTCTGTGCTCAGGTGCTCTCCAGCCAGGACTCGCTGCACGGCCTGCTCGGCATGGCCTTCCGCGTACTGCTGCACGCGCTCTCCTGCAACCAGAGCACAGTCGTCATCGCCAACATGTTTGCCAGCCAGCGCTCCCTAGTCACAAAGGTGGGTACGGCGGGTCGTGCCGCCTGCCGTACAGGGGAGGACTCCTTCAGAGCTACAGCATTCCTGCAGAGGTGCGCTGGTTAAACGGAATCAAGATACTGCTGTGTTTAAGCTCAGTTGTGTTTTGGAGGAACTGTGTTTTCATATGGTCGGCTATTGTAGCTTAAGTGTTATATAGCTGATTTCATTATGGATGGGCACTCTTCAACTGATCTACCAGGTCGGCTCAGTACAATTTCCGATAGCTTTGGTAACAGGATGGACCAGTAGCTTACGCATCGTCTGATTACTTAAACGGTAATGATATTTAGTTTCCATCCAACCATGCCCCGGTCGAAAAGGAGATGGAGGTATGGCTCCAGCATTTGATGGCCTGTTTAAGGGAATATGACACCCTCGCGGTTTTGAGCTGAACCATCAGGCCCGTGAGCATATCGAAAGCTTGCGGTGGCATATTTGGTTTGTCGGACACCCACCTTTACGGAGCGACTGGCTTCATAAGGGTGCCTTTTAACACACCCGCCCCGCCCCTAGTGAGTCAAACGGCCGCGCGCCGCTGTTCGTTAGTAACTGGGGCTGCTGCGGGACGGTGGAGGCAGAATCCGCTCCAAACACCCTGCTAATGAAATTATATGGCCAATAAAATGTAAACCTGGGTTTTTCAGCATTCTCTACACTCTGCTATCTTAGTTCACCTCCCATTATAAAGGCGCCAAGAAGGTGTATTTTAGTCCCGCTGATAGTTTGACCGGCCGACTGTCAGGGTGCGCTCTCACTGGTCGGACCAACCTGCTGTATTTATGGCTTGCCTTATTGGTGCACTGTGTTCTCGACAATACCATGGTCTGACTGGTGCCTGGCTTTCTGGATGTTTTCTTGCTTGACTGGTATTTTGTGTTCTTGCAGTTTTCGTGTTAGTGCAGTGTTGTGCAGTGTGTTAATGTTAGTGCATGTCCTTGTCTGACCGATGCGCCGTGTTTCTGCAGTATCCTTGTCTGACCGGTGCTTCGCTTCCCTATCCTTGTCTGATTGATGCTCTGTGTTAGTACAGTACCCTTGTCTGACGTTTGTTCTTGTCTGACCGGTGCGTCACGTTTCTGCAGTACCCTTGTATGGCCGGTGCGTTGCCTTCCTGTCAGTACCCTTGTCTGACCGGTACGTCGCTTCCCTGTCCTTGTCTGACCGGTGCGCTGTGTTCGTGCAGTATCCTTGTCTGACCGTTGCTTCGCTTCCCTATCCTTGTCTGATTGATGCTCTGTGTTAGTACAGTACCCTTGTCTGACCGGTGCGTCGCGTTTCTGCAGTACCTTGTATGGTCGGTGCGTTGCTTCCCTGTCGTACCCTTGTGTGACCGGTACGTCGCTTCCCTGTCCTTGTCTGACCGGTGCGCTGTGTTCTGCAGTATCCTTTCTGACCGTTGCTTCCTTCTCTTATTGATGCTCTGTGTTAGTACAGTACCCTTGTCTGACCGGTGCTTCGCTTCCTTTGCAGTACCCTTGTCTGACCGGTGCGCCGCTTCCCCGGCGATACCCTTGTCTGACCGGGTAGTGCCGTCTCCCGCAGTACCCGGCGCTGCTGTTTGACGAGGAGACGGAGCACTGCGCCGACCTGTGTCTGCGCCTGCTGGAACACTGCAGCTCGGCCGCCTCCGGCACGCGCAGCCAGGCCTCCGCCTCGCTCTACCTCCTCATGCGGCAGAACTTCGAGATCGGAAACGTGTGTGCTGATTCCCTCTGCGGTGTGCTGGGGTGTGGTCTAACTCACGCTGGCGAATTCTTGGCGTCCAACGGAAGAGGGTCATAGCCGTTCAATCACCAAATGTCTGATACAAGACGCATCGTCATTATCATTAAATAGAATAGATACCTCCAGATCATCAAACCCGTCATTGTTTAATAGGACTGGATATGCGTACTATCTGCATAAAAAACCCTTGAGTTCAAGACGTGACTGCAGAGGACCGATCGCTGGAGATCACGGAAATATGTCTAAATTAAATATCCTTGACACCGGGAGATAGCTGGTCCCTGATAAAGTCCGTTAGCTGGTAAGCATCTTCGTGAAGGACCTGTGTGCAGCAGCGTGCCTTGGTCTTCCATCGGACTGCGCTGAGCCCCTAAGCTGTCCAAAAGCCGCCGTCTGTGGGCTGCGGTGAGATTAGCGAGAAGTCGCGACAGCGGGAACCGCTTCGGAACGGCGCTCCGTGGGACGCCTCCGCAGACGGGTAAACGTCACAAACCTCCGCACCTCACCACACGGCGCTGCTGTGGCTGCCACTGGTCCTGTAACATGGGACGGTAAATAGAACTGTTGTTTGTTTTTGAGGAATGACTCGGTGTAGTCCACTCGGTGTTTCCTTTTAAGCGGATTTTTTCTGCCGGTTCTAGAAAAAATTTGCGGATTTGCTTATTATTAGCGCTGATGTCATCCAGAAAGACGTGAACCGTCAGAAAGCTGTTGCCAGCAGCAAATCCGGGATTTCAAGTTCCTGCTAGCCGATTTGCGTGGCGTGTGGAGATTTCTCTGTATGTTCTCCTGGTCGACTGTGGATTACCGTTCAAAGCCAAAAATGTCCTCTGATTATTAATTACTAGAAACTCTTGGGATTATGGAGTTACATTAACGTACCGGTTTTGCAAAGGCAATTCCATCGAAATCAAGCTGGCCGTAAGAATTGGGCACCGATTGTTTTTTAGACGGCAAAGCCGATCAATCGATGAAAATAGCCAGTATGGAATGCAGAGACCATGTATGTGCGGGTGTCCTCCTCCTCACCACAACACGTTTTTTTCTTTGTGCTGAATACCTGGTTGATCTCGGTGCAGAATAGCAGGGACTTGTTGCCTGTATTTCCATCTCTCCCCTGCCTCGGAGTTGGTAGCCAGGCGGTGTAGGTCGGTTCAGAACTGGTCCCGCGGCGGGGAATCCAACTCGCTATCATTTATCGAAATAAGTGGTTAGTGTTGTACTTCAAGGCTATAAGTTGCAACACTGAGAGTATATTTTACTTGTAAGGTGTGGGCTTGCTAGTGTGTATTTGTTCATTACAGTTTGGTGAATAGTGGGATTGATCCCAGTAATAGTAAAGGTCAAAATGATAAACCGTGAGTAAAAAAAGATAGGATAAGATAGGGTGCTGAAGAGATTTGACATTGTAGCCCCCGAGCAAAAGGCCGAAGCAATTGCATCGTAAATGATATCTATATAAAATGAACTTTGTTATTAAGGCATGCAGCCTACAAACCCAGCACATTGAACATGCAGTCTTCCGCTGCGGTAACAAGCAGCTGCCTGTGTGCATGCCTGCCAGATCCTCCAACAGAATGTGTTAAACTACACTACCTCTCATTCACCGTACACCCTGCCCTGCAGAACTTCGCCCGGGTGAAGATGCAGGTGACCATGTCCCTGAGCTCCCTGGTGGGCACCAGTCAGAACTTCAACGAAGGTTACCTGCGCCGCTCGCTCAAGACCATCCTCGAGTACGCTGCCGAGGACCAAGAACTGGAGGAGACGACATTTCCCAGCCAGGTGAGGTCGCGTGAGGTGCCCTATCGTGGACTGTTTCCCTCTGCCGAGGACCGAGAGCTGGAGGAGACCACCTTCCAGCCAGGTGGGTGCGGGTGTCTATCGTGGCCTTTCCCTCTGCCGGGACCAGAACTGAGGAGACACTTCGCGGTGGGTCGTGCCCTATCGTGGACGTCCTTGCCAGGACCAGAACTAGGGATTTCCAGCCAGGTGAGGTGCGGTGTCCTATCGTGGACCGTCCCCGCCCAGGACGTGGCCTCCGCGTGGTGCTGGTGTTTCGTGGACCGTCTGCTGAGGACTGACTAGCCCTTTCGGGTGGGTTGGGCGCCCATGTGGCTTTCGATGGCCTCGCATTGATGGCCGTGGTGCCACTGTGCACTTGCGGTGCCATGTAATCCTATTCTAGCACACAAGCCTCACTCTGTGCTTTAAAGTTTGGAGTCGCGAAAGCCCTGCTTTGTGTAGTGTCAAGTGGTGAAAAGCCCTTGATAGTACACGGGTCAGTTATAAGTTCAGAACAGCCCTAAACGAGACGTTCGGTTTCATGCTTGGTTGTTTGGTTCTCATGAAGTTCACTGGTATTCCGTTTGCTGTGCCTGGCTTTCCTGCCAGACTAGGACCGCGATAATTTTAGCACTGTTTAAGTCCTTTTACCACAAAGCCAGATGTTGCACTGGGTGCCTTCTCTCCAGCCAGTCTCGGAAAGCCAGCGTTCGTACTTTGTTAACGTTACTAGGTGGTGCCAGGCGGCTGCTGTCTCCTGTGCCCGCTTCTTTAAAGAGAATGTGGCGCCTTCATAACGTGATTTTAACTGAGATAGCCAAGTTGTAAAGCAAGTCGGAAAACCCGGTACTCAATATATCATTTGTCTTGGAGCTCGAGATTTCCGTAGAAAAAAACTAAAACCTACCTGCTACCCCTCATGTACCCCTAGCTGCAGGTCACAGTTGTCCTGGCTGTTGGTGTGACGACATATGCTGACGTCACGGTGAGCATCAACCAATCGAAGCCCTTGAAGCTTTTCGAGTATGGTAGTGGTTGCCAGATCATGACAGCATCCACAGGCAGATATTTATTTCTTTCCCTAGATGAGTATTTTAAAAATCATAATATTGAGCTTATCGTACATTTTTTCAGAGAAATCATGAGTGGTTTCATTATTTTCGGCTAAAAGTACCCCTAATTGCACAAAATTCCAGGATTGGGAATGTGGCACCTTCATAACGGAACTCGAACTAAGTTATCCGTCGCATGAGGGATACTGAAACACCTCGGGCTCATTTTTTCTCTCCGCGTGGCGCGTCCTCGTTGGTGGCTGCTCCCGGCGTTGGTGTAGGAGATTGGCATCCGCTTTTATATTCCATTGCGCGGCGAATGGTGGCGTCGAGGACAAATTAGATTTTAAGGGTGTTTTACGCTATACTCCATCTCCTGGCTATAGCAGTTCGAATCCCACTATGAAGGTACAGCATTCCCTTTGAGGCTGCAGTAGTTTTCAACTCACTGTGGCGTAGCAACAGCTTTTTATCACGTTGCTTGCGTGCCCATGGTATCGCATTCAGCTAAGCGCAGCTGAGTCATTCTAGATTTAGAGCCGTAATCTAGGCAAGGCCAGGTCTAGATGAAGTTGGAAATATTTGTGGTCTAAAATCTGTGCAAAGTAGCGTATCATGCCACGTAAGCACATCAAAACTTCATGGATAGACAGGCTTGTTTTTGGACCCGAGCAGAATGGGTTTCTTTTATTTTGTTGGTATTTTTCTGGTAATTGTGGTATTTGTCAAGTTTTCTGGCACTTGTTTTTGTACGGCTTTTCCGAGTGGTAGTTGAATTGATCGCGTGCTTTTTGTGAGAGGGCTCTATAATGAAGCTCTGCACCTCACTGCACCAATACTGCCGCGAGGAGTCATCCGTCAGACTACATCAGTGGTCACACCTCAGACTACATCAGTGGTCACACCTCAGACTACACCAGTGGTCACACGTCAGACTACATCAGTGGTCACACCTCAGACTACATCAGTGGTCACACGTCAGACTACATCAGTGGTCACACGTCAGACTACATCAGTGGTCACACGTCAGACTACATCAGTGGTCACACATCAGACTACATCAGTGGTCGCACGTCAGACTACATCAGTGGTCACACATCAGACTACATCAGTGGTCACACCTCAGACTACATCAGTGGTCACACGTCAGACTACATCAGTGATCACACATCAGACTACATCAGTGGTCACACGTCAGACTACATCAGTGGTCACACATCAGACTACATCAGTGGTCACACCTCAGACTACATCAGTGGTCACACGTCAGACTACATCAGTGATCACATGTCAGACTACATCAGTGGTCACACCTCAGACTATGTCAGTGGTCACACGGTAGACTACATCAGTGATCACACCTCAGACTACATCAGTGGTCACACGTCAGACTACATCAGTGGTCACACCTCAGACTACATCAGTGGTCACACGTCAGACTACGTCAGTGGTCACAGGTTCGACTACGTCAGTGGCCACATGTCAGACTACGTCAGTGGTCATACGTCAGACTACATCAGTGGTCACACGTCAGACTACGTCAGTAGTCATACGTCAGACTGCCTCCAATTTAAGGACCGTTGACGCCTCAGTTGTTGTTTTTTATCTCAGGGCAAAACCAAACAAGTTTAAAGGAAAGTCTCAACAAGTTCGCCCTAAAATCAACAAGGGAAGAAAATTATGCGAATAGATTTATTTCTGCTTGGGTTTATAAAACCAGTAGCCCTCACTGTATCCTCTGGCTGTTTACTGGATCTCGCCCGTCTCGCACCCAAGAGTCTGCTCTGTCTCCACCCTCACCAATGCCGCTTTCCTCCTGTTTCAAGGTGAGCGACCTGGTGTTCAACCTGCACATGATCCTCTCGGACACGGTGAAGATGAAGGAGTTCCAGGAGGACCACGAGATGCTGCTGGACCTGATGTTCCGCATCGCCAAGGGCTACCAGAACTCGCCCGACCTGCGGCTCACCTGGCTCAACAGCATGGCCAAAAAACACATCGAGGTACGCCGCGGGCGGACTCGGGAACTGGGGATCTACGGGAATCAGACGGGGACGAGGAGTGGGTTTCCTGTGTTTACTTCTCAATAATGGTACTTACTACTGGTTTCTATCATATTTAAATCATCTCTTGCTCCCGTCGACTCCGAGGCTTAGGGACGGCTGGTTCGTTCGTTCCAAGCGCCCGCTTGCTAAGACATCTGCCGCCATGGGCTCAATTCACTGAGGGACCCTGGAATCCAGAGTGGTATGACTCCCGTAGGCCCCACTAACAGGGTGATATTAGGCGCCATATATTGTTTTGTTTCCGTAGTAGTTTATGTATCGCTTGACCCCAATAATTACACTGAGACCTACGCTTTAGAACTTATATCCATCATATTGACTGCCAATTTCTACATTCATTGATCGAATGTATCGTGATCAGCGGTGGCCAGCTGTTGAGACGTGTGTTGTCTCGCAGCGTGCCCAGTACGCCGAGGCCGGCATGTGCTACGTGCAGAGCGCCGCCCTGGTCTCCGAGTACCTGAACATGCTGGAGCCCAAGTCGTACCTGCCGCTGGGCGCCACCGCCTTCGAAAAGATCTCGCCCAACGTTCTGGAGGAGAGCGCAGGTGCCTGAGCGGGGCCGGGCTGCGGCTAGCGCAGTCCACTTGTGAACTGTTACATGTGTGAGAAGTGGCAGGACTGGATAGGGCGCGTAGCTGTCGTCTCTGCTCGTCTTTGTGTGACATGAAGCCGATTTTGTTGTGTCTCGTTGTTCTCTGTCTGGTCTATGGTAGTGGCTTAGTTTTCACGTGTACCTATTATCGCCTGTAATCAGACTGTGCTGACCTTACCTGCACCTCTCTGACCCCGGTGTGTCTGCTCTCTCCCCGTCAGTCTCTGAATCAGACTAACCTGACCTGCATCTCTAACCCCGGTGTCTGCTCCTCTTCGTCGTGTCTGAATCAGACTGACCTGACCTGCATCTCCTAACCCCGGCGTCTGCTCCCTCTTCGTCGTGTCTGAATCAGACCTGCCCTGACCTGCATCTCTAACCCCGGCGTCTGCTCCCTCCCCGTCAGTATCTGAATCAGACCTGACCTGACCTGCATCTTGCTGACCCCGGCGTCTGCTCCCTCCCCGTCAGTATCTGAATCAGACCTGACCAGACCTGCATCTCGCTGACCCCGGCGTCTGCTCCCTCCCCGTCAGTCTCTGAATCAGACTGGCCTGACCAGACCTGCATCTCGCTGACCCCGTTGCCTGCTCCCTGTCCGTTACAGTCTGAATCAGTCTGACCTGACCTGACCTGCATTTCGCTGACCCCGGTGTCTGCTCCCTCCCTGTCAGTCTCTGAATCAGTCTGACCTGACCAGACCTGCATCTCGCTGACCCCGGCGTCTGCTCCCTCTCTATCAGTCTCTGACGACGTGGTGAGCCCGGACGAGGAGGGCATCTGCACCGGCAAGAGTTTCACCGAGGCCGGCCTGGTGGCGCTGCTGGAGCAGGCGGTGGCCGCCTTCGACGACGCCGCCCTCCACGAGGCCGTCAACGAGGTCTACAAGCTGCTGATCCCCATCTTCGAGAACTCGCGCGACTACCGCAAGCTGGCGGCCATTCACGGGTGCGCTGCTTCTGCCTCTGCCGGTCTGCGGCCGGGGCCTGCCTTTCGTGGCATTGTTTTATCAAGCGGTTCGCAATGTTTTACTCTGCAGACTGCTGGGGATAGGTTTTATTGGGTGGGCTTTTTATTGGTGGTTGACGCTAGGCCCCCTGGCTCTTCTGTTCTTTTTGGTCGTTTGGTTTGGTCTGATAAGATTGGGTATGGATGAAACCTTGCTGAGCTTGTTTTATTTTTAGGATCCTATCGTTATGTTTGCATCATGGACAGTATATTTTAGCGGTGTTAATGAATTTGATGCTCCCAGATTCCTTTGAATTCGCGACGTACTGTGAATATGTAGTGTCTTCAAACTGTTCGTCGCTTACCACTGGTGCATATTTCCATTCCGCGTGCAGGAAGCTGCAGGACTCGTTCAACAAGGTAATCACGTCGGACGGCAAGCGCATGTTCTGGTCGCACTTCCGGGTCGGCTTCTACGGCTTCCGGTTCGGCGACCTCAACGGAGAGGAATTCCTCTACAAGGAGCCGGCCCTCACCAAGCTGGCCGAGATCTCCAACCGGCTGGAGGTGAGGATGGCGCGGGGCTGGCCGGAGCTCGTGGTGCTGAGGCGTCGTGCTGTCTGAAACCCACGCGGAGTATGCGGGAAAATGGATATAACGTATTCTACGTAACGCATGGTAACTTGTGGTGAACACGTTATTATGAGTTGTCAAGTAAGAGCTGTGTTTTGGGGAATGTCAGTAACACTCGGTTTTATGCTTGGTTCCAAAACTCGCCCTCCGTGTAGATTGTCTGTTTCTTGCATCCGCCGTATATTTGGCGCATGTTAGTATACTTAGTTCGAGAAATTGCGCTGCTAGAGAATTGTGGAGTAGTATTTTTAGTCTGACTGCGCGTACTTGGAAGGCCCTGTCCACACGGTCTCACCCAGTCGGGCACCCAGACCCAGTAGCTACCCTGACCCAGCATCCTCGGCAGGGATGCTGGCTGGGAGGGCCAGGTCCTTCAGGCACACCGTCTGACCTAGCCGGGACCTCCTCGGCAGGGATGCTGGCCGGGAGGGCCAGGTCCCCCAGTGCACACCGTCTGACCCAGCCGGGACCTCCTCGGTAGGGATGCTGGCTGGGAGGGCCAGGTCCTCCAGTCTACACCGTCTGACCCAGCCTGGGCCTCCTCGGCAGGGGTTCTGGCTGGGAGGGCCAGGTCCCCCAGTCCACACCGTCTGACCCAGACCTGGGAGGGCCAGGTTCCCAGTCTACACCGTCTGACCCAGACCTGGGAGGGCCAGGTCCTCCAGTCTACACCGTCTGACCCAGCCTGGGCCTCCTCGGCAGGGCTTCTACTCTGACCGCTTCGGCGCCGGCGCCGTGCAGACCATCAAGGGAAGCAACAAGGTGGACGTCAAAAAGCTGGACCCCGAGATGGCCTACATCCAGATCACCTACGTGGAGCCCTACTTCGACATGTGGGAGCGACGCACCCGCACCACCGCCTTCGAACGCAACTTCAACGTCAGTGAGTACTGCATGCGGCCGCGCCGGACCCGCTGAGCGACCAACGACTAGAATTCAGGTGAACAATCCGCGAGTATGCTACACTACAGCAGGTGCTCCTGGCCTTAGAAAATACTGTGTTCTGTCGGGAACGGGCTATTTTAGTTATCGATTCATCTGGGAAAATTACCGTAACAGGATCAGGTACGAGTACGTGTAGTTACAAACCAGGCTTAGTGTGTTGAATTCACCCGACTTCGGGTGGGACTCGTGTAGTTGGTTGTGTTTTTTCATATTGTTTTTTTTAGAACAGTGTGTAATATATGGGTGTCAGTGTGGACATCTATCAACCCTTCTCCTCAATAATGCGTACTATCGCAACGTGGTAGGATCAAACTGTTAACACAGGCCCTTGTCTGCCCCCCCTGAGCCTCTCTCACCGCCCCGCGCCGCCGCGTCTCTCCTCCAGAGACCTTCATGTTCGCCACACCCTACACGCTGGACGGCCGAGCGCATGGCGAACTGCACGAGCAGTACAAGCGGAAGACCATCCTGACGGTGGCCAACAGCCTGCCCTACGTCAAGACCCGGGTACCTGTCATTTCGCGGAGAGAGGTCAGTCCGAGATTAGCTCAGAACTGGAGCGGGCGCGCACCCAGGATTGCTGTTTCGGGCCTGGCTGATGAAGTGGGGGTGGCAGGCTGATGGGGAGTGGCATGTCACGCGCAGGATTTCTTACCCTGGGGAGGGTGCGGTTTGAATCATATACTGGGTGAATTTTTCGACGGAGAGGCGGCACGCTATGGGCAGGGGCGGCAAGGTGAGAGTAGAACTGGAACTAAAAGTCAGGTCAAGGTTCATTCTGCCACTGATGGGCGCATGCGGTGGTCAATTATTACCAAAGATATTGACGGGGGTGGCACTTTGGAGTTAAAGCGCTTGGGGGCCCGGGCTTGCTGGCCCCTCGTCCTTTGGGTGCGCTACTGAACTGGGGTACAATGTCATCTCGCGGAGAGATGTCAGTTTGGGACGGATTTGGAACTGGAGTACATTGTCATCTCGCAGAGAGATGTCAGTTTGGGACGGATTTGGAACTGAGTACATTGTCATCTCGCAGAGAGATGTCAGTTTGGGACGGATTTGGAACTGAGTACAGTGTCATCTTGCAGAGAGAGGTCAGTCTGGGACGGATTTGGAACTGGAGTCAAATTGAAGATTACCAGCCATAATCAATCGCCTTTTTCTTTGTCCTATAAAAGGTTTGCTTCAGTTTTTTCTGTTTTCTGCCCTCCCATTCTTCCGCACGACCCCTCCTTATTTTTATCCACGCCTTTTCTCGGGTGATAACTTGTGGCTATAGCTCCAAGCACCGGTAAACATTGTGGGAGGCCAGAGCAGCGCTGCTGGCAGCAGCTGTGCCTTCCTCAGACTGCAGCAACACCTACACCGGGGCTGGGCGATAATTCGGTCGAAACAAATCATCACGGGAGGATCGGACGGTCGGTGCTATGAGAGGAATCAAGAATGCACCCGCGGGTTTTTTTCTCCCGTTTGACTAGCATTCCCCTTGATCCGAGTCGGGCCTGGAGGTCCACTAATGACTGAGGGGGCCCGGCCACCTCACTGACTGAGGGGGCCCGGCCATCTCACGGCACGCCATCGGCTCACAGAGAATGAGCGGGAAATGTGGGGTTGGTTATAATGGAGAGGGACGGTGCGATACAGTGGAGTCACCGAAAGCGCCTCCCCCCCCCCCATTTAAGGGTGTTGCGGAGAAATAAACCGCTTTTAGTTTGACGCCTCTGAAACTCGGTAGTCTCTCTCTCTCTCTCACTCTCTCTCTCTCTCTCTCTCTCTCTCTCTCTCTCTCTCTCTCTCTCTCTCTCTCTCTCTCTCTCTCTCTCTCTCTCTCTCTCTCTCTCTCTCTCTCTCTCTCTCTCTCTCTCTCTCTCTCTCTCTCTCTCTCTCTCTCTCTCTCTCTCTCTCTCTCTCTCTCTCTCTCTCTCTCTCTCTCTCTCTCTCTCTCTCTCTCTCTCTCTCTGCCTCGCTCTCGCTCTCGCTCTCGCTCTCGCTCTGCTCTCGCTCTCTCGCTCTCGCTCTCGCTCTCGCTCTCGCTCTCGCTCTCGCTCTCGCTCTCGCTCTCTCTCTCTCTCGCTCTCTCTCTCTCTCTCTCTCTCTCTCTCTCTCTCTCTCTCTCTCTCTCTCTCTCTCTCTCGCATGCCTGAGTGCTGCCTTAAATCAGATGAACAAATCTCATGAACCTTAATATACTGCAGCTCAAAGGCTTCACAAAGAAACCCAGCTCATACACTTGGCAAAGCTGCACTGAAGGGTACTTACCCTGATAACGATATGATGCTTGTTAAGCTTGTTTATCCAGTGGGCTGTGTTTTAGCACACTTTGCTATCTCACCCGTACATTATATAGCCGGTTAAACAGTGACTCCAGCCTGTTGCCACCTCTTTTCGTGAAGCGAGGCCGCCAACAGTCCCCTGCGGTGTGGTTTTCCTGACCAGATTTAGTTGTGAAAGGCTCAGCAGTGTGAGGCGGCGCCCCTGCTCCCTCGGCGGTGACGCCGTCGTTCTCGGTGGCCCCTGCCGCCGTCCGCGGCTGTCCGCCGGCTCGTTGAGATCGTTTTACTTGATCAGTCCTGATGTGCGAGGCTGATCCACAAGTGGAAATGATTGCCAGCGCCTCCGTTAGCGTCAGTCACTTCCTCTGTGGGGTGCGCCGGAGAGGCCGAGGTCCCGTGGTCGTGGTGCCACTTTATCGGACCCGGTCCCATCCGAAATTTACAGCCGGGCTCGCCGCGGGGTCACTGGCTGTGGCTGCCGCTGGGACCAGGTTATTGAATGGCTCATGGTTGTTTATGTATCTGGAATGCCAATATCGGCAAAAAAGTAGCAAGTCATGCCTTTTTGGAAGAGGTTAACCAGGATTGTAGACAGTGGGTCCGGTTGACGGTTTGTTCAGATAGGACGCTGGTGACTGTGTGTAGAGACGGTGCGCCGCCATTTGGAAGGCAGAAGGCATTTATCCAATCTGACTGTCGTTTGTCATCATTGGGGCTGTCACGGTCTGCTCTTGGATGAATAATTTAAGTGAGCGACTCCTGAGTCATGGTGTGTTGGACCGGGCCTGATTAAAGCCGTTTTATCTTTCCAAATATTTGGGATTTGTCCTTCAGAGGCGCGATGCACATTTGGTCTGATGAATAAATATCGATAATATCTGAATGCGCGTCAAATGTTTCGAAGGCTGGGGTTGAGCTCGGTTTGCCGATGCACAGCCTGACATAAAACAGAAACCGGAAATCTCGACACTGGAATCTGGGTGCCGGCCTTTGCTTAGTCTGACACTGTTGACAGCTACATGGTAACCTGTGTAATCTACCGTGTTCCTGTTTGTTTAGACGAGTATAAAAAGGGACGCTGGATCGGCTGGTTGGGATGAAACTCTTGCATAAATCAACGCGGGACTTATGGCCTGCTTTTCATTTTAGTAATCAAGAAAACATCGTGTATTTAAGTTTGTGTAGCTTAGTAGTTCTGAAAATGAATCCCGTGTTCCTTGAGAAGTGCTTGACCACCGGATAGGTGCTGTCGGCGCGCCCTAAAACACCAATGATGACCACCAGATAGGTGTGTGTAGTGTCTTCCTGCCGGGCAGAATTCGCCGACGGCAGCTGTTCCGTGGGAAGTGTGTCTGTGACTGTGTCTGTGTCACGTTGCGGAGATTTGAGATGGCAGCGCTGCGGTAACGCCCCTGCCCCGTGCTGCGGTAACGCCCGTGCCCCGTGCTGCGGTAACGCCCGTGCCCCGTGCTGCGGTAACGCCCGTGCCCCGTGCTGCGGTAACACCCGTGCCCCGTGCTGCGGTAACGCCCGTGCCCCGTGCTGCGGTAACGCCCGTGCCCCGTGCTGCGGTAACGCCCGTGCCCCGTGCTGCGGTAACGCCCGTGCCCCGTGCTGCGGTAACGCCCGTGCCCCGTGCTGCGGTAACACCCGTGCCCCGTGCTGCGGTAACGCCCGTGCCCCGTGCTGCGGTAACGCCCGTGCCCCGTGCTGCGGTAACGCCCGTGCCCCGTGCTGCGGTAACACCCGTGCCTCGTGCTGCGGTAACGCCCGTGCCCCGTGCTGCGGTAACGCCCGTGCCCCGTGCTGCGGTAACGCCCGTGCCCCGTGCTGCGGTAACGCCCCTGCCCCGTGCTGCGGTAACGCCCGTGCCCCGTGCTGCGGTAACGCCCGTGCCCCGTGCTGCGGTAACGCCCGTGCCCCGTGCTGCGGTAACACCCGTGCCCCGTGCTGCGGTAACGCCCCTGCCCCGTGCTGCGGTAACGCCCGTGCCCCGTGCTGCGGTAACGCCCGTGCCCCGTGCTGCGGTAACACCCGTGCCCCGTGCTGCGGTAACACCCGTGCCCCGTGCTGCGGTAACACCCGTGCCCCGTGCTGCGGTAACGCCCGTGCCCCGTGCTGCGGTAACACCCGTGCCCCGTGCTGCGGTAACGCCCGTGCCCCGTGCTGCGGTAACACCCGTGCCCCGTGCTGCGGTAACGCCCCGTGCCCCGTGCTGCGGTAACGCCCGTGCCCCGTGCTGCGGTAACGCCCGTGCCCCGTGCTGCGGTAACACCCGTGCCCCGTGCTGCGGTAACACCCGTGCCCCGTGCTGTGATCACGCCCGTGCCCCGTGCTGCGGTAACGCCCGTGCCCCGTGCTGCGGTAACGCCCGTGCCCCGTGCTGTGATCACGCCCCTGCCCCGTGCTGCGGTAACACCCGTGCACCCTGCTGCGGTAACGCCCGTGCCCCGTGCTGTGATGACGCCCGTGCCCCGTGCTGCGGTAACGCCCGTGCCCCGTGCTGTGATGACGCCCGGGCCCGGCGCTGGCAGGTGACACTGACGCCGATAGAGGTGGCGCTGGAGGACGTGCGTAAGAAGACGGCAGAGCTGGCCTCGGCCATCTCGCAGAACCCGCCCGACACCAAGATCCTGCAGATGGTTCTGCAGGGCTGCATAGGTGGGTAGAAGGCGGAGCCCGGGCGGCCTGGGACACGGCCGAAAACGGGCGCCGGATCGTCTACTTCCCTGTGATGGTTTAAGTGGAGACTATGGTGACACGCGATACTTATCAGAGTTTTGAATGGTACGTGTGTCGTGAAGAAGTCACAGCGAAGAGGTCACAGTGAAGAAGTCACAGCGAAGAAGTTACAGTCAGGCGCTAGTGACGCGGTGTTATCGCAGGTTCTGTTGTCGCACGGTTGTTGTTTCGGTTTTGTTGTATTTTTCCTGTCTGTGGTCCTGCGCCTGTCGCGCTTTCTGTTTTGTTTCGGCATCGCACTGCATATTTTTTTACTCACCCTTAAAATGCTTTTGGATATCATATGTAAGCGGGAAAGGGCGGTGGCTTCCGTTGCCGTATCTAAGCTTTTGAAGGAAATGATGTAGCTTGACGGAGTGGTGCAAACAGAATAGTAAAATATACATGCTCTCTCCCACGAGGCCACTTGGGTGTTGAATTTTCGCGTCCGATGTCCTCCAAAAGATTTGTAAGAATTTCGGCCAGGATACTCTGCTTAGTAACTCAGATCTGTGCCGGTTCAAAGCAGAGCCGGAGTTATCGGGGGCGCTGTTCCATGTCGGTGTCAGGAGGACCACGTCTGTGCTCGGTGCCCCCTCCCCGGTTGACGCCGTCTGTGCTCGGTGCCCCCTCCCCGGCTGACGCCGTCTGTGCTCGGTGCCCCTCCCCGGCTGACGCCGTCTGTGCTCGGTGCCCTCCCCGGTTGACGCCGTCTGTGCCCGGTGCCCCTCCCCGGTTGACGCCGTCTGTGCTCGGTGCCCCTCCCCGGTTTACGCCGTCTGTGCTCGGTGCCCCCTCCCCGGTTGACGCCGTCTGTGCCCGGTGCCCTCCCCGGTTGACGCCGTCTGTGATCGGTGCCCCTCCCCGGTTGACGCCGTCTGTGCTCGGTGCCCTCCCCGGTTGACGCCGTCTGTGATCGGTGCCCCCTCCCGGCTGACGCCGTCTGTGCCCGGTGCCCCTCCCCGGTTGACGCCGTCTGTGCTCGGTGCCTCCTCCCCGGTTGACGCCGTCTGTACTCGGTGCCCTCCCCGGCTGACGCCGTCTGTGCTCGGAGCCTCCTCCCGGCTGACGCCGTCTGTGCCCGGTGCCCCTCCCGGTTGACGCCGTCTGTGATCGGTGCCCCTCCCCGGCTGACGCCGTCTGTGCTCGGTGCCCTCCCCAGCTGACGCCGTCTGTGCCCGGTGCCCTCCCGGCTGACGCCGTCTGTGCTCGGTGCCCTCCCCGGCTGACGCCGTCTGTGCCCGGTGCCCCTCCCCGGCTGACGCCGTCTGTGCTCGGTGCCCTCCCCGGCTGACGCCGTCTGTGCCCGGTGCCCTCCCCGGCTGACGCCGTCTGTGCTCGGTGCCCCTCCCCGGCTGACGCCGTCTGTGCCCGGTGCCCTCCCCGGCTGACGCCGTCTGTGCCCGGTGCCCCTCCCCGGCTGACGCCGTCTGTGCTCGGTGCCCCCTCCCGGTTGACGCCGTCTGTGCTCGGTGCCCCTCCCCGGTTGACGCCGTCTGTGATCGGTGCCCCTCCCCGGCTGACGCCGTCTGTGATCGGTGCCCCCTCCCCGGCTGACGCCGTCTGTGCTCGGTGCCCCCTCCCCGGCTGACGCCGTCTGTGCTCGGTGCCCCCTCCCCGGCTGACGCCGTCTGTGCTCGGTGCCCCCTCCCCGGCTGACGCCGTCTGTGCCCGGTGCCCCCTCCCCGGCTGACGCCGTCTGTGCTCGGTGCCCCCTCCCCGGCTGACGCCGCCGACGTGGTTGCAGGCACCACGGTGAACCAGGGTCCGTTCGAAGTGGCCAACGTCTTCCTCTCGGACTTGTTCTCCGGCCAGGAGCCGACTGACCTCCAGAACAAGCTGCGCATCTGCTTCAAGGACTTCTCCAAGAAGTGAGTCTGAAGTGCCACTTTTCCAGGGGTATGCTGGTTCCAAAGATGCAGGGAAAAGTTTTGATGCAGTTTTCACGTCTGAATATTTTTCTGGCCAGAATAATAAGAGCAAATTTCCGTTGTTTTGGTCGAGGATCGATTGGTTACGAAGAACCCTTGAATTAGTCGCATTTTCTAACGTTGAGACCCAGTGTGGCTATCCCGGTGGACCCCCATCACGTGACCGCTGGTCGTGAGAGGCGCCGCCCGGCCACGGCCGGTGGGCGGCGGTCTCGGAGTGACATCAGGCTGGGACCGGACGCGGGTCGTCAGCTCCGCGCCGTCAATTGGAGCGTCCCGCCGCCGCCGCCTGTCGCCATGGTCACCCCAGCCGTTACTCTTCACTAACGGCGCGCCGGCACGGGCGGACCCGGCCAGCGGGGCCTCGCAATCCGACAGGATAGTCAAATGTTCCAGTATAAGTTGACTGTTTCGCGGGCATGGCGGGCTTTAAGCACGGATTCCAGTCGATTGTATCTTTTGTATCTGCAATAAGGCCGTTATGTATGTGTTCATGCAAGTATAAAAGGCGTCAGTTATATCAGGCGTTTCTTAAGACTGCCGCTGGAGGCGTGGAGCTGTCATGCCGCTAATCACGCCCGGCAACAACACCGTCATCTACTCCAGAGGAGAGATGATGTGGATATGAGTGCCGTCAACCATTTTCCTTCTATTTTTTGTGACATTCCGGTATGTTTTTAGAGATCTGATACCGATATTTGCACTTGTGATAAAAATTACTATGCAATGTCCTGGTATTATAGTGTAAATGAACGGCTTTGAACTAACCGCGGTCAGAGCCTGGCGTTGGCGCGTCCCGAGGTCAGAGTGTGCTGCCGTTGTGTTGCGGTACCCCGCTACTGGGAACAGCTACCATGCGCGGGGAGGGGAACGGTCGACTCTGCCGGCCTCACCAACCCTGAGGGCCCCTCCAGAGTCAGATGTCAGGGTCCAACCCTGTGGGAGCTCAGGCCACTCTAGCCGCGTTTGCAGCTGATCATTCCTGCAGTTGTATACATTGAGCGTGACCTCTCGGCGTTTCCGGGCGCGGGCACGCGCTCTCCTGGGAACCGCCGCTGCGGCCATTACCTTGTTGATCCTGCATCCCGCTTCCACGCGGCCTCCTGCTGAATGGCGTGCTGGTGTGTTGTCCAATTGTCGCAGCGCCGCCCCGTGTCGGCGCTGCTGTGGGCGTCTGGATCCGCCCCGTTTGAACTCCCACCGAACACCAATATCGTGTTACATATACCGTCCGTTAGCCCCTCACGTTATGTGTAACACTCTGAGGAGGTGGACGGGAGGTTACAGTGTGTGATGTGCTGTCGAATTCGACAGGGTGCTACGAACTATGTCTATTGCCGCCAAACACGGTCAACGTCAAGGAAACGAGAGAAAGTGTGTCAGTAACTGGCGGCTTCCATACGCTGTGTGTTTTCGTTCTGGGTCCTGAAACCTGACCCATATTGTCCAGTATCTGCTACAGGGTATTATTACAGGAGAATGTTTAATTTCGCAGAATGATAACGTGGACGGGATTATTCTGTTCCGTTGGTGTTGATCGTTAGCTGAGCAGTAACCCCCCCTAAGAGGACGATCGCCCCGTTCTGCTACTCAACCCACGTATCCAGGCGTACACCGGGGAGAGCTCAAACACCTGCCGATGTTGCCGCGCAGGTGTATGGACGCGCTGAAGAAGAACCGCAGTCTCATCAAGCCTGACCAGGCCGAGTACCAGAAGGAGCTGGAGAAGAACTACCAGCGGTTCGCCGAGAAGCTGAAGCCGATGATCTCGCCGCGGCAGGCGCACACGCTGACCCTCTCCAAAAGGTGGGCTGCCGGTCCGGCGGTGGCCGTTTGCTGCGGGGTAGGAGGCTCGGGTCGGACTGCTGGCGATGTATCTTCCATCGCCGAACTGGGGCCATAAATGGCGGCGTAATCGATCGTGTTCCGCACTTGTTCTCGCCTTCAATGTTTGCTCCCCAGTCGGCGTTAGTCGAGCGCGGTATACCCGGCCGTTCTGTGTGTAAGCCGCGGTTTCTTCCACAGCAGCCAGGGGTAGGCATCGCGCCGGTTTGTACGCGACGCGCGAGGCATGCTGATTTCACCTCTGCTCAGTGTCTCCCAGTGATGTTCATGCTTTGATTCTAACTGTTCTCAAAGCTCAGTCCTCCTTCGGCTTTTTAACTAGTCGTAGCATTTCACTTGTATTGAAGTGTAGCGCGGTAGAGATAAGCACCAGTAGAGTGATGCTTAAATAGTTGCGGAATGTTGATTGCAGTCTCTGCATGACAAATCTGAATTGCATGTATGCCGTCTTGTAGTAGCCCCCTGTAGTCTAGTTCTGTATGAGTTTAGCTCTATGATCCAGTTTTCCCCCGAACATTCCCTTTAGACCTGTCCGTTGGTCCCTTGGATACCATGCATCGCCGATTGCTAAGTCGCGTCCCAACGTTTGGTCAGGTCGACAAGTGACATGAGGTCAGAGGACGCGTCTCAGGTCGTCCGAGATGTTTGACCCAGGTTAGGTCATCGCACACAGAGCAGCTCCGACAGACTGTGCTCTAACCCCAAACCTAACCGAGACACGGCGGCGCTGTGGAGGGTGTCCGGCGCGGTCGGCGCGTGCCTAACGCTGCCCGCTCTCTGTTATAGGAGAGGTCGCTACTAACCGGTGGCTCGGGGCTGGGGCCGACCTGGTATGCGCTCAGGGTAAATGTACTGATAAACCGCTCTTGATGGAGACCAGCCGCCTCGCAAGCTTAGCGCGACCGGCCCGCTTCGTTATTGGGTGGCTTTTTGTCCGGTGTTTAAAGATTACCGGTTTTTGTGTTTGGTGATGTTTTGGGGTGGGTATGGAGGTAAAAGTCAGTCTTCATTTTTGTCTACGGAATTGATACGTGGTGTCACGTTGTGCTCGCCGCCCGGTGAAAATTCAGGCAAAGGCTTGGCTGTTGAACATATCCCGATGTGATTATGTTCGTATGATTGGGCGCACCGGTTTGCCCTGACCAGGGGGAATATCATGCAATTGATTCCAACGCTAACTTTCGACGAGAATGAGAAAAACGTTCGCTCCAGATAGGATGCTCGTGGCGTGAGGCATGACCTGCGTGGGTTTACCTGAAACTGGGCTACTGTACCTGTAGCTGACGTGGAAGGAAGTTCAGGCCTGCACTCCAATATTGGTGCTATTTAGTCGTGCCTGGTCAACCATTACTTTATTAACTAATTATCTGGCATATCAGAAATAGGTTGTCGAATTCTCACCAAATTTTTGAGTGCCTTAGCAAATCATTGAGTAATGTTTATTAACAAGTCAATATTTTTTTCAGAAAAAAGTATGCGCGAGCCCTGCTTTTTCCCCTGCATTCTGTTCTCGTGCCTTTAGCTGTACAAGAAGCTATTGCATTTTATACCAGTCAAAAATGCCGTAAAGAAAAATGTGTAAGCTCTTTGTGAGTACTATTGCTTGAAAGCGATAGCATTTTTATTTGAAACCTGCGCTTGTTTTAAAGGGTGATACCAATAGAGAACATATGTTTCGGATGACAAAGGTTGGAAGCTTGCAGCTCATATCTCCCCTTTTCGCTCGGGTGGCATGCTGTTTGGTTTTCAGTGTTGACTCGTGCATTGTGCGTTTTGCCTGTTGCACATGGCTGAAACGATCAGCAGTACTAACTGGTGTCGGTCAGCTCTCTGCCTCTTGCTTTTGCGCCAGTCTTTCATCTGCTTGCATGTCGGATATGAGTTCACTCGGCGCACATTTGAATGCGTCGCGCTTGCCTGAGCGGTGAGGTCTAACGACAGAAGGCATGTGGTCTCGATGGACAGTGAAAATGGGATTTTTCTTCTGGTTTAAAGGGAACATATTGTGTGTTCTACTAGTTGCTTTAGTGACAGTCATTCGTTACTAAGGTTGGATATGTTTGTTTTGATTAGATATTCACCAAAATAAATGTAGATGATGTATCTGCCTACAGCATGTGATATAGAGTTTTGAAACGCGTTTAAGTCTCGGTATTGCAAGCATAAATCTGTCGTCACTTGTTTAGTGCTGCTTCTAAGCTAATGGTACGATTTCCTTTCCGGTTGAGAACTCGTTGCTGGAGCAGTGTTCCCTCCCTGCGACACAGCCATCCTGTTTCGTCACTAACAGGAGCCCCGGCCTCCCCCTGCTCCCTTTGCAGCCGCTCGCGGGAGATGATGCACCCGGGCCACCACAAGACCAGTCCGTTCGTGTAGCAACGGCGGAGCCAGGAGCGGGCCGCGGGCTGGCGACGCCGCCGGGTGTAGGTGACCCGTCTGGGTCCTCAGGAACGGCGCGCACAGTGTCGGCGGTAGAGTCGCGTCAGTGGGGTGCCGACGTGTCTGCGAGTGTGGCTACAGGGTGGGCCGGGTCTGCGAGTGTGGCTACCAGGGTGGGCCGGGTCTACGAGTGTGGCTACAGGGTGGGCCGGGTCTGCGAGTGTGGCTACTGGGTGGGCCGGGTCTGCGAGTGTGGCTACAGAGTGGGCCGGGTCTGCGAGTGTGGCTACAGGGTGGGCCGGGTCCGGACTGAGTGTTTCGGGAATACAGGGGGCGTGTTGTCGCGGGACTGTGATAGCGGTGCTGGTGGTGTGTGTGCGCGTGTGTGAGTGTGTGTGAGAGGGTAGACATGGGCCCTGTTGACTGTCGCGTCCTGTCCCGGCGTCCGCCCGGCGACAGGAAGGGTCGGAGAGCCAACCGGCGACGCAGCGGTGACGCTGCGTCCTTGGACGCCCATTGCCAGATAGGATATTGGCCTGTCAGAGATGAGTATTATTGATGGGCGGTGGCCGCGGATATTGCCGCCCTGTAAGCTTGTTCTCTCGGTTAGCTACGGACGGTACTCAGTTGCAATGCGAAGCCAAAGTATGTGTACATAGTACCGTTCTGCCGGCGGGATTTTCTGTTCAGGCCGTGTGCCGGCGGATGTGTACGTTTTCTGTCGGCGAGGCGAATGAGTAGCCAGCAGTGTTGGGCTGGCCAGTTGCAGGCCCCTCGCACGGTCGCTGGCTGAGAAGTAATCCGTTATGTGCTGAGATTCCCCGACTTGTGCATGTCGTGCTTCTTTTATCTGGACATCAGACATGTACTTTTTTGTCGAAACGTCTCTTGCCGTCAATTGTTCTGATATGGGAGATGCGTTATTCCCGGGTATACTTTTATGTTGTCGTATATGGTGTTGCGCATATTATTGCTTGTAATTCGGTTCGACTTTTCACTGGCTGGACGGATTACTCAGATCTGAACGTTTATTAGTTGCCGTGCTAGTACTAGCGTACTAGTTGTCACAGAAAAAAGCTTGTAGCTTACGACTAGCTTCATTTCATCAGCGTGTGCATTCGACAGGTCCCAGTTCGTTGGTTGATTTGGTTGTGATAGACTGTGCAAGTTGTTTTCAGAACCGTAATGGGACCCCTGGTCTTAGGTCTTATGGGACCCCCAGCACGTCTTATGTTTTATATCAAACGTTCTCGCGTTTAGCAACAGAGTGTTTCAAGGTACTTACGAGATTTCATTTTTGTGCTACCCGAATTCGTAGTTTTATTGGTTTCGTGTTCATTTTATGGTTTGAAACCGTCGCTGCATGTGTCATTTTTACGTGGGGCGCGCGGGGTGGGTATGAAAATACGTTGTAACAGCTCTGCTGCAGGTCCCACCGCGCTCCCGCCCGGGAAGTCGAGGTGGATCCGCCGGCCTTTTTATAAGTTTTCTGGTCAGCCATGGTATGACCACTGCCGGGGCTGTAAGCGGCCGCGTGATTCCATACTTCTGCTTTGTGCGTCGCCGTGTCTTCTGGAATAACTTCCTACCGCTGTGATGATTCCTATGACATGGGAGAAGTTCCCGCTCGGCGGAGAGCGCCCCGCCGTCGACAGGTGTGTGTGTGTTTGTGCGGCTGTGCTGGAGCGGCCGCGGCGTACTCGCTGTGGCGGGGCACCCGGGCGTGTTTCGACCCCGCTAGACCGTTGTTTCGATATGCTGCTTCCTGCCAATGCGCCTCTCTTTCTCTCGCAGTTCGCCTGCCGTTTGTAACGCCGGTGTGGAGCTGCCGCCTTCAGCGGAGCCGTATCTCTTCTACATCAAGTCCTGTGTTGAAGCCGCCTTGCGCATTTGGAGCGCCATTGATTTCCATGATTTGGCTTGAACTTGAAAGGTAGCCTGAAGAACAATTGCATAGCTCTTGCCAACTGCTGATGCCGCATCGAATACACAGCTTGCCCTGCAGTGTGTGTGTTGTATGATGGAGATGGCCAGTCGCAGACGTCTTTTTGCGATTTCTTGGTGTTTATTTCTACCTTAGACGTATCTGTATACCATTGAATGCCAGACGCTTAGCGGGATGTGCTTTAACGAAATAATCTAGTAGGGTCAAATACGGAAAACTACCCAAGAGGCTTCCTCGCAAGAAGGGAAGGATAGTGTCGGCTCTGCCATGAGCTTGCTGTAATTGCTGAAACCCAATGCGTGAATCGCATGAATCTTGCCTAGTTTTCTGCTATATACGTAATTGTGAAGCTACTGACCATTGGAATGCTTAATGCGCCAAAGTCCGGTCAACGCTGATTAGGCTGTAAACTACCCTTCCTTTTTAGCGAGAGAACTCGAGAATGACTACTCCATGCGGTGGTTTTAAGATCATCCGTGGGCGTAGCCACCACTAGGGACACTAGGGACAGTGTCCCTACAAGTTTGGAGACTCCCGAAAACTTGTAGGGAATGTCCCTACAAGTTTTGAAGACCGGGAAAGATATGACAACCGCAATATGTTAATTTTCCAATACATCTTCCAATTGTACCTACCTACTTTTCACGTATGCAAATCCGGACATCTTCATTCGTACCAAAGATATTAAAAATAATGATTTTATAACCCTTGATATTATTTTTTCGCAATTTACCAAATCTGTCCCCATTTCTGTACCCTATAAAAATAGGAGTGATGTTAACCCGCGCTCCACCGTGGGTCCGGCGCCACCTTCGCCCCACGGGGGCATCGATGGCCCCTTCTAACTCCGAAAATATGGGGGCTAGCGCAAATCTACCAAGTACATTGGAAAGCTCTTTTGAATTCAGCAAGGTTTTAACTTGCATGCGTTTAAGCGCTCAGGTCAATATTTTGACCTCCAGAGATCAAGTTGGGTCACGATAGGCTATTTCTACTAACATATTCAATGCTTAAGAAACTGAGCACAGCTTTTATTCCATTATAGCTATTGAGGTCTGGTAACTACATTTCATAGGAAAATTCCAGGGCTTTCTCCGCTGTGTGGAACATAATACCCTGCCGACAGCGGTTTGACCTCCAGAGGGCACCTATCGACCTGACATGACCTGAGGTCACGAAAGGTCAGAAAGTGACCTTGTCGAATATCAAATGAAAGCCAGTGACGAAACATACATGACGACGTCTAATTCAGTGCTCTAGCTTAATTAGGTCAACAGTTATGGTCAACTGTTTTTATGTCTGGTGACCTGAGATGACCTCAGATATGTCACAGGGAAAATGTTACCCCTGGAATCCGTGAAAAGGCTGCTAAGAATACATTTCTGAGAAATTTGATAATTCGCAATCATTTTTGTGACTTTTGGACCAAAAGACAGCTTTTCCACATGTCTTTTTATTGGAGAGGTCACCTCTTGGGCTGACCTCAGGTCACCAAATTGAAAAATCCCGGATAAATTTTTTTAGGTCCTGGAGGGGCCATCAAGTGAAGAAAATTTGAAATCAATTGGCCAAGAAATGTAGCCATGCTAGAGCTCGAAAATTGAAGTGAGATGAACTTGTTTGACCTCGCCTGGTGATCTGACCTAGTGTGGCCCGGGTAAAGAATTTCAAGGATAGTGGGAAAAGATCGGGTGAAAAACCCTTAGGGGGCCATCGATGCCCCCCTCCCGTGTGGCGAGGGTTAAGAAGACACATTCTTTCACCTGCGCCGATTCCAGCAAAGGCGGAAAAATACTCCAGTTGCAAGCTTATCTCCGTGAATAGGATTGGTCACCATGACAACGTTGGATTGTAAGTTTCCGCCAGGGTGGGGGGGCTGTGTTTGAAAACCCTTGGGTTTTTTCAACTAGCAATAACAGCACCTCGATGACCTCATTGGTTACTGTATCCACTGCGCAAGCTATAAAACCCTTGGGTTGCTCTACGGGCACGAAAAAACGGTGATGCGAAGCGCTACCGTACTTAGCACACCTTATCCATGATTGATTCCGCAAACTTCCCCAAAATTTTAAGGTTGGGACATCTCAGGTCAGGTTACCAGTACATGTCAAGCTACCTCACCTCCAAAAATGTTTAAGGTGGCATAAGAAAAGGGCGAATCTATTAAATTGAAGCGCATACCACATAAAGGGCCCGCCGAGTACTACAACTAATTTCGGAATTTTTTTCAGATCGTAGACTTAGGGGCAAGTACAGATAATGACCTCTCAAGTGAAAATGCATGGGAAAAACGGAAATTGGCCAAAAATGGAATTAATTTTGTAGATATCGCGTGTAATACCTTTGTATTCTTCAGAACATAGTATCCTAGGCCCCTTTATAGGTTCATGCTGCAAGTTTGCACCTGGGATCTTAGAGGTCATCTGGGGCTGCAGGTTTTTCAGACTTGAGTTAATAACTTTGCACAAAATGATGAAAAATATTTTATTTTCATATCAATAAGTTTAGAATGTTATTGCGAGTCGATTTATACGCATATTAATTATGCTAGGCTAGATGGTGACCTTGGAAATGCCTTAGTTCAGGCCTTTTATGTTTTGACCTAGTACAATAATCTTATACATCATCCAATTGGTTGTAACGAGGGAAAGTGAACTATGCCTAAAATGATTCTCAATGATGATAATGATAAAATGAACTCAATTCTGTCAGACGCTACAGTCCATAAACTCTTCTCTATCATGCCACATTCTTTGGCCTGTCATGACCTCAATATTGACCTCAGCCAAAAAGTGATGAGAGTGATGTACCTAAGAGCCTAGCCAAGTGAGCCAAAAGAGCGAAGAGTGATATAGTTTCTTCATTAATTCCAATGGGCTATTCACCTCCTTTCGCGTTTTTTCGCTATCCCGTATAAGAGTCGAGTTCGAGGAATTGAAATCGGGATCAAGATAACTACCCCGGTTTGCGACCTGGGCTAACGCCTCACCGGCGCAGGAGGGTCACATGACAATGTGCTGAAAGCAAACCATATTTCGTTCTTAATGTGTCTATTCTTAAGTCTGTGTCTATTCATCGGTCCACATTCGGACCGGGCACCCCTGATCACGAGACAGGTCCTCTAGCCACTAGACCACTGCGCCACACTGTACTGACTCCCACTAGCCCTACACCAGTGACCCGTCAGGACGTCACTGGCCGGTATCACTCAATCAAAACGATGCCGTGATCGTGGCGCCGGGTGCTGTGTTAGTACAGAAAAGGCATGGTATAAAGTTATTTCTAGAGGACAAACGAGCCAGTATGTTTGCCTAGAATTACTTAATTGGCCTAGAATCAAGATAACTACCCCGGTCTGCGACCTGGGCTAACGCCTCACCGGCGCAGGAGGGTCGCATAACAATGTGCTGAAAGCAAACCATATTTCTTTCTTAATGTGTCTATTCATAAGTCTGTGTCTATTCATCGGTCCACATTCGGACCGGGCACCCCTGATCACGAGACAGGTCCTCTAACCACTAGACCACTGCGCCACACTGTACTGACTCCCTCTAGCCCTACACCAGTGACCCGTCAGGAGGTCACTGGCCGGTATCACTCAATCAAAATGATGCCGTGATCGTGGCGCCGAGTGCTGTGTTAGTACAGAAAAGGCATGGTATAAAGTTATTTCTAGAAGACGAACGAGCCAGTATGTTGGCCTAGAATTACTTGTATAATTACTAAGCTAGCTCCATGCCAAATTTCATCCACTTTCATTCATTTTAAGGACTTGAAACCATGAAGCAAACAAGTTCCGAGAAATTTAGCTCCTTAAAATACCCTTTCGGACGAATTACTCGAAAGCCGTTGGAGATAAGTGGGTAGTGTAAATGAATGAAATGACCGCAATTAATGTTCTTATTCAGCCATGTCAATTCTGAGCTTGTGAATTGAGTGGGCAGTGGGCTTTAGCCTTGTAGGCGCTCTCACGATAATTTTAATACACCCATGTATTCATTCATTCACATTCAAAAGAAACAAATCAACTAACCAAACATCTAAAGCATGCTTTCAATCAGGGGCGTAGGAACGGTTTGAAAAGTGGGGGGCCAACCTTAGAGGGGCCCACCTCAAGGGGGCCCCAATCCATGGGGGCCCATAATTATAAAAAAAATTAGTTAGCTCGTTTGGTGTCAATAAGGCACGCATGCACACTAGGATGCCAACATATGGAAAATTGAGAAATTAAATTTTGCCCTATGATTTTGATTTGTACCTATTATGATCTAATAAATCATAGTACAACGTAAAAAAACATTTTTTGGGTTTTTTACCTCGACCCTTTTTAAATACGAAATACATTTTTAAGCTCTTTTGGAGGATTTCATTCATTTTTACCACGAGCGCGTTTCTTATATTTACAGATGTTTAGGCCCTTTCATCACATTTACAAAATTAAAAACTGTTTAGAAAACTACAGACAGTGCTTTGATACCAAATAGCCTCACTTCGCTATGCCTAATCAATATGTATTTGCTTATTTAATGACAAAAAATGGGAACATTTATCTAGGTTATTACGGGTCCCTTCTTTCCATCATTAGAGATTGATTTAGGTAAAGGCTGATCACAATAAATACGCCTAGCTATATTTCGATGCCTAAAATGCAGAGCTCCAGCATGACTGCAAGTGCAATGTAGGTACTTGATGGCCAGCTTTGTGATGCTGTGGAGGTGTGGACGTGGTGATATAGTGGTTAGCAACCTTGCTTTCCACGCGACCAATCCGGGTTTAAGGCACGGCAGATTCCTTGTGCAAGGAGCAATTTGACTCCCAAGAAATCCCTCTCGACAGGGAAAGAGTTGGCGACGCCATATAACCCTGGCATCGAAGGACGGCGCGCCTTTCGATGACTCAGGGACGACTGTTGCTCGGCATCTGATGCGGGGTCCGTGTCCGATTCATGCTTTGTGTTGGGATTGATATGGGATGGAGTTTGATTGGGACCAGTTCTCGGGACTCATTTGGAAACACTCGGGTAGTAGGTGCCTTGGTTTTTTCACGAAGCGCTCCTCCTCCAGGGGCTTGCAGGCAGCGTACTTGCTGATATTTGCATATTCATTGCGGGGGCCCACCTCAAACGGGGGCAGTATCCCCTGACCCCCGGTTCCTATGCCTATGCCGCCCAGGGGCCGCCAAATTATCTCGGAGGGCCCCAAGGTCCAGAACATGACTCAGGAACCTAGATCAGTCAGCTCAAGAGCCCAGACCAGTGCACTAGCCTCGGGACCAGCTTATCAAGGGACCCTACATAAGCACAGGACCCCTCGAAGCTCATCAAAGTGGAGCCCCAGATTCGCACAGGGTGCCAGATTAGCTTAGGGGCCCGGTTCAGCTCGGGGGTCCCCAGGTCGACTTATGTAGGGTCTCAAAACAGCTCAAAGGGCTTGTTCAAGCTCACGGATCCCAGCTTAGCTCAATGACGCTAGAACAGTTCAGGGGCCCCAGACCAGCTCAGGGCTTTTGTTCAGCACAGGCCAGCTCAGATCAGGGCCCAGATCGGCTGATATAGGGTCCCCTCTCATACCAACTCAGGGGGCTCCATTCAAGCTCACGGCCTCCAGCTTAGCCCAGGGACCTTAGAAGAGTTCAGGGCCCCCATACCAGATCAGGGGCCCCAGTTAAGCACAGGCGTACCCAGATTAGCTCAGGGCCCCAGCTAGGCTTAGGGGGTCCAAGGGTGGCTGATACAGAGTCTCAGAACAGTGGCGTAGCCAGGATTCGGCAAAGGAGGGTCCGACTACCGTCGGGGGCCCCAGGCCGGGGGTCCCCTTAGTAACCGGGGCCCACCTCCTATATCTTTTGTATAGTATTTTAACACGCGCATTGACGGGGGGCGGGTACCCGCCCCCTCGGATTTTTCGGAGATAGTAGAAAAACGGCGGCGCGTAGCGCCGCCGTACTCGTATACCTTTTCTCTCATCATTTTTACAACTTCTGTGAAAATTTTAAGGTTAGGTCATCTCAGGTCAGGGTCACCAGTACAGGTCAAGTGACCCGACCTCAAAAAAAGTTTAAGATAGCATAAGTCGGAGCAGGGTGAACTTATTCGATTGAAACTCATGTCACATAATGGCACTACCGAGTTCTCTAACATATGTTCCGGTATTTTTTTATATCGATGACCTAAGGTCAGGTACGAGGCATGACCTCTCCATTGGAAATACATGGGAAAAATGGTTTTTACGGAATAACTCAGTAACGGATGGTGATAGAGCATTTATTTTAGCTGCATTAGACTCGCCTGGGCTTTGTGGTTCTAATGATATGCATTTTATATAATTTGACCCTGACCTGACCTCAGGTCAGGTCAAATCCTTGATTTGACCTAGCAAGGTCAAATTATATATCATTCGATTCGGCTTGCTAAGAGGATTCATATAGTTCAAGACGTTTTGCTCTATCTTTACTTGTTCAGATGTTGTGCCCGAAAAACTGAATTTTACATGTTATCCCTATGACTGGCATGTTTTGACCTCTCGTGACCTTAAATGTGACCTGACAAAAAATGTTTCAAATGTTTTCGATGGAGAAGTGGATGGGCAGTCCAACGCCGTTTACCGTTTTTCGCTACCTACCGTGGTTCTCGAGATCTTAGGGGGGCGGGTACCCGCCCCCGTCAATGCGAAGGTGGCTCAGACCCCGTCAATGCGCGTGTTAACATTCACACGAAGGAAATTTTGTTGTGCCTTTTTTATTTATTTATTCCTATTTTGTTTATAGCTTGATTTTTTCGATCCGACCAAGTGTTGGTAAACTAAGGTCACCAAATATTACGGATGGCCCATACCTTATATGCTAGCGTGGCTATAATAACAGCTTTGTGCCATATTTCGGGAAGTTCAATGTTGATGCGCGCATGATGTTACACTCGAGTCTACCTCAATTCACTCTGGTAATCAGACATGAAGTTATTGAAGGTCAGTCGTTTTGAGTACGTAGAAATTATCTTCTACGGGAAATGATTAGTAATTATTTCCCGGTGTCGAATCCATGAACTCTTTAATAAGGAAATTTCAAAAGAAACGGAAAAAAACGAAAAAATACAAAGGATATGATAATGTGTCCCGAACGTTACATGACCTCTATTCCGTCGACAGATCCTGTTGAGATCCAGTTACTTTCTTACCCTTGCTATCTTGTAAACGAGCAAATTACCAAGACAAAAGGCGCCTGAGATATCTATCGCCTTGGATCACTCTGTCATTGTTATTTTCAAACTTTCATACCTATTTTTCTTTTGAGGATTATGTTCATCGATTTCTGTCATTACCCTTGTTTGTCTGGTTCCCTACGAAAATATTTGAAAGTTGTTTATTTCAGAATATTTAGGAATGTAGTTATTGGTGTTAAGCTAATAGATTAAAAATTGACTGAAGTGCCAAATTCCCTGTTCGATTTGCTCTTATGGTAAAATTAGATTATTTTTTGCCTTTCCTTCGATAATGGTGCCTGATGGACATGTTTCAATTTGTCTGTATTAGTGCGCAATAGGGGTAGATACATTTTTTTCCGAGGCATATTATTTTGAAAATTTTTATTCGAGCTCTGGGGCCACCTAAGACCAACACTTGGTGGCACTCACAAAACTAATTTTCGGCCGCTCTCCTGATTAGATCTCAGGGGGTCTCTGAGACCGATTCACGGCGCCTCTCGATGAAAACTGGGGGCCCCTGAGAATCCCTCGGGGCTCCTGAGATTAGTTATCGGCAGCACCTCTGAGACTAATTATTGGCCCCCAGATTTACTTTGAAGGGGGGGCTGAGACTGACTATCGTGGCCATCCAGATTAGCTCTTGGGGTCCCCTGAGGCTGTCTTTGGGAGGGGGACTGAGGCTGTGGGGGAGGGGGACTGGGAATGACTTCCAACAGCCCTCTGAGACTTACTCTAGGGCGCCCCTGAGACAAACACCCGGGGGGGTGGAATCACCTCTGAGACTGAGTTTTTGGCGTTCCTGAGACTGAATCTCGGAGGCCCCCTGAAATAGACTTTTGCGAGGCCCTGAGAACCACTCTCTGGGGCCCCTGAGACTAGCTCGGCCCCCTACCCTGAGACAGACTCCCGGGGCCCCTGAGACTAGCTCGGCCCCCTCCCCTGAGACAGACTCCCGAGGCCCCTGATACCGACTTTTGGGGTCCCTGAGACCAACCCTCTGGGGGCCCCTGAAATCTGCTTTCGGGGGACTTGAGACTGACTCTCAGGGCGGGGGCCTTGAGGCCGACTCAGGACGCCCTGAGAACGAATCTTCAGGGGCCCCTGAGACTGACTCTGGGGGCCGCGTGATCGATCAGAGAATCCTTTGCAGTGGTTCAGATTGGCCCAAGGGGGTCTGCGGACGCCTAGGGCCCCCTTGGCTACACCACTGCATCCACACTTTCGGGGGCCCTCCGAAAATCACCATTTGGAGGCCCCTAAAATAATTTCTCCCCCAGACCAATACTCCGGAGCCCCTTGATACTGATGCCCGGGGGCTTCTAAGACCAAGCTCGGGGCCCCACTTAGATCAGGCTCAGGGGCACCCTTAGACCCATGCTCGAGCTTTTCTCAGGAGTAACTTGACACCGATGTTCCGGGGCCTTCAAGATCAATATTTCGAGTCCCCCCGAGACTAATGCTCGGTACTCTGGAGTCCCTCAATGCCGATACTCGGGGGTCCTGAACCCAGGCTTGGGGGCCCCTAAGACCAAACTCTGCGTCCATGAGGTCAATGCTCGTGCCTCACTCATGAGTCCCTCGATGTCAATAGTCGGGTGCACCCCGAGGGGGCCCTGAACCCCTGAGACCAAGCCCGGGGGCCCCTGAGACCAAACTTGAGGGGCCCCTGAGACCAAGCTCAGGGGCCCCCGAGATCAATGTTCGGTATTCCAGAGCCCTCGATACCGATGATCGGGGGCCCCCTGAGACCAAGCTCGGAAGGCCCGTGAGACCAAGCTCGGGGGTCCCCTGAGACCACGCTCGGGGGCCCTGAGACCAAGCTCTAGGGCACCCTGAGACCAAAATCGAAAGGCCCGTGAGACCAAGATCGAAAGGTCCGTGGGTCCGAGCTCATTGGGCCCCCGAGATCAATGTTCGGTACTCTGGAGCCCTCGATGCCGATGATCAGGGGCCCCTGAGACCAAGTTCGGGGGCCCCCTGAGACCAAGCTCGGGCGTTCCCTGAGACCAAGCTCGGAGGGCCCGGACACCAAGCTCGGGGCCCCTGAGACAAAGTTCGAGAGGCGCTGAGACCAAGCTCGGGGCCCCTGAAACCAAGCTCGGGGCCCCTGAAACCAAGCTCGGGGCCCCTGAGACCAAAATCGAAAGGCCCGTGAGACCGAGCTCAGGGGAGGGGCCCTGAGACCAAGCTCGGGGCCCTGAGGCCAAGCTCGGGACCCCCTGAGACTGAACCTAAGGGTCCCCCAAGATCAATATTCGGTATTCTGGAGCCCTCGATACCGATTATCGGGGGTCTCCTGAGACCAAGCTCGGAGGGCCCCCGAGACCAAGCTCAGGGGCCCCGAGATCAATGTTCGTGTTTTTAGTGCATAAGGTCAGCCCAAGGGAGTCCGCGGACCCCAGGGACCCCCTCCCCTGGCTACGCCACTGTCAGAACATCTCAAGGGGCCCATTCAAGCTCAGTGGTCAGTGGCTGTAAAGCCTTATAGGGGTCCCAGACCATCTCAGGGGCTCTCAGTTCAACACAAAGGCCAATATTAGCTCTGATGACCAGATAAGCTAAGGGCCCGGATCATCCAGGGGCCCCTTGTCGGCATATATGGGGTTTCAGAACAGTTCAGGGTTTCAATTAAAGCTTATAACCCAATTTCAGGGCAGGGGCCCTATTGCTGGCAGGGGCCTCAGATAAGTTTAGGGTCTTCTGTGCATCACAGGGATCCAGATAAGCACAAGGGACAATATTAACTTTACGGTCCCAGCTCAGCTCAGGGGCCCCAGGTCGGTGGATATAGGGCCTGGCCAACTCACGGGGCCCTGTTCAAGGTCACGGCTCCTAGCTCAGTTTAGGCATCCTAGAACAGTTCATGCTGCCCAAACCACCTCAGGGGCGCTCAGTTCAGCTCAAGAGGCCCATATTAGCTCGTATGGCATCAGAGACCAGTTCAGGGGCCCCCAGAAGCTCAGGGACCTTAAAATCGACTCATAGGACCTCAACTTAGTTTAGGGGTACAGGTAAGTTTAACAGAGTTCCGGGGCAAGCTATCGGGCCAGTTAGAGTTTCTTGCTTCATATTACAGTTCTTGATATTCTTATCTCCGTTGCGGGGGCCCATCACTGAAAAGTGGGGGGGGGCCAGTGGCCCCCTGGCCCCCGGTTCCTACGCCTATGCTTTCAATATAAAATAGTTTAGGGCCAGACAATTTCATGGCGCTCTGTCCGGAAGCCTATCTCACCGGCTCACACGGGCAGCAGTGCTTAAAGTACTCCATAACCTTCTTGGCAAAACAAGATGATTCTCTTGAGATTTGCGGAGCGGTAACAGAACGCCGGCTGGCACGGTCGCGTATGCCGGCGTCTTTTTACCGCTCCGCAAAATCTCAAGAGAATCGTCTTGTTTTGCTAAGAAGGTTATGGAGTACTTTAAGCACTGCTGCTCGTGTGAGCCGGTGAGATAGGCTTCCTGAGTGGGCGAGAATGTTAATTGACGTTTTACTGTTATGCTTGACGTATCATTACTGGAATCTGGTAGTAGTCGAGGCTGAGACAGGCAGCTAGGTTTATCTCCATACTTCTTAGGCACGCAAATGGCCGCATTCAGACGCTTTCCCAATCCAACATACAGTCTGTGCTCGCTTTAACACGCGCATTAACGGGGAGAGGGGGTTGGGTACCCGCCCCTTTCGGGTTTTTGGAGATAACATAAAAACGGCACGCGCCGCCGTACTTGGTATACCTTCTCTCTGATCATTTTTACAACTTTTGTCAAAAATCTAAGGTTAGGTCACTCTGGTCAGGTCACCAGTACAGGACAAGTGACCTGACCTAAAAAAAATTAAGATAACGTAATTTTGAACAGGGTGAACTTATCCTATTGAAACTCTTACAACATACTGAGCCCACCGAGCTGTCTAAAATATGTTCCGGTATTTTTTTATATCGATGACCTAAGGTCACGTACGAGGCTTGGCCTCTTCCTTGGAAATACATGGGAAAAGTCGTTTTGATTACATAACTTAGTCATAGATAGTGATAGAGTGTTTATTTTAGCTTCCGTAGATTGGGATTGTCTTTGCGGTTCTAAAGATATGCATTTTGACCTAATTTGACCTTGACCTGACCTCAGGTCAGTTTCAATGACATATTGGACCTAATTTGGCACAATGTCATGTTATATATCATTGGATTCGGCTTGCTGCGATGATTTTAAAGGTTCAAATTGTTTGATCAATTTTTACTTGTTCAGATGTAATGACCGGAAAACCTTCATTTACATGTTATCCCTATGATGACATGTGTTGACTTCTAGAGACCTTAAATGTCACCTGAAAAAATAGTGCAAATGATTTCGATAAAGAGGTGGATGAGCTACTAAACGTCCTTTACCGTTTTTTTCGCTATCTAGCATGGTTCTCGAGATCTTAGGGGGGCTGGTACCCGCCTCCCCCCGTCAAAGCGAAGGTGGCTCAGACCGCCGTCAAAGCGCGTGTTAAAGGGAATGTGGCACATTCATAACGTGATTTTACCCGATATAGCCAAGTTTTAAAGCATGTCGGAAGATCCGGTACTCAATATATAATTTGTCTTGGAAATAGAGAATTTCGTAGAAAAAGCTAAAACTTACCTGAAATGTACCCCTCATGTACCCTTAGCAGCAGGCCACAGTTATCATGACTGTTGGTGCGACGACATATGCTGACGTCACGGTGAGTATCAGCCAATCGAAGCCCTTGAAGCGTATCGAATATGGTAGTGGTTGCCACATCATGACATCATCCACAGGCAGATATTTATTCAGAGAAATCATGGACGCCTCCTTGATTTTCGGCTAAAAGTACCCCTAATTACAATACATTCCAGGATTCGACCAAGGTGTCACACTCCCTTTAAGTATTAAAATTATACTGCCCTAAATTCGTGTAAAAATGTAAAAAGGGGACGGCTGGCTAGCTCGCACATAACATTTGGTCCCTCTTAAAATGTTCCGTCGGGTACCTAATCAAGAGGCTGGATGTGTCCCTACAAGTTCAGAAAGCATGGCTACGCCAATGAGATCATCCCAAAATTAATACTGGGACCAACCATTTTCCAAAGGTTCCAATGTTTCTTAGGTTAATGCCCTGCGTACGTAATGTCACAAAACTAGGGTTGCGTACATGGCGTCACAACTAGAGTTGCGTACATGACGTCAGATAACAAGGATAACTGTAGGATGGCGTGCACCCGAATCCGTAAACGTTAACTCGGTGATCGCGGGCGCCCTCGGGTATCTTTCGAGCGGGCGACGCAAACCGTCGAAGTGGGGGGGTAAATCAATAGTGTGGTTCGTAATGGAATATTACCGATAATGTGTGTGGTTGGTAATGGTGTTTTATGGCAATTCCACCAGTCTAAATGCTGTGACTTTGAGTTCCCCCGTACTCATATATTTCACGTAGCTATGAAATGCATGACTTTTTGTTCGTGTTCTTCGTCGTACATCAATAACAGTTGAGTGCAAAGTATTGCGCCAGTGTCCCTTGTTCCCAGTACCGCGTGTTGTTGGTTTTGGGCGAGGGACAGCTGAAAGTCATGGGCAGGTCTCCTCGCGGCCGTCCTCAAGCAGCCACCGGCGGAGGGCAGTCTGGTCTTTTTACTGCCTCTGTCGGTGGCGCCCCTGGCGGCGGGAGGCCGGGCTGCGGCGGAGGTCTCTCCTCTCAGTACTGGTCTGATTGTGACCGGGTGTTCGGACCGTCGAGGACTGGCACTCGCTCCCCACCATCTGTGTTGCCGAGTGAAGGCGGATTCGTGTCAGGGGACGCGGGCAGGTGGCAGGCGGCGTTGAAACATACCGGTGACAGCTAAGACTGAAGGATCACACAGGTGCATTGGGTGCTTCGCTTTCTGGAAAGAAGTTTTAATTTAGCTGTCCTGTTTGGTTGGTGGGATTAAGTGTCCTGGACGTGAAGGCAGGAGTGCCAGCGTAGTTGCGCTCCCCTGGAGAACAGTGGGTCGGAGCTTTGACGGAACCAACTCGCAGTGAGTAGCTCTTCAACATGTTCTAAATATTGTACCTCATTAATGTCTCAGCGTAAATGTCGGCATATGCGTTGTGTGAGGGTTTAGTTTCGAATCACAATGAACGCCTCGGGATCGGTAGGGGTTTTAATGCTATGAAATCTCAGATCGCTGTCGCTTCTCGAGTGAAATTTATTTGCTGGGGCTCTAAAGCGCCCCAACCTAGTGAGGCTGAATAGCGGCCTTCCCACGTGAGAGACGGTTGGTGGATATGGCGTGTAGGCATCTGCAGAGTCAAATGTAATGGAATCACGCAGATGAACTGGAGTGGAAATCATATTATTTTCTTTTTCTTTTGTTTTGTATTGAACTTGTTTGAGCAATAAGGCGTACCCACTTATAGTCCTATATGCTATCTGAAATTAACTTTAAATTCTACGTTCGACTTATTCAAAACATCGAAAACGGGCTATAGTCCCCATTCATATTTTTCCCCTGAAATCCTAGGAAGAGAACTTATGAAAGCTGCACTTTTTATATTAGGACCCAGTAATTTGTAGAGGATCGACAAATGTAGCATGGTGTGTAGAGACAATAAATGAAGCAATGTGTCTGTATAAAATAAAGTTTAAAAGTCTAGTGCCCAAAGATGAGCTCAAAGTTTAAGAAGGGTAATTTTTCAAAAACCTCCATTATAGGACGTAACTATGATGTAATGGGACGAATGATATTTGTGCATGGTTGCCTTTAAAGCATGCATCTAAAAATTCCCCGCTTGTGCCCTGCGCGGGCTAAAAAGATGAAAGAAACGTATCTTTAACACGAAACCTGTAGAGCGTAAGTCAGTTTGACTTCTAGTATAGCACCCAGGTCAAGAATGTCTTCAACCACTTGCAGTGAACATGGCAAGGTGATACGGGCGTGCTGTTCGGACCGGTCTGCGTCGGATGGTGATGCGAATAGTTTACATTTGGAGGTGTCACATGCCTGGCCTCGTCGGGAAGAACACCACTGAAAGCGATCCGCATCTTATTACAGCAGCAGCTCATCAGAGGGAACAACAGCTTTGCCTAAGTTTGTTGACGTTGTCAGCATAAGTATTGGAAACGTTCAGAACGTGGGGCCAAGGCATGTTTTAAAGGTATTTTTGGCCGACAATATTGGGGTGAATGGCTAAGAATTTTGAGTATTGGGAAGGGGTCTGTGTGCAGTATATTTCTCCAGATTGTGAAAGACGAGCTTACGATTGCACTCTGTAAATTATCCCCGATAGTCTGTGTATGTATATTTTATGTCGGATATCCCTCCAACGTTGTCTCCCATGCCCCAGCTGCGGTGGATGGCGAGGTTAGTAGATCGGGAGCGCCAGGAAATTATTTCCGGGTAGGGATCTTTATGGGGGTTATGGAGTTGCCCAAGGAATCTCCAATGAGAGGTCAAGTTAGTGGCTTAAAATTATTTGAATTTAATTTTTTCAGGATTTTAGATTTGATTGACCCAAGCCAAAGGCCTAATATTCCAAGTGCTAAAATAGACACGTTGTCATACTAATTCGCTTTATGCGGAGGTTTTTGCCATTGCTTCCAATTTGGGCACCGCCTATGATTTTGGGAAGTCCGCACCCATGGAATGAATCCGTGCTGTTTGGCGAAGAGCGGGGCTGAAACACACCGGGAAAGTTGGTGGTATTTAGCAGACCTGGCCAGTAAGTCCGGCTACATATTGGTGTTCAGCACAGTGACACTGGCATCCGCCCAGGGGGGGGGAGGACACTGGGAACCGGTGCAGGGGAGTGCAGGCGGCCAGAGACTGATCGCAGGAGCTGGGAACCAGTATCCAGAAATTACTTCCCCCGTCTTTAAGTCAAAAATGACCTGGTGAACACCACTGCACAGGGAAATTCCCACCGTGACCGCCGATAATTACAAGAGCGTCCGAGACTTTAACGGAAGCCCAGAGCAGGAACGCAGAGCAGCAAGCTCGTGAAATACGTCGTTGCGATATATTGAAATTGACGTCCGTGACTACGGTGGGTGCAGGGGCTGCTTGTTTCCTTTAGTCACCATCACGTTGCTGACACAGTATTACGGCACGTACGCAGGTCTCACCTTACCATGGCTGGTGAAGGCTCAGACGCCCTAAACAACCACCGATACCTCTCAGGCGCCAGTTATTGCAGCATTTCAAAATGGTGACCAGATCCCACTGCAGTGCTTTCTTGACCCAGTCTGCTCGGAAGTCACGAATCCAGTGAGGGTGGAATGTAGAAGGTCGTGTTCTTATTTGATATATGCTCATTGTTCAAGTAGTTTCTCATACAGGGCTTGAACGTAACGGTGTTTTATTTACCAGAATACAGTACTAAAACGGTTTGAATATTGCCGGGACTGGCTGCTATCAAAAACCAGGATTTTGAGCAGACACACTTGCACACACATAAACCTACAACCAGAGGATATAAATACTCTCAGAACACACCAACCTAGGATTTTCAGTTGATTTACCCACACCTTAAGTGTCTTCGCTTGCTACCCTTCTCCCTGCAGTCCACAGGCAGACTGGAGTAATTCCCCGGAGTAAGTCCGAAGTCGAATGGAGTAAGTCCGAGAGAAATCGTGGTGACACCCCTACCCACCAGCGTTTTTTAGCTGACTTCGGGGACCGGAAGGTCTTGTCACTGAGGGTACCAGCCGCGTAGACGAACCTGTTCTACCGCTTTTGGTTCTGGGTTGGATCATATAGTTAGACTTTTCGTGGTATAACCTTAGAAAGATGGGACGTGCTATAAGATCGACAATGCTTCCACTTGAGTTCCCACTGAAGTTCGTGCCCTTTCGCCTATTCAACACAGAACGACGCAGCACGTGCTCCCCTGTACTGTATGTCTTCCAGTAGTGTTTCGGTACGCTCTCTAGGGTGGATATAAGTTCTATGTTACAAAGCCCTCCCTCCTCTTCCTCCATTTGGTACCTTCAGGCCACGCTTCATTCCCCAGTACTCAGAAACTCGTCTCGAAACCCCCACTTAAACAGCAGTCTCGTCTGTGTCAGGTAGCAGCCTTGGGTAGTTATCGGGTAAGCAAGCCGATAAAGAACTAATTTGGGCTAGAAGTATCGAAAAATACATCCATTTTCGATAACCACATGTATGCTTTATCGGCTGATCATAAGTGACGTCACTTGTTTGGGAGGGTTTCTAGCCCCCTCCTTCCCCACGCTCGTCATGGTGTCACTTTTGGGGGAAGGCGCCCATGTAATATCGTCATTTTTTGCGAACCCGCAATGTCATGGCGTTACTTTTTGGCGAATGCCTCCCATTAAAGGCATTCTTCTCCGCTTGCCCTTACGTTAGCGATTCGAAGCGGGGTCAAATATCAAATGTTTTGTTTGTGTTTGACCTCAGCCCTGTCCACCTCCTTGACCAAACAACGACTCAAGACTCAACAGTAAACAAAACCAACAACAAAAAATAACTGGTGACAAAACCCACCCGTGTCGTGACATGTCACTTTTCGACCAACACCCTCCCCCGGGACCACGTCATGGCACGTTACTTGCCAGCCAACCCCTCCCTCGCTCTCGGCGGTGGGGTGTTTATGCCATTTACAAACAGTGTCTTATGACGCCACAATTTCACCCAAAATATTCGGCTGAATTTCTTGCAAAGCAGCTGAGCGTGGCTCCACCAATCAGGGACCACCTCTGTGCTAACCGCTCACCCCTTGCCCGCGAGGCACAGAGGTGAGCAGGGTCACGGTCGCGATACGGCTGGCCGGGCTATAGCCTCGGTGGGGAGAGGTAGAGTGGCAGGTTAAAATACCTACGAGTGCTTGAGGTGAGGATGCCTATTGGCCGTTGTTGATAAGTTTGTGTTGTGATCGGGAAGAGGGGGAATGGGTGGCGTTACAGGGTATCCTGTGTAAAGAGCAGGTCAAGGGTTGAGATCTTTGTACAGTGTGCAGTGCAGATAGCAGTGGAAAGACTGGGTTTCTTAAACTTGTACGTGAATTTGCTTAACCAACGAATTTACGGCGCCGATGTTGAGTCTGAAGTAAAGTTCAATATCACTGAAAATGTTGAAGATGTTCAAAATGTTCTATTTTCGGCTCAAAATTGAGCTGTGGGCTTGAGTTTTTAGCTATCATGCTCCTAAGACTACTCGGGTTTAAAATGATCCATGATTTATTTGAACTGGGGCACTAAATTGCGTGACAGGCCAGTTCATACATTATAAATTGCGAATTTTAACAAGAAAGCTTTGGAAAATGTTGATATATCTGATTATTTTTTTCTCAAGACTCGAGCCCTCGCGGGCGTGTAGACTGTCTAGCTTTAGATCGTTTTACACTATCTTCCCGGGAGCGGGGAGGAGAGCAGCACGGAATTCAGCCACTGGCCCAGTTGGATGATCCTAGTTTCAATGGTGTTAAATTGCCTCGATAGTGCTCTTAAAAACAGGTCTTTCTAACTCGTTTTTCATCTTTCGTCCCCTTCATTTGGATCATTGTCAGATCTTGGTTTCCCCGAGGAAGAAGATAAACTGGCAGCGCTCGTGGTCTGATGTCTTACAATAGTGGTATATAGGAGTAAGCATTTGTACTGATGAATACTTGATACCAGGGGTAAATAGGATGGGAAATGGAGTGGGTTATAATTGGGGGCAAGCATGTTGTGTTAATGTTTCTTAGGATCAGCTGCGAATTTATTCTGCAAATACTTTAAAAAGGCCAAAACTCACGGGCTCAAAACCACTGCGTTAGGGACACGGCGTAGTCTTCCTTGTGAAAGCCTCCAGAAAACAATCAGCTCGACAAAGATGTTTTCTTTTCAGATCCACCTAGAGACACCATGCAGGCCGAGTGACCCTGAGCGATCAGGCGATTCGACCCGCATTTGGGTGTAAGATGAACTCGGACAGAGGCCACCAGGAGCCTCTCAACATTGAGTTGAAGTCGTACATCGCAAACAATGTATCCGCCGCAAAGGGCGCTCCCAACCACCAGGTACGATGTACTGCGTGACACTCCGGCCTTCACTGCTCGTGCCTTCTTTCGTGTTCGTGTTGTCGCTTTCCTTTCCCACGTCGTCATAATTAGAGGTGATGTGGATCAAATGTATTTCTATCAAACCCATGTTTTATGCCTGTGAAGGTAGGGTGTGAGTAGGCGTGCCTTGGTGTGCTCTGATGTTTTTTCTTCAGAAATATATTTTGTTTTTGCAGCAAACCACTGTACATATATCGTGACATTTCAAGCACGTTTTTGACGGACCAAAGGTAATGAAAGCCATGATATATACTTTTCCTAAAGGATGCATTATTTAAGCGATGCACACGTGCATACATGCAAACATGCACACGGATTAGGTCAAGGTGTGTGTTGTAATTTGGGAATGAAGAATGTTGAGAATAAAAAGAAGTTTAAGTGATAGCCCTGCTCTCTTAAAACAGATGACGGCTAAAGTGAGCAGAAGCTTGGCTAAAGTGCAACTTTAGTCTCTAGGCTATCAGAACAAAAAATTTATGGATACTAATGAAGATAATTTGCGTTGACTGCAAATGCATTATTCAAAATTTCTGCCATATGTGAAGCGCTAGTTTGGTCCTCAGCACAGTTTCGATAACTAGTTGTATACTTACTGCAACAACTAAATGTTCGATGTGTAGATTAGCGGTCTCACCAGTACTCGTCATGCGTATCCGGCCCGCCAGGTGGCGGACCGGCGGGAGGAGCCGGAGCGGGAGCAGTGGTCCGGAAAGCTGGACTTCGTGCTGTCGGTGGTCGGCTACGCCATCGGGCTCGGCAACGTGTGGCGGTTCCCATACCTCTGCTACAAGAATGGAGGAGGTAAACTGGAGATGTTCGGAATGTGCTGTCTGTTTTTGTGGCTGCATGTCTGACTCACTTGATGTGAAAAAGGAACAGAGGAAAGGTTTGGTCCTTTGGCTGGATTTTGCAGCTGAAAAAGAGGTGCTGAGTTTTACTTTTATCCCTGATTTATTCTCCAGAGATCAATCCAAGCAGTTAAATTCCAGAGTCAAAACGTATACGAGGTAATGGTTATTAACTGCATTAGGACCACTCCCAATACACACGCCGACACAATTATAGAGATTAATGGTGTGGGCATTTAAGGATCCTGTCCACTGCTTCAGATGGGACACGGAAGGTGGTTTCCCACCGCGGGGATCGAACCCACGTTAGTTCATGCTGTCACAATCTGGATACGGGCAATGAAGCAACTTAGCCATCCAGACCCAAAAGCTGATTATATAGACTTGACTTTGAACACAACCTGGCACAAACAGGTGTTTGACTCTGAACGTTACTCTCCTGGATCTGACTCCATGTAAAGTAGCACCTGAATCTGACACATAGGCACTGCAGTATTACATCCGAGGGGCGACAAGCTCACATAAACACAACAGATTAGAACCACTCTGATGAATAATATCACTCTGCCCTCCATGAATTTCGTCATGTGGTTCTGCCACCTTTTTCCTCAATTTTGACTCACTGGGTTCCAAAAAGGTGTCCACCGTTACCCGCATTCACATTGAGGCCTGTTTAAGACACCGATAAGTGTGGTTCGAAGTGAAAGTAAACTGCATATAGAGTGAAAATATTTCATCACACAGATCATCACTCCATTTCATGTGTTGACTTCCCAAACCATTTATGTCTGACCTCTTATCCTGGTTCTAGGACGTGCAGAATACTGTTCTAAGATTTACATTCAAAGCAAAAAGGCCAACCACTAAGAATCTAAGCGTTGGGGCCATGGCTCCCCCCCGCACATATGTCTCTCATGAATTTATATTCAGATACGCCGTAAGCAAACACCATTCCTGGGAATCAGTTTCAGTTTTCTGTGAGACGCACATACACTGACCTCACCAGAGAAGATGAGTGTTTCAGCCGCCGAGCCGCCGCACGCGGGGACATATACGGACAGGTAGCGTGCTCGCATACCACGGTCCTCTGCCTGGCGTGTGGGACTGTGCGAGTCTCATCCGATCCATATCCTATTCGTAGTTCTTATCGGGCACTAGATGGTGACCTACGTGAACTCTGCGGTGTGCAATCGCTCTGCAGTGCACAGGAAAACACCCAATTACGCAACAATTTTCGGCCCCACGATGCTGTGCCGCACTAGCCACACCTGCAGGCCCGACTGTCCCGCAGTGCACCACTGGGAAACGGACTGTGCCGCAATACTCGGTCACTTCCCGCGGGAAGAGGTGGGTCGATATTCACGCTGGATGTCGAATGTCGGCTGTGAGATTGTGATCATTGTGTTGTTTGAAAAAAATTAAAGTGACGGCTTTCCCTTTATTAATGAGAATTATGAGTTTTTAGGATGCACCTCCTGCTGCTAGATGTGATGTAGATTATTGAGGTCTCCATAAGATATGGCTTTTCAGCCTCAATTACAAGGACACGCACACATAGGGGCACACACTTCGTAAAACCAATACTTTACATAACATGACCGCTGTGATAAATTTTAAGAAATGGTAGTTCATTTTTAGCCTGTCCTCTAATGGTAATCCCGGGTGGTTGTACAGTCCGGAGCCGATGCTGATCCAGTCCCGCGGTTTGACATAGAGCAGTGGCCCAACCTGCCAAGTTTCTGGGAACATTTCAATGAATCAACAAGCAAAAAAGGACGAAATATAACTCCCTTTTAAATATAACAATTACTTGAAATTAGCCTCCCCACAATATCAAGGTGGTTTTAGTTTTTTAACATGGTGCTATAATGGAACTAAGTTTGAAGTCCCCTCATCTTGTCGCAACTGAAGCCTAAATGATGACAGCGTGTCCCAGTGTGTGACCAGTAGGCACAGCTGCCTGTCAGACTGACGGCTCGGCTGAGATTTTCAGGGGCGTTTCTGGTACCGTACTTCCTCACGGTTGCGACGTGCGGAATTCCAATGTTCCTGCTAGAAGTGTCACTGGGACAGTACCTCTCCATCGGCGGGCTGGGCGTCTGGAAGATAACGCCGGCATTCAAAGGTAAAACACTTTAAAGATTTTAAAAATAATTATGGAGGCCGATGCTTGCTTCTGGCTAGAGAAAGTGTCAAGCATCCGCTTTCTTGTAAAACTGAAACTCTGAACCGAAGTTAGTTAGCCTTTCAGTGGTATTCTTACTGTTTGCGTGATAAATATCGTGCCACATTAAATATGCTTTAAGCGGGGTTTATTCCGAATTTTCCTTGCCCGACAGGAGTTGGCTATGGATCGCTCATGATGGCGATGTGGCTTAACATCTATTACATCGTAGTCCTGGCTTGGGCTCTCTTCTACTTCTTCAACTCGTTCAAAGCAAGTAAGTGCAGTGGCGGATCGGGGGGAAAAAGGCATTTCCCCCTCCCAACGGAAAGCTCGGGGCAAACTATGTTTTTGCCCCAAAGGTCGCCTTTTAAGTTTATAAGCAGGTTTTGGTGCCTAACTCTCACTTCAACAGAACCAGTTAGTTGTGGAATATGGGGCCTTGGATGGAAAAGTATCTTGGCTCTATTTTGCCGTGACGTTTTTGTTTTGCCTCAAGACCCGTACCGGCAATCATTTTTGGATTTGGTGCGGCTTTTTGACTTTGGTTTGCCCAACCGGGCGCCTGAGTAAGTGGTAGCTTAAAACGTACGTGCATACAATATGGTGGCGTATTTACAAATATTTGAGTTCACACACTTCAGAATGAGTTCAGGAATTGACTCCTTCGATGTAGACACTGGTTTCCATCAAGAGATACATTTCATCCTCTTAGGCCAAACCTTTTGCAGGTATCCGGTAATACGTCACAATAATAGGCCCGTGTAACAAAAGTTCTTGCGCTGATCTTTACGTTAAAACGGTTAGATTAGCGGTCTAAATTTATCGCAAATCATTAAGCCTAGTTAGGTCACATTAGTAAAAGCGGTTCAATTATTCTGCAAGGGATACGGTCTCGTTAAAAACTGTTTTTCTTTGCGCCTATCCCGTCAAGTCAAAATTTCGTCTCATGGTCAATTAGGCTTATAGGCTTATGTTGTGGGCTTATAGTCTAGTATGGACGGCTCACACATTTCCTTAAGAGAAGCTTGCTGTGAGTTTTATTCAACTATTTTGAAAAACAACAGCCTCTCACGTCAGCATGAGATCGCTTCTATCTTTAAGCTCCACTTGAGTTTTCACCTTTGTCACGTAACGTGTTTATTAGACGCCCGTTGACCCATCATATATATATATATATATATATATATATATATATATATATATCATTTTACCTCTGCACTATCATTTGATGATCTACAGATATAAGATTTACTTAGAGCTATTAAACCCGATCCCCCCCAACCTGCCGGCAGTTTTGCCCTGGGGCGATTGCAGCAACTGGTGGAATACGCCCGACTGTCTGAGCGCCTCGGCGAGGAAGAATCTAACCTGCTGGAACCAGTTGGAGATGACCGGCAACGTCTCCTACTGCCTCATGGACGGGGTGACTGTGCCAGAGTCTTCCATCGGCGACCCGGTCCGTCAGTTCTGGGAGTGAGTCATTCGGACTTCGCTGCTCGTGATGATGCTAGTTTTTACTAAACCTCATCGATACGCGATTGTGTAGGTATCAGTTAATGTTATGCTTAAGTCAAACTACAGTATCTCTACAGACCCGCAAACATATCTAAACTCGACTGAACCTGGCGAAAATCTCACTGGGGAAACCAATTTTGTTCATATACCGTTTCAGTTGAAGTATTTAGTCCTCTTAGTACTCTTGCAGAGCAAATATGTTTTATGTGGCACTGTGATCAATATTAACATTAATACTGTTTTCTTCGGGTTTTGCATATTGAAAATTGCACTTCTCTTTTTATGCTGCTTGCAATGTCAAAATTTACCAATGGTTACAATGGCGGGGCTAGGGATATCTGATATTGGCGGGTACTATTTCTATAAAAAAACAGATCCGTGTGTGCCTCGCGTTGCACTATCATATGACAAAGCAAAGTGAGTAAACTGGGGACACGATGGTGTAGTGGTTAGCATGTTTGCTTTCCATGCGGGCGATCCGGGTTCAAGACCCGGCGGATTCCCTGAATAAGGAGCCATCTGGTTTCCGGGGTCTTTTCATCAGGGAAAGAGTTAGCCGACGCCATATGGCCCTGACAACTGGTGCAGTAATAAGCCCAAAATTTTGTATTAAAGTGAGTTAACACTCAATAGTCCATTAGCGTTATAGTTTTAACATAGTGAAACAGTATAAGATGTAAGCACGATTATCCTTTACAGCCTTTGACATCCGTTACATCTGACCCCTACAGTGACCCCGGTGGTACCCTCTCTGTTCAGACGCCGCGCTCTGGGGAATCTCCAGCGGTATCGACGACATCGGAGGCGTGCGGTGGGAACTCGTGGGCACCCTGGCCCTGGCCTGGGTCATCTGCTACTTCTGCATCTGGAAAGGAGTCAAATACACTGGAAAGGTGCGACCTGCACATTTGGCGGGGAACTGGCAGAGCTTCGTGAGAGAAAGACATCAAAGAGCATAGGAATGGAGAAAGTTATGTTTCTTTGCCCGGAGATGCTGTTGGCTTGGGATAGAAATGTCACTGATCAGATGTCCGGAGATAGAATGTCATGGATCAGATGTCCGGAGATAAAGTGTCACATATCGGATGTCCGGAGATGTCAAGGATTGGTCCAACGGATCCCCGGACCGTCAGTGGATCTAATTAGCTTGGCTGAATCTCTGGTAGAGAACACCTTCACTTTAGGCCGCTGGAAACGAGGACGCCGCAGAGCTGGCATTAGCCACCCACCAGCGCTATCTATTCGCACGGCGTGCGCAATGTGCTTTGTAATAGATACGGGTACACCAAGGGCTGTAAATGCCGTCTGCTTTCTTCCAGGTGGTGTACTTCACCTCCATCTTTCCCTACGTGCTGATGTTCATCCTGTTGATTCGGGGAGTCACTCTGCCTGGTGCCATTGACGGCATCAAATTCTACATCCTGCCAAACATGAGCAAACTGACCGAAGTCAAGGTAATGTGCTTATGTTTAAAGATGGCGATCTTTTGTTAGCGATGCATTACCCATAGCAATATCTACTTCCGAAATATTGCACCAGCTCTATTCTTATCGGAGTCAGTGGGAGAGAGCTACCTATTCACTATTTATTTCCGTAATCTGCTTTGCTGAACATTTTAACTTGTCACTAGCATTTGCCTAAGATGACGTGTGCCCCATTCGAAAGGTGTGGATTGATGCGGCCACCCAGGTGTTCTTCTCGTACGGCCTCGCCCTTGGCTCCCTGATCGCCCTCGGCAGCTACAACAAGTTCAACAACAACGTCCACAGGTTCGTTCTGATGCTGATGCACTTGAATGTGATCTTGTTAATTATGCACATATTTTCTATGCTTAATATTACGTCTATTTGGTTTCGAAATGTGACTCCAAGCAATCCTGAAAAATCAATTTGGTCTGAAGTATTGAAAATGGTGCAGGTACACCTTACCCCGCTAGTTTGGTACCATTTTCAACGGAATGCACTCAAATGATAATACTTTGTAAATGCAAAAACTCGGCTTAGATGCAACGGATGCAAGACCGGCAATGAAATAAATCACCAATCTTATGAAATATTCTAGTTCCGAATTTTCTCGCCTGATCGTATCCAAAGAACAAGACATGGCTTTACGTCAATTTTATTCCAGCTGTCATCGAAAGCGCTCCGCCCCACTCTGTGCCGCAGGGACGCCATGGTGATTTGCACCATCAACTGGATGACGTCACTGTTCGCCGGCTTTGTCATCTTCTCCGTGATTGGTTTTATGTCCAACGTCCAGGGAAAGCCCGTCTCGGAGGTCGCCCAGGCAGGTTCGTCCTTGGATTTGGATTTTTCAACGAGTTTTGGAGATGGTCTGTTGTTGTATAAGCAGATCCAGGTTTGTCAGCGGGAGGGGAGGGGGGCGGCACATGGTCGTGGGGCGCTAGTTTTGTCTGGATAAAGCTATCAGATTGGCGCCAAATTTTATCGTTGGGGCGCCAATACTGGCAGCCTGGGGGAGGTGTGGGAAGGGACATTTCAGGGAGTGTCGTGGACAATTTTAGGGGCGCTGGTTTGAACTGATAGTTGTCTCCTGCTTCTGAGTTTTCTCACTGTTTTTTAACTTAGAAAGTCTAAGGATATTTCGTATGCGTGACAATAGTATTGTCTTTGGCTTGTGTTGCCGGGAGTAGATCAGTTGTTCACTCGAGCTCAGGCAAGGTCGGAGCCGAAGGCAGAAGAACTGTACATGCCAGTGACGGTTACTGCGCGCCACATACCCTAGCCTTCATGTTTCAAGTACCTGTCTAGAAAGACGTAAATACTTTGGCATATATATTATGTTCATTATTTTCTTTTTCTGACTTTACGGTCACGTTAATTGGGAAGCTTAAGCCATATATTTCGTGGTATATCACATAAAAAGCTGTATTTCGAGTTATATAATATTATGCAATCAAGTTCAATTACGATTATATATTTATAAATGCCCGTAACGACATTTCTGCTTCAGTTGATTATTTTGCACAATTTCCGGAATTCGCATTGAGGTAAACTCCAATTTTAAAACATTTTATTTCAAGGTATTGTGCAACCTCTTCAAAAATGTTGTTTTATCAGTGACCATGATTATTTAAAATTTCTTATAATATATTGTTTTCAGTTTAGCATTCTTCTCAGTTGAATTTTGAGTAGTGCGAAAAATAGTTCGGTATTTAGATGATTTTTTACCGGGTGCTTAACGACGCAGCAACGCCGAACTAGGGCAATATAAGAAACAGTCGGATTTGGTGTTCCCCAGGTCCAGGCCTGCTGTTTCTGGTGTACCCGTCAGCCATTCTGGAGCTGCCCATCAGCCCTCTGTGGTCCGTGCTCTTCTTTCTCATGGTTCTCATGCTGGGACTGGATTCTCAGGTGAGGTCCTCACGGGTGAGCCAAGACAAACAGAACGGCATAGTTGCCCGTGCATGTTAAATCAATACACTTATGGTCATACACACTTGTTCTTGTTCAATACTCATTTGTTCTTCAATGTTAAACATGCACTCGGAAGGCTCCAAAAGACACATCTGGACAGCCGAAAAAGTACTCTTGTTTTCCTTAGCCGACACCTTGTTTTCCTCCTCTGGACTCTCAAGATTAAACCCAGGAAGAGGGCCACAGTGGTCCTCAGCGAAGAGAACAAAAACCTTTGCTGAAAAGGGAATCTAATTTTTGGGTTCTAGGAGGATATTAGCCCTTCAAGAAGGTTCAAGAGGTTTTTTCTTTCCTGAAAAGAACTGGAAGGACTGGGTCCAATGGAGGCGTCTAGGAACCAAATGCGCACCTTAAATTTTCTTTACCAGGCGCATGCTTTTCGTGAGCTGGTCCTGAATGAAAAAATGGCGTAAAGTGGAGTTTCCGAGAAAATGATAAAATTATTTGAACCATTTTCTAGCCAGTAAGTGTAGAAATAAACCCGACCACTTCATGCGGTCATTTGTCAGTCTATACTTTCGAAACCTTTTTTGAAGCAAACCAAATATTGTGCTAGTTGCGCCAATTCAAATACTATGGTCAATACTATAGTTGCTATATAGATATATATATATAGTAGTTGCTAGTATATATAGTAGTTGCTAGTATAGTTGCTACTATAGTTGCGCCAATACTATACTATATTCAAATTCTAATACTACAAATACTATGAATACTTATTTAATTCACACAAATGTTGTGATCATTTCATAAAAAGTTATATCAAATCTGCAATTATATTGGAACATAGATAATTCCATAGTCTCACTTTTGCGAGACTTTTAGCTCAGTTGCTAGCTGTAAGCACTAGTGCACATTTGTTAATGCAATAACCTAACCCTATAAGAACTAAGAAGCTCATCTCTCTTCCATTGCCCTAAAGGCGAACAGCTCCGGTTTATATCAGCACGCTCTGTATCTGTGTTCGCTGTGGCCAGTTCTGCACCATGGAGGGCCTTATCACGGCTGTGGTGGACGAATTCCCCTTCACTCTGCGACGGCCCGGCCGGAAAGAAATGTTCATCACCATCTACTGCATCTTATCATTCATCGTTGGCATCAGCATGGTAACGGAGGTACGTGTTTACGAATACGAAATTCGCGAAGAATAACTGTGTAGGATTGGCACTTTAAACTGGGTGACGTGCATTGTCGAGACAGGCAGAACACACACAAAAAAGTGCAAAGCTTGTTCAGTGTATATGTATGGTGCTACTACGATGACGAGAGCAAACGAGCACCATTTTGAGGTGTAACGCTGTGTGTTCAGGGCGGGATGTACGTGCTGGTAATTTTCGAAGACTACGCCGCCTCGGGAATGGCTCTGCTCACTCTCATCTTCTTCGAGTGCATCGCCATCGGCTGGGGCTTCGGCGTCAACCGCTACTTCGAAGCCATCAAGGAGATGGTTGGCTACTACCCCTTCCTCTGGTTCAAGCTCTGCTGGACTGTTCTCTGTCCTGCCGTTACTCTCGTGAGTAGTTGACCTCTTGGGTCGTGAAAAATGTTATCATAATTACTACATTGGCTGTTATATGAAACTCATCAAAATGCACGGTTTCTCGGGGAAAACATCTGAGCGAAGATGCAACATTTCTCAATGCAGAGACTCAATCAGATTTCTGCTCTCAAATTCATTCAACTGTTAAAAAAAACATCTTAGACCAATAGGGTGCTGGTTTAGAAAAAAACCCAAGACTGCATTTAGCATTTGAGTTCTGCACACCGTTACATAAGCGACTCCCTATTAGCCGAATCCTATTTTTCGGTCGGCTTGTTTGAATCTCAACAATGTTTAATACTGACCAAAACAAGTGGCATGCATGAATTAGTTTCACAATTTCCAATATGGTGAGCATTGGTTTGGACAACGTTTTGCTGCAGCCCTTGCTACTTCTCTGAACCATTCTCTGTTGACAGGGCGTCTTCTTGTTCAACGTGTTCACCTTCTCTCCGGTGACGTACATCGACTACAGCTACCCCTGGTGGGCTCATCTCATTGGCTTCCTGCTGGGACTCTCCTCTATGTTGTGTCCTCCCATCTACTTTATCATCGCTTTTCTGACTGCGAGAGGAGCTCCCATGGTGGTAAGAATATTCAGGCGTGCCCGAAACCGTTTGATCCGTGGTTCCCAGCTAATGAAGCTATCGATCCCCGCCTTTGTTCTTTGGTCGTCTGCAGCCTTGATCATCGCCGAAGAAAAGTGGGGATGCGGTGGTGCAGTGCTTGGCGAGTCCGCTTTCCATGCAGCTGACCCGGCTTGAAGGCCCGACGGATTCCCTGAGCCAAGAGTAATTTGAATACCTGGAAACTCTTTCAACAGGAAAAGAGTTTGCAATGGCATATGATATTGGCAGTTGCTGGGTCCATAAGCCCCAAAAATTATTGTTGCCAAAGGAAAACCATCTCATTGTTAATAAGTTGAACGTAGTTCCAGTGATTTCGTAGGACCTGATACCTAAGAAGGTGCGGTGAGAAATTTACCGAGCTGTTGTGTTTCTTTTCAGAGACTGAGGAACATCTGTCGACCAAATATAGACATCGTCACAAACCGCAGTTTGGACATGGCTAAGAACCCGACTTAGCTACACCGAGTTGTGGCTCAGATTCAAGCTTTGTATTTTTGTCGAGAGTCGTGAAATACGGACAGCTGCAGCCAGTGTTAAAATCAGACTCATCCCACGCTTCACAAGCTTGGTGATTCCACAGCGATGACCTTGGGAAAGGGCGGACATTCAGTGAGTGTTAAGGGTTCGGCGAGTGCACACATTCAGCGAGTGCTTTCTGCGGATGCATATATAATCAGACTGCTGACGCAGATATTATAGGGGAGGATGTAAGGACGGAGTTGGCTGAGGGTGGAGCGCAGTGTTCGCTGCATCTCCGCCGAGTCTATAATTCAGCCTTGTGGATGCAAGCCAGATCGGTCAGCGAGGACTTTTGCCGACAGTGGACAATGCAGTGGTATATCGTCGCGCCGGATAGGACATGTAAAACGCTGTTTTCTGCAGCAGAACTGTCGTGTGTGATGTTGGTTGAACATTAGTGCGTAAGCTATCATCCTCTAACGCTGATGTGACGCTCATTCTATTGTTAAGACACATCGACAGGCTGCCTTGTTATATGCCTTTGATACAATGCTCACTAATTAAAGCGACTGCTTGCTCAGCTTTGCTCAGATAACGTAACGGCAATTTTTGTTTTATACATTGTGATCGTAAGTGACATAGTCCATGATTTTATCCTAGGGGACTAACATGAAATTCGTGGGCGTTGAATGTTTGTGCTGTTACAAGAACTTCGTTACGTTCTAATTTATAGATCAAGACGGAGAAGATTTACGCACAACACTGTTTTTGTCTGAAATAAACCGATGATCAACAAAAGTGAATGCGGCGAGGGATTGAAGGATTCGATGAAAACAAATTATTTGTGTTTGAACTGTTTTGACGCACGAACTTTTACACCGAAAAAGGGCCAATCAGAAATAGGCCCCTCTTTCTACCATTGAATGCCCATTCACCACCAGATCTAGAAACAAAACGATTGAAACCAGTTTTGCATGTGCATGTGTTACTACGTATTTTTCACTGTGCTGTACCTAAGGACTGATGCACAACAACTACAAAGACACCTGTTCTGGCTGGAAAATGCCCATAGATTGGGTAAATCACCTTTGCGAGTAATGTCAGGCCAGCATTCACATTGCAAGGAAAACGTAAATCTTAATTTTGCATAGCTTAGTTGCAAGGAAAGGCACTGACGTGTGCAATAGAAGTCAAACAAGTATGGAAAGCTGGTGACTGAAGGATCAGCTCAGTGGGAAGCAGCATTTCTCGGGACGTTTGGCTTGCTCAAATTCGAGAACGTTCTCTGGTCTGTTTCGGGATTATAGCCACTTATCACATTACGTATCATTATTAGTTGTAGCTACCTTATTAGTGTGTTTCTCATATATCCTTCTGACATTGGCTTCAAACCTATAAAAAAACATTCTCTTTCCGACTTTTGATGCCACTTCCACTGCACAACTCGGCAAAAAACGGTGCATACGATGCTACTAATAAGTATAGAAAAGCTCGTGGGCTGGTAACGGTGTCCACCACCCGTGTAGAATCGCATGACGCCGGGCGTGTGCGAACCCCCCAAAAGTCAGAAGAGAACCCTTAAAGGTGAGAAACCTTCTCCGAAGCTTTTACACGCGCATTGACGGGGGTCTGAGCCACCTTCGCATTGGAAGAGGGGGCCGGGTACCCGCCCCCTAAGATCTCGAGAACCACGGTAGGTAGCGAAAAACGGTAAAAGGCGTTGGGTAGCCCATCCACTTCTCCATCGAAAATATTTGGACCATTTTTGTTAGGTCACATTTGAAGTCACGAGAGGTCAAAACATGCCGTCATCGGGATAACATGTAAATTAAGTTTTCAGTCATTACATCTGAACAAGTAAAGATAGAGCAAAACGACTTAAACTGTATGAATCCTCGTAGCAAGCCGAATCGAATGATATATAATTTGACCTTTCTAGGTCAAATCAACGATTTCACCTGACCTGAGGTCAGGCCAGGGTCAAATTATATAAAATGCATATCATTAGAACTGCAAAGCCAAGGCGAGTCTAATGCAGCTAAAATAAACGCTCTATCACTATCCGTTACTGAGTTATTCAGTAAAAACCATTTTTCCCATGTATTTCCAATGGAGAGGTCATGCCTCGTACTTGACCTTAGGTCATCGATATCAAAAATGCCGGGATATATTTTAGAGAACTCGGTAGGCCCATTATGTGATATGAGTTTCAACCGCATAAGTTCACCCTGCTCCGACTTATGCTATCTTAAAATTTTGAGGTCAGGTCACTTGGCCTATACTGGTGACCTGACCTGAAATGACCTAACCTTAAAATTTTCACAAAAGTTGTAGAAATGATGAGGGAAAAGGCATGCCAAGTACGGCGGCACTACGCGCCGCCGTTTGTCTGCTATCTCCGAAAAACCCGAGGGGGGCGGGTACCGCCCCCCCGTCAATGCGCGTGCTAAAGCTACATCTAAGTTCGTCTATTATGGATTACACTACAAGGCGGTATAAGTAATATGAGCGTCCAAGGCGAGGACTGTGAGGGACCATGACATGTCCCCACCTGGTCAAGGGGATTACCTTTCCCCCACTCCCCAAGTCATAACCACCGCCACCGGCAAAAAGTGGGGGGGGGCAGCCAAACTTCAACCTGATGCTGACAAAAAACTTTCCACGTCAGGGCGAAAAACTGTTCTAATTTGGGCTCCTCGTTGGCTTCCGCAGCGGCTGGTTATAAGAATGTACGATTTTGCTCCCATTTTGACTGAGATCAGGAAATTTTGGCCAAAATTGGGGGCAGCCCCTGGCCCTCCCCTTTCCGGCGCTTATGCCCAAAGTGACACTCAACCGATGACTTTCGCCTTTTCTTTGCTTAAAGTAAGCCTGCAAAAATATCGCCATTGGTTTAGGAGGGTGTACCTCGGTATTACCCTCCCTCTCTAATCTGGCTTTTGACTTCGTCCCTCCCCTCCCCCAGCGGCTGTCACGCAGATTATATTTCTCCAAACCCATAAATCGTAGTGCGCCATTGTCAACTGGCGCCTTCTTCTTCAGCTGACCTTAATGATTCGAGGGAGGGCTGCTCTGAGGGAGGGGGAGGGGGGATGCTCTCCATAGACGAAATCACCGTCCACGTATAGTTGAAGTTATCGACACTGTTCTAGTTTTGGTGACATGAAGTTGAAGCTTGAGCATGGGCAACGTTTCTGGTCCCGGCTAAGGTTTCATTCAGCAATGCAGCACGTGCTTCTCTGCATTAGAGACCTGTTCCGACAGACCGATAGTGACTTGTTATCTTTAACGGTTTTGTGTCGCAAATATCGCAAATTTATGACGCCCCCACCCCTCCACACCCCTTCCCCACCCCTTTCCTTCCACTGGTGAAATTCAGACCGGGCCCCCTTCCTCCCTGCACAGTGACTCGTTTCTCAGCTCCTGCTTCATTGAGCTCCGCCACCTTTTCTTCTACGCCGGAGGGCAGGTGGCAAGTGAAGAGACAATGAAGCTCATGGAGAACAATAGATATAAAATTTCCGAAAATGTCTTTCGGAATGAATTTCCATGCTTATAACTTATTTATAGACCATCTTCAATAGCCATTCCCGGCTGAATTTCTTCCAAGGCCACTAAATGTGTCTCCTGCCAATCAACAGCCCCAGCAGTTGCATGCCCCCGAGGCACAAAGGTGACAGGGGTCACGGTTCGGACACGGCTAGCCGGGTTAGAGCTTCGGTGGGGGAGAGGCAGCATGGGGGATTAAAACACTCTTGTGTACTGGGGGTGAGGATGCTGATAGTGGATTATCGGAGAGTACTGTGAACGTGAACACAGCCGCACCCTAGTGAAAAAATCCCATGGGATCATGGAAAATTCCCATGGGACTGACCTGTCCCATGGGACAATTCCATGGGATTTCATCGTCCCATGGGACTTTCCCCTGGGATTTCCAGGGGATTTCACTGTCCCATGGGACGTCGATGGGATTTTCTGTCCCATGGGACTGTCTCCACGGGATATCGACGGGACTTGTTTGTCCCATGGGACTTTCCCCTACTATTTCCATGGCAACAGAAATGTCTCCTCACCCTCCCTCCTGGCATGCGAGAATTGGTGTCTTGTGGTAAGAAACCCATCCCCCACCCCTACCCAAAATATTATTGGAACAATTTTGGTGACCATCCATTCCTGACATCTGGCCCATTGTCAGAACCAGGGTATGTCCGGGCCGAATGCTCCCCTACAAAGAGAAAACCTGGATCCGACATTACAAGTTCCTGTTAATAACACCATGGTCTCCACACTTGAAATACTAAAACCGAACCTAATTCACCAAACCGAGCTCATTACGGCCTTCGGGGTACTGCCAGATAGATTTTCATCTCTAGTTGGGTTTTGAAGTGAGACAACAGCAATTTGCATCAATCAGTATCAGCTGACTGCGCCTGCCCAGCTTCGCAGCCGACGGTCCCGGCCTGAGTATTGTGTGTACTACTATGACTCCCTCCACCATTGCCGCAATTGCCGCCGCATCCAAACCAAACATGGCCGATTTAAAACAAAGGCCAATAATTTCCTTTACTTTACCTTTCTTTGGGCCTCTTCAGATGAATTTTATTTATCGAGAATGTATATTAATTTAATTTTAACAGTTATTTAGGGTATTTTTATGTATATTTTATATTTTAGTAGGTAAAGTAGTCTTTCAAGACAGAGATTCCTTCGATTGGTGAAAGTATTTTGCAAAATTGGCAGCACCCCTCTTCCTTCAACCGTTATAAAATCGGTTTGATTTGATATTTGAAATCCCAGTTGGATTTTCGTGTGGTTAGTGCTCGTTATTTCTAAAAGGTCACTGTTCGAAATTATTGGTATTTTGAGGGATCGGAACTGATGAGTCAAGCTTCAAACCAGAGTGCTGTCGTGGAATGGCTGGAAAACCCGCCTTCATTTTCGGTACTACCCGTGAAGTTTATCAAAGAAGGTCTTGGTGGTCTATCGCTTGGTGCTCGGGTGGAAGCGAAACATGGGAAACGGTGGTTTCCTGCAGTTCTAAGTGCTCAAGGTACGTGGTACGTCTTTTCCATTTGATGTCAATTTTTTGTTCTTCTTTTCCAGCTTATTAGCCTTTTAGCACAAATATACTTAGGTAGGTACATATTCAATTACCTGCTACCAAACAGGTATGTTCATTCAGACATTTATACTTCCTTCATTTCTTTGCTTGTTTTCAAGGTCGAGACACAGCCGCTTTAACAGCGCTCTGGGGAGTACTGTATCCTCAATACCTAGCATGGAGCAGCTTTGGTCATGCAGTGGTTTCAATGGCCCAAGCTGAGCTGCACTTGATAGTCACAGATGCAAGCTCCCCAAGTCAATAAACGTTCTTGCGGCAATTAATTTTGACCATGAGAGCCGGCTGTCTGAAATAAGCTAAATCAAACCAGAAACATCTGGGATTTATTTTCAACAAAATGTGAGGAATCCAAAGTGATTTCACACCCTGGTGTTTGGTCTGTTTTTTTTGCCTTTATCCTACTCAATTTTGAGCCCTCACCTTAGGGAAGAATGATTTTACCCAAGGCCCCTGCCTCTGCTTTTTGCCATATGGTTCTGATGCTGTTTATGTATATGTGTGTAGTGTCGCAACCTTGAACGATCCGATTAAAATGTGGAATAAAGTAACAACATGATTATCCACACCATCAGCAACAAGAACACACAATCACATGCTAACACTACCGAGTTCAAGACTGAACTGATTTTGCTAACCCTTGGTAATTCTGACATCAACTCTTTAGGCAAATCCTTCCTTTAGCTTAACACAATAGATGCCAGAAGCAACCGGAACAAAACCTCTAAATAACATTAGGAAATTATAACTCTCCAGATACTACGATGTGCATGTATATTTGCACTTAATTTATTTTCTGCAACCTGAGGGACTAACTTCGGCTCCGTGCTTGATACAAACCAGGCACTGCATCTGAGATGGAGCGCAAGATGAAGGAGATAGAGGCTGAGAGTTCGGACAGCACTGACTTCTCTGGCAGTGAGACTGAAGATGACCATGTCTCGTATGGCAAAGGTCATAGAGTGAAGCAGGTCAGAAAGTTTCTGGACTTCGAGGTGGAGAGCCTGAGAAAATCTCCGGATGCCAAGGTAAGGATTGAAAACAATAATACCAAGTCTCTGCATGTCTGAGCTTGATGCCTCAGCTAATTAAGTAAATATTAAGGGTTGATAATTAATTAAATATTAAGTAAAAATAAGGGTTGATTATGAATTATATTGTCTATTCTTGGATGATGAACTAACACATTTGCCTGTCCTCAGATTTCGTCCGAAAAAAGACGGGACTTGAATATGGGAAGACAAAGGAAATCCTCCGCAGAAAAATTCATGACGAGCAGAAGATGTTAAAAAGAAGTGAAGGGCGGAGTGAAGTGAACCAGTAGTGCGTAGTGAGAGAAAACCAAAGGATTTAACTGAATATAATATAGTTGAATCTGAAAACCAAAAGTCTTTAGTTCTGACGTCTTAGTGATGATGCTTTCAGGACCGGCGTAGAGATGCTGTCGAATTTATGGCGAACAGTCTTCTGGAATTGGCATTGAAACCCCTCTTGGACTGGCTGGTTTTCCTTTGGTCCTGCATGGTATTTCCATGGGACCAGCGCAGAGTTTCTATGTGAATCCCATGGATCAGCGCATGGGATTCCCATGGGAATGCGCATGGAATTATCATGGGAATGCGCATGGGATTCTCATGGGAATGCGCATGGGATTCTCATGGGAATGCGCATGGGATTCTCATGGGAATGCGCATGGGATTCCCATGGGAATGTGCATGGGATTCCCATGGGAATGCGCATGGGATTCCCATGCAAATCCCTGTTTCACTTTCGTATGGGATTGTCCCATGCATTTTTCATGGGACAGTCCCATGGGATTTTTTCACTAGGGCATCTAGGGGGCAAGTGGGGGGAGGGGGCACTTATCCCCTCCAATCGACCCCCAGCTCCCCTGAAAGGTCGATGACGCCCCCTGAAATGTCGCTTCCCCTCATCATGCGAGAATCGGTATCCTCGCGATTTTGTGCCCACCTGATAGAATTGACCGAACAAGAGCGAGGCGCTTCTCTGGTCCGAAGTAACGGATACATCGGAGAGGGGGCTAGGGGCTAAAGCCCCCGAGAAATGTCGGAATGTCTGTAGTAACTGCATGGCCGAAGGCTGTTCCGAGGCAATGCCAAGGTAGGCTTGAGTCCCTATCCCTCCCCCGAGATCCCTGCAAGCGTAAAATATTATCGTCGGAGAGCTGAATACTCTCGGCTGGAGGAGGATATTGAGTGGGAAGCAACGTTTCAGGAGGAAGCTGAGGTCATTTCAGTGGCACCATGGGCGCCGAAAGCGGGGGGAGGGAGGACAGGGGCCGTGTCCCCCTTGTCGGCCAGCCAGGGGGACGTGACCCCGAATTTTTGGGTCCATCGTCATTAATGCTGTCAGGTACTGAATATGCTCAAATTTCGCCTCACCCTGGTCAGCACCAGCCCAGCTCTGTCCCCTCCCCGCTGTAAAAATTCCGTGGCGGCGCCTATGAGTGGCGCCGAGGCTCGATCGGAAGTGCATGTGCTTCCCATACGCATTCGCTCAGCCCATCCAATGGAAACCCTCTGTCGATGCTAAATTCTCTTGATGAAACCTCGGTAAAAGAAGGTATTTTGCTTTAAACCCCTTGTTCTAGGCTTTTTAGAGGAAATAAATACTTTGCAAAGTTTCAATTTGTTCCAGTTTGGTGAGTACGTTTGATGCTCACAGAATACATAAGACAGCAAGCGTGAATGAAGAAATATGCCGACGATTTAGATTTTAGCAGGAAAATACTACCCTTATTTTTCCAAAGCCGGTGTTTTAATTTTTTGGAAGGATGATTCCAATCTTTGGAAATCTGGTTGTTTTCACATTGGTAAGCCCATGATTTTGTATACAGATTAGGTACTTATCTAATGCCTGGCACCCTTGATGGTAACTTAGGTATTTTGCAGTTCGAGTCATTTACATGTATTGGAAAAATCAAGGGAACTTATTTATTTATTATCAATCATTTCAAGGGAATTTTGCCTCTTTAGCCTTCATAATGGAATTTGCACGATAGAGCATGCTGTGAAACCATTACATCAAAATTCCCTTTGCCACAAACTAACTGGGCGTCCTAACCCAGTCTGCTGAACGTGGCAGATCTCGACGAGATCTCGTTGGGGCAGCCTAGGGGCAGACCTACCGATTTGGGGCAGCTTTTGGTGGATCTTGGGGCAGAGGGGAGCTCTTGGGGCAGGAACTAGTACATGGGGCAGCAGTCGGTCCGGGTAATCGCCGAGGGAAGAAGAAAAAATAACGAAAAGAAACAACAATCATCAGTTAAAATTGCGCCGTAAAAGCTGAATTGTCTCAAAAGTTTCATATTTGTCATCAAGAGGAATATGGTTAAAAGATACCAAATAGGGAAATTTTTTAATAGACGTAAAGTCAAAGTTTCTGGAAATTAATAAAAAATCAGGCAACGTGTGCCTTTCTAAAGCTAAATTTTTTTTGTAAATTTTTAATATTAACTAAGTTGTAGTTACAAAAAAAATCTAAGAACTCTAAATAAAATTTCCCTGTATGTAGTTTTTGCATTTCCTCTGCTATGTTTTGATCACCAAAGGCAGGCAAATCGGGTGTATGTCAAAAGGTCCACTGTTCAAAGGGTCCACCGTTCATAAGAAAATCATGCCAGCCCCTTCCCCCAAGAACAAATGCCGGTCAGTGATGTGACGTCACAAGGGCGCACGGGAATCTTTCTTTGCTTGAGTCTTGAGAAAATATTCCAAATTTTGTTATGCTTTCATGAAAATTTGGGAAAATGGGGGAAATTCTTTAGCTTTAGAAAAAATTATTCTTTTTCAAATTTAGTTATCAATTGAAAAATTTTGTAAAGATAAAGGGAGATATGCGAAAAAATTTTATTGGCTATATCAAAAGGTTACAAAAAGTTGTTTTAGAAGTCCTATTCTCATTTTTGCGAATTCGGCCTGCAAATGCCTTAAAATTGCTCTCAAAGTCAACATTTCTAGACGACTTTACCGGTACACCTCATATCGATGTATATGACGTCCACATGGCTAAGGCTATCAATTTCTCTAAGAATTAGGCTATATCTATCCTAAACAGTGATGTAGAACTTTGGGCTACTCCAGAAAAAAATTACTTTAGAAAAACAACATTCCAAAACTCTTTTGAAACAGAAATATAGGGCTTACAAGAAATCACAATTAACCAATCAGAAGCCTAGGAATTCTCAAACTGGGGTCATGTGACCTATCTGACGCTAAAAGTTCTGTCATCTTGGGGCGGAAGCAGAAAATGGCTCAAGACCTGAGGTACGAAACCGCTGTAGACTTGAGTAATTATGTTTTTTTCCGTTTTTAGGGCAAACTTATTCATTTTGGAATTTTTGAAAGCTTTTTAAAATTAATTCAAATACAAATACAGGAGGGCAAACATTTGTATTATAAAAAACATTATTTTTCATTTCTAAATAGTTTTCGAAAAGTAAGTGATGGGTATGGGCATGGGCAAGTGATGGGCATTTTATCGAAACTGTTAACCTATTTCGATAATAAGAGAGTGGCCTCCCAAAATTTTGCCAAAGGTACAAAAATAATTGATAGTTTCGTTATCAGGATTTTTCAAATGGCAAGAAACCACAATAATAATTTTTTCGCGTATCTCCCTTTAGATTATACGGCCTAAAAGCAGAAGCAAATGACGTCTGTAGGGGAAAAGACTTCGCTTGTAAATATACCTTTGAATAAAAGTATTCTTGAAGTCGTGCATCATGAATGCAAGATACCTAGCTCCTGCTGTGCGTGGAGGGTGGTGAGTGCGTTGTCGTCGTCGAGTTGGATGCACAGTTTTATTTCATTTCTGGGTGTTTCGTTTAAAATGGAGTAGATAAAAATGTATCAGTAAAAATACTCTCCTATTGGAGGAGTCTGCCCCAGCGTCCAAATTTCTGGCCCAATTGGGGCAGGCTTTGGGCTGCCCCAAGCGCCTCGTCGAGTCGCCTGCCACGTTCTGCAGACTGGGTCCTAACCAAACGGTCGCCGACGGTCGCCAAGTGTCGGCGACCGTCGGCGTCAGTTGCAGAGCGGTAATTTTGAAGGTTTGGCCGACAGAGGAAATGTTCATCTTTGGTAGCAATCTGGTAGCTCAAACTGCGACGAATGTTGTTTACCAACAACCAAAACTTAGCTGGCATCAAGAACTATTAAAAGAACGATTTAGGAGAAAAAGGTAATCATGTCCAGTTTTCATAGATTTTTTTTAGCATGAATTCCAATTTGAATAATTATTCAGACATTTATTACGTTTAATGACTAAAAACAAGAACAAATAACAAGGATATCGGCTTCTGACGGAGACCGTCGGCGTCAAAAGTTGGACATTGTTCAACTTTTGCTGCGACGCGTTGCAACGCCGTGCGACGCGTTGCGTCAGTGCGTTTTGTGTCCTGACCGAAAATCCCGGTCGTTGCGGCAGATCGACGCCGTGCAACACCTTGCGACGCGTTGCGTCTTGGTTAGGACACCCAGTAAGTGTTCATGGATAAAAAAGGTGAAAATTCATTGTATTTCAACCAATTAGCGTTAGAAAATAGGTGGCGTGGGCCCCCAATTCTTAGCTGAATATTTTCTGATAATAGTCCAAATAGAAGAAATTTGGACATTTTTATAACCCAGTGTGCAAAGTATGGCACGTTTGATGAGATCTTGTTGGTGTGAGTGCCCTGGGAGACATTAGCGAGTGGTGCAAATTTTATTAACCTGGTGCAAATTTTCTAGACTGTTAAGAGGGTGGCGAGAGTGGAAACCAAACAAATAATAGCTGAATGATGAAAAAGACAGAGGATGGTCCTTAACTAACTAATAAGAGAGGTAGCATTGCATTGGGGGCAGGAATGGGTGCATTTTTCTCCCTGGAAAATGGTGGATTGGTGGGATATTTTTTTTTGTTTCTGGTGGTGGCACTTAATCCAAACCTATCCTCCCCTAATGGCCACATGGCATGAGTTGAACAGGGAAAAGTGATCTTGATGTCTTACTTATCAGTGGGGGAAACTGTGGTCAGCGTCCCCAAGATACGTTCCCAATAATGGGAATATTGACCCATATTTGGGAATGCTTCTTCCATAAATGGAAACACACATTCCCAAGGATAGGAACGCCCGGAATGATGTTTTCAGAAAACACAACAGGAGCTTAGAAAAGACAAGGGGAATCTTTCTACCTGGTCAATTTTAACTCTTCTTAAAATTTGAGGGGGAGTTCTACTTTGAATTAGAAAATCTGTCTTTGAATGCTCCCTCAAATATTCATCTAAACTGTGTGATCCAGCCCCAATGGTAAAGAACAATGGAAAGATTGCTCTGAAACTGTGCAGCCAGGCTGGTATCATTTTTTAAAAAATAATTTTCGGGGAAATTCAATTAAAAATAGTATTATAAAAACAAAATTCCAAAACTGTAGACAGCAAAAATATTTTTTCTTGGCGTCACACAGTTGCTGCCCACCATGTGCTGACGAATGAGGAAATAGAGGAAAACCATGCCTTTCATTTGTTTAGGAAGTAAGTAGCGCTTAAAAGTGATATTTTCACATTTTCTAAGCTTTTTTATATTGATTTGTATCAGAGTTTTTAGATCCTGTAGTTTTTGTCCACAAGATTGTTTGAATTATTTCATAGTGTTTTGATGAATTATGGTGCGCCGATGCATCAACTCGATATTTTCTACTGGGGTGCTTCATTCATAGGCAGATCCAGGCAGGGAAAGAGGGCACATTTCCCCGATCGACCCTCGGCGACCCCCCTGATCGACCCTTGGTGCAACCCCCCCGATTGACCCTTTGCGCCCCTTGAAATGGTCATGGTGCCCCCTGAAAGGTCGATGGCGCCCCCTGATATGTCGCTTCCCGCCGCCCCCCCAGGATGTAAAAATCCGATACGATATTGCACCTAGGAGTTCCCTAGGGTCTCAAGCTCCCCCTCAAGATATCAGAGTGCATCTGAGTGCATGTAGTAAAAACATACGCGGAGACTGATCAAAGGCTATGGCGGGAGACGCTTGAGCCCCTAGCCTCCCCCAAAGAAGTTCTGGATGTGAGAATTGGCCACTCTGTGATAGAATTTGGCACCCCCTGCTCGGATGACGCCCCCTTTCGAAAAAAACTTGGATCCGCCTATGCCTCCTTCTACTCCTTTGAGCCTGCTTCTTGCAGGGGTAGGGGTAGGCCTTTATCCTTGGGCCGCTATCATAGGCGGATCCAGGATTGCTGATCGGGGGGACGCCTTCCCGGGGGCGCCATTCTTTACCGGAAGACACTATCGGATGGGCGCAAAATCCTATCGGTGGGAGCCGATTTTCGCATCCTGGGGGAGGGGGTGGGAAGCAGCATTTCAGGGGACCCGTGACCATTTCAGGGAGCGCCGAGGGTCGATTGGGGGGAGGGCACGAATTCCCTTTGCCCCCTGGATCCGCCTATGGGGCACGTGCCCATTTTGCCCCCTGGATCCGCGTATGGCCACCATTCATATTTTTCCGGAAAACTGATATATTGAAATAATTCGGTAGATATACGCCTTTATTTGTTTCAAGCTGTCTGAAATTCCAGTTTTTCAATCTACGATGGAAAATGTGTTTCCAAATATGAGTCATTGTTCCCATTGTTGGGAACGTAGTCATTCTTGAGAACGCTGACCACAGTTTCCCCCACTGTTATGCCCCACTGTGCACGCTCATGGACAATTTTTACTGATGGGTCTTCTTAGAAATTAGAATTAATTGTTGCATTGGTACTTGTATAAAATGGGTATTATGGTAGTAGGCAGATCATATCTCGCGGTTCAAAAGGATCACATCAGAAGATCCACCGTTGAAAGGGTCTAATGTTCATAGTTTCTACCGCTCAAAAATTTAACTTTCAAAAATTCTAACGTTCAAAACGTCTAAAGAGGCGTGCTCAGATGCATGAGAGTGGGGTAAATGATCCCACAGAGACGTACTAAGACACCTGATAATAGGAGGCAATGGGGGTTATGTTGGGTTAGGTCAGGTCAGATCAGATCAGATCAGATCGGATCAGGTCAGGTCAGTTGTTTATGCCCTTGGTCCCTATTTCCTAGTCTGGGGAGATCACCCCTATTTCCAGAATCTGAGTGCGCCTCTGGTCTGGGTACCACTTTACACTACTCAAACCCTCCCTCCTTCTGTCTGTTTCACCTCTAGGGATTTTCTTGCAGAATGTTGGGATATTTCTAAAACATTTCCCAAAGTGGTACCCAGACCAGAGGTGCACTCAGATTCTGGAAAGAGGGGTGATATCTCCAGACTAGGAAATAGGGACCAAGGGCATAAGCAACTGACCTGACCTGACCTGACCTAACCTAACCTAACCTAACCTAACCTAACCTAACCTAACCTAACTAACCTAACCTAACCTAACCTAACCTAACCTAACCTAACCTAACCTAACCTAACCTAACCTAACCTAACCTAACCTAACCTAACCTAACATAACATAACCTAACATGTAAGTGGTCTAGCTGATTTTGGCGTTGCTGAAACATCTTTCTATGAAATTTTCCTTGTGCCAGAACTGCTTTTTGGTGCTGCTGAGCGATACCTTTTCATAAATCTTTGGTATTTCTTATTTAATATTTCTACATGTAGCACAACATAACCAAACCTAACCTAACTTTTCTCGATTCAGGGAGCTGGCCTCTGGCGCACCTAACCTACCGGTGGCACTTTCGCCTTCGTCAGAAGCTGCGGCTTCGCTGTGTGCCCACTTAACCTAACCTAACCTGACCTGACCTGACCTGACCTGACCTGACCTGACCTAACCTAACCTAACCTAACCTAACCTAACCTAACCCAACCTAACCTAACCTAACCTAACCCAACCTAACCTAGCCTAGCCTAACCTAACCTAACCTAGCCTAGCCTAGCCTAACCTAACCTAACCTAACCTAACCTAACCTAACCTAACCTAACCTAACCTAACCTAACCTAACCTAGCCTAACGTAACCTAACCTAACCCAACCTAACCTAACCTAGCCTAACCTAACCTAACCTAACCTAACCTAACCTAACCTAACATAACCTAACCTAACCTAACCAGTTGTGGTCAACGCCAGTTGTGGTACTCGGAATATTGCACTGGAGGAAGTTTTGAACAGTGTCACTTATGATATACATTAACCTGTAGCGATTCTAATTTAAGGAAGCTTTGCTCCATTGGAGCTTTTGAACAGTGGCACTTATCATACAGATCGACCTGTGGTTATCTGGCAACATGTGTGAAGCCACCTACCACATTACCCTTTTACTGTACAGGTAGTCCATACGACCTCATTTTGTGTTGAATGCAGCAGCTCGACATGCACTCACACAGCCCAGTCCCTGAGAAACATGTGCAGGCCGAGCACTCGCGAACTGCAGTGAGACACGCTGTCCTGGAAAAGCTCAAGCAGCTCTCAAGAGTTCACTGCAATAGCGGGAATTACGTTTTGTCTGCGAACTCATCAGTACTGAACTATGGAACTGAACTGCGGCCCTCCGAGGCAGTCATACTGACCCCGCAAGCCTGTGTGCCCACCAACCGCAACCAGGTCATCCCGCGAATGTCAACATCGCCGAAAACCTAGCGCGCCAGTGCACCGGTACAAATAGTTTGTCAACCATAAGACTAAGGAAGCTGGCATGGATGCATCTACTGGTGAGGTTAAGGTCCATGCTATCTGAGGTCCGGGGAGCGGCGAGTGATGTTCAGCCCTATGTCGCTCCTCCTGTTGAGGTTAAGGTCCGTGCTATCTGAGTTCCGGGGAGCGGCCGGTGACGCTCGGCCCTGCCTGACAGGTGGCGCTGGTGGGCGGCGACTATGACGCCGACAGTCAGACCATCTCAGTACTGCACAGCCTGGAGCTGGCCCCGCACGCCTCGTTTGTGCCGCGCGGCACGGTCAGCGTGCGGAGTCTGCGGGGCGGAGGCAGCGCCACCTACCTCCCCACCGGCGTCATCTCGGACGCCCAGCGGGCACAGCTCAAGGTAGGCAGGCGCACCACCTAGGGTTCAGAAGGGGCAGAAAAACGCTACCTATTCACACTGCTAGTGTTAGTGTTCTATCGGTGTTCTCTCGAGCCATTAAAATGGACATGGACGCTTAGTCATGTAATAATTTTCTAATCTTTTTTTATATAATAGATTTATTGAATGGTTCTATACAACACGAATTATTATTATTTATTTTAGCAGCAACTGCTCCGCTTCAAGTTGCGTTTCTGTGAGTAATCGTCCTTCGGTTTGCTCAGGAGCTGGTGAAGAACGATGGCCTGTACCGGCTGAAGCTGCTGGCGCCCGGATCAGACGGCAAGAAAACGGAGGTGGCCACGTTTGTCAGGGCGGTGAGTTTCTGATCGTCTTTAAAATCCTGCGGGTATTTTTGTTCTAATGTCGGGACTGATCAAAACAAGTGCACCGACTAGGAGACAAGCAATATAAAATTGCTAACCATTTAACGAGCTGGTTCCAGGGATATGTTTTTAACTTGTCTTCTCTTTCGCGAAATTCATGCGTAGCGTCATTTGATTGATTAAAATCAGATATAGTTTGCCGGTAAAAGACCCCAATCTATAAAAACTCGCAGGAAGTCCTCGTTTTATCTTTATTGTTGCATGTTTTGATAACACGACATGGCTCTCTCTCCCCAGTAACGCGTTTTTTGGTGGGCTAGGTATTGTCCCCGAGTAGGAACATTTGATTTTTTATTCAATGGTTAGTACCCCTGTTTCGTATTTCTTCCAAATTTTGTCCTGGTTTAGACAAGAGCATTGGGAATGTGTAGGTATACTAATCATGTAATAGGTATGCGATGTATGTAAATTTCAGGAGTGCCAAATCGGTCGAGACTTGACGGCGAACCAATATCCATGGATTCTCTAAAAAATAGCAGTTAACACTCAGCTAGCACTTCACCTCTTTGACTGTCGGCACTGACCGTGACACTGTGCTTCCCTCCTCGACAATGGCTCACCTCCGTGATGCTGACCTGCATCTTGAGGTTGACCCCCTCTGTGACCCTTACTGGTGTCGCCGACCTACTGTGGGACACCTCAGTGACGCCGACCCCTCCCCACGCAGTACTTCCTGGTACCCGCTGTGGGACATCTCAGTGACGCCGACCCCTCCCCGCGCAGTGCCGTCTCTGACGCTGACCCTCTCCGTGCAGTGCCACCTCGGATGCCGACCTACTGTGGGACACCTCAGTGACGCTGACCCCTCCTCGCGCAGTGCCACCTCAGTGACGCTGACCCCTCCCCGCGCAGTGCCGTCTTCGTGATGCCGACCTGTTGTGGGACACCTCAGTGACGCTGACCCCTCCCCGTGCAGTGCCACCTGGTGGCGTCGGGTCTGCAGGACACGCTGGTGCTGACTGTGGACCCGGCGGGCGGCGTCATCGCCGCCAGTCAGCTGACCGCCTCCAGCGAGTGCCCGGCCGGCGCCGCGGACATGCTGGAGAGGCTGTCGGACTTCTCCACAGACGTGGTGATTCGGCAGACTGAGCCGGGACCCATGTGAGTGCCGACGGCGACTGGTGGTCGGCAGGGCGACCGGGGTGGAGGGGCACGCCGGCTTACGAGACGCTGGTATAGGGGTTTCGTACAGGAGTTATCAGTGTCCCAAAACCTGGGGTGCTGGGTGCAGAACGACACCCAGTCAATCAGAATTTTCCACTCACTTTTATTTTTTTTGCTGAATTTTCCACTCACTTCCAACAATATTTACTACTACTATTGAATAACTATTGAACAATATTTTACTACTATTGAATTTTACTCAACAATACTTACTACAAAGCCCAGTTCCATTGCCTCCTCTACCAACGTCCACTGGAAAAAGAGAGCAGCAGAATCGACTAGAAGATCGCCAAATTAACTCGGCTCTTATGCGCTTCTTTTGCTTTTCTGAAAGAGAATCTGGCGATTTCTATTTTTCTGGTCAATTATACCTGGCATCCTTATCTCCACCGATTTCAGTGGAACAACAGAATCGAAATTCTGGCGCGGGCAAGACGCACAGTGCCCCTCCCCTGCCCCACCGGAGAAAGTTCCAATGGGTGAACACCGCCACTAAATTCCACCACTCGCAAAATTGGTGAGTGGAAAATTAGACACCCTAGCCTTGTATTGCCAAAAAATGAGCTGACCGCTTTGAAAGATACATTTCTGGAAAGCAGTTTATCTGTGCATATGATTTCTAGGCTTACGTCCTTGAAAAGTTGTTTTTGTATTTCTGGTACCGAGAATAGTGAAAAATCATTTTTGGTCATCCTGCTGTTAAAAGCAATTATCTTGAAATTTGTATGGTAAGCACCATATTTTTTTGACATTGTATCGTAGAAAATTAACCATTTATTGCGTAGAAAATAATTTTTATCCATATTAGCCCTTCATTGCTGCGTCCACGCCGTGTGACACCCAAATCCACTCGACACCCTACGACACCCTAGGCATAAATACGCTGATATTTAAGTTGAACTAAAAGTGTCCGGTACTTTAATACATTGAAACTCTACATTTTCATTAAATGATTTTTTGGGCAACAAGAATGCATCCAGTTACCCTTCAAACATCGGCACTTTTTTTGTATGGCTGGTCTACGGCGTGGACTTACCAAAACGCCGTCTTTACATCTAGTAAATAAAAGCGGCATCTTTGGGCTTTTTGAAAGGCTGGTTCCGTATTCGTTACTGACAAAACATTGTTAGTCTTCCTCTTGGTGTGCTTTTAGTTGTATAATTTTCTAGTCTATAATGATTTAGAAAATTAATTTAGAGCAAGTTTTGAAATGCAAATTATGTTGCTTATGCGACCGGCAAATGAATTGCGATCAGAAATTTAAATTAGTAGTTGCTTCGACGCTGTCGCAGCCCGCCGCGCCTGGCTGATTGTAGACGAAAGGAAGAAACAACAGAAAGAGGCTGCAGCAGCTTCGATTAATATTGATAGAAAGCAGCATACTCATATGAAGGTGAGTATATATGTGAAGAGAAGCAGGGGAATTGACAGGTAAAGAAAAGAAACTTTTAGCAAGAGTCTGGAAGAGTTTATTGCCATGATAGAAAGTTTGTAGTTTCGTCTGGGTTAGTTAAGTGTAAACCAAGGCTCTTCTGGGCCCTAGCATAGGTGTATGCGAGGTGCAGTGATTGAGGCCAGGAGTGGCCTCCAAAATTCCGATAGCTATAGGTATAGGTATAGGAGGGGCGTTGTCCCGGACAGGAAAACTATACAATGTATGCGTAGATAATTAATTTTGGAACTAGGTATTGCATGAAAAATCCCTTTTCATTTTTAACCACCTGCCGATCTCGGAGGCCCTCTGCAGAGTTGTCTAAGGGGGCCCCGATATTTCGTCTCAGGGGCCCTTAAAAGCTGGTCGTGTGGGAGTGGAGGGGCACAAGAGTTGGTCTAGGGAAGCCCCCAAGAGTTTTAGTGGCTCCCAGAGTTCTTTCCCCAAAGGTTGGTCTCAGAGGCCCCCAAAAGTTTTTTATTTGTGGAAATTCACCAACTCCATAAAAATTGGAGACTGCATCAGTGGGTTTCAGCTGGTAAAGATTTACCTGCTTAACCCAAATTTCTCACATGGAAATGGTCAAACAAAGCTGTTTGGGCATGATTTAAAAGTATTTACTTTGAGAAAATTAAAGGAAATATCCATCCTTCAGTTCAAACAAGGGCTCTGAGAGTTTACCACCTGAGTACAAAATTTGAAATTTTTTACTCCGCCATACATTTTGAGAGGAATTTTCCACTCACTCGCCATACATTCGAGCTGAATTTTCCACTCGACACCCTAGCGCAAAACCTATTTTGGGTCACTGGGAGTTATAGGAGTCGTATACCGGGACTGGGCTTAAGTTTGCAAGGAGTGCTGGAATAACTGGGACAGCAGGGACGGCTGGGGCAATCTGGCTAACTTAACACGGAGCCAACTGGTCGATGTGCTCGCTTCTTGTCGCGCCCACAGGGACAGTTATTTTTCAATTGAATATAAAAGCCGTGGCAGCTGCGCTGTGAGACTGGGCCGTTTGGAATGTCGGCTGGTTGAGGTGGCTATATCCTGTGACCCGCGAGTGTCGCGTGCTTGGTGAGCTGCAGAACTGGGAAGCTGCTGCGCCGGAGTTATCTCCTCGAAATCGTCGTAAAAACGCATTTTTCTAAACGATTTTTGAAACACATTATTTCCGTACGGAAAATTTCTTATAGCGCAACCCCGTTTTTCTTAAATGTTCGTATGCCAGATTCTGCTACGGGAAAATTGCTTTGTCGCGATTGGGTCACTCATTTTTGTATCCAGTTTTTGTATGATATCGGTAGTTTTGTATCGCATTTTTCCCTACGAAAACATTTGTGCTGAATTTTTCACAGCGCATATTCTTGTAATGGTTTTAAACCTCACATACAATTGGTGATGCATTTCATCGCTGTCTCCATTAAAATTGGTGTAATTTTTAGACTATTCGAACGTTGGTTCGGACATTCTCCTCGAATGCGTGCGTGTTTGTACCATTACAGTCTTAAAGGGAATGTGACCTTTATAACGTATTTTAACTGAGATACCCAGTTGTGCATGCTAAAATCCGTAAATGTATATTTGTCTTGAACTCAAATTTTTATAGAGAAAAACTAAAACTACCTGAAATTACCCTACTACCTTCAGCGCCACGGCTGTGCTGTATAATATGCTGAGTAGTGTATAAAAAGCTTAGTATTGAATATGGCTGCCATCATAACATATACAGATATTTATTTATTTCAAAGATTTAAAATAAAATATTGTTATTTAATTTTGAAATCATCGACGCTTCCATGATTTCCGGCTAAAAGTTCTCCTAATTACACTAAATTCCAGGATTTGACCAAGGTGCGACATTTCCTTTAAATATCGCCAGGCGCGGGCATGCTGTATGCGTTTCGATCTCCGCTTTAACCTGCAGCGCGGCGGGGGGTGCTGGGGAAAGGAGGGATGTGCGGAAGGGGCCGCCACTGCCGGGATGGATGGGATAGATACCGCCACCTATATGTCTGGAGCCTTCTGGATGCCTGCTCGGTCGTGAATGAGCCGGTGGATACCTCGGAGCAGTGGAAGGACGTGATTACCTTTGAAAACTATTGTGGACATTTTATTGGCAAATTGTGCGTACCAATAAATACGATACGAAAATTTACCGTTGATTCCTAGTCTAACTTGCCTACATTTTGTCAACAAGCTTGGAGCCGTTGTTAACAGTCCAGCGTACGTTCTTGCAATAAGTTAATGCTTGGATGTAACTAGGGGTACGGTTATCACGATGTAGAAGTAAACGCTCTGTTCTGCGCTGCTCCCTTGCTGCGTGTGATGCATATGCTAGTTTGTGGAGTGGTGGAACATTCTCTGTTGTTCTTTTCAGCCCAGACACGGCGAGCTTTATTCAGAAGCTCGAACAAGAGAAGCTGGCCAAACAGCGAGGAGAGACCAAGGACAACCGCTCCTTCCTCGCCAAATACGTGAGCTGACACTCTGTCTTGCCATTTTCTTTGTCTCTTATGTTCTCGTGCATGATATCACGTTGTATGCAAGTGACTGGTGGAATGTATGACTGTTCCCCATGTTTCCGTAAATTTCCCCTGCCTTTGGCCACGCACGCACTGACTCTGCGCCTGCTGTCCCGACAGTGGATGTACATTGTGCCGGCGGTGCTGCTGCTGATGGTGACCAGCGGCTCCGAACCCCCCGCCGCCGGGGGCGGCCGCTGACCTGACCTGACCTCAGCTGTACAGAGGGTAGCCTGGTCCTCGCCACATCCCTTCACGGTCAGTCCTCACTCATCCTGTCCAGTCAGAGGTGTGCCTCCGTTCTTGTGGCTGTGGTGTCAGATGGCGCCTGGAACATGCCCCAGAGATCGGTATTTGACCCAGAAGATAAGTACTGCGTCAAAAGCAAGTTCCTTCAACACGGCCAGAGGGGACGTGGCCGTGTGGAATAGGCACAGGTAGAGCGCTGCTCCGCCGGGAGGAGTGCTGTGATGACCGGTGGGAACTCAGCAGCCACTGACAAAGTCCAAGGTGGTGTGTTTGTCGATGAGTGAAAGTGGGACTGTTTGGCTATTTAGGTTGTAATGTTGTGTTGTGGAAGGCCGTGAGTTATCAAAGGTGATGCCTAGTAAGCTGATTATTTTGATTGGGTCATCTGTGAATGAAATGAAGATCTCTGAGTCTTATTGTTGTTATTGTCATTTGGACATGATTTGGGCACCCCCAGCTGTAGCATTTTGGCGTTGTCTATTTCTTCTAGTAGTCCAGGCTACCATCTTATATCGATTGAAACATCTGAATAATCTGGGAGGAGTTATCATCTTTGGTTTGTGCGTGACAATATCATCCCATGGTACTTCTTTAATTTTGACTTCCGGCATTCTTCCGTCAGCTACCTGTGCTCTTACTCCGATTTATATTGTAATTCAAGTTTTGAAACGCCCCTGCTAGTGCCCAAAATCAACTACATCGACCAAGCCTCGTAATTAGTTCGAAGATAATTGATTTCAGAGTGGCTGTGTGTTTTGAATTTCTACTGCTAAAACCACAGTCTGTCGGGCTTGCATGTTCGCAGCACAGTATAGACTACAGCCAGAATAAGAGCCTGTTCAAGGTACTGTCGGTAGTTCGGATCAAAATTTCACCTGAATTTGGTCTGAATCCGTGGCATCTGTCGTGCAGTCAATGGCATGCAACCAGAACCAACCCGCGCTGGGGTGAAATATTTATTTACACCGGGTGGAGCGTTGTGTATCACCTCCGTGTTCACCCCGCCTCGTGGTTTTCGTTGTGACAGTTATGGGTGCAATACATTAGACATAATGAATTATTCCTCTGGACCAAGGCCGTGGTTCTCACGTTAGCAAAATATTTACGGAAGAACAGAAGCGTGCACAACTCCCAAGTACGCTGCAAGATGATTGAAACATCTTAAGAATACATTAAATTAACACGTGTAAATACATCGAAGGCGTAATGTGGACACTTTTCCATCCAGCCATTGACAACAATATGGTGCGAACCAATGACATTTCAGAAAGCCACGCTCAAGGCCGGGGTGCAGCCCTTAGTAGCTTTCGGCTGGAGGAAGGTTTCAAGTTGTTGCCATGCCTGAATAAAAACAAATACCCTGGAGGCTGCTGATCGATACAAACAGGAACATGGAAGGAACATTGACTGGTATGATCAGCGGTGTTGGGGTCTTGTTAGGAGTTTCGGGTCGTCTTGACCGGTCCACTTGGCTGCGCCTCAGTTAAAAGCAGCTTGCACTCAGCCCAGCGCATCATTATGTACACGTGCTGCGTCCGCAGTGGAAAGGCACTGCGCTTGAGATCGGATAAATGATTAAAATGTCTTCGCTTCTCACCACTTGTCCAGATCCTTCAATAATCTACTTATCTTAATATTGGTCTTGTAGCATCGACTGGACGGAATCAGTTTCCAAATGGACGGCTCTCTAAGGGCGGATCGTGTCTCCGACAAAATTCCACAGCGGGTCATGCGCACACTTATCATTGAAACGCCACACAACATTGTCCCATCCCAGGGCTGCTGGGGCAGACGTTGTTCTGCCTGTCACAAATCCTACCCGAAGGCAAGGCGAGGCAATGGTCGCGAAGAACAAACTGCGCGTGAGCGTGAGGGTCACCGCCTCCATGAGTGTTGGAGGGAACAGTGTACCAGCTGGGGCCGCTGTACGCCGAACGGCCAGGGAGATGGTTCTTGGACCGGCACTGAAGGAGACCGGCACCGCTCACGAGTACATCGCCGAGTCCAGTTGGTAGCTGTGCAAGAGCGGCTCTGAAACGGAAGAACGGACGCGTCAGCGACAAGGTAGTGAGCCAATGTCGGCTCGGAATGCAACCGAACCTCTGTGACACATTATGTCACGTTAGTCAGACCTCTCTACGCAGCATTAGGGAATCACAATGATTATTCTCCAGCAGTCGTCTGGACGAATCGTTGAAATATAACCGTGAAAAATACATTTCATTTTGATAAACACCCTATGAGGAAACATATATTCGGATCGGTTTGTTTCTGATCCGATTTTCTTTGTTTAATTTAAACATACTTAGTCATTCCGGATGTCCAACATTTTCTGCCCACGCCCCCACCCCATCTCTCCTGCGTTTGAAAGCATGCGGATCTCTGCTTAGCCCCAGGCACAGGTGGTTATGCTCTTGCCAACGCTGCTTGTGGTACAATTAAACATGGCAATTGTAGTACTAATTTATTATAGGCACATGCATGTCTATCACCTGTATTGTGTCCATAAAGACTTCGGGCTGAGCGAAGAAGTGGTTCTATGAGCATTGTAATTTATCACATTTTAGCTTATGTTTTTCCCATCTGTTAATACCAACTTCAGGGTGATTAATTGTTAGAAAGAGGCAGATATAGCAGGTGTGAGTCCTGAGCTAGCGTTTTCAACCGTTATTAATGTTAATTAGGTAATTAAAGCTTCGATTAATTTAAATTAGGAGACTTCTATTGGGTGTCGAGTGTTATCTTTATTGTTTCTAAAATCAACTAGTTTCATTGCAAGGTGTTTTTTTATTAAAACGCTAAATCTTTGTCAAAATGCAACCTAGTGTATTGAAATTACATATCTCCTTTTGCGGAAATCGTTTCCACTTCCTTGAATTGTGTCTGAGACGACCCCACCATCCTAAGAGTTACGTTACTAACCGCACCTCACCCTCCCTCAGACCAGCTGTACTGACATCACCTCTCTATTCCGTTGTGCCATTTGTATTTATCTGTGGACGTTTCCTGCCTTTGATTCCTGCATCACGATAGATCAGTGGAACATCTCAGCCGAGTCCCCCAGGATCGGACCTCGCCGTTAACTCCGAACCGACGGAGGATCCGATCCGATTGGGTTCTCCAGGGATTCGCTGGTGTTGTATCTGGCTATGAATCCCCATACTTTTCGATTCAGTTGTGTACTGCCCGGATATGTATTGAATTTGTATCGAAAATTGTGGTGTGCAGACAGATTTGCCTGGATCTGATGGCGAGGCATCGTATATGACCCCGATTGATCTATCTCCTGCCACGGTACACTCCTATCCCAGTGGAGTGTACCGTAAATTTTGTGAGTATAACACAATTTTGAGTATTGTCTAGAAATTGTATCAGTTGTTGTGACATTTACCATACCCATCGAATGTTGTACATGTCATTGCTCTGTGTGAAAATGTCGTAAGAGACAGGCACAATAAAGGAGAGAGAGAGAGAGAGAGAGAGAGAGAGAGAGAGAGAGAGAGAGAGAGAGAGAGAGAGAGAGAGAGAGAGAGAGAGAGAGAGAGAGAGAGAGAGAGAGAGAGAGAGAGAGAGAGAGAGAGAGAGAGAGAGAGAGAGAGAGAGAGAGAGAGAGAGAGAGAGAGAGAGAGAGAGAGAGAGAGAGAGAGAGAGAGAGAGAGAGAGAGAGAGAGAGAGAGAGAGAGAGAGAGAGAGAGAGAGAGAGAGAGAGAGAGAGAGAGAGAGAGAGAGAGAGAGAGAGAGAGAGAGATGCGCGCGAGCGAGAAGAGAGAGAGAGAGAGGGGGGGGCGCGGTATCCCTGGCGAGAGCAGCTGCAGGTGCTGCACCTCCACCTGGCCGTTGGTGCCGGTCAGGATCCGCTCCGCCGACTCCTCCAGCGCCAGCTCCTGCTCGCTAATGCCAACCTGAAATCGCGGCCGCGCGGTACTGTCAACATGTGACGCATTGTGGCGTAAGAATGTCGCGATAGGAAAGCTTCCGACAGACAACCAAAACAAAGTTGTCTACTAAACTCAGCATGGTACTCTTCTGCTGTGGATTATAGACATGCATTTATGGTAATCGATAAAAATGTTAACATTTAGCTATTGACAGCACTTGTTTACATCAGATCCGTGAGTAACGTAGCTGATGACACGTCAGTGACGTGAGTGACGTACTCGGTGGCACTTACGTCAGTGACATGGGTGACGTACGCGGCTGTACTTACCGTCAGTGACGTGGGTGAAGTACTCAGTGGCACTTACGTCAGTGATATGGGTGACGTTCTCTGCGGTACTTACCCTCAGTGACGTGGGTGACGTACTGGCTGTACTTACCGTCAGTGGCGTGGGTGATGTACTCGGCGGCACTTACGTCAGTGGCGTGGGTGACGTATTCGGCGGTACTTACGTCAGTGACGTGGGTGATGTACTCGGCGGCACTCACGTCAGTGACGCTGGTGGTGTACTCGGCGGACTTACCCTCGTGACGTGGGTGACGTACTTGCGCACTTACGTCAGTGACGTGGGTGATGTACTCGGCGGCGTAGTCGGCCACCACGGGCATGTTCTCCTTGTTCTCGACCGTGGAGCACAGCCAGATGTCTTCGGCCGGGGAGGGGATGTCCTCGCACAGCTCCAGGGTCAGCTCGCTCTGCAGCTGCCGGGACCAGGGCGCGTGTCCGAGACTGCCACCCCTTTTAAAGGCTCCGGAGCAACTTTGCTGTTCCCTCGTGGCAAGCCCCTACCGAGTTTTGCGGAAGTTTACCTTAAATGCGTGACCGATTTCTCCTCGGGCGGGCAATGCTTTATATTGTCGGCGACATGGCATCGGCATTCTTCGAACACGTTTGGCCTTTTGTGTATTGAGGTGAGCTTGAGCATAATTTACAACCCGAACAGAGCTGGACAAGGCGGATGAGTTTGAGCGTTAGTGAACCGAACACGTGAGGCTGAAAATGTTTTATCAAAAACGCCTAAGCGACTTCTCAGATAAATCAGCTATGATATGGTCGACATTAAACTTATGACCGTCACCTGTCATGACAAACTTGGACGGAACTATTGTCAAGGCCTTCCCAGCTCTCTCTCCACCGGCACCTGGGGGCATTTGCTGTCTCCAGCAGCGTTGACATGGAGTTATGCGTATTGCCCGAAAACTATCAAAATAAGAAAAGCTAAAATGCCTGAAAATAGTTTCTGCTTCTTCTACATTTTCTTCGTGATGAGTGCGGATATATCCGGTGGACCCTGTGAGTGTAGTCTGTTCTTCGGAAAAATAACTGAAAGAGACTGTTCATAGTCATCGAACCGTACATGTGGACTTGTGGACCATAGGCGGATCCAGGGGGGGCAGATCCCTATGATCTACCCACCCAGAAACCACCGCAGCGCGCCCCTTGTTGACAGTTGACAAACCTTTTACTGGCCACCCTTGGCCATCCGCATCTTTGGTAAAACCCTAGTGAGACCTAGCATTGCATTAGCACAATATTAGCCGTGTAACGATTTCGAGACGTATAGGCCCAAAACGACAGTCCTAGTCCCATCCATTACCTCACAGAGCATTTGAGTGTGCTTTGAATTTTCATTAAGTTTAATATCAAACACGTGCTCCGAAGCACCGAAAACTGCTCGAAAGCGAACTGTGACGTATTCGTTTCGTAGTCACTGTTTTTGGTTATGTAACCCCTAAGGAAGCTTAATGACGTCATCATTCGACCACGGGGCCTGGTATTCCTGGAACTGCTCTGATTAGGCCGGAGCACACACAGAGGGCCCAGCCCAATGTGCCGCTCGCACGTCAAGGAAAGCCTCTTCAAACTCAGCTGATTGATCACTTCGATTCGACGTGGTGATGGTATTAACTTGAAATAAGGCTACGCGTTTACTTATTCAGTGATCACGCTCTCTAGAAGTGTTTGGCTTCGGCTGTAACGCACACTGGTGCGGAGCTCATTCCTCCGGTGGTGCATTAAGTACCGTCCAAGAATCTGTCGGCAGGCTCTGTGTCTACAGCGTGAGTGAGGCAGCGGCCAGTATTCCAGTGACACCAGCAGCGCACGTGAGCGGCGCAGCTGATGTGGGGCCGCTCCGTTATGGACTGTGCGTGCCTGGCCAGGCCATAAAGGTGGCATCGGTACCTCAGCCCAACGACCCGCTCACTACAGCCGAACGGCCCGGAATCACCGTCATTTGGGGACACTGCAGCGGGCCAACTTCAGCTTCCTGACACCGGCCAAGAGGCCCACAAATCAAGCTGGACATGCCGTGCGGGGCTGGAGAACACGGCCGTTTAAATATTGAATGCATTTCTGGCTCGGGCGCCATCTGTCTCGTGGTGGCATCTGCGGCTATCAAAGTTGAACAAAACCAATAACAGGAGTGGATTGAAAATGGCTGGTTTCACCATGCGAAGGGCATTGGGAAGTGGAAAAGTTTCGGGGTGGAAGCAGAAACGTCCCTCATACATTAACAGTGCAAGACAGGCTTGGCAGGGAAGTGTAGTGTAGGGAAAATTGCATTAAGTATCCTAAATCGGTATCACACCAAATTCTTCCTCACAAATTAAGGCTAAGTTTAGTTGCAGACTTGCAGTCCTCAAATTTGTTGCTGAGACGCAAGCTGCTGACAGCAAAAACTCGACAGTCAAGGGGGAAAACAACTGACATGAGTACATGACGGTGCCGACATCTTATATTTTGACGTTTAGTGCTTATCTATGGATGTTTGCTCTGGTTTCTACCACAATTATGCCTCTCCTTCCCATACTCACACCCCACTAAGCAGTTACAGCCGTCACTGCCCGGCTCGGCAGCTGTCCCGGAGCCGCCGCTTACCTTGGTGTCGGGGCGTCCCATGCGGGCGGCTGTGCTGCTGCGCCGCATGCGCCGCCCCTCCACGTTCGCCAGCATCCAGAGGTGACCGGAGCCGTTCTTCGCCTTGGTGCCCTTCCTGAAGTACGGGTTCATGGACAGGTTGTGGCGCACGCTGTTCTTCCAGCGGTCGTCGCACGACTTGTAGAAGCCAAAGTGCTCTCTGCAACAATAATGTGTTTCGTCATTAATCTTGAAAGCATCCAGGTATGTTCAAAGAATGCATATTTCTTCCTTAGCGGGACATCTTTGATGATGCCAACTGCTTTTTACGGTGCCGACATCTTATATTTTGACGTTTACCGCTTATTTATGGATGTTTAATCGCGTTTCTACCACAAATATGCCTCTCCTTCCCATGCTCCCATGGCTGTACACACATTGACTGAACAGTGACAGTAAGCTAATTTGTTTTATGAAAGAATACAATGCAGCTAACTGAAACTGCCCACAAATTGTTCACTGTCATTTGGCTTTGAAAAGGTCCGCTTTAGTGCCGTGCATCAAATCATAGCAGGTGTCGCGGCCGCCACAAATGCCCGTTTTGCGGTCATTAGCGTGCGCCGCCGTTTGCCCTGCAGTGGACATTAGCCCCGGGCGGGTGAGTGGCGCGAGCTTCCACCCTGCACAGCGGGTGTGAAATGGCCACCAGGCCGCGGCCCTCTGCCGTCACTCATTGCACCGTGCAGGGCGCCCCTGCCAATATTGATAATCACCGGCGTGTGTTCAACCGGCGTAAAAATGCCAATTAATGGCACTTCAGCACGGAGTTCGGCGGAAAAAGGTGAAACGGTGGTCAGTTTTTGGTTGATTGTAGCAAGCAAACATACCATGGTAAGAGGTGTGATTGAAGTGAGCAAGTGGGGCCAGAGTCAACAGAAGTTGTGTGAAGCTATGAATTACGGAGCATAAATCAGACTAAACAAGACATTGTAAACATTTGGCAATACCGCACTTCCCGATTAATGCAGGATTTGTCTGCCGTTGAAGTTCAAATATTTGGCATTAGTTGCGGAGTTAGACGTCATTGTTTGACTCAGAATGGCTTAATAAGTTCTTGTATGCCATTTTTAGATGTTTTCGTCTTTTTCGGTCTAAGAGGTCTTTCAAAGCATTCGTAGGTCTGAAATGGTTGTGGTCGAATATTAACTAATGAGTTCTTAATCAAACAATTGTACATTGCTTTACACTATGGCTCGCGCTTTCATATGCAGAATTTCTTGGAGCGCAGAACTTGGCAGAACAAAGCCGAACGTGAAAGCCTGGGATGCCGTGTTGTGCGCCAGCTAAGACTTAGCGTTGTCTTCGGGCGGCTGATGAAAAACCAAAGCCTAAACCTTTGCAGCATAGTCATTGAAAAACCAAAGCTATCGCGTGCGTGGCTCTAATCCCGCTATAATTCCGGAACTGGCTATGTATAACATTTTTTGTGTTTTCCTTAACACCCTCCTTTCTTCCTTGCACGACAAGAATGGGAACATATCATTATGAGTCGGGCAATCGAACCTATGCGCTGAATCGAACCTATTGACTGAAGTGGGCCTATGCTCTCAGCCTTACCCAAACACCCCCAGAAGGTTTGTCGAGCGGATAGTGCAATGGGTATCAGTATTTCTGTGGCTTTTGGTCGCCCTCGGTCCCGAGTGCTGTCCTTAGCTTAGATACGGCGGGTCAGGATACCAGATGTGGTAAACAGTACGTCTAGTGCGGGGAAGGCTACATCCCAGCATCCAACACAACAATCGAGAGACCAACAACGAGCCGCTCAACCGCTCACATCGGGTAGTGAGGGGTCAGCAACGCAGCCGGGGGTGCTCTGCCTTTCCGTCGAATTCAGTCTGTCTGCCCACTCGGTCTCTTCTCTGAACCAGTGCGCGTCGCCGGCCCCCTCTGAGCGCCGCAGGGCGTCTGCCGGCCGGGTGTGACATTTTTATCGCCGGCTCGCGTGAGGCGGCGCCTTTTTAATCGGGTCCGCTGCTGGCCGGTCGCGGTCGCCGCGGCTCGCGCGCACAGCTTTGTTTTGATTACAGGTATCGGCCGGCTGGCGACCGAGCCCGAACTTTGCACATGATCCGCCGACGGTGCCATTGAAATGAGTTAGGGTGGGAAGCGCCCACGTGAGCGGGCCGGCCGCGCGCCGCACCTGGTCTTTGTATGTAAGCCGGGGAAGGGTGTGCTGAGGCTGACGACGGTAATGCACCTGGCGATAAATGCCTACAACTGTGATCAGTTTCATCTAACTTTGACAATTCGGGCCTAACTTGCCGGGTAAATGGATACATTTAATGTAACTAAGTGATTGATAGTGTCATACAAAAAGGCAGCATACAATTCGGGGATTAGATAAGCTCGGTATATTGGCTTCAGGGGAAGGGGGTGGATAGCTTGCTGACTCAGACAATTGCAGAGTCGTAATAGGATACTGCATCGTACTGTTACTACATGGAAAGTGTGGGGAACTCGGCCAGGAGTGCAGCATTACAGTGGCGCTGTGACTTCCCAAGTGTTAGATGCTGTGGAAATTGAATAACTTACAAGTCTGACCAACAGCAACAGTCCATGAGCTGTTTGTGGAAATGGACTCGCTCCAAACCAGTGTAGCGTTTCCGAAGATTTTCCGCCAATCGCGGATTGGTCTTCTAGACGATTAAACATACTGCTTTTTGAACGAACAATGTATTGTAACGATGGGGTCGAATCCGAAGAATCCAGTTCGTTCATATCGACATCAGTCAGCAGTGTCCTGAAAATGCCTTTGCACAGTGTGATGTCAAAATTCGAGGGAATAAGGAGAACAACATCCAGAAAAAAATGTCTAAAGATTTGCATATCGAGCATGGAGGTCCCACAAAAAATGAGCGATCGAAGTAATGCCCAGGTAATCGGTTTCATATAAATCGAAACCAATCTTAGGGTAAGCTGCATTTCAAAGTGGAAAAATACCCAAACTGAAAGCTTAAAGTTTTGTTAGAATTTCATCGAGGTTTGGAAAAATCCACATGGGTCTGTATATATCAATCAAACCGACAATAACCCAAATGTTTTAGCACTTTGATGTCTCTGGATGTCAAAATTTATGCTCCAAGGTGTTAAAAAGTGTTCGCTCCAGGTGTGGGGTTCCACGAAAACAATACATTTCAGGATTTTGACCTACAGACTGAATTTCCATCAAACCATGCCAATTATCGATTTTAAAGCGTTTCCAACTCGAAAGCCACGACCCTTCTGCACCCAGCCCCCGCGTGCTCCGTGAGAGGGAGAGAGGACACCGCCGTTGTCATGGCGCGTGCCGGTCTCCGTACCCCCCCCCCCTCCCCCCCCTTCCCTCACCTGTTCACAAGTGAGCACCAGAATGCAATTTGTCGGGCTGTAAATGACTAATTGCCGGCGGCGGGTTTTGTTCGCTGATGATGCACTAGGGCCGTACCGAGCGGTAATTGGCCTCAATTTCCTGAGGGATCGCCGCCGAATCGGGTGCAGACGCCCGCCGCCCGCTGGGGATCGCCGCTCGCACAAAGACTGACGCGTCGTTAATCACGTGACCGATGATAGAGGCGGCGATTGCGTTGACTGTGTCGACACGGTCGGCCCGTCGACGCCGACGCGTCGATGTCGACGTGTCCGGACGCGCGTCGGCACGTGCCGGAGTCGAACTCGATGAGATGGAGCAGAGGTCGCCCCCGCCCTCGTCCACGGCTGAGTGGTTCGGTATTGTTACAGAGCGGAGGGATGGGATGTGGATGAGAGAGCAGTTGTTTTAATGGGTTTGTTTTTATTCTGCTGTGTACCATTCTGCGTGCGCAAAAGTGTGCATGGATAATTAGGAGTTATGCCTGAGTTGCGAATGATAAAAATTCGATCGATATATCCGTTGTATTTGTACCAACTGTGCCTGTAAAACTTGTACTTATATTTTCATTAACTCTTTAGTTGTGTGTTTGCAGTGACTTGGGTGACCTGATGTTAAAACAGTAGAGAAATGAGCCTCGTTATCGGCCGCGGGGCCGGCCATTCCTGGCACGACGCGTGGTTCGGACGGCACCAACGGGCGCCCCCTCCCCGTTTGGAGTACGTCGCTGAGTTGTTAAGTAAATTCAGATAGACTTATTGCCACTTGATTGCGCAAATCCAGCCTCCTCTCATTTTAGCCACCGCCCTAGTGAGTGTTCGAGAGTTAGCGTTTTTCATAAACACAGTTACAAGTCCCAAAACCCTACAAAACGTTTAGGATGTTATTTGGCAGTTTTGCATTTCAAAGTCTTACATCTCAGCCCTCTCCATCACTAACATATCATGATCTGCAGCTTTTCAAAATTAGCAGCTTGTCCCAGAGGAGACTACAGTACATTTGCTTTGTTCATAAAATTATCTCCGGTAAGTGGACTCCGCTCCCTGCTTGGGAGTTTCATTGCATGTGCCCCAGCGAAGAACCAGGGGGCACCTACATTTTTGCGTGCCGGTGCCTCGAGTTGAGACGGTGAAAAGAGGCTTGTTTCGCCGGGCGGTACTTGCGTTTAACGCTCACATCGGTCGCTGCCCCGAGGCGGATCCTTTTAATTCGCCGCATGCTGGTTTTAGTCTGTGTATTAGATACATTAAAGATCATCTTTAAAATCTCCGTTCCTTAATATCTGTATTGTCGAGAGGAACTATTCCAGTTGTTTAAGTCATACTTTTACTTTTTGTTTTACCTTATGTTTTTAGTCATTGGTACCTTTACCACCAATAGGATATATGTCATTGTAAATACTCATCTAGTGTTTTATTTTTGTCCATGACTTCAGCTGTAATTGGGCCAGATACCTGTTGCTGATCTAAGTGAATAAATACAAATAGATGTTTCTGAATTTATTTCGAGACTTGCATAGGAAGGGCTACCGGCGGGCATATTTGAATGTATCGAGAGGAATAGTTCATTACGTAATCGCCAGCATCCAATGAAAGCTTAAATTGTGGTGGATTGCTAAAAATCAAATTGAATTACAAGCTAAATAGATCCCTGAAGATTGAAAAGGACTGCAACCTCCTCAAAGGGAACACAACGATAAACTAGCCAACCTAAAATCCTGGAATTAAAGACATTGACGTGGAGAAACATTTATGAATCCAAGAAAAACTGAACATGAAGTCGAATAATCGACCATTTTCACCCTCATTTTCTTCAAGCTTAGATATCTCAGGCGTGTTTGCTATTCTATGTCTGCGTATGATTTCAAAACCGGTACTCCTCATCTTTAGTATACCTGAGGACTGTGACCGCCTGCGCCTGCGGCAGCAGCAATTCCTCCAGGAGAGTTTCGCATTCCTTTATCCTCACCTACCAAGTCGCCTCATACTCAACACGGCAACGCTATGGGAGCACCCTGAACAGTGTGGAACTCGCTGTAATTCCTTAGATATCCTGGCATATCCCGCCAGCCTCAGGGTGCCCTCCAACAGTGTGGAACTCGCTGTAATTCCTGAGATATCCTGCCTTATCCCGCCAGTGTCGGGCTGCCCTCCAGCAGTGTGGAATTCGCTGTAATTCCTGAGATATCCTGCTTCATCCCTCCATTGTCCCGGTTCTCTCCCGCCGCCAGGGAAGGAACTCGCTGTAATTCCTTAGAAATCCTGCCTTATCCCACCATTGTCGGGGTTCCCTCCAACTATGAGGAAACTCGCTGTAATTCCTTAGATATCCTGCCTTATCCCACCATTGTCGGGGTTCCCTCCAACTATGAGGAAACTCGCTGTAATTCCTTAGATATCCTGCCTTATCCCACCATTGTCGAGGTTCCCTCCAACTATGAGGAAACTCGCTGTAATTCCTTAGATATCCTTCCTTATCCCTCCATTGTCCCGGTTCTCTCCCGCCATCAGGGAAGGAAGTCGCTGTAATTCTTTAGATATCCTGCCTTATCCCACCATTTTCGGGGCTCCTCCAACTATGAGGAAACTCGCTGTAATTCCTTAGATATCCTACCTTATCCCTCCATTGTCCCGGTTCTCTCCCGCCATCAGGGAAGGAAGTCGCTGTAATTCTTTAGATATCCTGCCTTATCCCACCATTGTCGGGGCTCCCTCCAACTATGAGGAAACTCGCTGTAATTCCTTAGATATCCTGCCTTATCCCACCATTTTCGGGGTTCCCTCCAACTATGAGGAAACTCGCTGTAATTCATTAGAAATCCTGCCTTATCCCACCATTGTCGGGGTTCCATCCAACTATGAGGAAACTCGCTGTAATTCCTCAGATATCCTGCCTCATCCCGCCAGTGTTGGGGTTCCCTGGAACTGTGAGGGAAGTCGCTGTAATCCCTGAGATATCCTGCCTTATCCCGCCAGCGTCTGGGTGCCCGCCAACAGTGTGGAATTCGCTGTAATTCCTGAGATAGCCTGCCTGATCCCGCCAGCGTCTCGGTTCCCTCCAGCCATCCGAGCGTCGCGGCCGACGGTTCGATTGGCCGCCGCGGCCGTGCCGCCTGCTCGCGGCTGCGTCTAAATCAGTCGGCCCGGCCGGTGCTCGCCTTCTGAGCGGCCCGGATCAGCACTGCGGTGAGCGGCGATCGACCCGTGTCGGCTGGTACCATCCGTGCCAGCCGCACAGAGAATCCCGCATCGATCGTCGCCGACGACGACGACGTCGACGACGACGGTACCCACTGGCGTGGCGGTCCGCGGCCGAGCGCGCAATCCCCTCCCAGCAGCAGCAGCAGGCTCCGCCCACCCGTCCGTATGTATGCATTGTACGGCCATACTCACACAGACATGCGCACACGCGCGTACGATGCACGTACTTTCACTTGCACTGATTTCTCCATGTTGTGTCCGAAATGGACCCGGAGAGTGTAAGACAGGTAAATCCTTATTGCTTTCAGCGCTGGCCGACTGACGTGAGTCGATTGGTCAGCGTTCCACCCCTGTGCGTTTTTAACGCCGTGAACGACACCCTCACGGCGAGCGATAATCAGCATCGCCGCTGGCAACGTGCCGCTTTGTTTTCCGGCGGCGGTCGGCGTAAGGCCAGATTGATTTTAATGCACCGCCGCATGGGCGCAACGCATCAATCAAGTGCGATTTTTACGGCCGGACAAGCCGCGCTTTACGGGGTGGCGTATGCACTGCTAGTGGGTGCGCTCGCTCTGTGCCCGCGGTAGGTGTCGCCTGTAATGACGGCGCAGTGTTGTCCTGTTCCGGCCGGTCGGGGCCGCCGCCGGGCAGGTCGGCTGCGCTCGCGTGATTCGCGGCACGTGCGCCCGGCCCGCTGTCATTGTCGGCGGAAACATTACGGCGCGTCTCCGGAAGCCAGGCGGTGCCGCCGCGTCGCTGCCGATTGTTGTCGGCGCCGACGAACGTGACGGACCGGCGACCACGCCGCCCGACAGCCGCCGCATTTTTGCCATTAAGCCATTTGCACAAATGGCGGGTGTGCATTAGGCGCGGGAGGCTTTACGTGTCGATGGGTGCACACTTACACGGGAGGTGCGCATGCCGGGGAGGTCTGTTGTAGGACTGAGCTGACTCCCCGAACCACAGGGATGCTTTCTCAATGCATTCACGGAATACTGTTTTCAATTTGAAAACTGGGATGTGGAAGGGTGCAGGATTCCCTGTCTCTGGGCAGTGCAGCGCCAACACTCAGCAGAAAACACATAAGTCCAGAAATGATACCAATAGTCGCTTTTACACCGCACGAATATGTTTGGACCCAAAAATATCAGTCAAAGTCTGAAAGTTTGTAGTAGGAAATTTCATAGGCCCGAATTTGGAGCATTTTCGACATTTGGGCATAAAACATTTCCACCGGACAAATGCTGTCTAGAAATATGAAACTGTCATCCCGCCCCCCCTCTCTCGAGGAAAACATATCCTAAAACTTCATACACACTGCGCATTATTTCCCGGCTTACCTTTACTACCAGTTATTTAGTACCTCCTGTTTAGTGATTCTATGTTTTAATCGAAGGTATCGTGTACAATATGAACCAGTTGGAAGCGCGCGGGTCGGGGTCAGCAACCTGATTCAGGAACGGTGACCCTGGGATGTTGTTATACAACCTAGGGACCATTTTTGGGCCCGACCCCTTCTGCTATAATGGCTGCCCAGCTCTTTGGCCTTTCCCCCACTATGGAGCAGTGCCCTTTTCGTTTTTAGGAACTAAAGATCTCTTCCTCGTGGAGGATGACCGTTTGGCCTCTTTTCAAAGATTGATGTGTCCCCTGACGAGATCCTCTATGCCAAACAAGGACGAGAGTGTCGCATAAAGAATGGGGTGATCCTTTTAGCGTTAAAAATGCTTCTTTGAGTCTTGTGTCCTTACCCTTCCCTTATCCCCGAAAAAATAGATAAAAACGCCCTGCGTTGACCCTAATATTTCTGTTCCTACGGCCTCCAATTGTATCACAGCACACTTTCTGCATGATGACCTAATTTGTCGTTTTAGAGTCTCCCCTCTTCCCTGAGTTTAGTGGGACAATTCGAAGTGAAATGTTATGTTTTCAGACTGTCTAAACTGATTTCTTTTTTTGAGTAATCGATTATCTGATAAGGATCATTACGCCCTGGAATGTCCTGTCTAAAAATGCCACAGTGGATGTGATCTGATGCATATTGACCAAGAAACGGCAGGGAGGGTCCGATCAACTCTTTGATCATTTCTAATATCAGCTCTTTCGGAAGTTTGAATCGCAGTGGAATCCAGAGCTGTTTTTGCTTTGTGCAAATGTTTGCTCACGAGCTCTTGTCTAGCAAAGAGTTTCCATCCACGGAAGATGAGGTGCATATTTATCGAGAGAGATCTTTTAGGTAATTTCCTGGAATAGATTAACGTTAATTTCGTCGGTGGGTCATGAAATATTGGATGGAATGGAGAGCTTAGCGGATGTAAGGAATTTGAATGGACTGAAACTACATCGAATATGAAATGTGGTTCAGAAGCAATCATAAGACATCATCATGTATTTCTCACACTTCCACACAAATGAGGTGGCTTTTAAAGTGTCGTCGCAATGAGTATGAAGTGATTATAAACTATGGAAGGAGATGGTAAGGATGAGGAAAGGTGAGGATCAAGAGGATGGGATTCTACCTGGAGGGGTCGCTGCAGCCACAGGCGCATGCGCTCACAGCCCCCAGGTAGAGTAAGGATAAGGATAAAGATTAGGTACCGGTAAAAAACACACACACACACACAATCGCACACACACTTCGAACATTTAAACTAAAATAATATGAGGATGAAATGTTCGATTCTTCGGCTTCGTTTTCATTTCGTCTTCGATCTGATAAATTTCGTTGTTTGTGCTCCATCTTGTCTGTGACATCGTTGATCTTGCTTCACTGTTGTTCAATTGTTGCATATTTTTCATTTTCTTTAATCTCCGGTGCTGATGTTCTCTTCACAAAACTTGTTTTTATTGTTCTCTAAAATTAGCCATGATAACTCTATGAACACTTGGAGCCTTTTTCATCCCGAACTTGCACCACTCACTGAAATATTCTTCCTTCCTTGCTTTTCTTCTTTTCTTAACTGAGATTTCGTTGAGTTTTTCACTAATGCACAGAGGCGTTCTCGAGGAGGTTCATTCTAGTAATAATGTCTCGTGCGGTACGGCAGGAAATCAAACAATGTTATGAAAATTACACGTTGGTAAATGTCTGATTCTCAAATTTGTTTCCAAATCTTCAAACTTCTTTCACTTTGTTCTTTGTGATATGCTGGTCAAGTCAGCATAAATTTAGGATTGTTAAAAAATTAAATTCCTCACTGTAGAGCCCACTTTTGACCAGTGAAAATCCGTTATAAGTGGAGAATTAACCTCTTTTCAGGAGCCTGAAAAACACATCTTGCCCCTACAAAGCACAACACAGTCGACCGTGAAATTAAAGGTACAAGGAAATTAATTTTCTGAATAAAAGTAGAACGAACACGAAGCCGACGTATTGATCATTTTCGTATTCATATTATTGGAGTTCAGATACCCCAAGTGGCACTTGGCTAGGGTGTTGGCAATCTTGTGTGTGTTGATGTTTTTGAGCCGGCAGTCTTGTCCTTATCCTCAATCTACCTGGGGGCTGTGAGCGCATGTGCCTGTGACAGCAGCTTCCTCCTGGTAGAATCCCACCCCCTCATCCCACCTTTCCTCATCCTCACCCTCACTTTTCATAGTTTAATTGCATCACGCTCAAAACGACAACACTTAAAAACTCCCTTCAATTGAGTGGAAGTGCTTGCAGTATATGAATATTAATCAGTGGTCAAGATTCAAGACTAGGGCATCTGTGTCAATTTTGTGCGTCGATGGGATCAGGTGTTGCCAGAAGTGCCTGTAATACGGACGATTTTATACTATCATGCCTCTTGGTTCACTCGCCTGAGGCAAGGCTTCCGCAGTTTTACTCTTGAAGTTAACTTTGAGGCCTTACGTCATTTCGTCCCGATTTTTGTTTCCCCTTTTTTACAACTGAAGGAAACCGGTCCAAACAGTGGCGGATACAAGGTGGCTAGAGGCTCAAGCCCCTCCCCCGAAATGCCAGGGTGCCTTTAGTTAATGATGCGTAGCCGGATGCCGATCCCAGGCAATGCTGGGGGAGGCTCGAGCCCACTAGTCCCCCTCCCGTAATGAAGTCCTGGATCTGCCACTCGGTCCAATCCTGTTTTTTATGGCAGTTCAACCTATTCTGGCCTCACTTGGTCGAGAGAAAACGACCAAGCGCTTGTGGGCTTTATTGTAATCTAGCTACTGACATATGTTTTTAATCGCATCTGTTTTACCCGATGAGTGCTGCATCCATAGGCGCAGGAACCCGGGGGGGCAGGAGGCGACTGCCCCCCCACACTTTCGAACTGGGGCAGCAGTGCCCCCTCCCAACTTTAAGCCGATTCCGGACCTTTTCCGTTAACTTATCAAGTGATAGACCGAATCATATTTGACCCCACCTGCGGTGACAACTTTTGCCCCCTACCCTGTCTAACCAGGAAAAAGTTCCTGCGCCTGTGTCTGTATCAAGCACGTTGAATGGCCACCAGCAGAGAGAGGAAAGGCTGGCACGGGCCTATCTTTCTGTGTGTGTGTGTGTGTGGGCAGTGGACCAATTTCAAATGTAATCAAACCGTCTGTCTGGAAACCCGCTGGGCTGCCACAGTGCCGTATTCCCACGAGCCTCGTCCTGTCACGACAGTCACAACAGCGTCACGTGACGCGTCACGTGCGGCGCGCCGGCGCCGGTTCATTGTGCACGTGCGCGCCGGCGCCGGTGCGGCCGTTCCCACGGAGGGTTGGCCGGGGTCGGCGGCGTCCTGATTATCCACAGGGCCGCCCACTGCGGAGAACAGAGACCACCCACTGATGTGTCCCGCCCCGGCCCCGGCCGAGGTGTGGGCTGCACCGCTTCTTCAGGCTCCCCGCCGGCAGTGATTTTGGTCAGAAATCGGCTGCAAACAGAGGCGCGAGCGTCGGCGGCCGCGGCGTCATCAGGTGTAATTTAGCCGTCATGGCTGAGGCCCCGGCTGGCGTGCCCCGTCGATGCGTGACCGTTTTTAAGACGTTGACAGCTAACGGTCCCGCTGACGCAACGTTCTCGGCTGGTCATTATTCGGGGAAGTTGTCCGGAGTGGGCGCTGAGATCGTTTAAGTCGGTGTGGATGCATGCATACACCCGCCGATGCGATGCGTGGTGTGTTTGGATACTGGAAATACAAGGAAATGTCACGTATTAATGGTTACCCAGAACTGGGAGGTCTCAAGGCTTTTCTAAGACATGACTGTGATATGAAATGTATGGAGGATTTCTGGTACATTTGTAGTATTCCGATACATTTGTTGCGTTTTTTTTTGCCATTTGCGTCCCCAGCTTCCCAAAACATCTTCTGTGACAGACTTCTTTGGAATTTGGGGATAAGTCGCTCAAAACGGATCTCGTATGAACAAAAAAATTACCTCTGGATTATTTCCGCCCGTATGCTTAACTAGAACTGCCTACATAAACTTAAAGCTAGGTGTTACTTTCCTAGATATCTTACCAAATATTTACTTAGTTACGACGGCGTAAACATAGGCGACTCGGGAATAAAACCAGAAAATTATGAAACCAAACCAGGCGGAAGAGGTGTGGAAGAGCTCGCATCCATGTTCTGGAAATCCAGTAGTCCACCGTTGGACTTTCTTGGTCTTATGCTCAAAAGTGTGTACACTGATTTGTTTGAAGAGCACACTGCACTGCTGTGACGCTTTGAAGCTCTGGCTCAGTTCAGCAAAGCTTTCAGTAAATGTGATGTTGCGTATCAGCAAAAATAATTGAGGCTCTCAGGAAGAATTTGTATCTTGCATGCACTGACAGAATTTATGTTGCCAGAAGGAAAGCTGATACTGGGGGACCTCTGGATAGAACAGTCGATTGGCGCACGCTTGGCTCGATCCGCGGTATTCTATATGTTCTGCAGTGTCGCGGGTTCGAGCCCACCTGGAGGCAGGATTTGGCGCCCTGCCTTAGCTCAAGCCCAGCTGCTGCCATTCCCTCCGATGCCATGTGCCATTATGTCCCAACAACTATGATAAAGCTGAAATGACAGAAAACGTATCTGGTACTAATTTAAAGAAGTCTCTAAACAAATAAAAAACTGGATAAACATGTTCTTATAATCTCGCCAGTCCTTGCCATCAAAACTTCTCTGGGCGAAGTGATCAGTGTGCAGCGGAATCAGCGTCTCGGCGCAGACGTCTGCGTGGAGCCGGTTGAGGGGGTGGCCTGTCCGGTGGCCTGTGAACTCGTCACAGCCGGCGTCGCCCTCCTGACGGACATCTGCTGGTGGCGGCGTGTACCAGGCGCGCCTCTGAACTGCTGAGTCAGCCCCCGTGCCAGTGCGCGACACGCGTCTCTCCGGCCGGCGGACGCACTCATTAAAGTTGCAGCCGCCCCTGCCTACCGGTCGCCGCCAACGGCAACTTATTACGGCGCCTGCGCCTGTTTACCCAGCGAGTGAGTGACACCTTCGGCCGTTACGGAGCCACTGAAGAGCGCTGTGTGCATTGTCTTGTTGGCGCCAGAAGGCCCTCCACGATTTCTGTTGACGCTCGTGTTAGTTTTACTTAAACAGGGCGGTCGTTTTTACATAGGACTAGCTAGATGACAAGTCTAGATACGCACGCTCTTCAATAGGTTGTAACCGCCCTCGGAGTGGCTCATCGGTCACTAGCGAGCGCGGAAATATCTGGGTTCGTTTCCTGAGCGTGGATGTAATTTCCCTACTCTAATTCAGTCAGGGAATTGTGGTACGCGCTACTAATGACTGAAAAGAAGACGCTCTACCTGGCAAATGTAGAATTGGCGCTAATAGTGTTGCAATATGTTTTTTATAACAGCTACGTCACACTTATCCAATTTATGTTATCTGAAGTTGCAGAGGTGAGACAGATTCAGTTGAATTGGAGAGCATTGAGAATTGAGAAGTGTGCCCCGTGACCCAGCAGGCGTGTGCGCCTTGAATACCCCGTAGCCCCAAACTTTCTCTATCTGCTTCCCAGTGCAGCCATTCCATACATCACTTTCAAATTAATGCCGCCTGTTCCCGAAAATTCACTGTGCGTTTCCTGCGGCTTCGTTACCCCTCCAGAACAGATGCGGACAGTGACGGAGAGTCCCTGGGCAGCGTCCCTACGCAGCGGCTTCCCGTGTCCAAACAGTGGGACTGCAACGCCTCACAGCCGGGGAGCTGGCGCCGTGCCCCCGGCCGGTGTCAGTTCAGCGCGCGTGCCAGCTGTCCCTGCAGCCGCGCCAGCGCCGCCGCCGAGAGCTAATCGGCACGCGCAGGCCCAGCGCGCCCGCCCCCTGTCTTCCCCGGGGGCGCAGCACGTGATTCTGGGGGACGAGGGAGACCGCCCTCTCCCCTCGAGGCAGCACCTGCCCGCCACCCACAACTCGCGATGCTCATTTTAATATGCAATTAGGCGGTGTATGCGGCCGGTTGAAGTGCGGCGTCGGCCTGTAGTGGTGAGAGCTGCACCGGCTGGTCGGGAGGACGGCGTCACGCGCCGGACCAACAGCCTGCACACGGACCGGCGAAATCGAATTACGGCCATGCGGTGCATGTTGGCTTCTGCCTTCCGTGAGCGGCGGCAGTCCCGGCGCGGACCAGACAGGTGGAAGGGACAGAGGATGGGTGATGGTGCGGCTGTGTTCTCAGCAGCGGTGGGTGTACATTGTATATTGGTGTATGCAGCACTAAACTAGAGCAGTTGACAACGTGCCGAGCAGCGGAAACTGGCTAAACTTTTGCGTATACATGGGTCGTGCATCAACAGTTGCTCGTTGCACTTCATCTTTCCCCCTTGCACATAGCGTAATGAACGGTTACTCCCCATTAGCGACTAAGTTTTTGCGATGCGCTAACAGTAATGGGAAGAGTTGCAACTTGCATTGTGATAAATCACCCGAGAATAATTGTCAGATAATTTCCGCCATAAAAATAATACGAATCAATAGTTTCTACGTGCATGAGTACGGTGCACCCAATTGGAGCAATCAAACTTCCGCCATAAAGTTCGACGCGCTTTAATACGGCGCAGAAAGAGGTAGCACGTGCTCATGGTTAAAAAGCAATGGCATGCTTCGAGGATTTATTACTGGTGTGTCGCGCAGCATAGCGCAGCTGCAAAAATAATTAAAAACTCGATGAGAGATGAAACAATTGATCATTAATGAAATAAATGGAAAAAATGAAATGAAAAAGCATTCGGTTATCAGCCAAAAATGGGATCTTATAAGATTGAAAAAACAACGGGAAGAATTATAGATCTATTTTGCGAATACTCACCAATATGCGCATTACCTTTCGGCCACTCCCTTGATCACAGCCTTTTAAAGATAAAGCGACACATAGAAACGATATCTGCATATTGATGTACCTTTTTGAATATATTTATAATGTTTTTTCGTTGTTTTCCTAATCATGTATCATTTTCCAAAACAACAAAGAAAAATGCGCTTATTGTAATGGAAGCTGGAAATCCTTTTCCCCCAAAAATCAAATGTTGCATAATACGGTGCAAATTGCAATGCTAGCTGATTTCTCGTTTTCATCAGTGTTTTAGGTAGGTAACGGTCTTTATTTAGTACAAATCGTGGGCTCAAAATGACGGTTTGGTTCAGGTCAAAATACGCGGCCTAATCGAAGGTGAATTGCTGAGTTTTTTTAATGTCATCGCTGTAAATTTCTAAGGAATACTGGGCCTGTATGCATGAGTCAGAGCAAAGATTAGGAATCATAAACGGTTCAGAATCTGGGCATGCATAGCTCAAAAAGATGTGTTTGAGTCTTGGCAACTTTCTTGGAAATGAAACTTTTTTACAAAGGTACAAAGCGCTATTTTTATCCAAAACTGATTTTCAAAATCGAAGGAAGAATATATTTTAAACACATCGTCAAAGAAAGTTTAATACCTTTAAGAGAATTGAACTAGTGGGGCTTTCAACATTGTTCATGCACACCATAAAATAATAAGACGGTGGAGGGTTAAGACTGCTGGTGGTCGAAGTCATGGTCTAGAGTGTTCCCTCCATGTGGGTGTTGCGGGGTTGCTGACCCTGTCTTTTGCAGCTTTCCGTCATCTTGAGCCGAACCCATTATCGAGTGGAGCTCCTTTGTCAAACAATTCCGACTCTCAAATCACGGGACAGTATTGCTCTCTGCCAGTTTGAGGCCTCCGGCTCCGTAGTCCTGGTGTGCCGGGAGGCTCTCTCGGTGACCATTTGGAGCTGCGGACGGTGTCCGTCCCGTCGACGGCAAGCGCTGACGCTGTGTGAACTGTAGCGCCCTCTGGCGGCGTGACCGACGGGCGTGGCGGCTGACAGGCGGCGTAATGGCCCGGCTGTTCGGCTGACGACAGCCACCACTGACGTGCTCGGCTGTGCGATCACGCACCTCTGCAAGTCCTGGGCTGGCGTCTCAGCCTTCTCTTCACGTCAGTTAAGAGACGACATCATTGCTCCTCCGTTGCGGGGTGACTGTCTCACTGACCACCGGTGAGCAGGTCTCATTGATCTTATCGTATGTGCATACATCTATATTGCTATATATATATATATATCTATATATGCTCATTATGAGCAGAGAATGCAGTTGAAATGTAGTACCCAGTTGGTACAGCCTGGCAAGGGTAAGGAAACGCCCAAACTCGTTAGAGCTGGTTTGGCGGGCAGTCAAGATCCAGCGCCCCGTGGTGGTCCGAGCTTTGTTGGGACCCTCTGTTTGGCTGGAAATCCAGCGACGCTCGCTCCGTCATCATTTTACATTCACAAATAATGTTGCCAGCGTTTGACACCCGATTTATGCCTGTTTGAGTTGGTAACTCTAATACCTGGCCTGACTATGGACTGGGGTTACACCTAAATGACCACTTAGAGTCGAGACCACTGGCCACTGCTGTCACAAGAGCGTGGCCCGTCACGCGTCACGGGACGGCGTAACCGAAGGCCGGCGCGTGCGTGGTGCACGTGTCGCTGGTTTAATTTTCCAAAACGCTGCGGTGTCAGCCGCCTGTCCCTGACGGATCAGTTCTGACGTCCACGTCTCGCTGGATATTCCACTGAGGTAATCTCAGCATGGCCTAGCCTGGTTTGTACGGTTCACCCTGGCCCAGAGAAGAGTTTTACAGCTTCCTGTCATCAAGGTCTGCTGGATACATTTGGACACGTAGACTTGCTTAAAAAACAAACAGATGATTAGCCACTGCTGACTGAACTACGTTCGTGATGACATTTGTCCGTTTTCGTGGCGCAATCTTGATGTGGACTCGCATTGGCTGCCTCGGATTGTGAGGGCTCTTCGCCGCCCCCTACAGGGCTCCGCGAGGGACCAACAATCAAAACCTGAAGTGCCCCGGGGGACCAGGAACGTTAAACAACGGTGGGTCGCAGGCATGCGGGCTTTATTGGTGTTGGAAACGGTCGAGGGTGAGTTTTTGCGACGTGACTTCATACAATCGCGAATGATTGTGCCGAAGAAAATTTCCGGCTTGTTATTTTCTCTTACTGGTGTGGTTTACTGTGCTTTTTGTCCGGAAATTTCGGTTAGTTCTATTAAAACATACATATTCCCTATAGCTACTATTTCATCAGAAAGTGATTTGAAATATTGCGCAGACTGGTAAAAAACGATACAGTATTGCGGCAGTTGTCGCGTTGAAATGGCAATTCTGTTTTGTGTTCTTTCTGCCCGAATTGATGCCTCGGCATTTTTGTAACACCCGCGACATTTTTTGTTTTGTTTTTGCTAAAGCTCTAGAATCCGAAGTTGGTTTATCTTTGAAAAAGCGGGTCTTCTCATGATAAATACCGAACCAGCTCTATATGAAATAACACTGCAGCTTTCAAACAAAGCCACTTTCAAGGAAATGTAGGCCGGAGCTTTGTTTCTACCCCCGCCTCAAATCACATAAATCCCTAACTCCGGCTGTAAAACGCCTGCGGCATCAGGTCGCTGACCTCACTGCCTATGGTGTCAGATAACTTAGCATCGTAGGGCGCTGATACTTGAAACAACTGGACAAATATTGGGACTGATATTTGGTTGTGGGTTTGCTTCTAAAACCCCTCAATCTGCAGTTGCGCTCACGGGGGTCGCTGGTGCGACTTATCCAAGGAAGACGCTGTCTTTTCTTTCGAGCGATTGGGGTCGTGGCTTCACTTAATATTATCAGTGTTTAGGAATATGAAAAATACGTGAACTCTGCCTCAAAATGTGTAAGAAGCATCAGCTTGATATTTTTGTCCTATGCATTTTTGGCCATTAAGTCGCATTCAGCACAATACTTAACGTTAATATTAATGTATTTTCAAAGTGCCGAATATTTAAATTTAATAGACCTGCCGTTATTCAAAGCTCACGCTAGATATAATCACCCGTACACATTTACAACATGTTGAACACGAGGTGAAACCCCCTATTAGAGTCAGAGCTACACCGATTAGAGTGAGGCCTGAGGGAACTGTGGATGCAACCGTCCCACTCACGTGATCCAGCGGTACAGGAAGAGTCAGGTCTGAGGGGGGAACCGTCCCACTCACGTAATCCAGCGGTACAGTTAGAGCGAGCCTGAGGGAACAGTGGTGACAGGTGTGTCCTACTCACGTGATCCAGCGGTAGATGCCGGAGACGGTCAGCTCACCCTCCTCCAGCAGCGCCTGCTCGATCAGCTCCGTGTAGGTGAACGGCGGCTTACTGGTCGAGTTGACGTAGTAGCCTGCCGAGAAGCACGTCGTCCAGCTCACTCAAGCCTGACCCAATATGAACACTCCCATGATTGGACCACAATTTCTGCAGCTCTATGTCGTTAGGTTTTTCTTAACTGAGTCTGCATCTTCAAAAGCACTCGCACGCGGGATGGAAGTACACGCTTTACGAAACATATTCAGGGAGGCGATGTTTGTATTGCGAAGAATTCAATTGTTTGATGCGTTCGGGTGCCCGTTTTGAGGTCCCCATCTTGGGGACGTCATTAACAAATTGTCACTTAAGGATCCAGGACTCTAGTTTTAGAGGGGCGAACTAGGTCGAGATTCTAGAGCCGGAAGGGGGTGACATGACTGGCGTGGGTGGAAAACACAGTCGGTGGGGGGAGAGGGGGATGAGAAAGGGAGTGCAACTCCTGCTTTTATTAACCATTTTATCTTCGTTCCATTGTGCATGATTTAGATTTTGCTTGGCTTTTGGTAAACTTCTCCTTTGGCCTGATACATATTTTGGCAGTTATGAACTCATGTTTGATTTATCGGAGAACCGTGTTCGAGGGTGGATTCGAGGGAACAAGGGATAAAGTCCGGTCTGCTGGGGGTCTTGGCCCTCTTGACTCCGCGAGTGAGCATTTGCTGATCCTGATCCGCAGATCCGCGAGTGAGAATATACAATATAGAATCAAAATGCATCTTCCCGTATATATGTCGTTGGCAATGTTGTAAAATAAGTGAGTCACATTTAAGTCACACATGCATTCTGCTGTTATAAAGAGATATTAAAACGCTGATGTCAAATTGGGTATGATGAGGCGAGTAGAACTCGCAGTTATTGACGCTTACGATTGCCCGGTCCCTACATGTGACGCTTTCGTGTGAGACTTATACTGTCGGGCGTGTATGGCGACCCGAGTGAAAACACATCGGTCAAATGGAAATGAAAAGTTCGCTATGATATGCGTACTATTTGTTAACCATTTTTATCCTGAATCTTATCTGTTGAATCTGAATCTCCATTTTTATCCGAAAAGTTATCGATTTGGTTGGGCCCACACATTTCGACATCGCTTAATCGATAAAACATAATATCGCAGTTCCTGTTGCCTAATAAAACATAATATCGTATGTAACGTAATATAGTTTTATCGTCTGGCACGCTCCACTGCAGTATATTTGCACGATGTAGCCATCATTCCGTTTGTGCAACAAATTATGAACCTTCCACACGTGAAACGTTCATCCGACAGTTGCTATTTTTTATTGAGTCTATAATAAAACAAATACTCTGAGGGTAGATGCGATTGCTTTTTTTTGTTACAAAACACGTACTCTAGTTGTAGCTGACGTAGGGGAAAAGGTATGAAGGCTGGCTGTGGTCTATTTTGGTGGGTTAGCTGCGTTAGCTTTGTCATTTATAACCTTCTATGTTTTATGACTTACTATAAAAGTTTCAATGATCTACCTTTTGGAGGCATATTGGCTAGCTTATCTCGCGGGGGGGTTCGCTTAACCAAAAATTATCATGGAGTAATTTTCGTAGCCCGAAAAACTAGTATGTTGTTCGCTCTTGCTCCATGCGGGGATGAACCTGGAACGGAAACCCGTGTCCATTTTCCATGCATTCAATCGGCCAAGTATGACAGCAATAAGGTTTTGTTGCAATAAACAGAGCTTCAGCCCTGTAAGACTGCAAAAGGAAACAGCATCCTGCTTAACTTTGTGATTTTTACCGATTTCAGTGGCAAAAATTGTTTGGATAATTGGATGAACAGCCAGAAATGGGGTGTTGGGAGGGGGCTACCTACAATTCCGGAATGGGGGAGAGGGGCTGAACCCCAAGCTGCTGTAGCTCACATGAAATCTCCCAACACCAGCCTCCTATATTGTCATTGGTTTTCATATTCCTTAATTTACCAAAGAGCCTCCATCCCGGATTTCACAATAATGCTCGTCTGCGGAGATCAAGATCAGATTTGGACATTTGATCGGCCAGACATCGGGAACTAAACTCCCTGTACCTCAAGCTGGTTACATACCTTGTCGGTCCCGGATCTGGTCACTCCCTAGACGTGTCGACGGCCACCGACTGCAGGTTTGTGGCATCCCAGTGTTCTTGGGACGCACAGGAGCTCTGCTGTAGCATCCCCTGCTGTTGCTGCTGCTGCTGTTGCTGCTGCTGCTGCTGATGCTGCTGGCTGGTGTGGTACTGCTGCGTATGTCCTACGTGTTGCGGCTGACTGGAGAGCTGGCCCTGAGCCGGCTGCTGCTGCTGCTGCTGCTGAGGTTGATGCTGCTGCTGCTGCTGCTGGTGAAGCTGCGTGTTCGCCGGCTGCTGCTGCGCTGGCTGGACCGGCGCCACGTCTCCCGGCGCCGGCTCCAGCAGGTGGTCCAGCCTGTAGTCCAGCAGCCACAGCAGACTGGCCACGTCGCCGTCCTGCCTGGTCTGAGGAGGAGGAGGAGGCGGCGGCGGAGGCAGGTGGTGCCTCACCACGTGCGGCCTCTGCTCGGGTGTGTACACCTCTGGCGAGAGTGAGGCCTCCAGGGCGTTGTACTGTGACGTCCACTGGGAGCACTGGCTGCCCCAGCCCGGCTGCGGCTGGGCCTCGGGCGCGTGTCGGGGAACATCCCCGAACGGTGACGTCACGTACACCGTCTGCTTGGTGTCCAGGTCGCACAGCTGGCTGGAGGTCACCGACCTCTGCTGCGTACCCATGTGCATTCTAATGGCGATAGCTGAGGATGGGCAGAATGACTTATACGAGACAGACGGCTTGATAGTCACAGTCGTGTACCTACCAAATTTAATTGGTATATTTTTTGAGCGATACGATATCCGCCAACTGCTTCAGATAGCGGGATGACCAGTCTTCGGACGGAACTAGCACGGACGGACTAGCTCGGACGGAATGAAAGCACGGAGTACTGGTTTGTTTCAGCCCCTCCACTTGTCAGCCCTGCTCAGTGGCTCTCTCTTCTCTCCTTTGAAGCTGTCGCCTGACTTAGGAGGCGACTGACTGCGGCCTGGCGGCTCTCTGCTAACGTCGTTACCGACGGGGGAGGGATCGCGGTGGCGTTTGCTGCGGTCTGGCGGGCGGCGGCGCGCCGTCGACAGCGACGGGGACCGCCCCCGGTGCCGCAGGTGGTGATTGGCACCGCCCACCTCCGCATATCCACCAACGGCAGGCTTGTGGTTGCGTGGCCGGCCGGTCGACGTGCGGTGTGGGGCAATGCCATACCAGCCCGTATTTGCTCGGCTGTTTTTAAACGCTGGCGGATTGCGTGTGCTTTTTTAGTGTTTCTGGCCCCCCACCATTGCAGCGCCACTTACTTGATTTACCACAAACCCTATCAAAGTTACCCTTGTGGTCTTTATTTTCCTGATTTTCCTGACCGAATTTTTGTTATGCGAATGAAGTTCGATACTGTTTTGAACTGATTGTTTATTTCTTTGATTCTTTGGTGGTTGAGGGCTTGGGATGAAGCAAGTAAACAATTTCACATACCAAAACCTAGAAATACTATGATTAGTAAAAAACACAACGAGAGCCTGCTTTGGATTGTCAGGGCTTTTGTTCATGTGGTGCGCACGTTTTAATGTGCTCCGACTTTCCAGTGAGGGCTTGGAGGTCTGCAATGTCCCATGTGTCCGGTGTCACTTGTATGCCCAGTCTTTACTTTTTTGCATGACTGAGAGCTGCAGAGCTTATACCCTACATCATACAATTTACGCTGTAATCGTGGTGTTCAGGTTGAGATAAAGAAATTACGAAATCTTCTAGAAATGGTGCACTTATTACGAATATCAAATTATGTCGGCAAAGGGTCCTTATAATAGGGTCTATCTATAAAATAGGGTCCCTATAAGGTGTCCCTATAATGCAGAGAGCTGGTATGGATGGTATGGATACCAGGTACAGTGGCACGCAAACTGAGCTTTCAACGTGATTATGACATGTAAACGAATTGTATTAAATTCTTTCTCCGTGAAAGATGTCCCAGCCCAGGTAAAACGGACCTGACCGGTCAGAAGAGCTCTCGGCAACAATATCTGATCCAATGAAAGAGTATCACATGATTGGTATAGTGTATTTGGTATGAACATGACAAAGGAAAGCGCCTGACCTGAAACCGATTTGATATCGAAACTAAGGCCTTCGACCCAGTTTACCTACTACTCAGTGGTCTGGACAGTATGACAGGTGCTATGGTTTTCATTCAGGGCATCACGCTGAAGAAGAAGCAAGCAAGAACAATAGACGGCTCTAGGACAGGTTTCCTGCACTCCCATACCCGCGAGCTCTCACCGATGCGAATTGTAGTTTGCTTTATGGACTCTCCGTTATACAAATTGCAGCACTTTAATTCAAACGCGGTCCAAACCTATCGAATAGTGCATCCGCTACCAACACAGAAGGTGGACACAAAGTTTGCGTACAGAAGTGAAATATGCCAATATGCGGTCATTAGCAAAAGTGATGACGAGTCCGGTTCGACAAGAAAAATTGCAATGCTCTTTAACGGTTTAGTCTCTCAGTCATCTATTGCGAAAATGCGTGACAGAAAATAACACGCTGAGTTCACGCCGTGCGGGTGTATCCGCTGGGGAATGATACAAAGCTTCGGCTGTCGATACGATACCCGCCATTACTTACGCTGATACCTTTACCTATGAACTTTGGATACAGTTATTAATCATGATTGGACACACCGTGAAGCACTAAGAAACATAAATATCAGACGAACTCGAAAGCTGCAGTATCACTGTGACTGTTTTCTCTCCTTCATCTGACCCGCTTTTCGTAAAAACTTTACTACATGTACATGTACAGAAATGCACGCTCCTCCAAACCATCCATTTAAACCTGGTTTCAAGTACACTTATACCGCGCCCTAATCCCTATCCTGCTAAGAACCTCCATTAATTGATTTTAAAGGCTCAATGGTGGATGGAGCGATGGTAAGAAACCCCACCACGTCTCTCAAGCTCGTAGGATTGATTAATAGAGATGTTTCGAAAGACTCCTGCAATCATGTGTTTATAATCATCAATATCTTCTATAAAAACAAACAGGCAAAAAAGACACGAGGAACTCTCTCTCTCTCTCCTTTGCTTACGTCACTCCATCCATGCACGCTTCATTCACGGGAATGAAGTAAGAACACTCTGTCTTTGTAAGTCCTTCATCTCCTGTGGTTCAACTTTCCCATTCAGGTTTGTTGGCTTCAGTATTCCTCAGCCCAGGTCGGTGACAACGCATCGCCTCTCCAAGCGCACCAGCCAAGTCACACTACAAGTTCATCAGTCACACCAGCATCCTGTCGACGACGTTAGATGCGTATGCCCGACTGCGCCTGCAGCGGCATCTCCAAGTCCATCGGCTTGTTCTTAAACTCCACGTCCGGCTTGTCGGGGAGCGGCTCGCCGGTGTAGTAGGCGCCGTCCATGTGCTGTGGCTCCTTCACGCCCTTGACGCCGTCGCCGGAGCTGAAGGTGGTGTCGGGATCGCTGCTGGAGAGCTGGGAGCCGCCCTTGCCGCTGACGCCGCTGTCGGTGTCGCCCCGCTGGTGCGGCCCCGCCCGCAGCGTGGTCTGCTGGGAGCGGCGCGGCTCCGACGGCTCCGAGGAGGTGGCCGCCGGGGCGTAGTGGTAGGTGGAGGCCACGCCCGGCGAGACGCGATTCTGCGGCCCGTTCTTGACGGCGTGCATGTAGAAGCAGGTCAGGGCGCTCACCAGCGGGATCAGGATGGCCAGCGCGATTCCGGTCTGGATGCCGGCGTACATCATCTTGTACTGGCTCTCACCTGTTGGCAGAAAAGGTTTTGCTTAGTGTATGGGGTGGCAATCAACATCCGATGACAATATTCGACACTGGAGGCAAAGGGAGAGAGAAGAGACCAGGGCAGTTGAGGATGGGTACTTTAAAGTTTTGCACCTAAGCGACATTGACGCATATTAATGAACCCTCGATCTTCCACAAAACACATGAATGAGACAGCTAACAACGGAGAGCAAATTTGAACGTCTTCTTTGTCGGCAATGATGGGGGCGGGGTGCCAAAGGGTTTAAAATGAGGCTTATTATTTACCGAGGTATCGAAAATTCCCTCTTGCTTGAAGAGCGATGCAATCCCCTTTGGTAGTTCCGTCTGCAGTGTGTTTCGCCTGGGTCCGCCAATGCTTCAGGCTTTAGAGCTGAGCCCGGTCGGCATGTTTACTCTGTGTTAGAGAAGCTTCCATATGCGGCACAAGCTGTTGTTAAATGTTGATGGATTAAACACCAGCTATTCTTGCTGCAGCCCAGATCTCCATTCTGCCTCACCGGATCTGATCCTGGCATCTTGTTCACTCTTGCGTTCACGCAGCTGACCTCGCGTCCTTGGACCGTTACTCACTGTTGGCCTCGCGTCCTTGGACCGTTACTCACAGTTGACCTCGCGTCCTTGGACCGTTACGCACTGTTGACCTCGCGTCCTTGGACCGTTACTCACAGTTGACCTCACGTCCTTGGACCGTTACTCACTGTTGACCTCGCGTCCTCGGACCGTTCCTCACAGTTGACCTCGCGTCCTTGGACCGTTACTCACAGCTGACCTCGCGTCCTTGGACCGTTACTCACAGTTGACCTCACGTCCTTGGACCGTCACTCACCCACACAGTTGACCTCGCCGTCCTCTGGCCAGCTCCAGTCTCCGGATGCGTAGCACCAGCGGCGCGCCTCTCCGGTCAGGATGTAGCCCGGGTCGCACTCGAACTTCACCATGGTGCCAGGCGTGAAGGCGAACGTGTTCTTGCGGCCGTTCTGCGGCGTTGGGAGCGCGCCGCAGGACGTGACTGAAACGGTCGGTCATAACTGTCACTGCCGCACTCCCTGGTGCGTGGTGAGCAGTAGTTATTCGTCTGTACGTTTATATAAACACTATAGCTTTACACTGGGGTAGTAAGACTACGTAGGCTGTATGACTGCTGCTGCGGCAACACTAACACAGGAGCATGTCCACAAATCCTTGCGTCGTTTTGTTATTTGTTCCTATGCATTTTATTTGGTTGTTCTTCAGGTAAGCCGTTTTTACTGAGTCTGGCCCGACCAACCCAGCTTTAGCACGGTCACATGCATATGAAGGGACGGAGGGAATGGGTTTAAAGGAATATTTATTCCACTCGGGAGGCCAAGAAAAGGTCTGAGAGGGACTCTGAAATTGTGTCATCGGAACCGGAGATAAACAAGGGCGGAAGAATGCAAGGCCGTTTAGGATAACAAGACTGTTGAAATAATGAAAACATGCTGCCTATGGAAGAAAGTAGGCAAGACAGAGCACCGCACCAGGGGGATGAAGTCCCCACCTAATGCAGTTGGAGTTGAAGCTGGAGGGAGAGGTGACTGCTACAGGCTGGCCACAGTTCTTACATCCTTGATCCAAAGTAATAGGCCCACGGATGCATTGACCGCCCAGATGTAAGACTACTGCTCCAACTATCGCAGATGTTCCACTGAGGGATGCTCACTTGTCTGCAGACCCAAAGACTTGACGTTGACAAACTCGTCCTGGTAGAACTTGGTGAAGACGCCGACGTCGCGCCGCTCGGTCATGATGAAGTCGTAGGTGCACTGGTATGAGTCGCCGCAGACCCGCTTCACCTCATCCACTGTCAGCGTGCTGGGGAAGCAAGTGCATAGAGACGCTGGCTACCACAAATGACTCTCTCTACGGCTCCCGTGTCGGAGATTTCGGTTGTTAGGAATGCATAAAAGGGTTTGACAGGGATGTTCATTGTGATTGGAGTAGGCATGGCGGTGGTATGCCTGCAGTGGTGATAAAGTTAGTCTTTACGAACCAGCTCATTGTAGCCGTAGCACAAGTCTGTGTTGCATGGAAAAGGAACAAAATGTACACTTACCCCGGATACATGGGCAGCTTCAGTACGCTCTATTTGCGCACCGACCGCTTGAACGGACTTATCGATTCTTATAGCCGGGAGTCTCAAAATTTACATGAGTCGATAACTTCGTTTCCGCGGTCAGTGTGTAAAAAGAGCGTGCTGAAACTATTAATGCATCCTGGGTAACTGTTGAAGATATTTCAATCAAATTTGACAGTGGAAAATGGATTTAGTGAAATAGAAATGAAAACATTGCTCGTAGCTCTTATCTAATTATTGTTTTCCTTTTCAAGTCGGTGTTTCCCCGTCCCACAAATGTTCAACATCACCCGCACGCAAATGTCCCGCCATTTGCTGGATACCGATGGCAATGATAAACAATCATCAGACACGCAACTAACTCTTTGCGATCACTTACATGGGTGACATTTGCCCTCAAGCCGACTGTACACCACTGCTTTCTAGTTTTGAATAGCCTTACACATCCATTCCTAGTTTGGAAAAGAAAATTTTGTTAGTGTATTTTATATGATTTTTCGTTTTAATTATCAAGTTTTGTTTTATCAATCACTTCATTAGGTGCCGGTTTTTTGTTGCACTCTGTGGCTACTTCGTAAGAATGAAAGTAACAAGTCTTGTTAAAGGCGTTGTAATGCTGATCTTATTATTGTTGGGTTTAGTACTAACATTTTTACTGGATCTTTTCAATCATGGTCGCACTGCGACCTCGCAGTGTGTTTAAGACCACTCGGAATTTCTGCGTCACGTAGTTTGCTATGTCCTCCCGTATCTTATCCTGTATGGAATCTGGATATTATTATTCCAATCTAACACGTTGGACTGACACCCCCAGTCGTCGTGAAGCCGAATTACGCGTATTGTAATATTGACACGTGTATACGTGTATTGACGCCGCGAAGCCGACTGAAACCACCCATATGGCGGCTACTTTCCCCTGTACCTGTTGTCGGGTATTTCCGGTGCTGTTTCGAAGACGGGCAAGAATGAAGGATCGTAGTAGTTACTAGACGAGCGGCCGTTCTCGTGGTAGAACAGGGAGCCGCCTTTCAGAGGATCCTCCTTGTCGTCCAGCAGCCCTGCGTGTCAGCGTGACACTATCAGTGTCAGCGGGGCACTATCAGTATCAGCCCGACACCATCAGTGTCAGTGCGACACTATCAGTGTCAGCGCGACACTATCGGTGTCAGCGTGACACCATCAGTGTCAGCGCGACACCGTCAGTGTCAGCGCGACACCATCAGTGTCGCGTGACACCATCAGTGTCAACGTGACACCATCAGTGTCAACGTGACACCATCAGTGTCAGCGTGCACTATCAGTGTCAGCGTGACACTATCAGTGTCATCGTGACACCATCAGTGTCAGCGCAACACCGTCAGTGTCAGTGCGGCGCGACACCGTCAGTGTCAGCGTGGCACTATCAGTGTCAGCGGGGCACTGTCGGTATCAGCCCGACACCATCAGTGTCAGCGCGACACCATCAGTGTCAGCGCGACACCATCAGTGTCAGCGTGACACCATCAGTGTCAACGTGACACCATCAGTGTCAGCGTGACACCATCAGTGTCAGCGTGACACCGTCAGTGTCAGCGTGACACCATCAGTGTCAGCGTGACACCATCAGTGTCAGCGTGACACCATCAGTGTCAACGTGACACCGTCAGTGTCAGCGTGGCACTATCAGTGTCAGCGTGACACCATCAGTGTCAGCACGACACCGTCAGTGTCAGCGTGGCACTATCAGTGTCAGCGTGACACCATCAGTGTCAGCACGACACCGTCAGTGTCAGCGTGACACCATCAGTGTCAGCGTGACACCATCAGTGTCAGCGCGACACCATCAGTGACCTGCGGCGCGCTCGTCTGTCGCACGGTCCATCATTTGAACCCAGGTCAACATCTGGCGTGGCAAGCAGCGGAAGCCACAATTTCTCAAGGGGCTTGATGGCTTAGGGAATAGTTCTCCAATTACGTTGTTTACCAATGTCGGTTCATCAACGGCGGGGACACACAGACTCACAAATATAAGATAACACTGGGATCCCAATGAGAGCAGGGATGGAAAGTAAGGGGACACGAGACTGGTGGGTAATACCAGGACAAAACCATGTCAATTTTTACCATAATCACATCAGAATGTTTGTGCTGAGTCCTGAACGGGGAATCTATATTTATATTCAACCCTGCGAAGTTCTCTTCGCATTGACTTGCCAACGGCAGGTATATATGTACATTCCTCTGTTTGATATCATCAGGCAGCTTACATTCAAGCCTACTCACATTTTAATCCGAAATTTTCGTAGAGGTTTTGCATGTTGTTGGTGTCGACTGAAACTGGGGATCCTCCGTCGGGTGGCATCAGGTCGTCCTCTGGTATGTTGGACCAGTTTCCGAACAGGCCCCACGTCTGGTTCTGCGGTGGAAATGAGCTCGATATGTAATGCGCGTCTGATGAGAGCAAAGAAGCAGATGTCGGGTCTCGTTTACCTTTTGTACAGCTGAGTATATATTTTTTCCAGGAATCAGTGAAACTTGGCGTCTGACAGAGACTGCTTGTTGATCCACATGTCCAAACATCTTCTTGTGTTAATACTGACCCGGTTAAACGAGTTAAACGATTATTTTTCATGATTAGTAGGCTGTTTTAATTTGTTCCATGCTCGAATTTTCCATCATAGTCAAAACAGCAGCCTGGGACGTTGGAAAAGTATGTAAGAAAGGCATTATCGTCGCCACCACGGCGTTGCATGATGCGGCTTCCTACCATGAAAGTGAGCGGCAAATAGACACGTGCTGCCATCTGTCCCTGGTTTTCCAGAACCTCGATTCCGGCGCCAGACTGGAAGAGCACGATGACCTGCGACTGGTTGTGGATGAAGGTTGGCACGTAGATCAGCATGCCTGTCGGAGACAAGGCGAACACGTGTCTTGCGTCTCGGATTGTGCAGTCCAACGTCCGCGGGTGGTCTGTGACAACTACAAACCGGTACCAATTGGTTCTGTATTTCCTCTTGCCCAAAACTCGCCGTTTCCAAAGAAAGTAGCATTTTCAAAACAGAGCTCTCCGTCCTATCTACCCCAACTCAGCCGTCAGAGGTGGCTACACAACCGAGGAGGGAGCTGCCTGTTCGCTAGGAGCCTTTTGGTAGGGGGCTCCCACCAAATCAAAATATTTTATAATCCTATCAAGTTGTACACACTGCGCAACCCTGTAAATTACATATACAGCCCCACCATTTAAAAGCCCTTTATAATCCTATCAAAATATTTTGTTAGTTGGCCTTAACGCTCTAATCTGAGGTGTCCTGGCCAGTAACGATAATATCTGGCATTTATTCGTGGCTCACTGTACAGAGTTTGTCGCGCGTGTGCAGAGTTTGCCTGAAGGTATTTTACCTCTAAAGATCTGCATTTTCTCCGGGTAGCGGTCGAAGTAGAGGTACTGCCGGTCCACCAGCACGTTCAACTTGTAGCGCCACTGGGCCTCGGTGGGACGGAGGCGAATCTCCACCGTAGTGGAGAAGTTGTCCCGAGCTGACAGGTACAGATACATGTGAATAGATGGAGACGACTGAGGCGCTGGGGCTCACAGCACGATCAGAATTCACAAGGCAGCCTAATTAAAGCACATAGTGAGTTTGTCAGAGATAATGAAACGAGCACATTCATCACCGGGATTGGACCGTTTCTACAGTACCCGCTCAGGTGCAATAACGATAAGTTACTTCATCTGTAAACTCCTCTCTTAGTGCGAAATCTAGTCAGTGCGACATTTCCCACCAGAGGCCTCCCTGACGACCGTTTGCTCTGACCTGCAATGGCCGTGAGCTGGGTGGCCAGCACGGGACCCCGCTCGGTGGCGGCCACCTGCTCGAAGCGCGCCTGGATGTCGATCTTGTTGCGGTCGGTGTTGACGCGGGTCAGCACGTACTCGCCGATGCCGTTGAAGGTGTACTGGGTGTCGTCGTAGGTGTAGATGTGGGGGTCGCCGAACACCGTGGCTGTCGAGAGGAACAGCGTGACTGAGATACAACAACTAGGGGAATAGGGGGATATATTGGTGGCATTGTAGTAAAATTCCTCATCAGGGCACATCAGCCAATGCATGTGTTCTGGAAAAGTGTGTGATGCGAAATGAGACCAGGTTGAGAGGTAGCAGAAAAGGTATTTTCTTCCAAAACTACAAGTTTTCACGATTTGCTTTAAAAGACTACGTTTTTCACGATAACAGACCCCGTCCCCCCCCAAGTCACTAATGAAGGTCCGCCACTGTCTGGGATGTATTTGTGTAGTTGTCAGTGTCCGTGCAGTGTGAACACAAGCAACTGATCGCCTCCCCGGCACCAGGTGCTAGTCGTGGTAACTTATCCCCGAGCGGAAAATCAATCCGACTGATCGAGCGTGCCAGTCTCGGGGGAGAAGCAGGTGCCTGCATAGTCGTACTCCTGCTCAAACTGCATGCAAGTGGAAATAATTTTATCCCGACGTCGCAGACAAGTTAGGTATCGGAGCGTTTGACGGTAATGTTCAGGACAAAGGCTGTCAAACCCGGCGGAACATTTCTAATTTGCCACTGGCTTACAAGCTAACGGGGATTTTCTCTTCCTCGTCCAGTCCATACATCATACGGTCGGAGATTTTTCTTAGAAAGATATAACCCGAATCACCATCGACCATCATATAGCAAAATGAACACCACAGTCAAGGCGCCCTGAAACCCCAATGCTGACGGTGTAACATCCACATGGTGCTGGAACCAGGCTCAGTTTGTCAGTGGGGATGCAATCGCGTGGGGAAGCGCGTTCGAGTTCTTTCGAAACGTTCGCGTTCGAGCTGACCCGGGTTCAAATCCCCGGGCGAGTGGTCTGTCTAAGTCTGTCCGATTCGAATACCCTCCCAACAGGGCGAGGTATGACTGGCGACACCCCATGACCTCAGCAGTCGGTGTGTGGTACAGCCCTGCAGCCAGGCTCAGCTCTCCAGTGCACCCTCACCGGCGGACGGAGGCGAGTAGCCGACACAGTCCTGGGAGACCCGCCGCTCGAACCGGTAGGTGGTGCAGCCCTGGCTCTGCTCGCCCTGCCACCGGCAGCAGGAGTAGAAGGGCGCCACGTCGTGGAACCAGTGCGACAGCGACGGCATCTGCCGGCAGCGGGGGCAGGGTCACTGCCAGGTCTGCGCTGGTGGGGGTGGGTCACTGCCGGGCCTGCGGGGAAGGGCACTGGCAGGTCTGCGGTGGCGCTTTCACTCCTGATCATTGTCACAAAATCTGGATTGAATTAAGGTCAATGATAGATATGACAAAAATAATAATTATTCGTTGGGTTTCAAAACGAACGCATGATTTATGATTCATTCAACCATGTTTCATTCATTGATTCACAATTCATTCATCATTGAAAAAAATGAATGTAATATTTAAATTATGGATCTGTATAATCCACATCTGAACGGTCAGGAACAGTCGGTGTTCTCAGCAATGAGTAGGAGTATATCACACCTGCACAGACTTCATTCTGACTTCTGACATTCTGACATTCTGACTTCTGGCTTCAAACAGCAGTTTTTATCTTGTCGTAAATGCTGGTTGTACTCAATAGAGATGAGCTCACACTTACAGCACTTCTCCTGCCTGGGGACCACCCACCTTGTTGGACTCGTAGAAGGGCCGCATGCCGAGGTTGTGGGCGCGGTGCGGGTTGCCACCCCACATGCTGTCTGACGTCATCATCAGGTAGCCGTCGATGTCGTAGCAGCACTGCTGGCCGGCGCCGTCGGGACTGCCGGCATACATTTTTTCTTCAAAATAGCATCATTGATGAGATAGAAGAAAGTTGAAGGAGAGCCTTCGCTGCTGATATTGAGGTCAATCTGAAAGTGTTTTTCGTTCTCGTGAATCAGGATGCCCAGCACAATTAAGTTCAAATAATGATTGTTCAATTATTGCAATTGTGCAAGACATCTGGACTTCATTAATGTTTTATGGAGCATAACGCTGTATTGTGAATATATATTCAGGCTTATTAGGTTATCAGTCAAAGTAGTATGTGTACCTATTTTTCAGGGACATATTTTACAAACTCCAGCTGAATCAAGATTAAATCTTTCTATGCATTTTTTACACATCCCTCCCGAACTCGCTGGCGGCCGGCTCACTTGACCATGCCGGCACGGACACAGTGGATGGCGCCCTTGTGCTCGTCACAAGCCGTGTTACCGTCCCGGTCACAGGAGAAGTCCGGCACGAACAGGCCCTTGTTGGCCACGGCCTGCTCTATCCGGCACGGACATCGGGTCACCTGTGGGAGGGTCAGAGCTCGGTCACGGACAATGCGAGTTAGCTCTGGTCACAAAACGGCCACGAGCGGTGAATCCATCAGGGAGAGTTGCACAATCATGTGAAGTTACGGGTCACATTTCTAAAGTTATGGATTATACATGGGTGTAGTTCGTGCGGTATGATTGAACGATTTAAACATGTTGAACCAAGCAAACTGTTTTCACCAGCTTAGAGCTCACTCGAGAATTATGCTGCGCATAACACCCAAAATGTCTATTACGTTTGATCACTTATATTTATAGCAAACACCATACGCGTCGGAAGGGGCCAGGGGCCTGCCCCCCCCACGGCCAAAATTTCCTGATCTCGTCAAAATGAGAGAAAACCGGACATTCTTATATCCAGCCGCTGCGGAGGCAACGAAGAGCCCAAATTCGACAGTTTTGGTCCTGACGTTGAAAGTTTTCTGTCGCATCGGTTGAAGTTTGCTGCCCCCACTTCTTTCGTGCGCACTTATGGCAAACACAACGGTAAAAATATGGATTCTAAAGCATCTGATACCCTTGCACTGTAGTCGTCCCTAGCTACTTGCGAAGAAGTTATTGTGCGGTATCATAGCAAATTCGCACTGTTTAGAAACTGTCAGAGATTCTAACCAGTCTCTGAAATGGAACAGAAGCAGACGGGCGGGTCCGAATTCCAACGTGCAGCGTTGACGGAATGTGATGATCCGTAGATTCAAAGTTTGCAGAACGAGCATAATACAAATGGAAATGCACTGATGATCTCCGTTTGATCCAATTATTCTGATACATCTCACCGTAAACAAACATCATTCAAGTTTGTCATGCAAAGCATTGTGCGTGGTAAAATATCAGCGTTAATATATTTGATGTGCATTCACTGACGCACAAGTTCTTTTTAAGTTTTACGTTTAATGGTACGGAAACCAGCATGCCACGTCTATACGAGTATGTTGCATCCCAGAATTAATAACACTCAGTTATCCGCTCATTCATGTATCGGGTCATTATAAAAAAAAGGGGATTAGTACACGATTTGCCGCGGAACGGAATCCCCCGGCGCCCTCTCAACTCCTCCAACCGAAATACTCTGCACTAGTGCACGAACCTCGCCGGCAAAGTGTTTGAGGTTGCGGTCGTTCTCGATCCAGCGGTTACAGACGCGAGCCGCCCACTCGTCTCCGAACACGCGCTGCCATTGGGGACCAAAGTACCAGGCGATCGGTATTGGTACACTCCACAGGATTCTGGCGAGAGAAAATAAATATGTCAGCCTCGGTGGTCGGAAAACACTGCATACTTGTTGTGGTTTAAACCGACACAAATAGTCAAGTAACCGTTATTATCCTTTGTTGGTGACAGGTGACAAGTCAGATGGACAATTGCGCGCGAAATATCCCAACGTGAAACTGATAGACATGTCTGCTTTGGTTAACGACGCACCAACTGCGTCAGGCATAGACATGCCTGCTTGTAGGCATAGAGCAATCAATATTTTTGGGTTGTGATTGTATTTGTGTTATAAATTGGGCTATATTTTCTTCATATTCTTAGATAATTTTGGTACATTCAAAAAGCAAGGAGGTAATGTTAGCCCTACTGAGGAAAACACCACAGGCAATACCGTATAGATCGTTGCCAAATGCCGGAAAGCAAGACCCCGCACAGATTTTGGTTCCTGAATTTCTGGATTATAGTCTTTCCAGGTAATTATTTTGTTTTTTAGAATATCTGTCCAAATCGTATGCACCCCAATGCAGACGCTCATTTTCTCCGATGAATAAGAGATAGCTCAACCATTTCCTGCCTACTCACAATCTTTATTGCTTCTTGTTTCTCATATTTACATAGCCTATTTGTCCCGGGTTAAAGTCCCAGTCGGACCTCGGATTAAACGTATTCTGACCACTGAAATCACTCCCAACAATCATCGTATTGCATGATCCTGCATGATCTCAACAGTTGGACCATCTTTTTTCGACACCAGCCACCAGTGAATCATTATCAATGAAGACATTCACGGTTCCAGCGGCTGTGACTGTTGAACACTCACGGCGACTCCTTCAGTCCAGACAGGTAAGTGCCGGGGCTGGTGAGGTTGATCTGCAGCAGGCCCACCTCCATGTCCAGGTAGTCCCAGTTGTCGTTCCCCATGAAGTCGGACGTGGTCAGTGTCGTCTCGCCGTCGTTGTTCGTCTCCTGAACCCCCCACCAACGGAAATCGTCACCAAATGTATGTGTGGCCGGTTCCACACCTGATTGGTAGGTATTAGTATCAGATGTTTTTAGGAATATCTTAAAAATGATTACACTTATCACAAAAGGTTGCGTCTCTAGTAATGTATTTTGACGAGCTCTTAAAATCTGGGACCCTGCGAACTGGGTAAGACGTCATTTAGACAATTATGGACAAAAAACCGTTTTTGCCGATTCTGAAGATTTTCTGTGTCTTTTCTCAATTCCTTCCGAATTTTGGACCTAATAAAGTTTTTTTGCACGTCAGTTCATGCATCCAGTTAAAACGCAGCAGGTGGGGCAACAATGGTGTCGGCAGGGAACATCACTTGAGAGATATTTCGTAAAAACGACCGCGGCCTAATACCTACCAATCAGTATGGAACCGGCTGTACATACATACGTGCGAGTTTATGGGTACGCGCCGAATGCAACACAAGTGTGTATAAATCTGGAGGTTAGTTTTGCTAATTAAACAGGTTATGGACATTTTTTTCCCCTTTTGTCGTTTCCCAAGAATAAAAAAAGTTTCAAGAAGGCAAGAGGAAGAACCACATAGAATACAGCAGTAAAATGAAACCGACAGCAGAGCATCCAATAAATATGCCCCGACGAAATAAACTGTCTGCTCTCGAATACTCGTCCGGATAGGTCTGGGTAAATGGCTCTTGCACTGGTGGGTTTATTTTTCAAAGTGAGATACCCGTTAGCACTTTAGGAGTGGATGTAGTGTCGCCATTAATCACCAATGGTGGTAGCGTGTTTGGAGCACTGCCTGCCTCTGTAAACGCCTCGGGGCACATTGAAAACAATCCAGCTGTCAACCCTTCGTGCAGTAACGCGCTCCCCGCCGTTATTGCGACGGTTGGACTTTAACACAGGCCGGTGGCCAATGTCCAGCGCTGTTTGTCCTGGAGCTGCACCCCCGTACCCGACTCCTGCGGTGGTAGGGTAGCCTGGAAACCTCCGGGCGGAACAACTGCGATGTAATCCACTCACTTTGCTTATTTCGATCGTTTCTTTTTCCACCAGCGCTCAGACATTTAGTCCGGGATTAATAAGATTCAGAATCGAAATGAACATGTTGCAAGAAACCCTAAAAACTTCGGAATACCCCAGCGAGTTTGCTTATGTTCTGGCTGGTCGAAGTTTGTACATTCTGTTGGGAGCACTTCAGGTATGCAAAGCTCTCGTAAACTCCCTGGTCTTCTAAGCATTTGACCTCTTTTTCCAGAAAGTTTCAGACTTGTGAAACCCCTCTAGAATTAGTACATATGTGGACCATAGAGCTAAACTGCTACCGCTGTAATATTAGTACTATATAGTGCAGTATTAATCATATAAGTGCATAATGATATACGATAATATGGTTGTAGCAGTTGATATCTATGATCTAGACCTTCCACGAAAACAGAACCTCTTATTTGTGGAATTAATCTCCATTCACCGACTATTGCTCATTTATATACTTGCCCATTAATACAAAAAAACTGGCATCGCTCATTCAACAGAACCAAGATTCTTTATGAAAGAAATCATTGGAAGCTAATAAATTGAAAACACTCATTAGGTTGCTGTTCAGTTTTCATTGTGCATTATAATTGGCCTTATGTGTACTTTTGCAGTGGAAAACTTCAGGTGTACAACGATGCGAAAAAATAACAACCAAACTATTTGCAGAGCACTCCACTTCGAAGTGAATCGGCCGTTATAATATTCTCCATCTCTCTTTGCTTCTATCTCCCTCCTCTTAATCCAGAAAGTTTAGAAGTCTAGACATTTGATAATACCGACTGGATTGGACATCAAACTCGGATATTTCTTGCGACCTCACAGTGTGACCCCTAGTGCGACCGCTAGTGAGAACGATCGCTTACATGGCCTATGGCCTATCGCGGAATCACCTGCAGTAGTACCATTAGAAAAATTATCGTTTACTTTCACAGCGAATGCTTGCGTAAATGAAAAATTCCTTCTCGTGTTTGCAATGACACGATGATTTAGAAGTGAATTTATACGTTCTTGGCGCCTCTTCTCCGTAACCAGGGGTGTCCCACCAGCGCCCACTCACCGCGACTGTTTCTATAAAGGTCAGCTCCGGAGTGTTGGTGGACTCTCGATAGCCGTAGAGCGAGATGATGACTTTGGCGCTGCGGTCCATGGTGAGGTTGTGCCACAGCCACTGCACGGTCAGCGAGCCCGGCTCGGCCAGCTGGTAGTCGTCGTTGGAGAACATGACGCCCTGGACTGATGTCAGGGGTGTCTCTGGAAACATGGAGCGCCAGTCAGGTTTGCGCCGCATGTAAACGCTACCAGAAATCAACAACGGCGATGTTTTATTCTTCATCTAAAGTTTTTAATCTCTATTTTGCAATAATGCATGCTAGAAAATAAACCTTTTTCTAAAGTTGCGTTATTGCATATAGTTATATTATGTCATAATTAGAATAATTAATAATTTCGTATAATTATTCGACAATATTACAAAGAGTGTCCTTTTGCTGCAAGGCAGACTAAGTGAACCATATGACTTTAACATCGACTCTTTAACACGCGCTTACGGGTCTGAGCCACCTTCGCATTACGGGGGGTACGCCCCCTAAGATCTCGAGAACCACGGTAATTAGCGAAAACGGTAAACGGCGTTGGGCTGGCCATCCACTTTCCATCGAAAACATTTGAACCATTTTTTGTCAGGTCACATTTAAGGTCACGGAGGTCAAAACATGCCCGTCATAGGGATAACATGAAAATCAGTTTTTGCATTACATCTGAACAAGTAAAGATAGAGCAAACATAAACTCTTAATAAGATATATATATGATTACTTGTAGTAATAAAATTTACTGACCTGGTATGGTAATTATATAAATGTATTAACCGAAAGGTTATGTAAATAAATGTTATACCATCGTTCATTATTCGTAAAACATTTTTTGTATTTCAATAGTATTGTATACTTGTATATATAAAATGGAATATGTTAAATTGTTGTATATGTTTATATAATTTGTTATTATATTAATTTTTGTATTGTAATACTGATAAACTTAAATTTTATTTAAAATAAGAAATATGATATTTTTATATTCAATTGTTAAAGGCTAGGACTCTTAAAAGAACTTCAGTGCTCTGGCAGACAGCACGTACCGACGTAGTAGCGTCCCTTCCAGTAGTAGGGCCCGCCGTCCAGCGACACGGCGATATCGATGTACCCGGTGGCGAAGAGCTTGGGCTGGACGCAGAAGGCGGTGTTGGTGTCCCTGACCACGCCCTCCACCTCTCTGTCGTAGAACCGGCACTTGACCAGCGTGTTGGGCCCGAAGCAGGGCCCCGAGATGTTGACCAGGTTGCCTCCCAGCATGTTGCCCTGCTCCGGCGCGAAGACCAAGGGGAGGTTGGAGCCATCTGTGGACAGGTGGCGTGTGGGATTAGTTTAGAGCTATGCTGGAGCTGTATCTGTGTCGTCATCAGTCCTGACAGGTGGGTACGATGGGTATGCTTGTTCAAAACATGGATAATTCACCAGCACTGCTGTGGAGACCTCAGATTTAAAGTGGTGCTATCAGGTTAACTGACTGGTGTCGGTTAACCTGATAGGATAGCTGATGGAAGTGACATTAAATATGTCTTAACAAAACGCTGCGACAAAAACTAAACCCGTCGTGCCTAGGTGAGTAGTCAATTTAATTTCACGTCGTCTGAATATCCTTTTCGATTTTTCATTCAACCATGTTTGTCCTTTTGTTCAGTGTTTCTCCTGGTGCGATAAGTTTTTAGAATTGCTCAATGGAGCTTTGTTAACTCGTTTTGTCTTTGTACTTTGTCTATTAAACTTATAAGTGTTTTTTCAAGATCCAAGCCATACTTATATGGCATATCAATGTTTTTATATGCCAAGCTTAAAAGAAAAAGGATCACTTGTAAAAGCTCAACAAATTTCAGTCTCCCAATCATTGGAAATGCTGTAAAAATTTTCCCCTGGTTCAGTTGTTCCATGTCCTCGCATAGCTTGCTTGCCTTCGGAAAAAGGGTGTGACAAAACGCTATTAAAAAAGTACCAGTTCGGGAACAAAGCAAACTTTTCAAGCACACAAGGTAATTAGGCACTCCATAGCCATCTGCAGCTGATGAGGCATTAAAGCCCAACACCCTGAGAAAAAAAAACTTAAATGGGATCTCTGTGCTGTTCGTCAATTCGCCCAAAAAACAAAAGCACTGTCTTCCTAATTCGTGGAACAGCCGTTGTTTGTCCCAAACTATCCTGCAGCGTCAGGCGCATCGAAATTAGAACCCGTGTTCCCAGCTTGTAAACTGTGAAACCATCTGTTAATTCCAGGTAAAGCTTAAGTAAGGATAGTGCTTGAAGAAGCCATCCGTGTTTTCACAGAAGTGAATGGAAAGAGGGCCCTATTTACTGATTTGTACCCTATGAATTGTATTTTATTGTACAATTATTTTCCAAATAAACATTCATCATTGCTCTACCGTTCCAATCTTAGCATCTTGTTTTGAAGAAGTTAACCCTTCCTGCATGTTAACTTGAATGTAGGAAATTTTGTAGATGGGTTCAGTGCTGGCTTTCTCCAGAGCTCTCTAGTACCTTAGATTGATGACTTTGCACTTGTCTCATGTTGATTTAGATGTGTTAACGCTCATGCCATTTGCTTGTTTGGTTTAATGGTCGTCGTCAGTAAACGTCATATGTCAAGCTATTTTCAATTGCCAGAATTTATCGATTTGGTTGAAAGCTATCTGGAATCGCTTAAGACTGCTTCATAAAGCTTGAGCTCGCTATTTGCTGGGGCAACATAATAACCAAGTACTTAAAATCACCACGGCTAGAAGGACGGGACAAAATGTTGTCAATGTTTGATTCTGTGAAGCCCATTTTTCTTTGCTATCTATCCCAATTGTCTGTTATTTCACATTGACGATTCGTACGCGTTGAGAATGTTGGTGGGGTACGTGTGGCGCAGTCGGTTAGCGCACGCACTCGGCTCGGCTTATGACATTCTGTACGTGCAGAGTGTCGAGGGTTCGAGCCCACCCAGAGACAGAATTCGGCGCCCTGCCCTAGCTCAAGCCTAGTTCTCCCCCCTTCCCCCTCCGACGCCATATGACCTTAGCAGTTGGTGCGTCGTTAACCCCCCCCCACAAAAAGAAGAGAATGATGGTGCAACTCACAGAGTTCGTGGCGGCAGTTGCCGGCCATGATCTTCTCGTCGACGCGGAAGATGTGGCGGCCGGGGAAGCCGTTGGCCATGCCGGTCGAGGTGAGGTCCCGGATGTACATCGTCTGCGAGTACGGCGTGTACGGGTACGCGCTGCTGCCGTTGCCGGCGTTGAATCCAACCTGCAGCCGTACAAAAAAACAACTCAGATTGAAGGTGAATCCATACCAGCTTTGAGATTTAAGACACGCAAATCCTCTGGTTACATAGCGCCCGTGTGATACCATATAAATCCTGGTTCTATTGGGGCCCTGTTCTAGTGACAGTTCGACTCAATGACGCCACAAACTGAGTGTCGAGACCCCTGGACTCCGGTACACAAGGCTTCAGTTTCGCAATCTGCAGCGGAATGGTGTAACAATAAGCAGCTGTCGATGCTCACGAAAGCGGGAATGCCGCCCTGTCCTTCGTTGATGTCGCCTCCAGCCTCGGTGTGGGTGGTCCAGCCCATGTGCAGGTAGTTGAACATGGCGTACGTGCGAACCTCGTCTGTCGCCACCATCAGCTGGAAGGTGTTGGTCTGCGCAGAGAAACGGTTGGGTTAGCCCTGCTTGTTTTTTTTACCGCTGGAACAGCCTATCAGTTGGCTTACCTTATACCGTAAATAATTTCAGTAACAGTCATGCTTTTAAGTTTTGACTGTTTTAATGGAGCCATTTCATGCATGTGCTTAAATTAATATAATTAACCCTCATCTCCTTTCAGGCTACTGCTCTTGCTGAGATCCCACAACAACCATGTTCCGTACGCAGCCGAGTACGCACCACTCTGCGGGCCCGTGAGTTGGAGTTGCCGCCGTTGAAGGAGACGTTCTTCCAGGTGGTGATCAGGATGTGTTTGGGCGTGAACGCCTCGGCGCCGACCATTCCCTCGCGAATGTCCCACTTGGCTCTCTCCCTCAGTTCAACGCCGAACTGGTCCCTCCTCTCGTACAAATCCCGCTCAATTCTGGTGGACAGAATACGATGGGGCGGCTATAATCCATATTGGATGGTTACCTCGCCCAAGCGCACAAGTTCAAACCAATCACAAACATCGATGGCCCGCTTCAGAACGGTATGCCCGAGAGTGTCTGTTAACTTGCGGAAAGAATTGCTTATGCATAAGAATAAAAATATGGTTGTGAATCAAGTCCAGTTATACACTATGTCGACTTCCAAAACAGTGCTGGTGGAACCTATTGTTTGAAGCCTCTAACACACAGTGGCGCACTCTCCCCAATCTGGGCACAGCGGCGCACTCTCCCCACAGTGGCGCGCTCTCTCCCATCTCCCCCACAGCCGCGCGCTCTCCCCAGTCTCCCCACAGCGGCGCGCTCTGCCCCATCCCCACAGCGGCGCGCTCTGCCCCAGTCCCCACAGCGGCCCTCCCTCCCCAGTCTCTCCCACAGCGGCGCGCTCTCCCCATCTCTCCCACAGCGGCGCGCTCTCCCCAGTCTCTCCACAGCGGCGCGCTCTCCCCAGTCTCTCCCACAGCGGCGCGCTCTCCCCACTGCGGGCTGACCTGTAGTAGATGCCGGGCCGTCGCGTATCCTCCTCCTCCCGCCGATCTCCCCAACCCCACGGGGAGCTGACCTTAGTAGATGCCGGGCCGTCGCGTATCCTCCCCTCCCCGCCGATCTCCCCAATCCCCACGGGAGCTGACCTGTAGTAGATGCCGGGCCGTCGCGTATCCTCCTCCTCCCCGCCAATCTCCCCAATCCCCACGGGGAGCTGACCTTAGTAGATGCCGGGCCGTCGCGTATCCTCCTCCTCCCCGCCAATCTCCCCAATCCCCCACGGGGAGCTGACCTGTAGTAGATGCCGGGCCGTCGCGTATCCTCCTCCTCCCCGCCGATCTCTCCGATCACACACTTGCTGTAGAACGGCCCAATGAAGGAGGGGTCCTTCTTGACGGGCCAGTCAGGCTGCGGGAACGTCAGCGGGTATGTCTGCGGCAGCGATGTCGGCTGCGAGAAGGCCAGAAAGCCGTGCAGAGACACCTGTTGGAGAAAACAGGAACTAATTACTACCGGATAGATATCTGAGGTCGGTGCTTACTTTCAAGAATCTATGGTGGCTAAATTTTATAGTATAAGCAGACGAACAGTACGCTATATCTATCGGCGTTAGCTAAAACCAGGGTTTAAACTCTTTTCAGGATGGATGTTTCGCTCCGTGTGCTAATATTTAATGATCCTACGACATGACTGGCCGAAACATGATGTCTTATACAATAAGCTTGTAAAATTAGGATAGGATGTAATTTGCCTTGTTTTCTCGAATCCTGGATAGAAAATTTAGGAAATGAATGACGGTTTTGCATTATTATACATGGTTAAGCATAGTTTATAACTGCAATAGTGTAATTACACGCATACGCGTCGGAAAAGGGGGGCCAGGGGACCTGCCCCCCACTTTTTGGCCAAAAATTTCACGATCTCAGCCAAAATGAGAGAAAGCCGGACATTCTAATATCCAGCCGCTGCGGAAGGCAACGAGGAGCCCAAATTCGAACAGTTTTTGATCCTGATGTTGAAAGTTTTTTGTCAGCATCAGGTTGAAGTTTGGCTGCCCCCCCCACTTTTTGCCGGTGGCGACACTTATGATTACACGTGACTGTAACTGAAATTATTATTTTAAGTTTCATAACAATAGCCGTAGAACCTCGTTTTATATCAAACCAATGTAAAAGGACAGTATGACCTAGAGTTCTGATCTGGGAATTATCGATAGTGTTTTTTGCGAGGAACTGGGTAGTATTTCTGCGGCCGTAACCACCGTGTCAGGCAGATCCAGTGCTATGGGTAGACCAAAACAGGAGCTGCCCTGTAACAGCTATCGCCCAAACATATCTGTTGAACGCACCCATGTGTAGTTAAAGAGGAATCCGTAGTAGGGAAACCTGAAGTTGAGCTTCTTATCAATCTGCGGCGTCAGGTCGTTGATGTCCTTCTGGTAATCGTTGGGATCCTTGAAGGGGTACATCATCTCCGATCTGATCTCGACCAGGCGCTCTTCTGTGATTTCGTAGTGCTCGTCGTCGTCCCATATCTGATAGGAGTTCAGTCCTCCCGATGGGCCACCTGTGGAGGAAGTCGGGCATTAGCCACTTCATAAGTGAGGTGGTCTGACACAAAGTCTGCATCCAGTAAACCCGAACTTAGCGCGATCCCGACAAAAAATTCGAGTAAACCCACGTCCACCGGTCGGAAAATCTGCCAGCTCACCAACAATTTTTGGTGACAAAAATGTATATAATTAAAAAAAACAGGCAAGATTATGCTCACCTCAGCCTGGGAAGTTTACTCTCAGACTCTCACTGCGGTGTTTAGATTTAGAAGGATTCAGAGTTTCGCCAAATGATCCATGCTTTGGGGCAGAACTCCACATTTTTAGAGGTGCCTGTGTGGTTTGGTATTCTGCTGGTGATGCTCACATCCTTGTTTCGACCTCTGCCCGCGTCAGTCACGCATCCATATTCCAGGTTTCACTTAGGTGCATCGCGAGATATGAAATAGCATGTTTATTTATATTCGTTAATGTCCGCCGTATGAACGTACAGTATCAGCTAGATCCCGGTTGAGTCTTTTCTATACGTGCATGTTTCAAACGTTTTTTTAGCGTGTGTTTTAAGTCATATACTGTTTTGTCCTGTAAACGCTTATAGTGCTTTCGAACGCTAGCAGTATAGAAACACTCTTTGCCTGCTATGTGAACGACTTTCCGATCTCAACACAGGTGCGTAGCTCGATGTTTACCGATGACGTCGAGACCTACCATCGTGTCAACAATGATGATGGCGCTCGTATGATCCTGGAGAGCCTCAATTTCCTGTGTCAGTGGTCCCGAACATGGGAAACGATTCTTAATCCATCAAAATGTAGGGGTTTGACTTTAACGCTCTGCCACACTCCGGCTCAAAATCTTACATAATAAATAAGATTTTGAATTTTGGTGGCGTAGCAACCGGAAAGGTATTAGTGATGAGGAATCTAGGCGTTCTCCTCTGTGAGAAGCTTTGGCTTGGACGTTACATAGATCAGAAAGACGCCTGTTTCGGCGATAACCAAGCGGACGTTTCTGTTCAAAATTCGAAATGAAGGTTGGCTGAAATTTTCTTAGATGATTCATGGTGTCTAACATAAACATAACGGTACCTCAAAAAAGTTCAGATGTCATTAATTCTCCCCTTACTTGCAACCAATTGCCATGGAACGTGGTTGAAAAATGACGGGAAATAAATCTTGCAAGATGTATTTTAGATTAGTTTCTATGGAATTCGTTTTATCAGAATTTATCTCTTTGGTTTGGACTTTCGGAATCAACTAATTTCTCAGGGTTCTCAGGGCGTAGAGGTCTGGTAGCTACACTAGGACATGATTTTTTATTTGACCTACCTGATTCTGATGAAGGGCTGTGCCCGCATATATAGTCTACGTGTGTTTTACATCCAGAAATTCGAGGAGGTATGCACCTTTAAGAATTCGAGGGGTATACACCTTATCAAGCTTCTTTATCTAAGCTCACGCGCAAAGCGCTTGCAAATGTTTCGTTTTTTCAAGCATTGAATCTTTCGAAAATCGCTGTTCAGTGGGTGTTGAAAGATCTCGCGGCCACACCCATCCTTGGCATGTATTGAAACGGTCTAATTTGAAATTTGGATACATTGAATTGAATTGATGAAGCTACCTGATGGTGTCAATTTCATTTACTTACATTAATTATTCGCAGAGCAATAAGTTTGCCAAAAGCGTTAGTACGGCCGGGCCGGGCTTGGTCATATGTAAATTTGTCTACTACTCAGAGATAGACATCGCGGACGTTTCGCGTCTTCTCGGTAACAACTTTGTATATGGAGCAAATAGTTTGCATCAGAGTGAATAGATCCGAAGACTGGCTACGAAGCCACTAGGCCACCTCGGCCCCTTTTGTTGCCTAGATTTTAGAATTTTAAATGTTAGAATGTGAAATGAGGTACCGTTATGTTTATGTTAGACACCATGAATCATCTAAGATCTCGGCCAGATGATTTGCAAGATGGAAAACAACTTGAAACTTTTATCTAGATGATATGGCAAAAACGGACTAAAAATCAACGCGGCCAAAACACAACTTCTTGTCCTCGGTACCCGGCAAGCGACTCCCACCTGTTTCCCTAAATTTCATGGGCTCGACTCTAAGCTGTTCTATTACTGCTAAAAATCTAGGCGTCTGGTTTGACCAGAGCATGACATTTGAAACTCACACTGATGACGTGGTGCGGCGCTGTACGGGCTTGCTGTGCGGACTAAGCCATTGCAAACACAGTCTCCCTCAGCCAGCACTGATTACGCTGGTTCAGGGCTTGGTGATGCCTCTGATCAGATACTGCCTGACAGTGTACGGCGCCAGCTGCGACACCCAGCGTCAGCGGCTTCAAAGAGTGGTAAACCATGCTGCGCGTGTTGTCTCGGGGCGAAGACGACACGATCACATCAGTGACGTGATTGATAGGCTAGGTTGGCTCACTGTAGATGATATGTACAAAAGCCATCGTTTGACAGTCTTAAAAAGGTTTTGTAAACCGGTGAGCCAGAGAGCATTTTAGAACACCTGACAACTAGGCTAGACATGTATGGGCGAAATACCCGACAAAGTGGCATGCTGGTTACGCCAGCGATTCGCACAGAATCCGGCAGACGGAGGTTTTCATACTCGGCTGTACACATGTACAACGAACTTCCCCAGGCCATCCGCCAACACGGCCTGGGAAGATTAAAGTGCGAGCTGAAAAGGCACCTGATTGAGACGCAGCGACAGAATCGTGGAACAAGGTGAAGTTTAGGGTTTGCTTCCAGTGACCACTTTGTATTATCTTATCGGTATTTTATATTAATGTTTCAGATATTTTAGCATCATTTTCCTATCAACCATTTCGACATGTGTGTATGCGTGAATGTTTGACATGCGCGATTGTTTTTCATCCCTCATCCATTTTATTTTACCCTTTACGACTCGAGGCGTAGAATAGCCATGCGGTGTATGGAAACGTCTTACAATGTCCAATAAATAAATAAATAAATTGTTGGGAGTAATATACCGAATTTTGGGGTTTCGAATGTTTTTAGGTATTGTCCAGTGCTGCTTTAATATTCAACGTCAAAATCTACACTCTAGAAGTGAAAATAGGGTATTTTGGACAAGTTCGACTGTCGAGCAGACTCTTCCCTCGTTGGTGGGGTATATGGGAAGCCAAACTGCTCCTTGTTCATGGAGTCCGCCAGGCTGGGCGCCTTATGGCCAATGTTATCGATGCACCCTAAAACCCCAAATATAATGATGCGTCCGCCAGGCCTTGAACCTGGGTCAGTGGCATGAAAAGCGACACCGTTAACCACATGCCATCATACGCCCCGAATTTCAAATGACTTCTGATTACTATAATATATATACTTTTGTACTATAAATTTTCGTTGATCAGATAGTCTGACAAATGGTATCCAGAACCGCCAGCTTAGCGACGAGAGGCAAAAACCAGTCATTTATCCTGATCTGGAATGTGACCTAATGATCTAAGGTCATAAAACTAGTATCAATCGAGAGCTCTTCAGACAAGCAAAACGCTGGTTTTTTGCCATGAAACACTACATTAATTAGCATCGATCGCGAGGGAGTGGCGACCATCTCCCCCTTACGCTGTAAGGACGAAGGTGGTGAAAAACACAATAAGTGTGTGTATTAACTAGTCTACACCAATCCTGCAGCAGCGCAGTCCCTGACTCAGAGCTGCTGCAGCGCCGGTCCCCGGCGGGGCCACTTCAGCTGTGACAGGTCCCGGTTAGTCACCGCGCCTGAATGCGATAGCCTATCGCCGCTCCGCGCCGTACATACGTCGGCCGCGATAAGCAAGAGTATCGGAGCCGGCTGCGCGGCCCATGTTAAGCCCGGCTCCTCCCCGAGGCCGCCCCCGGTATACCGTCATTGCCACAGCTAACGCTTACGCCACACCTGTGCTGCGATTAATGTCGATCTGATGTTTATTACTTTATGTTACTTTAATGCATGTTCCAATTACTGCACAGAGGCCCAACTCAACCCAGGCACGTTGGGGAAATCTAGCTTGGGGGGGGGCATCATACCCGAAGCCTTTCGAAAAACTCGCCACAATCTGCGCACACTGGTTAGATATGCGCCGCTCCAACACCTTCAGTCTGTACAGATGACGCCGGGAGGAGGTAGTAGATACATTGGTACTTGAGGCTACATACTTATATTTGGCCGGGTAAATTATTGAAAAAAGCATAAGGGGAGACCGGGGCAAAGCGGACTTTGGGAGCAAAACGGATTTTAGCTATTTCGGTATGTTACTTGTATTTTCATCTAGATTTTAGAAGATGAACTACTGCTTTAGGCAAAAGACTTCAGAATATAGCGTGTGTATCGTCAGTTAGGAGGCATGACTTCGACGCAGGCTGGCTGGAAGATTTTCTTGTAATTATTACGATATTTACAAGTTTTAAATCTTCGCTTTTTCGAGTGAAAAACTGAGTTCAGTTCTAAAGGTGATATGTCTGAATAAGTGGCAGTGTACGCTTAGGGTAAGGGTAATTTCAAATCTCAAAGCCTGCTATTTTTTCAGACACGTAAAAACTTGAATCATAGTAGCTGTGGGGCAAAACGGAAGGCACAACATGGACCAATGGTGTAAAATGGTCTGATTGTCCCGTTTACCCCAATCACTTAGGATGGTTTGCTATGTAGTTTGTTATTGTGGTAAGGCCAAAGAAACAGCGAGAAAAGAAGGCGGGGCGGGTTCAGGGTGGGGGCATCTTGTGCCGAAATGAAAGCAGGTTAAAATTTTAACTGAGTTAAAAGATGTTGACGCTTTAACGAAAACATTATGATTTTTCGCCATATTACCCAGGCTGCCAGGGATGTGGATTCATATATATTTGGGGGTGCTCAGGCAAAGTCCAATGACAGCAGATCATACTGTCCGTTTTGCCCCTCCCTGAAAACCATTATACACCAGGGCTGGGACAAAACGGACAAAACAACATTAGCTGATATCTTTTACTGCCATGTTTTTTTCAAATTAATTTTTCAAGTTGATACTCATACATTAGATACACAATTCATTAGGCTACGTCAGGGTGTATAGCTCAAAATGTTTGGCCCGCTATTGAGCTTGCTATGTTAGACAAACACTTAGGGTGTCAGTTTTGCCCCGGTCTCCCCTACTGGCGTGATGTGAAGTTTATTTGTGAGGGGTTTTTCCACAAAATTGGTAAAACTGAAAACAGAGCTCATTTTCCGGAGGCTCATAACTGAGTTGTATTTTGCCACGCGACGTCGTCGGCTCCTATGCGAGCGCCGGTCCTCATATGCGGACAAAAACGGCCACTATCGGTGGAGACGTTTGATAATCTAGTCCTGGTTTCATTGGAGTTTATGGCACTGGATCTCAAAAGAAAACGGTTCGGTTTGCTCCTGTCACGTGTAGTATGAGTTGACGACACCTCCGCTCGGCGGAAACTCGGCTTGTGTGTGTGTGTGTAGGTGCAGTGCAGAGTGATCACTCGGTTGTAGATTGGAATCAGGGGTTAGCAGGACCCCCGAAGCAGCTGCCAATGCTGTCTGTATTACTTCTAAGATAACGTTTAAACATTGCATTTTACACCTTCTACTGCTACTTCTAAGGAAATGATAATATAACAGTTTTTCTTTTGCGGCCGTAGCTAGTAAATTCGGCTGCTTTTCGAGTCTAGACTACGATGCTGCAATATCGTGATTGGAATATACAATTTTTATTTGCATTCAAATATGTAGTTCACCAGTATCACCACAGCCAGTATATCTCATCGAAATCGTCCAACTGGTATCCATGGTTAGCTGTGAGAGCCTGCTACCGGTAACAAAGGCGATCGCCTTTTTGCACTCAATTCTAAAATTGTGGACCAGTGCCATGAGAAAGCCAGTTGTTAAAATGTGTATATTATCCGATGTCCCTCTTTCCTAAGCTCTGGTAACATGCATTCAGTAAAATTAATTACCCAACACAGCTCTACACAGCCTGATCGGCGCATACCATATACATTTATCAGACTAGTTCAAAACGTCTGGTCTGCTGATCATCCGGACGATTTTCATGTGTGCGCCGGTGGGATACTTAGCCATCCCGGGGAGGCTTGTGTGACATTCCCGGCAGTCCTGATCGTTCACAGACCTTGTGTTGTCGCCTGCTGCAGGCCCCGCTATCGGCAACGGCTTAGGACGTGGCAATGTCTTATCGGGCTTCGATAGTACTTGTCTCTCAAAAGCTCTGCAACAGGATGCAAGCTTATGGTGGGCTTTGAGCGACATTTATAATTTGAAATTTGGCTGCCATTTACTTTCATTGTGGCTGCCCTCTCTGCCTCTATTGGCTCTCTTCACTCACTTGAGCACCTGAGAATATTCCATTAACGTTGCAGTAGTAGGTGGACTGCTATCGTACAAACGGGCGCGCGGTGACTTCCGCTCTCTTTGTGACGGTGGGTCAGGGCTGGGGACGCGATAGTGACTGATTCAGCGGCCCGGCTGCTGACGAGACCTTTGGTCTCACTACGCTGCAGTACGCGGCGCCTGGCCGGCGCCGCCCGGGTCCAAACCTGCTCCGGCGGCACAGATGACGTTGACTGAGGCCAAGGGGCTAGGAGAATTATACGACTCTGAAGTTCTGTACGTGAGGAATATACGTGGTTTGTAGTCCCGACAATGTGAAGTCTGTCCGCCAAAGGTTTTATAAACTATCAACAGTGCAGGCTTTAACCAGATTTGTGGAGCAAGGGAGGAGGATCGAGCCTATTCACAGGATGGGTGTCTATGGGTATGAGTGGCTCAGTAATTAGAGCGTCTCTCTCCGGAGTAACAGGTTCCAGGTTCAAGTCCCGGCGGGACCTCTGAATAAGTGTAATCCTGATCCAAGCGTCAGCCCCAGCAGGAAAAGCTGGCGGCACCGTATGGCCTCAGTAGTTAGAGTCTCGTTAAACCTCATCAATTAGTATCTGGCATGCCTTCGCTGCCATAGACCTCCCCTGTCCACTGCTGGCCACACCGTCTACTGCAGCCCCCATTCGGCTACTCGGCCGCCGCTCTCCTAACAGCGCTGCCCCCAGGCGAAATTCCAGACGCGGTGGAAGCTTCAGGCACGTCAGCTGCCCCGGCTATATGTGATTATAGGTCCCGCGCTTCCGGATACAAGTTAAATACCCACCTCCCAAAATCGCCCAAGCCTGCCGTCGGGAAGATGTTCCGTGACTCGTATAACCCAAATGCCAGCACCATCACTATGTGACCGTATCTGTGCAAAGCCCCCGGTTTTCGAAAAAAACTTCCTTTTTAGCTATGGCTCCAAGTTTTTTTAGCTTTACCCTTATCTTTAGGGGTTTCAGTCATTACTCTTTAGAAAAACCTTCCATTATGTTGGAAAGAAGAAGCGCTCGTGACTACATCTACAGGCACTCACTGCTCTCTTTTTCGCATTCCCGTCGGCTTAAGGTCTCTTAAATGATATGTTCTTATTAGCTAAACTGGCCAAAGCACGGGGCGTATTTTTGCATTGAAGCAGGCGACAGGTGCGTCAGAATTGGTTTCAGTAGAGTACAGAAATTACACGTTGTTTGACCCCGGCACTTCCAATACAGACGTGGGAGTTTGTACACACAGGTGCACTGTGGTACAGTTTGACCGCAGACACGCGGCTGTCGGTGCAGCAGATACAGCAACAAATGGAAACGCTGTACGCCACAGTAGCCGCATCTTCGTAACAATGCAAATTAAATCACGGTACGCTGTCGGTGGCTTCACTCTCGAACGCTACTCTAAACTTCGAGACCTCAGCGTTGTTATAGACCCCAGACTGACTTCCGCCACACGCGTAACGGTGTCGCAATACCAGAGCGAATCGTGAGCGAGCGACATACCAGATCGAATCGTGAGCGAGCGACATACCAGAGCGAATCGTGAGCGAGCGACATACCAGAGCGAATCGTGAGCGAGCGACATATCAGAGCGAATCGTGACAGGTAACTCACATCCCATCCGAGCGGATCTTGACATGTAACTCACATCACATGAGAACGGATTGTGAGAGGCTACTCACATCACATCAGAGCGAATTGTGAGTGGTTACTTACATCACATCAGAGCGAATCGTGAGAGGCTACTCACATCACGTCAGAGCGAATCTTGACAGGTAATCACATTACATCAGAGAATTGTGATCAAATCTTCATGAGAGTAAATCACTTAAATCACATGAGAGTAAGGCTTAACCCTCGCCTCGGTGACGGGGGTGTTTGAACACCCCGCCTCGGCTTTTTCTGGCGGGACGAAAAAACGGCGGCGCGAAGCGCCGCCATACTTGTCACGCCTTATCTTTGATCAATTTCGCAACTTTCGCCAAAATTTTAAGGCTGGGTCATCTCAGGTCAGGTCACCAGCGCAGGTCAAGTGACATCACCTCCAAAAATGTTTAAGGTGGCATAAGTAAGAAAAGGGTGATTTGATTGAATTAAAACACATAGCACAAAATGGGCCCGCCGAGTACTACAAAATAGATTCCGAGATTTGTCATATCTATGATCTAGGGTCAGGTATGGATAATGCATGGGAAAAGCGGAATTTGGCCGACATTTTTACCTTTTTATGGCGGCATCGCTTGACATACCTTCGTGTTCTCCAAATCATAGTATCCTAGGCCCCTTTATAGGTGCATGTTGCAAGTTTGGACCTATGACCTCTGAGCGGTCACCTGGAGCTACTTAAGCAGGTTTTCAGAATTGGGTCAATAACTTTGTAGGAAATTATGATAAAGCTTTTCTTTTGATGCCATTACGGTTGGATTGCTATTGCAAGTCGATTGATATGCCTATTGACTATGCTAGGTCAGATTGTGATCATGACCTGAACTTAGGTCAGGTCAAATTTATGTTTTGACCTAGTATTTGTATTTGTTACGAACACTTTCACACAAACAGTGGCTTTTAAAGCGCTGTCGGAATGGACGTGAAGTGATGAAGACTATGGAAGGAGACCGTAAGGAAAGTGTTGTAGCACTATACACAATTTGTTTTGCTTTAACGAAAGGAAGGGAATGGTGCCTAAAAATGATTCTAACTCAACTCTTTCAGACGCTTGAGCCCAGAAACTCTACTCTAACATCCCACCTTCTTTGACCTGTTATGACCTCAATATTGGCCTGAGCCATAAAGTGACTACTGTAGTTTCTTCATGAATTTTTATGAGCTATCCAACAGCTTCCGCGTGTTTTCGCTATCCCGCATAGGAGCCTAGTTCGAAGGGGGAGGGTGTTCGAACACCCCCTCCCACCAGGGCGAAGGTGGCTCGGAGGCTCATCGGGGCGGGTGTTAAGATGCTACTGCCGTCGCAGAGTCAATGGTAAGAGGTAACTCACGTCTCACCTGGGCGGATTGTGAGAGGTTACTCACATTACATTAGAGCGAATCGTCAGAAGCTACTCACACCACGTTATAATGATTCTTCAGAAGCTGCTCACATCACATTATAATGAATCGTGTTCTTATCTCACGTTTCTGTCGAACACCCGTAATATACCGACTTGGAACACCCGTAGATCAAGGACTGGCCACGGCTAGGCGTCAGTTTGTTGTAGCAGGCCTCAGTACTCATGTCCGATTGATTATTGACTTTGAAAGTGTGGTATGGGCCCTGAGTACGTGCACCTAGAATACATATTTTAAGTCTTGAAAGGGTGCTGGACAAATACCTCATGTGGAAGGCAGTCAGCTCTGTTTTTTCATCTGTCGTCTGTGATCGACTGGAGACGCTCCATCTGGTGTTGTGAATAAAGCAGTCTCGCCCCCTCAACCGCCGGCCGCATCTCCACTGTAAGCATCTCCTGCTTTAGTTGGGTATTGTACAGTTGGGTATTGTACACTGTGGTGTCCTGTGTTGCCTCGTTGGGTATTGGCCGTCCCTTCTGCGGTCGGAAGTGCCCTGTGTTGCCTCGGTGGGTATTGGCCGTCCCTTCTATAGACAGAGGTGCCCTGTGTTGCCCCGTTGGGTATTAGTCGTCCCTTCTGCAGACAGAGATGCCCTGTGTTGCCTCGTTGGGTATTGGCCGTCCCTTTTGCGGACAGAGGTGCCCTGTGTTGCCTCGGTGGGTATTGGCCGTCCCTTCTATAGACAGAGGTGCCCTGTGTTGCCCCGTTGGGTATTAGTCGTCCCTTCTGCAGACAGAGATGCCCTGTGTTGCCTCGTTGGGTATTGGCCGTCCCTTCTGCAGACAGAGGTGCCCTGTGTTGCTTCGTTGGGTATTGGCCGTTCCTTCTATAGACAGAGGTGCCCTGTGTTGCCCCGTTGGGTATTAGTCGTCCCTTCTGCAGACAGAGATGCCCTGTGTTGCCTCGTTGGGTATTGGCCGTCCCTTTTGCGGACAGAGGTGCCCTGTGTTGCCTCGTGGGTATTAGTCGTCCCTTCTGCAGACAGAGATGCCCTGTGTTGCCTCGTTGGGTATTGGCCGTCCCTTTTGCGGACAGAGGTGCCCTGTGTTGCCTCGTTGGGTATTGGCCGTCCCTTCTGCCGACAGAGGTGCCCTGTGTTGCCCCGTTGGGTATTGGCCGTCCCTTTTGCGGACAGAGGTGCCCTGTGTTGCCTCGTTGGGTATTGGCCGTCCCTTCTGCAGACAGAGGTGTCCTGTGTTTCCGGCACCCTCCTGAAGAAGGCTTGCTGTTACTGCTGCAAGCCCTCGCCCACCAGCAGGCGGGTGTTCTACGGGAACCCGCTGTCCAAGGCCTTTTTGGCTTCTTGGTCCAGGCACAGCGATGAGATCACTGACCGTATGATGGACCTGCCCGGTACGCCACTGACCATATCCTTGCTTTCGGCTGCCGCCCTACGCTGCTGTTCAACCACGGTCCCGGAAGAGAAAAGTATCTAGGTGCAACCTGGTGGACTTATAAACCACCGATAAAGCCCCTAGGAACCGGACCGGGAAGGTCATTCTGGACGCTCTCAAAAGCTTCCCCGCTGGAGCCACCGCCCTCCTCGGTGAAATCCTAGATCCGGCTCTCTAACACTTTGTTGTATAAAAGGATTTCCAGTCCCCTCACGGTGATCTGAACATGTAGAGAAGAAAGTCCCTTTCCCAGAAGGAAATCTGTGGCATTTCTGTTGGTTTTTAGAGGGATACCCTCCCAGTTTTCTGGCAACCATTTGATATAAAGAAGGCCTATGAAAAAGGTAAGCCAGACCCAGATGTGATTCATCAAAGATGGGACAAATATACTCTGTTTTTCTTTATTTATTCTGGAATTAATTCTTTCACGCTAGATCTTGCTTAGGGAACTAGGTAAAACCGTAATTTCTGCAATGGCTTGTGGTCTTAAGGTTAACAACTTTGAACCATCGCCTCGTTTAAGAAACTTGAAGCGCTCTCTGATCATCGATTTACGTGAATCTCCAAATTACGCTTTTCTAAAGTGAAATACGTAATTTTGAAGCGGTGGGGGCAGACCCAGCGACTGCAAACCAGTCCACTTTTTTGCACGTTCATCCAGCTGCAAATGACAGAGCAAAGCTATTGCTACACTAAAAAGAGCTGCAACCACATTGGAAGCTTTATTAATCCAAAGGCTGTGCTGCGGCGTCCATTGACAGATCCAGGAGCAGTTTGTGAAATGATTCAAACCAATGTTGTGGGGGGGGCGCTAAATCAATACAAAATCGCAAACATGGTATTTTAAAAGAAATGCCTCCAAAATTTGGTTCTTTTAGTGGTCAAAAGATGCTATTTTAGCCTTTGGTGGGGGCCATAGCCCTTTGCCCCCCCCTCCCTTGGATCCGCCACTGGCCTCGTCGTCATCGTTGTCGGATGCGGGATTGACGTCCCCCTTAGCTAGGACGGTGTTCCCGTCGAGGTTACAGATCGGCCTCGGGTATATCTGGGTGAGCGGCGCTGGTGGCGCGCGCCGGCCGTATCGCAGGGGATTACAGCAGTGTCGGTACCTTGGGAACGGTGCGTGGACCAGCAGCGCCCCCACGTCACACGTCACGGTCCACAGCACAGCGCGTAAGCAAGTGGTGTCATGGCAATGGATACATTTCATCCGCACATTGCAGGGAAGGGATGCTCTCGCAATAAATGTTTGGAGGATTCGATCAAAGGTTAACTAGTCTTGGGCCAATGGAGTTCACCGAAAGGAATGTGCGCTGAAAATGTATGGCCTGAGTTTCACCTAGAACATAACTGGTTAGCCTTCTGAAAGCTACAATGGCCTGATGGGTTAGCGTGTCGTATAGCTGGTGGGCTAATTATGTGCACCGATGAGTCACCTGAGTCTCCATATTAGCCGGTTTACGAGCTCTCCTGGGGCTCCACCATTGATCACAGTATACGTACAGCACATTATGCTCCAATATACACAGTATACACAGTATACACAGTATACTCCAGCACACAGCACAGTGTACTCACTGTAGTATCCGTTGTCGAGCGATCTGCCGCTGTTGTCCGCCAGACCTCCCGTCGCCTGCCTCCGCGTCCTGTTCGACCTCCCGACCTCCTGCACCGCCTCCGTCCAGCGCGCCAACAGGCACACCACCACCAGCGCCAGCGCCACGGGCCGCCGTCCTCCGCAGGGGGCCATCTCGTGTGCCGCGGCTTCTCCTTCCTGTCGCTTCACCTGGCGTCAACTGCCGCCGGTTGGAGGTGCTATCTCGGACTCGCGCAAACATGCCTATCGCCGCCTTCCACATGATAGGCCGCACGATAGGCCGCCTCGTGGGACGCAGTTTCCAACGCCTTCGCAAACGGCGGGGCCTCCGTTGTGACTGGCATTGTGCACTCACCAGGGGCGTCGCCACAGGGGGGCCAGGGGGTCCTGGCCCCCACTTTTTGGCCAAAAATTTCCTGGTCTCAGTCAAAATGGGAGAAAGCCGGAAATTCGTATAACCAGCCGCTGCAGAAGGCAACGAGGAGCCCAAATTCGAACAGTATTTGGTCCTAACGTGGAAAGTTTTTTGTTAACGTCAGTTTGAAGTTTGGCTGTCCCCCCCGCCCACTTTTTTGCCGGTGGCGACGCTTATGGCAGTCGCAGAAGTGCTAATATATGATAATAAGTTAATGCTTTAATAGTCGTCTGAGGGTAGAAAATCATGTGTGTGGACACAATGGAGAGACTATCAATTTACCATGTAAATTCGTAGGATCTCGTTCGGACTTCCTCCACAAGAAGATATTGGGGGTTGGAGCTTTCGTACTGTATTACAGTGCTTCGTCAGCGATGATCCTTCGGAATATAAGCGGGATAAAAAGGCACAAGAGAACACACAGTACAAAAGTTGAGCTCAGAAAAACATGCGATATCAATAATCTACACGTGACAGCAATAAACGATTGACTTCCTAGAACGACCTAAGAAATTATCAATACATTAAAAGGTAAAGTTTTAAAAACGCATCTTTAACATGGAAACGCTAGAGTGCTAGGCTTAGCAAGAGAGGGAGGGGGTTTAAGGCAGCTACAATAAAACACGCAATACTCGCAATACTCACTTATTAATTATATAAAAGAGGGGAAGCTATAGAAAGGGGATATAGAACAGGAGTGGAGAGGAGGCGGGGGCGGGGTAAAATGTTACAATAAAAACAAGCAACATTCACTCATTTATGGTAAGAAAATTCAAAAGCTGTAAAATACCTATTATCGATTCCATATAATACAAACTTTCGCTTATTTATGATACTAAAAAGCAAACACTATGAAATACATATTATCTAATCAAATATAAAAAGACAGTATTAGGCAAACATAGTCAAAATATAAATCAGTAAATACTACGATAAATGATCTATCCTAGGAACAGGCCCGACGAATTATAGGAAGCCATCTATCGTTTAAGAGAGAGCCTGAGTTCCCATTTACACTGGCATCATTAGGAGAGACGAGCAGAGTTTGTCGACGTCCATGAGTTTGGATGTAGGCCGATTCCATAAGCAAACGCATCTGATGGTGGGCTGCTTAGTTAAGTATCTTGACTTCCGAGAAGGCTGGAGTGCACTGCCAGTGCTCACTGAAGGCTGACGCCTTCAGTTTGGAGGGCACTTGTCCTCTCCAGCTGTTGCGGTGCTCTTGAATCCGTGACTGTACTTCTCGATCAGTTTCACCGATGTAAATGACGCTCTCACCTCCTACCTTGCATGAACACTCGATAAGGTATATCACGTTGCTTTTCTGTGATGTGGGCAGCTGGTGCTTAGCCTTTCTGCACGCCAAAGGTCCTACGGTTCTTTGGTTCCTACGGTTCAGATCCATGAACCGTAGGAACTAAATATTCTATACTTGGTGGAACTATATGTATATATATATATATATATATATATATATATATATATGTATAATATTAAATATTTGGTGGAACTATATACATATATATAATAAGTTCCGCCAAAGATTCCTAAAGTTCAGATGCGTTTGCTTATGGAATCGGCCTACATCCAAACTCATGGACGTCGACAAACTCTGCTCGTCTCTCCTAATGATGCCAGTGTAAATAGGAACTCGGGCTCTCTCTTAAACTATAGATGGCTTCCTATAATTCGTCGGGCCTGTCCCTAGGATGGATCATGTATCGTAGTCTTTACTGATTTATATTTTGACAATGTTTGCATAATACTGTCTTTTATATTTGATTAAATAATATGTATTTTGCTTTTTCGTATCATAAATAAGCGAAAGTTTGCATTGGACAGGGAAAAATAATGTCGACTGTCCCATATGGAATCGATAATAGGTATTTTATAGCTTTTGAATTTTCTTACCATAAATAGGTGAATACTGCTTGTTTTTATTGTAACATTTTACCCCCCCCGCCTCCTCTCCACTCCTGTTCTATATCCCCCTTTTTATAGCTTCCCCTCTTTTATATAATTAATAAGTGAGTATTGCGAGTATTGCGTGTTTTATTGTAGCTGTCTTAAACCCCCTCCCTCTCTTGCTAAACCTAGTACTCTAGCGTTTCCATGTTAAAGATGCGTTTTTAAAACTTTACCTTTTAATGTATTGATAATTTCTTAGGTCGTTCTAGGAAGTCAATGGTTTATTGCTGTCACGTGTAGATTATTGATGTCGCATGTTTTTCTGAGCTCAACTTTTGTACTGTGTGTTCTCTTGTGTCTTTTTATCCCCTTATATTCCGAACGATCATCGCTGACGAAGCACTGTAATACACTACGAAAGCTCCGACCCCAATATCTTCTTGTGGAGGAGGGCCGAACGAGATCCTACGAAAATCGACTCCACAGTATGGCATTTAAAGAATGTAAATTAATGTTATAAGGGCCCAGCAGACTGTCTTCTATAAGCATAACGAATGCACAAGTATTTGAAACTACCGACGTCCGTGTCACAGCCGCGATTCAAGCTTCAAATAATGTCCAGAAACCCTACTTCGGAGGTGTGAATTTGGGTTACCAAGCAACGGAGGGAGAGATGATGTGGTTAAGTCCCTTTCTTTTAACCTATGATGGCATTCGATGGACTTGAATTGACTTGAGTACATAGCAGAGCCTGATATTGTTCATGTTTCTTAAAGCATGGCATGGGCCATGGCAAAGGTGAATTCTCGACTCCTATTTTTTTCTCTTTTCTTACCTCTCTTGTTTGAAAGTTTCTCACTTATCTGGCTTGGAAGTTTTCAGGATGCACTGTCAGTCAGTCAGTCAGTCTTAGTATGTATCTGCCTGCGTACCTGCCTGTCTGTCTGTCTGTCTGTCTGTCTGTCTGTCTGTCTGTCTGTCTGTCTGTCTGTCTGTCTGTCTGTCTGTCTGTTCTCTCACTCGGAGCACCAGACAGAGCAGAGATCTGTAGGTGTACCACGCGCGGTAGCCCCGGGCTGAAATTGGGAACGTGCGCGTCTGACGCCGTGGCTCCCGGGGGCGGCTGCTCTGTTTATTCCGGTATCGGGAGGTCGCTCCCGTTCGGTGCTTATTTGATCGGTGTATGTGGGTTCGCCAGCCAGTGGCTCGGACAGTGTCGCCTCGGACCCACCGGTGGATCAGTGGTGTTGGCTTGTGTAAATCACGTCCTCCTGTGTTGTGGCTTCGTCGACACTGTTGTCTGGCATCCTCCTGAGGTAAATTGACGTTCTACCTAGTTTTGTACTTACTGGTGAAATGAATCTGATGGTCTCGAAACTTATCTCACGTTTATATAAATTCAAGCAGTATCTCGGTGGTCAATCCCTTAACGTGGACAGTTCAGTGCAATCATTCAACCAGTGAAAGCTGCCATGTTTTTACTCGCTAGTTTTGTTAAGCTTACTGTGTTGGTCCAAAGTGTTTTATATCTGTAAATTATAGTATTTTCCGGTAGCAACTTCGAATTGTAATTATATCATAACCATGATGCCCATTCACGCTATCCAAGCACCATTCAAACTTTGCTGATTGGAAGTATTCCATGAAACTTGCAATATATAAATGCTTTGATTGCTTTGCTGCAAGAATGGTCTTCGGCATCTAAACCCACAATTCCTGATCCTTGCCTGTATTAATAAGCTATTAGTAATAAGCTATTGATAATAACCTGAGAAAAAGAGGCCGACGAGGGGAACGCACGCTCTGAAGTTGCTCTATCTCGCACATTTTACGTCTGTCTTTCTCTGCAGACGAACAGTAGAACACACACCTATACCCATCGGACGCTCCTCCCTTTAAATCCTGCGTTCAAGTTGTTCCATCACTGCGACTAAGTTATCCTAATTGCGTTTGCAGCTCCCGTTGCGGTCGACCAAAAACCATCAAATATAATCGGAGCATGGACACCAAACACGATTCCAACCTTTTCTAGCTATGTACAAGTCCATGTGATGTTAGGTAGAAAATAATTTGCTCTCTTTTTGATCTGGCATAGTATTCCAGTTGTCATCCTCGCTGTGGTCCGTGAATAAGTTTTGATATTCCCTGGGTCTAGACCAGTCCTGAGTCCAAACGTTGTAAGTTAAATAAGGATATCTCAGGAGTGTCGGTCGCTCTGCCTCAGTAGCTCATACGATGGTCGTATTCGAAACAATGTCACGTATTCAATGTAGCCATTCAGCACCTGAATGAGTCCCATGACGGATCGGTTCAACGGCTAGATATTTTCAGAATGAAAACTAGTTTGCTTGTACAGCACGTACCAAAGCTTCCGTGCGTCACAAATTTTCAAAAGCGTGGCACTGGCCTTCGATTTTCCCACTCAATGACCCAGTTGCACTAGTTATGTTCTCGCACTCTTTGCAGTCTTATGGAACTATCGCTGTCCTGTGACTGTGGATGAAATTTCTAAGTGTATTTAAGGTCCAGATGTACCTAATTTCTTCGTGGCTTAAGTATTTTCAGCATCTTAAGCTTTGCATGGTAGTCAGCCCAGATTGTATCTGAGATTCCGACTCTGGCACACAAAGTTGGTGTCATTTTGCCAGACCGGCGTGTTGCGTGTGTGGTTACCAAACAGTTTCGAAGTAGTAGCTTGCTGTGTTCCATTTTGACGTGCTTCTTGTGCAGAGCTATCTCTCTCTCTCTCTCTCTCCCCTCTCTCTCTCTCTCTCTCTCTCTCGGTGAAGTTCGCTTAACATTGCGGTGGTATTAGTGCCTGGAGTTTATTCTGTTTGCCTGCAGTTTGTTCCGTCTCAGCAAAAGTGTTGAACTAGGCTCTGAAGCGGTGTAACTAGACACTATGGACGAGTGTCTGACACCGTCAGCTGAGACGCTCGGCATTCACTCCCGCGGTGTCTGGGTGTAACTGGGCTTAGCACTGTCGTTAGAGGCCTGCATGGGATGGGAAAACGGATGGAAGTCATCTTACGATGTAGGACAGGATGAGACTCGTTTTTCTAGGCTGCATTCGGACTGGGACGGCATGACATTTTTGTGGGAAAACGTCGCGAAAAAAACTGAACAGAATGGATTGTTCCGTTCATTTGATGTATTCTGTATAAAAAGCAGGCTTAATTAAGAAGGCACTATGTAGACGCTAAAATGGTGTTCCATTGTGACCTCTTCTAGCCAGTACCGAAGGCACCAGCCGTCTCTGAGAACTAGTGTTAGTACCATCGGTGTGGCAGGTGGAAGTGAGCTCCCTTTCTCGTCGGGAGTAGACTATTTGGAACGAAAAGCCGGTGCTTTAGCAGAGTGGGTGTCGGGGTTTCTCAGGTCAGCGTTCATCTGCTTCCAATCGCATCCAGTATGGTGGACAAGGATCAGCAGGGAGTCGGCCGCACCCTCCGACCCGGACGGCGTGGAGAGCCTGCGCCAGTCCGTCAAGTCTTTGGACGTGTCTGAGGACATTCCCGCCAGCACAACCGGTGAGTGCTCTCTTTTTCAGCTGATCTGATTGATTCCACCTGATGCGGATGATCGGCCGTTACCCATATACCATTGTCTCGTGTTTCCGCCCAGAAGGCTAATGGTCTGTGTGTGTGTTTCTCTTCGTCTTTTGCCGAATCGGTGTGCGTCACGCTAGGGTGGAATTGCCCCACCGCCATGTGGTCACCCCCCCTCCCTCCCTTTCGACGCCGGTGGTGGAGGCGTCCTTGCCTGGGTGCTTTGAGCCCCACTCATGGTAAGCCCCGGAATGACGAAATTGAGAAAGTACCCTTGATCCTAAGTTCCTCCACCATTTGAGCTTTCCTAACTGGCCCTGTAGGATGACCTGCCTCTGCCATATGTCCTTTTCTGTCGGCGTCCTAGCATTGTGTCCATCCTTCATGTTAAGTTTCAAATAAACGTAAAAGGCTTCATTTACCACTTGCCCGATCCCATGTCAACTGACCTCTCAAATTATTCAACAAACAAACTAGTAGTCGACAGTTGTGAATGGCGTTAAAACAGGCAACACCCTCCGATTACAGAAAGTGTCATACCTTTCTAGTTTTTGCATGTGCAGAACAATACAGATAGATGCGGATAAGCAGCAATAGTTTGTGTCTATATCAAACAAAAACGTAATTTCTCGCGAACAAAATTTTCGAAAGGTTTCCGTACACATTCTTAATTTTACGCAATAGCGGATTCTTTGAAATTGGAGACCCGCGCCATCTAACGACGAGCTCATCGTGGTGTTACTACGTACCCCGCAGGGAGGGGAAATTCATCCTTGCCCCTCCTGGTTTTCCCTGAAGACACAAAACTAATTAGACGCAGAACTATGCACAGTACGTACCTTATCCCTGACCAATTTCGTCATCGAGTCCCACACATTTTTTACTTCAGGTCTTGTCAGGCCAGGGAGCTATTTAAGGTCATGGGACTCGACCTCAAAGTCGAAAGACACGAGTTTGAATCGGTGCCAAAGGTATATCTACCAACCGATCAATTCTAAACTTCCAAAAAAGATGGAGTCTGGATTCTACAGATCTGCTATCTTGGAATTTTACTTGTTTTGTTGACCAAGTTTGGGTCAAACATTTTGATCATCCCGTTATGAAGCTATTGGGAGAAATGTAAAAGCTCCTTTTAAGTAAATACGAGATAGATCAATTTGGAAGTCCTCATACCGTGTACTATTCGCACGTGCCTGACGATCAGATTGGGCGTACGATCAACTGACCCGTCAGAGGTCATCTGAGGTCAATGGAGCAGGCTGCGATTCTTGTGTCAATAACTCCTCACTGAATTGAGACAGAGCTCCCCTTTTGATGTATTGTGATCTTCCTGTCGCTGGGAATCGATTGAGTACGATGTGACCATACCAAGTCAAGATGTAGCCCTGACCAGGCTTGAAATCCAGTCATTTTTACCATTTGACCTAGTGCGAACATGCTATGCTCCATTCGTCTCGCCACGACGAACCACTCCAATGCTTCCCGAACCCTGGCCCTAACGCCGTTCAATAAATATCTATAGTGCAAATGATGTTCCTCATGGTAGTCCATACCTGAATATGGCACAATGCTAAGTAGGAGAAGGGAGAACTAACATTAATGCTACCATAATTGATACCATCAATGTTTTACAAGAGCTCAGAGCTAGCATAATGATCGAACTGTGTCCTAAAAGTGAGCCCTGTCAGACGTGTTAAAGGATCGGACGGGACCGTGTCAGAATCACGGCTCGGATCTGGTACCGGTTGGCACCTCTATTAACCTCCCACGCACAACTTTCGCCCAATTAGCTTTGACTAGACTGAAACTCAAACCGATCCAGCTAACGCGTGACTCCATCAGTTGGCTTGAATTATGCATGAAGTGATCGCTCTTACTCGTAATATGGATCCAAACACACTGGGAGAGGAGAGATGCTGTATGTTCCAGTGACGTACATAGTACGGTAGGAACAGGGTAAACATTTTTCGTGGGAAACTGGTCCGTAGGATCGATTAGGTTCGTGTTTTTATTGCCCTCCGCTGCTGAAATTAGGACTCTATGTCGAGTTTACTCCGCCTTCCGCGGCCCCGTCGTATGATAATCTCCATTGGCTGAATGTTATTGACGGTATTACATGCATCATGGACGTCACTGCATCCTGATATGCGTTATTTTATTGGCGTACTGTATAACCACCTTTATTTAATTGGCAATATTACCACCTTGGAAAACCACCTTCTGTAACTAAGAAATAGTGTTAGGTGTTCTATCGGAGGCAGGCACACAGATTGTGGGGCCGGGGTGGCCTAGTGGCTTCGTTGCCAGTCTTCGGATCGGATAGCATGAATCAACGTGGGTTCAAGCCCCACGGCGGGAAACCGCCTTCCGTGACCGATCTGACCCGATGGAGAGGATCCTTTAACTCCCGCGTCAATACTCCCTGTAATTGGGCAAGTGTGCCTGTTGGGAGTGGTCCTAATAAAATAAAATAAAAATAAAATTGCTGATGACTCAATATATTTTACTCGGCTCAACTCTAACTCAAAGCGTAGTAATTGACGCATTTATTGTTTCGTAAATAGTAAATGGTTATGTTGATCTCCGTCATCATGCATAAATTAAAAAAGTAACGTTTTATGTTCATATGAGTTTATAAAAGGCCAAAAAGATCGCGATAAAAAGATATGTTAGCTAACGATATGATGACATCTCTTTCTGGCCTGTTTTCATAATGTAATATAAACGTCAGCCCGATATTTGTTTAATTTCTTCGACTCTGATTCGGATTCAACTTAACTCATTGATGTGATGAGTCGACTCTGACTGAGCCCAAATCCAGAAGTCAGTCGACTCAATTCTGACCCTCACGAACAGAGGCCGAGAAATCTCCCAATTCGTCAACAATGTTTGTGATGGCAAAAATAGAACAAGTCAAGTCATAAAATCAAGAAAAATATATTGGAGCATCAAGACACACTAAATAACATTATCAAAGTTACACTTTAAAAAAAACGTAATCCTCTTCCTCCTCCTTTACCATATTTTTACTCCATATAGATTTCCAGAGCATTTTCCACGGATACTCGCGGCCTGAGGTACCTTGCCAGCCCAGGGTCTGACACGGTATGCCAGCATTAGCTACCGATATCACTTCGTGCCCCTTGCCGTTGAAACGAGTGGTACGATCGGTAAGGCAGGAGCAGCCTTCCTTCGAGAACTAGGGCACCGTCTGGTCCGTGAAACGGGCGACAAGCGCGAGTCGGAATGGCTGATGCAGCGAATCTCCGTAGCTGTCATACGAGGCAACTCCACCTCCATAACCCTAGCTGGAAAGGAAGGTGCAGATCCGCCTTCCAAACTAAAAAAAACATCACTGTACCTTCGGCCCCTGCAAACCGCCTGGCTAGATACCGCGCCATGTTCAGGGACATGGCCGGTAGGTCCCCGAGGAAGGAGAGTGAGCCGGCATCAGAGTTGACTTCCCAGTGCTAGGACCTTGTCAGTCATTAAATAGTCAAAATTTTCACACCTCAGCGTGACAAGTTGACGCTCAATCTGCCAATATAGTCCAGTCAAGTTAGAATTTTTATAATTTGGGAACATGTCATAAAATTCGAAACCCGCCATAAGATACACCATTGTGTTTGCAATTGATAGGGGCGTAACATATCCAAAATCCGCAAAAATCTACCGAGCGGATATTTTATAACAGGGTTGCAAAGTCCACGTGCCAGAGGAAAACCAGAAATTTCAAAGTATAGCGTTGTGGCGTGCAGAGCCTGCAACATCGTCCCAATGGCTATAATATTTGGGAAGCAGGTACATATGGTGCTGGTCCATTCAAACAACCTTAGCTGGCCGGTGGCCTACCCTTGGTTTGCACGTGCTGCATGTGCAAAGTCAAAATTTTGCAATTTTGTCCTTATTTACATTGTTTCCGTTATCTCTCTTGTCGATGTTTATTGTCGGATTACTGTTTTTGTTTGTCAGGTTATTATGCAACATTATCTTAAGAGCCACACCAAAAATTAGGTCTTTAGCTGTAACGGTTTGCTGCTGAGAAGCGTAACTGATGAGACATGTCGGGGCCCTTCATTTCGGGATACTGCATATGACAAGGGCTTTTGGGCCAGCCAAAACCGTAAAAATATGCATAGGGTGGAAAACGGTATACAAAGTTAAAAACAGCATAGAATTGGACGGGATGAGATATGTTTTCAGGTTTAATTCCGACCTGGATCGGTTTTAAACTTTTGAGCTATAGCGAAATGGAACGGGACGAAACTTCATTTTAGAGTCATATTCCATGTCAGTATTGTACGGAACGGTCTAACTGCATGGAATAATGTGGATGTAAATTTGGCGTATGCTGACATCACAAGTATATACTACGTCATTTTTTGCTATAAGTGATGGGTTGCTTTTCCGTGGTTTCATGGTGACTCCGTTGTTTAAATTCTTGAATTTGTTACTCATGAGCGTTTCTTGGAATAAGAGCTTTGCAAATGTATTAGGCGCCGAGGTCAGCAGCCATTAATGCGTAATATGTCTGCGAAATTTTGTGCTATGGTTTTTGAGTAAATGCTTGTTTACAGTACTCGGCAAGATTGTGAGTGCCGATGTTAATTTGTTTTTGAATCATTATCATGGTGCTTTGTTCGTTTTGAGGGGTTGTGTATGACGAGTCGTTGGATGTAGTGGCCCTTTCTAAGAAGGCTGCCTTGGCCGTGACGAAAAAAATCAATTAGACAAGGTGATGGTGATGAAATTCATATACCAGCTTGGTCATTAGTGCATTCCAAATGCCGCAGAATTTACACGGACCGACTCGAATGCGACAAAATAAGAGATCGAGGAGTGCTTCGTGCACCTCTATAGCTGAAAATGATATAAAAAACGCCAGATTTACCCAAACCTTAGGCGATACTCAAACCAAAATAGTGTTAAAACAGCACGTGGTCGCCCAAAAGACTGAATGACGGAAAGCGTTTGAAAATACCGTATAAAAGGCCCTGCTTTCAGATAAAATACAATGAACCAGGAGCTTTGGGGACTGGAAAATGGTATATACCGTCCGGAATATTCCACAACTTCACGAAGAGTAGTTGGGCACGGACCTTGTTAACACGCGCCCCGCTGGGGGGGTGAAATTCGCCCCCACCCCCTCCTGGTTTTACCCAGATAGCTCAAAAACGAAGAAATGTAGAACAACTAAACTTGCAGTATCTTATTTCTGATCAATTTTACACATCTGACCAAAATTTTGAGTCAAGGTGATGTCAGGTTAAGGAGCTATTCAAGGTCAAGTGACCCGACCTCAAAATCTCAAATCACGAGTTTGAAGCGGCGCCCAGGGAACATCAGCGAACCGATCAGTTTGAAACTTCCACAATATGATGAGGTCGTTAGGGACTACAAATCTACTGTCTCGGAATTTTTACATTGTTGACCCAAGGTGAGGTCAATTTTTTGGTCACCCCATTATAAAAATAGAATGGGCTCGTTTTCAGCAAATACTGGATAGATAAAGCTGAAAATCCTCAAACCGTCTACTCTTACCACGATATTGACCATAAAGTTGATTTTTTGAGCATCTGACCCCTCAAAGGTCATATCAGGTCACGGGATCATAGAGTGATTGTTTTGCCAATAACTTCTCACTGAGTTGAGATAAAGCTCCCATTTGCTTGCATTGTGCTTATATTGTCATGGGGAGTCGATTGATATGAAACATGGCCATACCAGGTCACTCTGTGACCCTGACCTAGCTCGAGGTCAGGTCATTTTTACTATTTGACCTAGCAAGGTCATATTATACATCATTCGATTTGCCGCGATGAGAGGAATCAAATGATGCATAAAGATTTTCCCTAGCTACCCTGAGGGCAGATCTAGAGAAAGAAACGTACACTGCTCTGTTGTAAGCCTATGGAACCTTCTTTGACCTATGCTGTCCTCAATATTGACCTGACATAAAAATTCTTCGTATAAAATATCTTCGTCTTGTCAAGAGCTTTCGAATGCCGCCCATAAATTTTCTTTGGCTTTCGTGGGTAACGAGATACGGAGGGGAAGGCGAAAAACGCCCCCCAGCGGGGCGCGTCATGCCAGGGACCCCAGCGGGGCGCGTGTTAAATGTCGGGAGGGAAAATATAAGCTGTACGCCTCATCGAGAGCACCGACGGAGCTTCTCTGCACCAAGCACTTTGCAATCAAGAGGGAAGAAACTAAGGACAGGATCGAAGCTGTTTCCCAACAGATCAACGATGATATCGCTTCTGTTCATCAGTGCAAGAGCATGTACCCATCTTCCAGGGATCTAGGATCAGTTGAAACGAGTCTAGACTTTCTACCTGAAAGTCTTCACTATCTACTAGACCTTATAGTGGCAGACAGGTCAACAGACATGAAAGTACGGATAGCTTCCATAGGTCAGGCTATCATGCAGGCTGCTCGTCCAGGGTCATTTATGGGAAAACATAGCTACAAAATATAACATATAATAATGAAATATAATAAACATAGTATAACACACAAAACAAAACATATCCAAGGTCCCTATGGGAAGCGGAGTAGCTCCCCCTTTGGACTCTCGAGGACTCTCTGGGCTCATACTTCGATTTTATAAATTCGTTTCATACCAGCATAAAATTCACCATCGAGCACACAGGCACATCTGGTTCCATCCCTTTTTTGGATACGCTCATCACGGTTTCCACTTCAGGGGCCTACACGGCTGAACTTTTTGCAAACCGAAGGCAGCTCCTCGGCTCAACCTTGTTCGCTTAAAAAATATGTCATCCGGTCACAGTTTCTTCGAGCACTTCGTAGATCATCCTTCGGAAGCCCTCGTAAGAGGAGCCTCAAAAACTATTTTCGACCTCTTCTAAAAATGGCTACCCAAACCATCTTCTAAAAAAGCTGCAGGTCGAAGCTCTAAATCCACGCCCCAGGCCACAAAACCGGGGAAACGATGCTCCTCTGATTCTACCTTTCGTTGATGACGCTCTCGGTGACCAGGTCAAGCGGATCGTTCGAAATTCTGGCCTTCCCATGCGGGTGTCGTAGAGAAGCGGCACGTCCCTGAAGGATCTTTTGGTCAGATCGGCGCTGGAACCAGTAAGGTGCCCTGGGGGAGGTCGTTTCTGCCACGCCTGTCATGCAGGTACCCATGGGAAGTGTCATGCCGAAAATGTAATTTATAGGATTGATTGTAAGCTTTGCGAACCAGGCAAGTCATTTTATATCGGTGAGAGCCAGAGGGCCGTTAGACTCAAATTTAACGAGCACTTAGGTAACTCTAGAAATAAGAGGCAGGAAACACCTTTCGGACAACACAGATTAAGCATGCATACGAATGATGAGCTGACAGCTGACAACCTGAGCTTCAAAATTCTAAAATACGCCAGAGATTCCCAAACAGAAAAATCGCAAAATCATTCCTCATTCGGCGATACAGACCTTCTATCAACACTCAAACATCATCCTGGCCATCTGTTTTATCATCAGTTTTATCATCTTTTTGGGATCTTAGGATATTCCCAAAACACTGTATAGCTTTGCCATATAGCTTTGGTCCCAAAGCTCAGTTTTTTTCGCAAGCAATAAATAGGATTGCAAGAAAAAGTGTACGAAATGTATCGTGAGAAAGTTTAAGATAAGACGATATCTCTCTTATCTAAAATATATCTTCACATATGTACTCCAATATGTACTCACTGTTCACGTAAAATAAAGAAATATGGGGCACCAATAAATGTATCCCACGATGTTGCATCTTGGTGATAGCTAAATGGAACAGTCCTATTCACTGCCACAAAGACAATAATCCAGATCTTAAAAATTTGGGGGTTTTAGGGTGCTTCAGCTGCCAGGGCTCTTTAGCGAATGTATCAATCCCCACCCTGGAGGTACCGTAAACCAAATATGATATCTTCACATTGGAGCGACCATTTCAGTAAACCCAGGAATCTGTTGGCCTAGTGGTTGTTACTTCATTACCAACCACTTCAGAATGAGACACGTGATGAATAACCAACCAACTCACGTAATTATGCAGCCGAATTAAACATTTTCAAGGTTTGATCGGCCTCAAAATGGGAGTTGCATGTGCAATCCATAATGTAAAGGAATCCGACTTGTCCTAGCAATTAAGCTCTTCAGCAGCAAACCGTTACAGTTAGAGACCTAATTTCTGGCGTGTCTCTTTAGAAAATTTGCATAATGACATGACAAACAAAAACAGCAATCCGACAATAAACATCGGTAAGAGAGCTAACGGAAGCAATGTAAACAAGGACCAAATTGCAAAACTTGGACTTTGCACGTGCAGCACGTGCAAACCGCGGGAAGGCCACCGGCCAACTAAGTTTGTTTGAATTGACCAGCACCATATGTACCTTCTTCCTAAATATTATAGCCTTTGGGACGATGTTACAGGCTCTGCACGCCAGAACGCTATACTTTGAAATTTCTGGTTTTTCTCTGGCACGTTAACTTTGCACCCCTGTTATAAAATATCCGCTCTGTAGATTTTTGCGGATTTTGGATGTGTTACACCCCTATCAATTGCAAACACAGTGGTGTATATTATCGGGGGATTTAATTTTATGACATGTAAATGCTAACTTGACTGGACTAATACGCCATTTAACCCATTAACGCCCGCACCTACTTCCAGCTTTCAGATTAGTAAAACAAATGTTTTCCTATATTTAGATGATGCCAAATAAGATGTTCCAAAAGTTTTAAACCGATACCACTTTTAGATTCTGAGATATGACACCGGACAAAAATGACCCGCTGGGCGTTTGGGACATCGGCTGGCACTGCACGGCCGGCTCCCGGGCGGCGCAGTCACCGCACTCAGCGGCCCGATGCTCATCACTTTTACTGCAGTTTCGTGTAGTGTTTTTATTACCTCTTGTATATTGGCCATATTCAAATGCTTAGACAGTTTTATCCTCTCCAGATTTAATTATAGACAACAATAACCGCATATTTGCTTATAGTATGCAATAGTGGCTAACATAGACTGATGGCTTGCGGGGATGGACTAAAATTGTGAAAATCATAGTATTTTTAAGAATATTTGTGAATATGAAAGGTTTTGGAAAACCGTTTCATTTGTCATTACCACTTCCTCCTCCGTCTCCCGGACTTTGTGACTCATGCTCACAGAGATTTCAACGAGAAATCGTAATATTCAGCATACAGATGTAAGGTTTTGGAAACTTAATCCGTTAGCTCCCCACGCGGTGAACATTAGCTTGATTAATCTTCAAATCTCCAACAGGGTTCATTTCCATCTTTCCAGCTTTTCTTTGAGCAAGTAGCGTGCTTCACAGTTGCATCAAGTGAACCTCCACATTTCTAGCCACGCCGCTGATCGTGGTAACGCCGGTCAGCGCATCATCTTTTCATCCTCATGACTAATATATTTTTGTGATGGAATAATTTTGATATCCACCTGATCCGCTCCGCTATCTTGCGCATTTAACGCAACCTATTTTGTTTTTTTTTGTTTTTTTGCAAAAAACATTTGATCTGTGGCATTGCTTACAACTATACTTTCTGATATATTTAAGTTTCCAAGGCGTGAGATTTCTTCTCGATCCAGGAGGGGTTCTGGATGGTTTAACGCTGGCACTCCAATACAAGCCCTAGACAAAGTCTTTGGGAGACCAAAATCCAGGGCCCTGAGTTCTGACCTCTCCCCTAACCCCGGGATGTTCACTCATGGTTGTTTCACTTCACTAGTACCAAGCCGCGACAGAAGGTACTAATTGCGTTTTAGACAGAAGTTATAAAACTTCCCACGCTTTCGCCCCTTTTATACTGCACAGGACGTTTTACACTGCACCATCTTGTCACAACAAACCAGCGCGGCGGCCGCGATAATTCCAAACTCATTTTGTCAGCTCGTCATTGGCTTTCAATCAGTGGTGGACACAAGGGGGACTAGGAAGGCTCAAGCCCACCCCCCCACCGATATTTCAGTGTGCCTATAGTAAATGCATAGCTGAGGGCTGTTCTGAGGCAATGGCGGGGAGGCTCGAGACCGCTAACCCCTCCTCCTACCCAATGAAGTCCTCAATCCACCACTGTTCCCTATCCTCTATCCACTATACACAAAGACAAGGCTCTGCTAGTTTAACAGTGAAGTCAGTGTTAATATTTTGATAAGTGTTCAAACCCCTATAAATTTTCTTTGATAACGCCTTCAGAAAACACGAACCATCCGTTATGTTTTCGTTAAAAATACTTGATAATCATTCTTAAAAATAAGACTGACCTGAAAACGTTGGAAATCATTTCATGAGCTTCAAAGTTTCCAGACGTATCGACATTGCACTAAAAACCTTCAGATTTGATGAAAAACCTCTAAACTGGCAACCCTGAATTCGCAGGCCCCACCATGCCTCCTTCCCTCTAGGTAACACTGCATACCTAACCCACCAGACGGGAGAACAGGACACATCCTTTTCCTCCTTCTCAGTGGCCCGCAGATGTCCGCAACGCCCAGCGGGTCATTTTTGTCCGCTTCATATTTGATGATGTCTCATGGCAAAGCTGTTCAAGAAAATCTTACTGTTTCTTCACCATCTGACTCCTAGTGGTCTTGGCTTAATGTCAAGCATAGAAACTGTTTTCGGCTTTCCATATGTTATTGTGAGAGATAAAATTTGCAAAGCTATCTCACGTTGGCCAAAACCTCGCCAAAATAAGTTCCTCCAAAATGATCCCATGAAAACCTAGGATTTTACAAATGCATTTTCCAGCTTCTCCACGCTCTGAAACACACATCCATATCATAAACATGAAGATCACTTCACTGGTACCGATTCTGCAGCCTGTCAAAGTCAGAGGACAAAAATGACCCGCTGGGCGTTAATGGGTTAAGATTTCAAATCTGGCAGACAGACGAAGAGGATCCGGCAAATAGTATCTTTTGGCACCGAAGCTCGATGTACCTGAGCATCATGTTTGGTTAGCAATTCTGTTGGTGACACTTAAGACACTTTTTCCGACCTCTGCTCACGAAATTGAGTCGACTCTGTCTCTGAGTCCTGACTCAATGAGTATATTTCTAACGTTATCAGCTAAAAAACAAGATGAACGGTTTAACAGTAATCACAGGTTTCAAAGTGACTGAAATCCCATGAAAATTCATAAGAATTGAAATAGAAGATGCAATAAGAATTTTGTTTATGTTTTGATCCGATAACTGGCTCTTTTGGTAAAATGAAATCCAGTGAAAAAGAAAATTTATCCATGAGAAAAAATGATTGTGCAGAATACAACTTGAGAGAACTCCTTAAATCTCTCTAGTAAAATACTTCTTATGCCTCAGCTTTTTCAATAAGGTAAGAATCTGATTTTCATTCGAAAATGTTCAACTATTGACAAAAAACAAAATAACAAAAACATTCAATCGTTGATTGATTGAAAGCAATAGCGGTATTCAGCTGCGAGATTATGGCGTGTTCCTTATAATAACGCGCTATAATCGCGCGACATGACGCTCACGTATTCCTTTGATTTAAAGATATATACTTATGTTTTGCGTTCCCTTTTCCGGGAATATTTCGTGTTAGTTGCTAGTTTCATTCATGCAACGCACTCACACACTATGTACAGAGCGGAAATTTGCATTTGCCGGTACTATTATGAGACAGCGACATCGGATTCTGCGGGCCATAGGCTGATTCAGTCTCTCCAAGCCGCAGCGCCCGGCAGAAGCCGAACCCTCGCATGAGGGCCGCGGGCGGGAGACCAGACCGCTGGATCACTTTAAAGGCCGATATCAGGCCCGTGCACCCACAAACAGGGACGCCGGCTGGCGCAGCGTTGATTCTACTACTGTGGCGCGCACTCCCCAGTGTACCATCTGTATGGCGGCCGCGGAAAAGGCTGTCACAGGTCAGCCTTGATCCAGGGGCCTTCCACACCCAAGCATGGCACCTTTGCCAGCTGCGCCACGGGAGTGGCACGTGCTTTCTTGATCGAGCCTCGGTGCTCCCTGGGACGTCCATGGCGCCCCCGAAGCGTCGGTGATAGAACCGCCCCATAGCAGCTGCACAGTGAACTGGTTTCTTGGCCTGGAGAGCGACGACAAAAAGCTTCCCTGCTAGGTCCGGCGTCATTATTCACGGTGGGGCCACCCGCACGCCTGTGCCTTAATGATAGGCGAGCGGTTTAGTACGTGTGGGTAGGACCAGCGGTCCGTCAGTGGGTGTCCGGCCTTGACCTGTCCCGCCCGGGCCGGTAATTTGCCGGCGACTCTCGGAATTCGGCGATGGTTGTCGACTGGCCCGGCGGCGCATGGCGACCACTCGTCTGGGTGAAGGAAGGCCCTGTTGTGTCTGGGAATCCTACCCGCCCGCCGGCGGCAGCTCGTGAGAGGGAGGGATGGGGTCCATGAAATAATAAATAGCGGTTAGTGATGGCGGGGAGTCAGTCTGTCAGTTTCCTGCGCCTGCCGTCGGTAACCAGTGTCTGAAGTGGCCATTCAGTTAGCTGGAGTGTGAATGAAAAACACAGCCGTCAACTGGGAAGCTTGTGGTGTCGGTGCGCCCGAGGAGAACAATGAATGCCAAATGGCGGAAGATTCAGGACTGGCAGCCGTGAGATCGGGTAGGTAAACCAGCATCGAAACAGTAACTAGCCCATCAGCAGTTCAGCGAATGCTGGCCACACTGGGACAAAAGGGGAAATAACGGCGCTGTTTTGCTATCTGGGATCCCTCTCCGCCGACATACTTTGCTCTCGTGGATCCATCTCTCAGTATATCTGCCTTTGTGCGCTGGTGAGCCGGTCGGCTCTCCCCAGCGTCGCTGTTTTGTGCGCTGTATCTGATTCTCCACTGGCACTTTGTGCTGGGCATAGCCTGGCGCTTACCCTTGCTGTTTGCCCTGGGCTTGGCTGCCTTTGTACGCTGCTTAACCCCTGTCGTTTAACCCCAGTGTGGCTGCCTTTGTGTGCTGGTTAGACCCGTCGTTTACCCCAGTGTGGCTGCCTTTGTGTGCTGGTTAGACCCGTCGTTTACCCCAGTGTGGCTGCCTTTGTGTGCTGGTTAGACCCGTCGTTTACCCCAGTGTGGCTGCCTTTGTGTGCTGGTTAGACCCGTCGTTTACCCCAGCGTGGTTGCCTTTGTGCGGTGGTTAGACCCGTCGTTTATCCCAGCGTGGCTGCCTTTTGTGTGTTGGTTAGCCCCTTCGTTCCCCCCCAGCGTGCCGGCCTTTGTGTGTTGGTTAGACTCGTCGTTTGCCCCAGCGTGGCTGCCTTTGTGTGCTGGTTAGACCCGTCGTTTACCCCAGCGTGGCTGCCTTTGTGTGCTGGTTAGACCCGTCGTTTACCCCAGCATGGCTGCCTGTGTCTGCTGGCTACCCCCGTCGTTTACCCCAGCGTTGTTGCCTGTGTGCGGTGGTTAGATCCGTCGTTTACCCCAGCATGGCTGCCTGTGTGTGTTGGTTAGACCCGTCGTTTACCCCAGCGTGGCTGCCTTTGTGTGTGTTGGTTACCCCCTTCGTTTACCCCAGCGTGCCTGCCTTTGTGTGCGGTGGTTTGACCCGTCGTTTACCCCAGCGGGGCTGCCTGTAGCGTCGCTGTCTTTGTGCCCTGGTTGCCCCTGTCGTCTTCCCCCAATGTTGCTGCCTTTTTGTGCTGGTTACCCCCATCGTTTTTCCCAGTGTCGCTGCCTTTGTGCACTGGTTAACCCCGTCGTTTTCCTCTAGCTGGGCTAGGGTTATGATAAGCAATGACGAGCTCATTCCCATTCCTGACCTGGAAAAACACTACGAATTGTGCAAACGCCAGCACCACTGTTCAGGACCTATCTTGCTGTAGCGAGATTTATATATCACAAAATTAAAAATCGTGCGAATTTCATTCGCGGGTATGTGCTTGGCTGAATCACTCAACAATTTTGCATAATGCGAATTTTTCCGGTTTCAAAAAATATCCTTTCGGTAAACGACAAATAAAACATTTCTTGCATTGTGTTACATTTCGATGTCTCTGCTTATCGGCAGCCCAAATCAGTGGTATGTGAATGTGCCGTACCAGCCAGGCTGAAAGGTTTTATTTCAATATAGAATAGCCATTTAAAAATCGATGGTAAAAGGTACACACTCGGTACACAAGAGGTTCACACTTCCGTTAAGGGTCAAATTACGCGTTGAATATACCGCCGAGGTACAAGACACAAGCTTATGCCAATATATGCGGCAAACCATTAACTTTGTATGCATGTTTGACCCGACCTGTGACACCACTTACGGAACCAGACACTAAAGATAAGATGTTATTCCACAGTTGAAAGCCATGGGAGCGCAGGGGAACATGTCTGTGGTCAGTGGACACTGAGCTTATCATATTGAAGCCTGTAGTCGAAAACACTGATTTCTGACAAAATTAAGATGTCATAAATGCAGCCTCATGGTTAAAAAGGGACTTCAAAATTAAAAATCAGTGCCGCACATTTAGTTGATAAGGCTTATTCACATACCTCACGCATAATCTTAGTAGCTGACGTGCCCTAAAACTCCAACCTTCTTCTGCTGGCGACGCTTATGTATATCTGCCTTGTCTGCAAATGCCCTCTCTATTAAAACTATCACCACCGTTCAAGATTAGTTCTAAACTATCACCACTGTTCAATATTAAGTTATGTTCAAGGAAGCACGGTGAATGAAGCCCAGTAAAGCCCATAGACGGGTACAGGATTTCCAATAGGAAGGGGCACTTCGAGCATGGTTGCGACATTTGGGGTCCAAAAGGGGCTCTTCTTGTGCCTGGGGGCACCTTTTTGGGCGACGGCGCACATTATCATCCCTCGCTCCAATTCCGGTTCAAAGCCTCGATCTCAACTCCTATGCGGAATGGCGAAGAACGCGAAGTGTGATAGATAGCCCATAGGAAATAACTACGAAGCTTTAACAGTCGCATTTTGCTCCGGTCAATGTTGAGGTCATGACAGGCTCAGAAGCGCTCCGCCGGTTCAGAGGATGCTCAGCATCGCTCCCGACGCACCCAGCGTACTTTGGCAGTGTAGTCATGGTCCGGTTCGGACCCGATCCTCCTCACTATCGGTACGTACCGAGCTCTATCGGGAGCGGACTCAGCCCGGCGCTCATTTGTCTGACGGTACCAGGTCACCGGGGCCAATAGTGCCTCGACCCGCCCACCAGACCCGTCCCAGGTCACCCGGCCAACAGTGCTTCGACCCGCCCACCCGACCCGTCCCAGGTCAACCGGCCAACAGTGCCTCGACCCACCCGCCCGACCCGTCCCAGGTCAACCGGCCAACAGTGCCTTGACCCGCCCACCCGACCCGTCCCAGGTCAACCGGCCAACAGTGCCTCGACCCGCCGCAGCGACCCATCCCAGGTCGCCCGGCCAACAGTGCTTCGACCCGCCCGCCCGACCCGTCCCAGGTCACCCGGCCAACAGTGCTTTGACCCGCCCGCCCGACCCGTCCCAGGTCAACCGGCCAACAGTGCCTCGACCCGCCCGCCCGACCCGTCCCAGGTCAACCGGCCAACAGTGCCTCGACCCGCCCACCCGACCCGTCCCAGGTTACCCCGCCAACAGTGCCTCGACCCGCCCACCCGACCCGTCCCAGGTCAACCGGCCAACAGTCCTCGACCCGCCCGCCCGACCCGTCCCAGGTCACCCGGCCAACAGTGCCTTGACCTGCCCGTCCGACCCGTCCCGGGTCAACCGGCCAACAGTGCCTCCACCCGCCCGTCCGACCCGTCCCGGGTCAACCGGCCAACAGTGCCTCGACCCGCCCGCCCGACCCGTCCCAGGTCAACCGGCCAACAGTGCCTCGACCCGCCCACCCGACCCATCCCAGGTTACCCCGCCAACAGTGCCTCGACCCGCCCACCCGACCCGTCCCAGGTCAACCGGCCAACAGTCCTCGACCCGCCCGCCCGACCCGTCCCAGGTCACCCGGCCAACAGTGCCTTGACCTGCCCGTCCGACCCGTCCCGGGTCAACCGGCCAACAGTGCCTCGACCCGCCCGCCCGACCCGTCCCAGGTCAACCGGCCAACAGTGCCTCGACCCGCCCGCCCGACCCGTCCCAGGTCAACCGGCCGACCGCCCGCCCCGCTGCACGCCGCCGGGGCTCCCTGCCCCAGTGGGACCGCAGCAGCCGGGGCGGCAGGAGCGGCGCAGGTGGGCAATCAAAACGGAAAAGAGGCCACGCTCGGATCCCAGCAGGTATTGTTTTCCTACTGTTTTGTCACGGGCATTGTTTTGGAATATCGTCAACGTGTCGTGTATGGGGTTTGCGCTGTTAAGTGAGATTAGATTCGTTCAAATCCCGTTGAAAATATAATGTGTCTTTGTAATTGGGTACCAGTATTTGTGCTCGCCTCATTTTAAACGCAGGTCCACGTTTAACTGACGGAGCTCTTCCTTGAGACCAGGCTAGCTACGGCTTGATATATTCCTGTTCAATCCGATGTCTATTCCCGATTATCTTGTAAACGTCACTTTAGCCGAAAAGGCTGGTCGATTGGCTAAATGTCTCATAAAAGATGGCGAAGAAAAGGTGTCGGTCATTTTTGCGTTAGGTAACGAAACGCTCATTGGCCTTGACACTAGCGGGGCTAGCCACCTGGTGGCAGGATACCGAAGCAGCTGAGCAACCGAGACGCTAGTTCAGAAACTGGCCGCTAGAGGGGAAGCCGGCTGTTTTAGCTCTGCCAGGATAACTGCCTTAGGATTATGGAATTATTCTGGCCATTTTTACCTACGTGTGAAAGCCAGCCGCACATGACCGAATTCGTCATGAGAGTCGTCTGGGAGGAGATAGAGGGCGTGGAGGCATTGAATCCATTACATCTAGCTAGGAATGTATGTTATTTCCGCTAAGACTCTTCGAATTGGGTCCGTATTAGCCTCTGACCTTGTGGTAAAGGCAAAACTTCACATTTTCTGTCTTTGGATCGTATTTGTTTTGTCCTTTTCTTTCGCTTTTGTCTGTACTCGTCATGTTCTCTTGAAACCTGTTCTGATAAGGTCAGTTGTGTCAAGCTAGAGCGCTAAAATAAACGTCATTGTAAAAGTCTTATGATCTCATGTCATATTAGGTCACGAGGTAGCCTCAGGGGGTCAAACCACTATCAGAATGTCATTATGTTTCACATAGCGGAGAAAATTATGACATTTTCCCATTAAATGGAGATACGCGAAAACAAATTTATTGGCTACAGGGGTCGAAAAACTGACCATTTTGGCATTCTAAATGGTGACAGCCCAAGGTGGACAAGGTGACAAAAATTAGCTGATATGTTTGCTCCAGACGAATAACGGAACAAATAGCCAAAATTTGCACATGCAATTTAAACTCGCAATGTTTTTCAACAACTAAGATGGTCCAGGAGTATCCCTTGGTATCCCAATAACTCAAAACGTGCCACATTTTGCAGCCTGGGCTGGTGACACATTTATGGTTTGGCATTTTTAATGGTGACAATCTGAACACTTTTTTGGCCCCTGATTGGCTAGATCAAAAGGTCACAAAAAGTTGTTTCAGAAGTCCTATTCCAATTTTTACGAATTCGGCCTGCAAATGCCTTAAAATTCCTTTCAAAGTCAACATTTCTAGACGACTTTACCGTTACACCTCTTATCAGTTAATGTGACGTATCCACGGCTAAGGCTATCAATTTCTCTAAGAATTAGGTTATATCTATCCTAATTAGTGATGTAGAAGTTTAGACTACTATAGAAAAAATTACTTAAGAAAAAACATTCCAAACCCCTTTTGAAACAGAAATATAGGGCTTAAAAGAAATAAAAATTAACCAATGAGAAGCCTAGGATTCTCATACCGGGGTCACGCAACCTATCTGAGGCAAAAGTTTCGTCATTCTGGGGCTGAAGCAGAAAACGACTCAAGACCCGAGGTACGAAATGGCTGAAGATTTGAGTAGGTAATTGTATTTTTTCCGTTTCTAGGGCAAACTAATTCATTTTTTAGTTTGTAAAGGCTTTGTAAAATTAATTCACATACAAATACAGGAGAGACATTTGTATTACAAGAAAACATTACTTTTCAACTTTAAATAGTTTTCGAAAAATAAATGATGGGTGAAGGTTTCAGCATTTTATCGGAACTGTTAACTTATTTCGATAATAAGTGAGTGGCCTCCCAAAATTGTGTCGAATATTTAAAAATAATTGACAGTTTCCTAATCAGGATTTTTCAACTAGCAAGAAACCACAATCATAATTTTTCGCGTATCTCCCTTTAAATTTACTTTACTAGATTGCAATGACTCTAACGGCATGAGAGCTGTGCCTAGTCTGCTTAAGCATTGTATATTTTAGTGGAAATGGCCTATCGTGACCTAACTTGGCCTCTGGAGGTCAAACATTTGGCCTGAGCGCTTAAACATGCGAAGTATTTTCTTACTGGATTTACACGAGCTTTTCAGTGCACTTTGCAGATTTGCGTTAACCCCCATATATTCGGAGTTACAGGAGGGCATCAATGGCCCCCGGTCGGGCGAAGTTGGCGCCGGACCACTGGTGGGGCGTGGGTTAAATTACGTATATGGAAATTTGCAGCGTGGCTAAAATAACAGCTTTATGGCACATTTCGGGAAATTAAATACTGCTGTGTATTAGTTCGAACACTTTCACACATATGGTGGCTTTTCAAGCGCCGTCGTAATGAACGTGAAGTGATGAAGACGATGAAAGGAGACGGTGTGCATGATATTAAACCTGACTACCTCAATTCACTCTGGTAATCAGACTTAAAGTTATTGAATGTCAGTCGTTTTGAGCACGAATAAATGATACTCTGCGGGAAATGATTACCAATTCTTTCCCGGTGTCGAATTCACGAACTCTTTAATCAGGAAATTTCCAAGAAAATGAAAAGAAAAATTAATTAAAATACAAGGGATATGGGAGTGCGTCCCGAATATAACGTATATTCCGCGGACAGATCCTGTTGAATTCACCACAGTTCTTTATCGCCCTTGCTATGTTGTAGGTGAGCAAATTACCAAGAAAATAGGCACCCGAGATATCTATCGCCTTGGCTCGCCCTGTTGTTATTTTCAACTTGTCATACTTCTTTTATTTTTGGGATTATGTTCATCAATTCCTGTCATTGCCCTTGTTTGTCTAGTTTTCCCACGAAATGTTAAAAACGAAAAGTTATTTATTTCAGAATAGTTAGGAAGGTAGTTATTGGGGTTACGCCTATATATTTAAAACTAGCTGAAGTGCCAAGTTCCCTGTTTGATTTGCTCTTATCGATGATACAACTAGATTAATTTTTGCCTCCTTTCTTTCAGTATTGGTTCCAGATCGACATGTTTGAATTTCTTTTTTTGTACGAAATGGGCGTAGATACATTTGTTCCGAGACGTATAATTTTCGAAAATAGTGTTTGGGTCTAGGATCTCAAGCAATATATCTGGATTGTATTCTAAAATCTAAGAAATGTTAAGGAAAAAAGGACGCTCAATAAAAGGATATAGAACTGTGCCCCAGTTGCTATATAACACCTATTCCGTGGACGGTCCTGCTGATGAAGCCGCTGACTTACCCCTCCCTAGCCATTGGTTGGAGACCCCAGGAGATTGGGGAGGTCAGTACTCCCTTCTACTTTGGGTCTCTGATAGGCTTTGTACGGGGCTTGTATTGCTGTGCCAGCGTTAAGCCATCCAGGACCACCACACATTGGTGCCCCCTGAGCTAGTACCTATTTTGTGCCCTTTAAAGGGAGATACGCAAAAAAATATTATTGTGGTTTCTTGCTATTTGAAAAATCCGGATTACGAAACTGTCAATTATTTTTGTATCTTCGGCAAAATTTTGGGAGGCCACTCACTTATTATCGAAATAGGTTAATAATCCCGATAAAATGCTAAAACCTTCACCCATCACTTACTTTTCGAAAACTATCTGAAGCTAAAAAGTAATGTTTTTTTGTAATAAAAATGTATATTCTCATGTATTGGTATTTGAATTAACTTTAAAAAGTCTTTGAAAATACAAAATGAATTAATACGCCCTAAAAAACGGAAAAAACATAATTACTCACGTCTTCAGCCGTTTCGTACCTCGGGTCTTGAGTCGTTTTCTGCTTCTACCCCAAGATGACGAAACTTTTGCGTCAGAAAGGTCACGTGACCCCCTATGAGGTGACTGTACGTTCTGATCGGTCAATTGTGATTTCTTAAAAGTCCTATATTTTTGTTTTAATATTATTTTTGGCTGTAACTTTTTTAAAATAACTTTTTATTTAATAGTTTTAAACTTTCATGTCACTGCTTAGGAAAAATGGGACCGGTTTCTTAGAGAAATTGATAGCCGTAGCCCGGGGGTAGGTCATTTACATCGATAAGAGGTGTACCGGTAAAGTCGTCTAGAAATGTTGACTTTGAGAGAAACTTTAAGACATTTGCAAGTCGAATTCGCAAAAATGATAATGGGACTTCTGAAACAACTTTTTGTGACCTTTTGATCTAACCAATAATTTTTTTGCGTATCTCCCTTGAAGCTGATCTGGGCCTCTTGAGTTGAGGAATTTCATCAGCAGCTCTAGGGCCCTGAGCTTAGCTGGTCACACTGAGGCTGATGAGGGCCCCTGGGCTGGTATGGGGCTCCTGGCCTGATTAAGTGCCCCCTGACTTGATCTGGTACCCCCGAGTTGATATGGTCCCCGAGCTGGTCGGGGTGCTGCCTAAGCACCCCTGATTATGTAAATTGCTAATTATACTGATGGATTCTGGGGAGGGATGTGCTAAAAAGGCATGTGCCTCTGAGCTCAGAGAGCAGTCCCCTAAACCAGGATTTCTACTAATTAATCTAAATGAAGAACTAGTTTTTCACAATTTTCAGCCCTGTCACACCATCCCCACAAAACCACCAGCCTCTTTACCTTTTTACTCTAACTGGGACTGATCCTCGAAAATATTGAACTTGATAAACGCGTTAAAAAGATATCTCTCAAATTATTCCGGCAGCAAAAATGGTCCAATGCCACTTTGCCACTCCTCCTCCTACACCCCTTGAGGGAGCCGCGGAACTTAATCCGTGTTCAACCAGGGCTCACTCGTCACGACAAAACCAGTGGACATAACAAGTGAATTTTCGACTCCAATATATCTTAGCTTGCACATAGTGAGATATCACAGGCTCCGCTGATTTCTCTGATGTTAAGTACTTCCATGAGTTGGCTGACTTGTCCTTAAATCTATCCAAAACAGTCATGTTTTGACTACTTTGATGAGATTGCGGTGAAATTTTCTTTTTCAGGTTTTAATCGAGCTTCCCTTCTCCACCAATGTTTGATTTGCATTTTTCTCGTACCAAAGGTACCCAAAAGTTAATATAATTTAAGATATAGTAAGTTTTTTAGGTTACGTTAAAAGCCACCATTTACTCCTGGCGTGCCCCTCAAAGGTGATGTGCCCCCCTCCCATTCGGAAGTTCTGGCTGCGCCCCTGCTTGTCACCGAATAGTGCTGACGGACCCAGGCCCCAAGTTCGGAACGGTGGGGGGAGGGGGGCAGCTAAGTCAATACTCTGGAGATAAAGCCTGACGCGGCTGCCCTGGAAGAATCTCTGTTAGTCTATGGAAACGTGCTACTTTCAGGAGTGGGACTTAAGCTATACTTCCACCACTGCCTGAGGCACTGATCACAGTCACGAGTCACGGTCAGAGTTCACCCACCTCCCAAAATGGTATTGTATTAAAAAACTCACATATTCCCTGGCACTCTCGCATAAAGTGGGGAAAGCAAATTTCTTCCTGCCCATACCTTGAATAAAAATGTAAGGAATCAACACGGGGAAATAACATCTTGGTATAACGCTTATGTCATGGAGCGTCGGCGTTACTAAAAAGAACTATTATATTTCACAAGCTAATAGGAGGGGATTAGGATAGATGGTGAGACCTCTAAGATTAAGATACAATACATTGCTTTACTCTTCAATTCAATACTTATTTTCAGATCACGTCTTTTCTGGTGTACGCATTGATCCTAGGGTCTACCCGTGAAGTGGTGTATTTACTCTGGTTCATTGCGGATTTCTCTCATGGCTACGGAGCGCTGCCAGCCCGACCTCAACAAAAGAGGAGGGTACACCCAATCATCCATCAATTACGCCCGCCGTGAAATACCGCTGTGCGGGGCGCGAGAGGGATAGGGCTCGTAATAGCCATGACACTTCCTCACTCTCAACACAATGCGCCCGTATTGCCCGTGGAGGCGAATTTCGACGAAGGGATGAAAAGGCATGCTTATGCGGTAACACAAGTGTTTGAATAAGGTGGCCACAGCAACAACATGTCAGGGTATCACTCAACCCTCTAACAAAAAGCTTTAGCCAGCTGATACTAAGTCGTCACCCGATACGTGCGCCGGCGACAGTCCTGATACGTGCCGGACACGACAGTGGAGCCAACCGTACAATGGCTCCGCGGTGGGTGGGGTGGAGGGGACCATCACTCAGCGCTGCCGGGATGCTTACCGAAGGGTTGGCTACAATGTACAATGCCAATTCACCGAGATAAATCAAACAGCTCCTGACAGTTTCGTGAAAGACGATTGCCAAAGATGGCACCTTTGTGTCAAAAACAGGCGTGCGTCTAAGCCTTACCTACGTCCGTCCTGGGAGGAAGCCGGAGTCACAGCACATTCACTCATACAGTGATCACGTACAATATAATGATGGGCCCATTTATAACTGAAACTGATAGTCTCCCCGCCATCCGTAATGCCGCCCCTGCCCATAGCGTGCGTTCCCATTGTGTAAAGAACCGGTCATATATAATCTACATTATACACTTCTCGCAATATAATTATAAGCTGCTGTGATTACCTGGAAAGTGAATATTTGTAAATATTTCTTAACATTTTGGTTACTGTCTTTACAACGACTGTTTCATTCACTTACGACCCAAGTGCCGCTTCCACCGATTTCGGGTGCCGAAGACGAACGAAAATTGGCGACACCTTGGATACGAACAGTGAATGCTAGACCAAAGCTCGAAGGAAAAACTATTTGAAGCTGGCGTTTTTTATTTTGTGCCACCCCTGATTTTGAGTAAGCTTTCCCCGGCATACCATTGGGCGTCTCACTTGAACATGGACCACCTTCATCGATTTTTGCTTGCCCTCTTGTTTGTGATTGGGTGCCTATATTTCATGATTGACCGCCCTTTTTTCAGTACTGGAGCACCCCACTGTAACATGCAACACAAACCCCCTTTCAAGGGGCCCGACCCCAACTCAGGGGTATAAGATCAGCCGAGGGGCCCGTAACAGTTAAGAGGTTTCGAACCAGATAAGGGGTCATTGACGGCTAATGGAGCCCTAGTGCCAAAACCTGGGTTTCAAGATAAGCATGGGAGCCCTTACCATCTAGAAGGGACCCAGATAAGCTCAGGGGCTTAGAACCAGCTCAGGGGCCCCAGATCAGCTGAGCAAGTAAAAAAAAACTCAGGAGGCCAGACCATTTGGGCCCCCAACGGGCTTAGAGGCCCCAAAGCAGCGTAGGGTCTAGATCAGCGCAATAGAGCCTGGACAAACTAAAAATCCAATGCCATCTCAGGGGTTCTTACCAGCTCAATAAACACCAATCCAGCTAGGAACCCTACGATAAAGCCAAAGACATCTTGAGTAGATCCTTTTAGGGGTTCTAGACCAGCTGGTGCCCGTCTCAATAATTCCACCATAGTGGTTCTTCTCAGCTCAGGGGCCCCAAACAGCGTGGTGGAGTCTAAGGCCATGCCAGTAAGCTCCTTTGCAATACCCTCTCATGGCCCCAGAACAGCCCAGGGACTACTTGCAAAACTTACTCGCAGGAGGCTCAAAACTATCTCAAAGGTCCAAAATCCGCTGAGAGGCCCCATACCAGTTAAAAGGACCCGAAAATCTCAGATGAATCCAGTACCAGGGTTTCAGGATTAGTGCCGGCGCCTGAATATCTAAAGTGGCCCGGAAATATTGTGGCTACAATTGGCCCCTGCCTTGCTTGCGGGACTCCTTTGGTCTCTGCCCTCCGTGGCTACAACATCCGTCCCTGCTTGGGAGTAGTAGGTAAGTATTATATCTTAAACTCTTAATTCAAGCAGGCTCCAGAATACTGTATGCGATCCGTGATGGTCCCATTTAGTGATCCTAGCTGAAATTCGGCCAAACCCTGGATTTTTGGAGATTCAATCAAATTTTGAACGGACCTCAGGGAGTTTAAGGCCAATTCATAGTTTTGTGAGCGTTTAGAATGCTCAGAAATTTCGCCCCCAAAACGTTGTTTAACTTTTCTTTTTTGCTCCCCGACATGTTTTTGTGCATATGCGTTTTTACGAAAATTTACATCTTGCACGGTTGGGCCCCCAAAAGCTATTCTGGGCCTCCTTCGAGGCCGCCCCCATCAGGGTTCGCCCCCTCCTTGAGCAATTTCTGAATCCCCTGGGGCACTAACGGTGAAAGGAACTGAACTATTCCACATGCTTACTTCCATTGATGAGTCTGATGCTATGAATTTTTTTCAGCATTTCATTGTGTGTTGGTGTGTAAAGGATATGAATTATGGAATTCTTACATTTCAGACTATTTTTTAACATGAGAATGAGGGGGATCATTGATATTAGCTGCGGGCTCATAATTTTTACAAACGTATCGTTTCCTGGATTATTTTATACAAGATGAACATGAGGCTGAGTTTTAGTCATTGCACAGCAATGTCTGCTGAATGGGGAAAGGGCTAAAATTCTGCCTCGTACCTGGCAGAGCATTATGTTTGACTCTTATTGCTTCTACGTTGACATATAAGCGTGGTATATGTTGGGTACAAAAAACTTATGGAGAGTGTGTTACTCTGTTAATATATCTGTCATTACGGATTCGAAGCGGCATCTTGAACTGGGCATCCTATGTTAATTACATATATGCATTTCTGTAGTCCAAACATAAAGCACCATGTACATTGGCTTTTCCATTGTACCTGCCGATTTGACATTTTTCCTGGCATCAAAGGTATCAAGGGCGAATTCAGAGTAAACAGAAGAGGAGAGTGGTTACCCTCTGATCAAGTCCTCGACTACACTACACTGCGATTCGGCATTAGCTGGTGCAAACCTGGTCTATGTGCCTCCCCCTCGATAATGAATCCTGTATCCGTCAATGACTAACTTAACCCTACTTCCAACGGGCTTCCGGCTACCCCTATTTCCAACAGGGGGCAGATTCTGCCCCCGAAGATTTCAAAAGTTACCCGACCGATTTTAAAAATTCACACTGCAATCGATTCATCTTGCGCTAATCTCCATTTAAAAAAAGAAAATCCCAAAATTTTGAAAATTGAGGGTAATGTTTCCAAAATATACAAAATGTCTGCCTTTTTTAGATTATCCGTAACTCTTGTCTCTTAGGCTCTATTTTCACGAAACTGGTATGGATTGAAAGGGAATTGCTTGAACATGGTGATATCTTCTATTTAGGTGAAATTAAAAATTCAAGGGCGGTTTAAGGGCCAGAATTTTGGGGGAATTATATGATTTTTGCTCGTCTTTTTGCAGAAATACATACGCCAGGTAGAGTGTGATATCTCTTATGTCAAACAAAATGATCAAATGCCAAACATATGTCAGATGTGGATTCAGGGAGGCAAAGAAGTAGGGTAAGACAAACAACCCCGCCTTTCAGGTATGGCTACTTTTCAAATTACCCCGCCTTTATCCACCTCTGCTCGCCCCGGGGAACACTCCTGGATCCACCTATGGATGGATTGTGTCAATTTGGTGTAAGGATTAAATGCATATCTTCGATGTTCTGCCCCATTCAATGCAGACACAACACTAAAATGAACTTGAGTGTGAGTGAACTCCCCCCCTCACCCCTAATTACGGTACCTGAGCACGTCGATGGCTTCCTATCATTATATAACACACATATCGGCTCAATGCATGGTTATGTTTAGCCCTCCCGTCCATTCTGTAGGCAGTATATTCACTTTGGAAGGTTCGAATGGAAAACATTGTAGACCCCCCATTATGAACTCCTGGAACCGCCCATGGCAAAACATTTATCGAAATACACATCAACGGCCGCTAATTGTAGGACAAAAGCAGCGCAGGCGACAATGCTCGGCTTCTAGACAAACCCCCAAATTAGCGAGTCAGGCGGGTACCCGCCCTTAAGATCTCGACAACCGCGCTAGGTAGCGAAAAACGGTAAAAGGCGTTGGATGACCCATCCACTACTCCATCGAAAATATTTAAACCATTTTTTGTCAGGTCACATTTAGGGTCACTAGAGGACAAAACAAGCCGTCATAGGGATAACATGTAAATTAAGTTTTTTGGCCATTACATCTAAACAAGTAGAGATAGAGCAAAACGATTTGAACTCTATGAATCCTCGCAGCAAGCCAAATCGAATGATAGATAACATGACCTGGCCTGAGGTCAGGTCAAGCTCAAATTGGGCAAAATTCATATCATTAGAACCGCAATGACGAGGAAAATCTAATGCAGTTTAAATAAACGCTCTATCTTTATTCATTACTGTGTTATTCAGTTAAAACCATTTTTCCCATGCATTTCCAATGGAGAGGTCATGGCTCGTACCTGACCTTAGGTCATCGATATCAAAAATTTCGGAACATATTTTAGATAACTCAGTGGGGTCATTGCGTGGTACGAGTTTCAATCGGATAAGTTCATCCTGTTCCTGCTTATGCTATCTTAAACTTTTTTGAGGTCAGGTCGCTCCACCTGTACTGGTGACCTGACCTGAGATGTCCTAACCTTACAATTTTGAAGAAAACAAGTTGTGAAAATGATGAGGAAAAAGGTAGGCCAAGTACGGCGGCGCTACGCGCCGCCGTTTTTATACTGCCTTCGAGAAAGCCGGGGGCGGGTACCCGCCCCCGTCAATGCGCGTGTTAAGATCCTACCTGGGGCCCCTGAGCTAAGGTGGGCCCTAAGCCAATCTTGAGCTCCCTGTGTTGAACTGGGTAGCCCCTGGGCTGGTCTGGGCCGCTGCACAGTTATAGGGCCCCTGAGCTGAGCTGGGGACCAGAGCTTAAATGGCCCCTGGAGATGTTCTGAGACCCAATATACACCGACCTTTGGGGCGCCCCTAAATTGAGCTAGGGCCCCAACCTAGTTAAATAGTTGGTGCATATGCAGAGAAAGTGCCAGAGGGGAAAGCAACCACAGGTGGAGAAAGCAGGCACCCTGAGGATCAGCTAGGGGTCGATGCAGAGGCATGGAATGAAAGACCAAGAATGAACACCAACGGTGCGAGGGCTGGTCCGAGCCAGAGAGGCGAACCGAGACGCCAGTTCTTAAAACTGATGGCAATGGAAATGAGAAATATCTTTTGTACAGAGACTAACCCTAAATCCAAAAAAGGTGATGGCCGGTCACGCTGCGCAATATGCCTTAGTGGGTTCACGATACATGTGCGAGGGGGGTTGTTGCAGAGGATATCATTTTCGTGTGTGGCACGTACATACCTTTAGTGGGCGCCTTGGTTCGTGAATGGCGAGGAAGCCTTAGCGATCATCGTGGATGCAGAATTATACGCGTGTTTCTTTCGCTTCTTGTGGGTTTGATAAACCAGACCGAAATTTTACACATAAATTGAAATAACGTTATCTGCAGACGTGGCAGCCAGCATTTGACTTGTGTCTTAAACGACTGATATTAAAAGCAAACGACAGCAATCTTTCGACCGCCACAAAATTCTCTATTCCATCGCTTAAACCCTCTACGCAAATCAGAATATTTCCACCCGGATAGGATCAACGCATGCGTTCCTATTCAACTCACGACTATTGTAACATGCGACTTTGTCTATTAAAGTCGTCGGTCTTCTGGTGCTGGAAGCTCCTTAACCGTCCATGTTGGGCACAGCAGCATACCACAGAGGCCTGTCGCAAAGAGGCCTGTCGCAAAACATTTTTACCGTCAGATAGGAACATTTAATGCTAGAGCGTTTGGAAACTGAGTAGCGGGGAGGGGATAGCAATATTGCCACTCCGCAGACGCTATCATATTAAATAAGTGAATCTAAGCATTTATGTACAATTATATACTAAAATTATATCAAACTGAAAAGTATACATGCCAAATATCTTGCAAACAAAGAATCGAGGCAAAATAAGCCCGTGCTTGGGGCAAAGTGGTCAAAATAACTTTGGTTTACTTTTTGGTTTCCTGTGCAGATATCTTGTATTTTTTGCCTTTTTGTCCCCTCTAGTGTCTTCAGAATTGAACATGGGACAAAATCATGGTACAAAACATAAGAAATGGGGATTAAAAGTTCTTCAAAATTGAGCAAATATCACTAGGGTGACCGCTTTGCCCTGGTCTCCCCTACTATTGTTTGGAACTGATCGGTTGCCAGATATTCCTTTGACGCAGCGTGAAACTTGTTATATTGGGTTCTGAGGTTGGGTTGCTTGCCCTTGAATAGCTCCTGTATCTGGCATGACCTGACAGAAAATTTAGTCAGGTGCATAACACGAATTGGGAATAAGGCACTGTAAGTTGTGCTGTCCTTTGTTTCTTCTTGTTTGCGTTTCTTGGGAAAACCAGCAGGGAGAAAATTTTTCCCCTGTGGGGCTCATATTAAAACAAACAAATAATGGAAGACAGAGGGATATTACGGGTTATTTTATTCTTTGAAGGTCATCTCTCGCTGAAAATTTAATTCCCATAACAGGCCCATTGAGGGGTGCTAGGACGGATATGATACAATGGAAGGCATTGAACAGTTAGGTATGTACATACATACATTGTTCTTGCATCACTTATTTAAAATGTCATCAAACAATTATAAAAAATCCTGCTGCCAATTCTTACAACGGATAAGCCACTGAATAATTAAAAAAACAGTACATTTTATAACTCTAATCAGTACCAAGTCGCGTAACCCAACCCTAGGTCACCGGTAAAACGGCAATGTTTGATTGTTTTTGTCAACTTAACCCGCGCCCCACCGGGGGTCCGGCGCCACCTTCGCCCCACCGGGGGGGCCATCGATGGCCCCCCCTCTAACTCCGAAAATATGGGCGTTAGCGCAAATCTGCAAAGTGCAATAGAAAGCTCGCGTGAATTCAGTAAGAAATTACTTCGCATGTTTTAATGCTCAGGTCAATGGTTTGACCTCCAGAGGTCAAATTAGGTCAAGATCGGCTATTTTCACTCAAATATGCAATGATTAAACAAACTGGGCATAACTCTTATGTCATTAGAGCTATTGAGGCCTGGTAAAGTACATTTGATAGCAAATTGCCAGTACTTTTTCCGCTATGTGGAACATAAAGACCTCCCGCCAGTGGTTTGACCGCCAGAGGTCACCTCGTGACCTAATATGACCTGAGGTCACGAAAGGTCAAAAAGTGACCTTGCCGTATATCAAATGAAAGCCAGTGACAAGACAAACACGATGGTGTTTGTTTCACCGCTCTAGCTCAGTTAGGTCAAAAGTTATTGTCAAAATACTGTTTTTGACCTCTGGTGACCTTGGATGACCTTGGAAATGTCAAAGGGCAAATATGACCCCTGGGATCCGTGAAAGGGTGTCCAAGAACGTTGTTCTGAGCAGTCTGAGTATTTGCAATCATTTTTGTGGCTTTTATATCATGAAATAGCTTTTCCCCATGCTTTTCCAATGGGAGAGGTCGCCTCGTGACCTGACCTCAGGGCACGAAATCGAAAAATCCCGGATATACACCTTGTAGACCCTGAAGGGGTCATGAAGTGTAGGAAGCTTCAAATCGATCGACTTTGAAATGTAGCTCTTACAGAGCTCTAAAGGTGAAGTGAGGTGACCTTGGTTGACCTCGTCTGGTGACCTGACCTTGGGTGACCCGGGGTAAAAAATTTCAGGGATGATGGGAAAATGATGCAGTGAGAGGTAGAGCCCTCAAACGCGGTGCTGCGCCTCGTCGTTTTTCTGCTATCCCGGAAAAACCTTAGGGGGGCCATCGATGGCCCCCGGTGGGGCGAGGGTTAAATTTAGACGTCATCATATTTGATTTGGGTCTTAACGACTCAAGGGATCTACAATTAATATAATGCTAATTATTAGTCTCTAATATATGGCAAGTGGAAAAGTAAGGTTTTTCATTGGGTCCAAAAAGTGCCCGAGGCCACAACTCAAAAACCATTAAACGGGCGCAGCTAATAATATCACAGCGATAGTCTGCGCCTCGCAAAACCGATGTGACAAATTTTCATCAAAGTCTGACATGTAAGGTGCTATCGCTTGGTCGATTTGTCGTGGGATGCCCCAATACCTTGACGCGCAAGCGATCTCGCGGCCGTGGCCTGCCCCGGCGGTCGGGTCTGTTGGGCCGGCGCGCCCGTCCGACACGCCAACAACCCCGCGCGGCGGCTGGCGGTGGGGGGAGGGGAGGGGGAAGGGGGTCGGCGTGCCGCCCATCGGGTAGTGCGCCTGACATTCCGGGACTGTAGCGTTATTCAGCCGCCACTGCGGACCTGCTGTCCCCCTCCCCCCAGTGATGGGTCGGAGAGCCCCACATACCTCCGGGTGGATCCCCTCCCCACCGGTACCTCCGCTCTGTCCTTCCGCTCAGCCGTTTCATCCGCTCGATGTGGACGGCGGGTGTCTATCTTACTTGTGTTTCACTATTTTACATTTCTTGAGTTGCTAATGGTTGGTTGGGTGCCCACCGGCGTAACTAAAGGGGCCCCGTGCTTGGGGAGCCTGGTTAATTTTACTTTAAAATTGCCACTGGTCTATTTTAGGTCGGTGTCTTACAGGCATGTATCGGTGTACGCACTATGTTACATGCAGGAGTGTCAGTCAATATATGAACGGATACAAATGATCAAACCAAGAACTGAATATTAGATGATAGCCTATATGCTGGATCAAATAAAGCGTAACAAGGTGTTATGGTGTGACCCAACAGGGTTTACGGGGCTTTCGGTCATCGCTGGCTGACCGGATAAGCGGGCAGAACCTTTGCTTTTTAAATATGCCGACTTGAAGGTAAAACTACTTACCTTAAAATCATACCAGAATATTTTCAGTTTTTAGTCACCGACTGCACAGAAAACTGCGCGTACTTAAGAGTTCAGCTTTAGGATATATCTACAGAGTAAGCTAATGAGACTTGTGTTTCTACTTTCCGTAGTTGTGAAGTGGTTCAGGGGCGTAGCCAAGGGGGGGCGGCAGGGACAGCCGCCCTTCCCTGAGGGCCCGAATGGTCCTCCTGAGGACACGAGCCGCGCGAAGTGCGGCTCGCCCGCACTATGCTCTGTGGCCAAATTTGGCATTTTATACCAGACAGGGCCCTCTTAAGCCCTCTTCAGCACTCTTTTCTGTAACAAGCAGGGCCCTCTTTGTGCTCTTTTGAGCCGATTCCGTACTTTTCTGTCGACAAATCAAGTGATAGGCCGAATCGTATTTGGCCCCACCATTGGTTACAACTTTTGCCCCCACCACCAACCTGGAAAAAATCCCTGCGCCTATGCCTAACAGAAATCTGACGAGTTCTGGCTGTTGGAAGCTTGCTGTGGGAAATGAAAGCATTTGGAACTTTTATTGGGATGACCTCCGTGTAAATTATCCGAATGGGAATTAATTAAGTTTGATTGCCTTTTTCCATTGCATCGAAACTATATGTATGTGCCTAAGACCGCAGTTCACGATGTGCCTATGTAGACAATAACAGAATTCATCCGATGTTCCCTTCATATGAAACTGTGCGTACTTCAGACCTCTTCTCAGGATATATTTTCATAGCGAATGGCTGAGAAGAGTTTATTTTCTGGTTCATATGCTTCCGGGAGTGGTTAAGATTTTTTGCTGTGCTGGTATGAATCTGAAATGGGCCATCGATCTGCCAGCAGCTTTACGACGAGTTAGATATAAGCCGAGGTCCAGTTGCTCACGAAATTGTGCGTAAGCACGGTGTTAGGCCTGCTTCTCAGTAAAGAAGGTTTTGGAAGACCAATTTTTCCGCAAATTGAACCCGAATTGTGTGTACCGCAGGCGCTTGCTGCCCAGCGGAAATCTTAGAAATCTAGGCCGGTGGAGGCTTAGTAAGCCCCTTCCAAGAGGGGACATACCCTTAGCAGAAGTCTTAGCTACGCGTAGTTTCGTATGCAGCGGAAAATGTGCTATCGATTGGTATGCCTTCACATTCAGTGCATTTTCCCGGAGATCGGCCCATTTTAAAATGCGAAAATATTTCTACTCGCACGGGTAGAAAGGTCTTCGCATCTTAAAATGGGCCGATCTCTGGCAAAATGCACTGAATGTGAAGGCATACCAATCGATAGCCCATTTTCCGCTGCATACGAAACTGTTCGTACTTAAGACTTGTGCTAAGGGAATGTCCCTCTTGGAAGGGGCTTTCTGAATTCGTCACCGATTTCTGCGCTTCTTGTAATGGTTAAAAGATACTGACACGAGGGTATGAATCTGAAATGGGCCGATGACCGGCACGTAGCCCAGAGTAGAATTGGGCATGGCGTGATAGCCAAGATCCGATTACATACGAAACCGTTGGAAGCTAAGGTTTTGTTTCTGATCCTTATTAGATAAGAGCGTTTTTCCTACAAATTTAGCCAAATATCGGGCGTCGCGACGCTTGCCACCTGGCGGAGATCCGGGGAACCTATGCCACTGGAGCCCGCCCGACTCAATCACTAATGATCACGGCGGTGAGACCAGTTTCCGTAAAGTAAAACGCTGTCTTAGCAGAGGTGTCGAAGGTATAAAATCGAAAATGGTACCACTGCATAGCCCAGACAATTGTCTTTCATTACCAGTCGGTTCACTTCATTGTTCGTTCACCCTGCTTTTACTATGCAGCATTCAGTAACCCCGGGTATCAGAATTGATCGTTACCTAACGGGGCTCAGATCAATAGTGGGGTTATGATAGGCAGATGACTGGTTACAGAACGTTTTGTTCCAATAGCATCGGACTGGGTTGAGTCGGGGTTATATTTTAGGCCTCATTCAATTCCTTTTGATATGACTAATAGGATAACACCTTACCTGACCATATTAGGTCAAAAGTTTAAGATTACCTGACATAAGATTAGGTCAAGTTAGCTGTTTCTTTTCACAGTCAATATGCATATCAATTGACTTTTAATTAAGCAAAATTTCATAGTCATATCAAAGTGAAAGCTTTATCAAAACATCCCGCGAAGTTATTGACCCAAGTCTGAAAACCTGCTAAAGTTATCGCAGTGGGCTTCTCTGAGGTCACAGGTCGAACTTTACAACATAACCCTGAGGAGTTGTCTAAGACACCGCGATTTTGAGAATGGAGAGCGACTTCAAGTTGTATCTACAGAACTGGAGCCGCTCACGTCCAGTTCCCGTCTCCCCCCATGCATTTCCAATTTCGGGATCATGACCTGTACCTGACACCAGGTTATCGACAAAAGAGATCCCCTTAGCACAACTTGTGCTCGGTAGGCGTATTATTTGATATGAATGTCAGACCCATATATAAAGCCTATTTCACTGGTGCCACTTGAAACATTCTTGGAGGTGAGATCACTTAACCCGGATAATTGACCTGACCTGAGATGACCCAAACCTTAAATTTGGGGAAATGTATTGATTCACATATTGTTTTAGTTTTGGACAGGTATGGATTCGCACGGGAAAAATTTGGGGAAAGTTGTGTCATTTACCCGGGCAACATCAGCAGCTTCAGAACGCTCTATTTGCGCACCGGCTGCGAGAGCGGACTTACCGACTCATGCAACCGGGATTCCCGGAGGTAGTCTCCCGGATACATGAGTTGATGAGTCCGTTCCCGTGCTCGGTACGCAAATATAGCCTACTCTAGCTGCTGATGTTCCGGGGATAACTGATTAGAAATACCGCGATCCAAGTGCTGCTGCTCTTTTGACACCGTTGGAAAAACCGCAAGGGGGTGTCGAAACCCCCACCCCTTTTCGAGACGAGAGATGAGGTGTGAGCAATCAGGGGTGCCAAAATTGCGCCGTGGGGGTGCCAATATTTTCATCCTGTGAGAGGGGAATAGCGGTACAGGCTTCCTTGGTCCCTGGTTTAGCTTCTTTATTCTATTTGTAAAATAATTCGTTTCGAAAGTGGATAGTAGGAAACCAATGCAAAAAATGTTGAACATGTTCTAAACCAGCTCCGGTCGCTTTGAGGCTCGTGGCTGCACCTGGTGCCATCTGTAGGTGGCGTTAGTTTTGTGCTACGATTTCCCGCCAGATTCAGGTGACACCGGTGGCGAATCTGTGTTCGGCTTTGGCTGTGAAATGGAAGGGCCGCCAGGCGTTTCTCTGCATCAGGACTCCATCCGAATTTGGCCGCCAGAATTTGTTTCTCTGCAAAAACTATGGACAACAATCCAATGTAACAGTGTTGAGTGGAACAGGAAGTACAGAAAACACGATTTAGCGTAAAATGTCGGCGAAGAGAAAGATAGAGGCAATACATATAATTCTAACTCGTGCAGCGGAGCACGGAGCATAAACAAACACTTTGATATTTACGACCCCGCTCATCAAATGAAAAACTGAAAGAAAACATATTAACACGCGCATTGACGGGGGGCGGGTACCCGCCCCCTCGGGTTTTTCAGAGATAGTAGAAAAACGGCGGCGCGTAGCGCCGCCGTACTTGGTATACCTTTTCCTTCATCATTTTTACAACTTCTGTGAAAATTTTAAGGTTAGGTCATCTCAGGTCAGGTCACCAGTACAGGTCAAGTGACCCGACCTCAAAAAAAGTTTAAGATAGCATAAGTCGGAGCAGGGTGAACTTATCCGATTGAAACTCATACCACATAATGGCCCCACCGAGTACTCTAAAATATGTTCCGGTATTTTTGATATCGATGACCTAAGGTCAGGTACGACGCATGACCTCTCCATTGGAAATACATGGGAAAAATGGTTTTTACGGAATAACTCAGTAACGGATGGTGATAGAGCATTTATTTTAGCTGCATTGGACTCGCCTGGGCTTTGCGGTTCTAATGATATGCATTTTTATATAATTTGACCCTGACCTGACCTCAGGTCAGGTCAAATCCTTGATTTGACCTAGCAAGGTCAAATTATATATCATTCGATTCGGCTTGCTAAGAGGATTCATATAGTTCAAGTCGTTTTGCTCTATCTTTACTTGTTCAGATGTAATGCCCGAAAAACTGAATTTTACATGTTTTCCCTATGACGGGCATGTTTTGACCTCTCGTGACCTTAAATGTGACCTGACAAAAAAATGGTTCAAATGTTTTCGATGAAGAAGTGGATGGGCAGCCCAACGCCGTTTACCGTTTTTCGCTACCTACCGTGGTTCTCGAGATCTTAGGGGGGGCGGGTACCCGCCCCCCCCGTCAATGCGAAGGTGGCTCAGACCCCCGTCAATGCGCGTGTTAAAGGGGCAAACACTGACAAATGTTATATCATAGGTGATAGCATTATGCAGTTGGGGATGGGAACTCACCTTTCTCATTGAGGGGGTAGAGGACCATGCACCTGCAAGATGCTAAAGGAGATAATTCCCCCAAACGGCTCGGCAAAAGCGAAAAAAACTGCACTAGTCGACAAAAACACTTCTTCCGTGAACATCGCGTGACATAAAATTGCAGTGGCACGGGGGCTCGGAACCAGGTTTGGACTCTGCTATGTTCGTCGTTCATTTCTACCCCTCTCCCCGCTCACCGAAATATCTGTCGGCTGGTCAGCGCAATGCTCAGCCCTGGAACCGTCTCTGGGTGCAATTGATCAACACTGGATCCGACAGTCATTCTGGTTAAAACGGCCCAGTTTAAATGTAGGCGTCTTGTGGCGCCGCAGGAGACGCCGGCCTCCTCCCTTCCTAGTGCCACGTGACATTCCACTCAAATGCATTATTACTAAAGAATTTAATTTCCAACTGATTGTTGGGTCATGGCCAACTGGCACAAGTGGAGGTATGTCGTTTGGAGGCAGGAGTGCGTGACGCCTCCGAGACATCAAGGATGGTTATGCCAAAATGATAATGAAGGGGAATAATGAATAAAGGAGATGACAGGTAGGTAAGCTGCAAGGTTTTGCTACCTTACCACCTTAGTTACTTTCCCTTCTGTACCTATAGTTATGGGAACCAACTGTCGTTTCACTTGCGTCTGTAGTCACTTCATTTGTTTATTCATTTATTTTGCATCACAATGGTGACGATAGTATTAGAACAAGTCACAACATGAACATACAGCTCATTTTTGAATCGCTACATCACGTGACTGCTGACCATTAGGCCTAGAAGGCGAGGGGGCGCTGGGAAAATCCCAGTCGCAAGCAGACGAAGAGAATACTGCAAAATCCACCCGCGGGACATGGCTCTCAAAACATTGGCATCAGCATTTCCTGCCGCTACTCCAGTCACGGGACTTGTCAGTGCAGGTAGATACTCTGCAGGAATAAATTGGCCTTGATAAAACAGACTGTGCTACACTCATGAAATTATAATCTTCCAAAATGTCCGTCTTCGTTACTATCATGGTGTCCAGTCATTAAGACATTGCGTTGTCATGACTGTCATTTTCAGTGAAAATTCGGACGGTCAGGAGGCCACGCGTTGACAAGTGCTGGCAATAGGGGCGAAAATAGTAACAAGACGTGCCGGCAATAGGGGCGAATCTCTAGCACCAAGTAGGCGACTATGTGCTTGGCGCAGTGCTTGAGCTTTGAATTAATTAGAGGGAGCCAATACGAAGTCAAGATGGTGTGAAGCTTTCGAACTTACTTAATGCACTGCTATTGCATTCTGCAGGGAATGTGTTTGTGTTTCTACCGGTGGGCATTACGCAAAAAGTGAAGGCAAGGCAGCTAAGTAAAAGTGTATCTGATTTTTACGAAATTAGAAATATTTTTGAAAGTCTGGGTAGAACATGCAATGCTATTTGTTTTGGAATCAGGTTGTTTTCAGCTTGTGAGTGAGCTATATTTTGTCCTTTTGGAGTGAGCAAGGAGTTCCGGTGAACCCTGTGCTGTAGCTTTCCATTCTGCCCTCCACCAACAGTGTCAGTGAAACTGAACAGCCGCTTCCCCGTATACTCCCTGGCTCGTGCGGTCCGCAGCCCTACTCATAGGGCCCGATAACCCCACTCTGTACGCCTGTTCGAACAGGACACGACATAGCACCGTAAACGCCCCGTAATAGACCGTGTGGGCGTCGACCAACGCGGCAATGGTCTCCGGGCCTTTGCCCTCTACCGGGAAGGCTTTCACCTCCCCCACGCGAGGAAAGCGCCATCTCCGATAAAGGCGGAGCCAGCCGGTCTTCGAGCGTTGCACCGCACAGATGAGGGTACGGATCTCATCGGCTGAGGATACACGCGGGGAACTGGGGGGAGGAGGCACCGGAGCACGGTGCCCCCCTTAAATAATAGATTTTAACACTAACTCTATGGCGTTGACTGGAAAGAAATGGGCCGAAAAGCCCATGGTGCCCTCCCTCCTTAAATTCGGGTGTCCTGCCGTCACTATGAGGAGAGATTTTACATTCACCACTCTGAGCAATTATTACACCATGCACAAACAATAGCAGACCCTGCACTTTCGTTCGTGTCAGAAAAAAATAGGCGCCTCGTCTGGGCCACCAAAAAAGCGAAGCACACTTCGGTAGAAATAGCAGACATGTAATTTTATTACGCATGAGGCCGGCGGGCGGGAGAACTTTAGTTATGGGAAAATAAACTTACCGACTCCGGGAAGGGTGTGGATCTCAGGAAAAATTGAGGACTGCAGCTGTAATGCGTAACGTCTAGGATAAAACAACACTGTAGTGTCATCTGTCTCTGTAAAAAAACACTGTTCGTGGTACAGCATAGGGCCTGCTTAGGCACAACCTAATCCACATAGGAACAGGGCTGCGTACTTCAGCCTCCTTATTTGCGTACTCTTGCCAATCCACTCCGGTAGGAGCAGGGGCGGACGCAGACCCGAGTTTTGGGGGGCCAAACCCATGTCTGCCTCTCCTCCTGGGGGGGGAGCGAAAAATGTTTTGCTCTATAGACCTAGTGTAAACACCTTTTTTCAAAAAATATCTCCGACGTTTGGGGGGCAAAATATAGTTCGCCCCCCCCCTCCAGCGTTTTGGGGGCATGGCCGGAATGCCCTCCCCTGCGTCCGCCAATGGGTAGGAGTACGCATTTGAATTCTTTTCCGTTTTTGACTGGGGACGCCAATGTAATGGGGACAATGAACTGAAGCAGCCGTTTTGCTGAGAAAATAGATTAAGCTAGCCCACCATATGACAATTTAAAACAGCCGGTATTCATTTAAGACGTGAGCGTGTCCGCAAAGTTAAGTCGTCCTCTTGTACGACTTTACTCTATCTTTTGTTTTTTCATGGTGCCCCGACATGATACGCTGGAACGTTTACGTAATTTATATCGTAGTAGGGAGAATTAAAAGTGAATACGTGCCTGTAAGTTGTCCCAAAACTAACCAACTTTTCCGTCACAAAATTAACCACGTTAAGGCACTCTTATCTGGCTCAGGCCGACATAAGTGTTGATAACATGGCCTTAGGTACTCACTGTTGTTGACGTCTCTCACTCCGACTACGTTGACGGTAGAGCCCTCTGCTAGCTTCGAGAGCTTCGCAGTGAGATGCCCCCTCGCCTCGTCATTTCCCGGTATCAGCCACATTATTCCCATCATATCCCGTTATGGTTGTCAATATATTGGATAATTATTATTATTATTTTTGACAGTGAGCTGCTCCTTTACCTTGTCCTTTTCCATGATCCGTGCCACATCATCCGACAGTTGAAGGCAAAAAGGTAGTGTAAAGACTCCGGAGAAGGGTACTGAACAACAAATGCACAGAAACAACAGGCTGCTGACCTTCAGGGCTCCAGACCGTCACTTTGAACCGACCCTCATTTTGTAGATTTTCGAGACTGAAAGCGTGTCAAGGCCCATGAGTGATAGCATAGTTTAAACATTTGTTTCGAAATTATTTAAACACCCTTTGCACCAATTATGTCTTTGCATGCACGTTTGTGACAAGTTTCCCTTCATTTTGCTTGAACTGTTTATGAAAGGCATATAGAAATACTTGTTTAGGACCGTCTGTGGAACATAACTATGCTCAGTATAATTTGCCCGGGGAACATAGCTTAACTCAGCGATGCAGAGTATAAAAGATATAAGCACAGAAAGATGACAGACACTGCGGTGGCTTAGTTATTGAAGCCGTGGTATGCATATGAATATAGGCCTCTTTTCCAGGATTGTCGTTCGGGGAGGGGCACATGGCCTGGAGTGCCACTTTTAGATGGCAAAACTCACCAGGTGAGCGCCAAATCCTACCGTGGGGATGCCGATACTTTCATCCTGGTGAAAAGGGGGGGTGAGAAGGGGTATTCCAGGGTGTGCAATCGACCTTTCGGGGGTGGGGCGCCGAGGGTTGATGGGTGGTGGGAAACACCCCCTTGGCTCCTCGCCCTGGATCCGGCTATGTCGATGGGTTGTTTGCATGTTGCGACGGTAAAGCAGAGACCCGACGCAGTGGATTACACAAGCGACGACTATCGGGACCATGGTAGACTATGCTTGTCCACGATATCCAGTGATCACACAAGTCGATAAACATCGAACCTTACTTTTAATTTTTCCATGTTTCATTCTCTCAAAGGGAATGGAGCACTTTCTGGAAATTCTAAAAAGAATAGTTTAAGAACAAAAGAGATTTAAAAATCAGGAAACAGCATTTTCCACACTTTATACGCTAAAAACAGAAATATCTCCTCTTTTCTAAAACTATATGACGCCATCAAAATAACACTTAATAACCAATGAAATCCCAAACCTTGATCATAGACTCGCTGCAAAGGCTCATTGACTGCGTTCCCGCATGGCAAAACTCGCATGCAGGGGCTATTCAAATACATGGCGAAAAATCGCAGGACCTGCAACCGATTTTCCGCCGAAGACGTCCGCTGTCAGCATTAGAATCATATTTGTTCACTTGCCACGGCAATCGTACTCTCGGTCCACCCGTCCATTCTCGGTCTTGTTAAGCACTGGTGCAAAAACTGAATGACAGATGGCGTTACGGCGGCCGTTTATTCAGTGGTGGAAAGATGATACTTATTGCTGATGTAACGAAACAATTTCAGAGTTGGATTTTGAAGAAAAACAACTGATATTTGTGTTCCCAGGTACGGGGCAGGAAAAAATGATGTGTGTTGCGGCAAAGTTCAAATCCATCGTGTCCAAAAAATTGTCAACTTCGCAGCACGTGTTGTGACTGGCCGTAGGAGATATGATCACATTTCGGATGCTTTTAACCAGCTTGGCTGGCTCACTGCTGAGCAGCTTACCCACTACCATACTGTAACCGCTGTGAACAGAGTTATAACAACGGGACTGCCGGCATACATCCGGCAGTCAATTGGACCGCGAGTGAGTGAAGTGCACAACCATAACACGCGGAGGGCTAATACCCTGTCTCTCCCGCCGATACGGTCAGAGGCTGGCCGCCGACGTTTGTGCTACAGGGGCGTATCGATGATTAACAGTGTGGGGTTACAGCCCGGAGTACCTGACTTGAGACACCAGCTGAGAGCGGCGCTAATCAGACGCAGAGAGGGACGTGTGATTGAGTAGTTGTGTGATGCATATTGTTGTCAGTTTTTAGGTGTGATTTTAGACCAGGTATTAGTGTGTTTTGACTGCGATCCTTTTTACTCATTTTACTCTTAACTATTTGACGTGAACGAGTGAAAAGCCCTCTTTTGTGGACCTTGTTCGAATAAATCTGAATCTGAATCTGAATCTGAATTTTGGCGCACTTCGGGCCGGTGACGCCTTACAATGGGCAACTACTCGCCCTAAGTTTTCGGTCGGCAGGCATTTACATGCTGGTTTACTCGCCAGCATGGCATTTGCAGTGAGTGGGCGAGGCTTAGGGCTTACAACCAATCAGATTACTGCAACCATATGGAAGGTTTTCCTTCTGGGTTTAAGATAATTCAATGAGCCTCTTAACTTTTAACTTTAAAGCTGGTGTAAATTGTATACCGAGAACTTTGGGTGAAATTAGATATGTCAATATTCTAGTCGCCCCGATAGCTCAGTTGGTAGAGCGTTTGGCTCTGGCCCGCTGCTCAGAAGCCTGCAGTGGCAGTGCATTTCCAGGCTTGGGTTCGGTTCCCCTGAGACGCGCCGGCGCTCAATAGTTTACCCGACGTACGTCGGCTGGCAAATGACTGGTGAGAGGGTGACCTGAGCGGGGCGGCCGTCCCTGTGCTTTGTGGGACGTTAAACTTTGGCTTCTAAATTAGCCCTCCATTGAGGGAGTTGCTCGTTCGGGTGGTGGGGTCGGGGTCTCCGTGACAAATCCCTTGAGGACTTTAGTGAGACTCTGACTCCAGCAGCCGTACTAGGAATAATTTGAACAACATTCATACTAAAAAATAGTGGTGTCTCAACACGCTCCACAAAACTGTTATCTCTGTTCAAAACCCATTTTAAAAGCTGGACGCTCTCTTTAATCCGGTATCGTCCGCGCTCTTTTCGTACACGCCACCGCCTGGGGGCCCGATCGGACCCCCCCCCCACTTTACGATCTCGGGAACCGGTGTTGATACGGAAGACGTTAACGGTGCTGAAAGTGCCTAAGAGTGTTCTAATATTAATATAGGCCCTTCTCGCTCCCTCCCGCCGGCCGTTACGGATGTGCTGTTGGACGGTCGATGGGGCTCTCAGCCGATGATTCGCCGAGGCTGGTCGAGGTGTTGAGACTGACCAGCCGTAAACTGGAGACCAACCACGATGTTGAACAAGACTTCCCCAATACAATCGCTTTCTCGCTGACCTGCCCGCTCTGTGCCCTTGGGAGAAATTAACACCCATGGGATATTACGGTAGCTCATCTCGTTCTGCTATGCTCATTTTGTCTCTTGTATTGCTTGTTTTTTCTTTTTGTCGCTGCTGTCGTGCTTTTCACTTAACTCACACTATTATTTGTCCTTTTCGTTTTGCTTAATGCGCTTTTAGTGTCATCTCTGCGCTCATTTCGCCTGGTTACGCTCTTCGTCTTATTTTTGCGCTTTTGGTTTCCTGCTTGATGCTTTGTTTTTGTTTCATTAACTGCCACTATTGTTTGCTCTTATCCGGCACATTTATGTGATCTTGGGTATTTTCCTCGTTTGTGACTAACTTAAACAGCATATGTGGGCCCACGACTTCAAACTAACTTAGAATTATACATTTTTAGTTTTTGTCATTTTGTTCAGTTTTTGTCATTTTGTTCAGTTTTTGTCATTTTGTTCAGTTTTTGTCATTTTGTTCTTTTTGTTAGGCGTGTTTTGTATTATCTGATCGCTCACTTTGTTTTGTATTGTTTCTTCTTCTTTTTTGCTTTTCTGCGGTGTTTTTTGTTTTTTGTGTTATTTCTGCTGACCAGCATTGTGTTTATTTGTCAGGATCTCATAACATACTCACCGACCTCGCTTTTACGTTACTGTATGACTATTGCTGCCTTTCTCATGTTTCTTATCTGCTATTCTTCTCCTTTGCTTCTCTTCACCTGTCTATATGGAAAATGAAATAAAAAATTGATTGATTGATTGATATTAAGGCAAGTTTGAACCATTCCCGTTGACCCGTGACGTCACAGTGGGCCGAAAGGAGTCAAAACTAGGCCCATTCAGGAACTCCCTTACAACTCGGGAACGTATAGACCTAGAGCAAAGCCAAAGACATTAATGTGCCCTTGACCCAAGCATCCGAGTGATATGAGGATCATATAGGCGGATCATAGCGGGGCCAGGATTGTCGATAGGGCCGGGGGGATTTGGTGACCATTTCAGGACGCGCCAATGAACGATGGGGTATCCTCTTGATCCGCCTATTGCGTTATGATCCCAGAAGGTCACATAGTGACCTTAGGCCAAGGCCAAATAATGGCCTTTTGAGATCATGTTGCACACCATTTGAATTCTTGAATTATGCTCGTCACTGTGAGATCTAATGTATTGTTGTGTCTTGTTTTGTTCAAAAGTAATCGAGGCAAGCAATTTCGTAAAGTGTCACCTTTCGTGTCTTCTGGTGACCTTAGTTATTGATGTGACTTGAAAATGGATGAGGAGATGTTTTTATTTCATTTCTTTTTCCTTCTTGGTATAGAGTAGGCTTCCATTAATAAAACACGCCAAGCAAAACATAAGAATAGAATAGGTTCTCTCTCTATAGTTGTGTAATAAATGAGTGCCTAGTTTTTGCGCTATGTGCTTAAGTTAAGACTGCAGCGTCAAAAATATTATCTACTGTATCGTCAACTATTTGTAATTATAACTGGGGATTTTGCTAAAGGAATCCAACTTCTCGGTAGTAAAAGCCCAAAACCGCAGAACTTCACGCCAACTTACGCGATGTTTCTACAAGTGGCAAATTAAGTTCTAAACCTGAAGTAAATTCGTCACGGGGCCCATTCTAAGCTTTCCACCAGCTGTTTTTTTTTTCAGCGTGAGAAGATGGGTACTTCCGTTGTGTTAATTCAATTTTGGGAAGAGCTGGTCCATAACCTTCTTCCCGTAAGTTCCGTTCCTACACGTATGTGCCTATATGTCCAAAATAAAATGCTACAAGAGGAGATCTAGAAAAGAGAGACTCTGCGGGAAGAGGGAGAAGTAGAAAGAAATACGTCGGCGCAAACTAAAATTGTAAAAACAGTAAGACTTTGACAATTCAGTCTTAGCATCAGGTTGGCGCCGCCGGTTCCCCGAGACATTGTCTACACACGGACAGAGAGCGCCAACTGCAGATATCGGCACAAGCGGTGTATCCTAACAGTGGAACAGAGACGGCGGATTCCATTTTCGAGAAGTGGTGCAAGATTTTCTGGAGGGGGCGCCTTCCTCCCCAGGGGGCGCCATCATCTCTTGGGGGGCGCCTTTGCTATCCAATGGCGTTCTGCAGAAACTCTTTGGACTCGGCGTGCGAGGCCACTTGGGGTGGTTTATTTCTAATATTCCGAAAAATAGGTATTTTAGATTTCGCGTAAACTCAGTCGTATCGGATTGGCATCAGCAACAGAGTAGCATAGCCCAGGATTCTGCAATATTCATAGCCTTGTTTGCAGTTATGACCAATGATATTGCAGACACTTCCCGCAAACATACGTCACGTGTTTTTCGTTGAAGACTTCACAATATGTGTGACAGTGTCTACTACAGCAGCTGCGCAGAGGCGGCTGCAGCTTGGCCTTGACATATTGCAGCAATGGATCACACGCAATGGACTGAAATTTTCAAGTTCAAAGACATAGTGCATGCACTTTTATAATAGACATTGAGACTGAATACCCGATTTTGTAAATTCGCGGGAATCCGAGCGACGTTGTAGCAGAAACCAGATTTATCAGGCTCACACTCGATAAGCTTTCATATGTGCCACACCTGAAGGATTTCCGCAAAAAAATGTTTCGATACGCTGAAAATACTGAAGGTGTTGACGAGGATGAGATACCGTGCAGATAGAGAAATGTTTCTCATGCTATACACGTTATACGCTTATTGCCTATATATACGTTATGCGCACGTTATACGCTCATTGTTATACGCTACGTTATAAGCTTCTTATGCTGTATAGATCACTTATTCGTCCGAAGATCGAGTACGGCTGTGTCAGAGCCGCATGACGAAATCCATGGAGCGAAGCGGATTGAGATTTCTCAAGAGACTCTATTCTGGCCGTTTGGCGGTTCTGACAGTTGATACCAGGGCTCTGCAATTGTGTAGGGTGATTGCCCTTTTACGCTAGACGCCCAAACTAAGACCCCCGAATTTAAATTCAAAATAGTTTTTGAGAAATTTTGGAACAAATGTTTTCAATTTTGCATTTTTATCATTTCTATTTCTTAAGCGACGAACTTGAAATTTGCCTCCTTTTGAATAAGCAACAAGGCCACCTAAGAAAAAAGTTCGAACTGGTCCGAAAATATTTATTACGCCAAAACGCAGTATTTCTAGTACAAGCAAAAAAGATATTGAAATTTGACAGCCGACTTGTAAGCTCGAAATGTCAGAAGGCACGCTTCAGTTAGTTTAAAGACAGCCACGTGGAGGCAGCTACGTCAATTTTCTTGTGCTTAGGCATAGTTTCCAGTGGAAAACGTAAAATTCTGACCTAGTTTTTGCCATTTTGCCAGAGGACTACATTTTTGCTCATTTCATTTAAATCTTAATCTCTCGCGATCTAATGCGCCGATTTGACTTTTCATTTCAAATAATGAAAGAACATTGCTTCCGCCTGATAATATTCGGAGATGGATATCGTGATAATAAAATTCATTGTCTTATATGTATAAATATAATTTTAGTAGAAAACCTTTTATTTGCAGCTTTTCGGTTCAGAGCACATGTCATTCACAAGCTCAGAATTGACATGGCTGAATAGGAACATTAATAGCAGTCATTCAATTCATTTACACTACCCACTTATCTCCAACGGCTTTCGAGTAATTCGTCCGAAAGGGTATTTCAAGGAGCTAAATTTCTCGGAACATGTTTGCTCCTCACCATGGTTTCAAGTCCTCAAAATGAATGGAAGTGGATGCAATTTGGCATAAAGCTAGCTTAGGGTCCTGGGTCGCCGATACAAGTGATTCTAGGTGAATCTAATGTTTGGTTCGTCTTCTAGAAGCAGCTTTATACCATGCCTTTTCTGTACGAACACAACACCCGGCGCCACGATCACGGCATCGTTTTGATTGCGTGATACCGGCCAGTGACCTCCTGACGGGTCACAGGTGTAGGGTTAGTGGGAGTCGGTACAGTGTGGCGCAGTGGTCTAGTGGTTAGAGGTCCTGTCTCGTGATGAGGGGTGCGCGGGTCGAATCCGGGGTTGACTGTGGGATATTTACTATTTATTTCAAAGAAAAGAATGATAGCACTGACCTACAGGCTTATGAAGAGATACATTGAGAATGAAATATGGTTGATTTCAGCACATTGTCATGCGGCTCTCCTGCGCCGGTGGGGGTTATCCCACGTCGCAGACCGGGCTTGCGTATGAGGCCACTCCTTAGTCCGCGAAAAAGATTATCGATATGTCCGTCATCTCGCTATCAGAATAGTAACAGGAGCGTTCCAAGCTTCACCCATAATAAGCATGCTAGTGGAAATTAGTGAAATACCGCTACAAATGCGCAGTAAGATACTCGCTTTGCATTAAGCCATTAAAAGGAATGTGGCACCTTTAGAACGTGATTTTAACTGAGATAGCCAAGTTGTAAAGCAAATCGGAAAACCAGGTGCTCTATATATCATTTGTCTTGGAACTCGATTTTTCCGTAGAAAAAACTAAAACCTACCCGAAATGTACCTCTCATGTACCTCTCGCCAGGCGGCCATTGTTGTGAGCTGCTGGTGTGACGACATATGCTGACATCACGATAAGCATCAGCCAATCGAAGCCCTTGAAGTGTTTCGAGTATGGTAGTGGTTGCCAGATCATGACATCATCCAGAGGCAGATATTTATTCATTTTTCTAGAGGAGTATTTTAAAAATAAAAGCATTGAGCTTGTTGTACATTTTTCAGAGAAATCATGAGTGGTTTCATTATTTTCGGCTAAAAGTACGCCTAATTACACAAAATTCCAGGATTTTACCAAGGTGCCACGTTCCCTTTAAAATAAGTCATCAACACGCCCCGCATACCAAACATTTTTTTTTGCGACGCCTACCTCAGTCAGATAGACAGTGGCTCGCGTTTTGCAACCCGTCACCAGGGAGTGAGAGTCTGTAACTGGCTGGCACAGGCTGGTATCGACAGCAATCTCGTCGAACCACATGAAGCAGCTGTTATTGAACCATAACTCATCTCGACAGTACAACACGAACACAACCTACGCCAACAAAGCAAAAATTTGCCTCCTGAACCGACGCGCCAGTATTTTATGAACTTGCTTGCGGAGCCGTTCGAAAACCATGTCTGTTTCTATATAGACGGTTGCAAAAGAAAGTGACAATGGCACAGGGCGTGCATTTGTTGGTGACGATGTTGAGAAGTTTTCTAGTTTGCCTTACGAAGGATCCATTTTTACTTCAGAGCTGTACTCCATTTTTTTTTGCTGTTTGGACCAGGTGTCTAAGCTGATGGTGAGGAAGTTTGCGATTTTTACCGATTCGCTGTCTTATCTGCAGACATTGAAGCCATTTTATTTCTATAATGCGTCGTCACCTTGGCAGGCCATGCTGAAGATGACTGGATCTTCTGTGTGCACTGATTAGTCCAGTAGGAAGACACAGGCAGTTTGGATGGCTACCATCTCAGCCTGAAAACTCGAGCAGAGCGAGCCTGCTGGTCGCCTGAACTCATGCTGGGCTCTGTCTGGTGACTCGATGAAGACCCAGCTCCCCCGCTCGTGACCCCTCCGTGCACTGACCCGTCGGTCCACACCCATGTGGCACATTGAGTCAGGGAAGCGAGGTGGGGGAGAGCTACTCGCTTCTTCCGGACAGGTGGCGCTCCTGATGTCAGTGGGCCCACGTCTAGTTGAAATGTGACTCACTCTCCTGATACCCACAGTGGAAGACGTCGAGGAAGGAAAGACTCGATGGGGAGGAAGATGCCTGCTTGATCCCACATGTCTTTGCCCACCTGCCGCCACCCGGTCACCGAGGAGAGTCGAGAGGGCGCTGTCGCCTCCGCACGTCTTCACAGAGGGTCTTCAGGCGGCAGGGTATGGAATTTCACCAGCAGTCGGGTCGCGAGTACCCTCCTTCTGGCCGCTACGCGGGGAGTCTTAACTCGGCTGGGAGTGGAGTGGGTGCATCCTGTGATGATACGCGCCGACGCTCTCATTTTGCGTTCCAGCAGCTCGACATGAAATGGCGGTGTGGCGTGGAGCCACGCTGCGGCCGCTTACTCCATCGCTCCTCTCACGTAGCCAGTAGCGACGGTTCGGAGGTGCTGTTCGTGCAGCCCCAGTTGCAGCCGGACAGTTGACGTAGGTGGGAGATGCGGGGGTGGACCTTCTCCCACAGTCTCTTACAGTGTGGACCGAAATGGAGGAGCCGATCGATGGTGATGCCAAGTAGCTGTAGGGTGTCTCCAGCAGTGACAGACTTCCCGTCGACCTTAAAATTGAAGGGATCGGCGTCTCTGGCCCACTGGGACATCACCAGTACTTGGATCTTGGCTCCTGATACCACCATTTTGTGCTGTCGGGTCCACTTCATGAGGGTGCCAGCAGCAGCTTTATTGCGCCCGGTCCTTGGCGACTTGGATGTTGTTGCCCGTGCAGAGAGCCGCCGTATCATCGGCGTACATGTAGGGGAGCATCCGGGAACCGCGCAGAGTGCGTCTACCAGCCGAGCCGCCCATAAAAAATAAAACTGGCGATAAGACACTTCCTTACGGCAGGCCAGTTCGGAAAATGCGCTCACTGGAAAGCACACCATTTAGTTCCACCTGGACTCTTCGGTCCCGGAGTCACTGCCAAATCCAGGCCACCGTGCAATTTGACAGCCCCATCTACAGCAGGCGAACGCGTAGCAGGTGGTGGTCCACTACGTCGTACGCGTGCGCGAAATCAAACGCGACGAGGACGTATTTCTGCGCGGTCTGTCCATCGGGAGGGCGGCTGTGTCTCGATTTGGGCATGCACAGTGCACGCTCACCTCTTCTCTTAAATGAGTCCTGAACTTGACCTGAAGGCGATGGTTGATGGTATAAGTGGATGGTCAGTGATAAAATATACTCGTTTTATCAATCTGAATGGTCTTTTCACTTCGATCTGAACACTGCACATGATCATTAAACGCGCAAATTACAGCCAATAAACGAAAAAAGTTATCAATTTATCAAGAGAGTACTTGGACACGTTGAAACTGTTTTCTTTTTTATTCTAGTAGGGCCCATTTATGTCACAAATCACACATGCCTATGGCATGATCTATTTCAGCATTCAATCACATGGCTACCGAAATTCTCTTAACACCTCCGAAATTTCACGCACAAGAGCAATTCTCCCATGCTGATGAATTGAAGAATATAGATAAAGGTCGATGGAAAATGCCCACATACTTCATTCTGTGTTTATCTTGACGTTTCAACTTCCCTTATATCTCCTTGAGTCTGCCATCTGGTCCAAACATTATTTTTAGGAGCAATTAATAATGTGGGTTAAAGTCCGGTTTGTGTCTCCTACAACTTAAAGCTTTTCCGCTGAGGTAATTTTCTTGGACAGCGCACAGGCCAGGTTCACACTCGCTGCGATTATTTTCAATGTCCTCTCACCATTATCTTACGAATCTTGGCCACGTGGAAAGGCAAAATGATGCTTATCATATTTGATATTAAAATAAACTTAACCCCTCTTCACTAACAGAAAAATCCTCAGATATATACCTTTAGGTTCAGCTGTTGCATCTTCCCAAGTGTCTTGAATTTCTCCATCCCCTAGTGGCAGTTACAGATTTTTCAGGAGGTGCCGAAAAAAGTGTGGACTGAACTGTTTAGCAATTCATTGTTTCAAATATCACGCCAAATAGGCATCTTGCTTGGCTGGTACAAACTGTTATGGCTGGGAGAGGGTGGGATAGGACGTTGTTAAAAATACGATCCACCAAAATGACGGCAATCGAAAACCGAATACCATAGGCACCCTTTGGGTGAAAAGTTGATGGTAAAGTGCCCACTTTGAGGCTCCGCGTTTCCCCCCCACCTTACTAAAATTCTAGATCCGCCCATACGCGGATCCAGGGGGCAAAGGGGAGGGGCAGATGCAGCCCCCCGATCGATCCTCGGCGCCCCCTGAAATGGTCACGGCGCCCCCCTGAAAGGTCGATGGCACTCGCCTGAAGTGGCGCTTCCCACTCTCCCCCAGGATGCGAAAATCGGTGCTCACCGATAGGATTTTACGCCCACCTGGTAGGTTTTTCCGGTCAAAAGTGGCGCCCCCTGCTCCGGATGGCGCCCCCCGGGAAGGTGCTCCCCTCCGATTGGCAATCCTGGATCTGCCTATGGATCCGTCACTGTTCAAGAGCAAACAATTCACAGAAAAAGCAGGAAGATATCAAATGTTAGCGGGGAGTGGTGCGGCCAAGATAATTGATGATGCTAACAAATTGTTTAGTTATGTGGATAAAATAATTGGGTCGCCACACGGGATTGGAAGGGGACTCCTGCCTTCTTATGAGATGGGCAGTGTGCTAAAAATATATCGTCAAGTCAATATCAAATTATCAACATTTAGTTTTATACAGTGCACTGTTCACTGCAGTGATACAAGAGTGCTCTGTCCTTTTTCTGTGGGTTTATGACACCCGGTAGGGTTCGTTTTAGCCTCAAATATGGCTTTTGTGGTATTTATTTGGCCATTTGGCCGCCCCGGTTGCTCGGTTGGTAGAGCGTCGGGCTCCGGCCCGCTGCTGAGAAGCATGCAGTGGCAGTGCATGTCCAGGCTTGAGATCGGTTCCCCTGAGACGCTCCGGCGCTCAATAGTTTGCCCGACGTAGGTCGGCTGGCAACTGACTGATGAGAGGGTGACCTGAGCGAGGCGGCCATCCCTGTGCTTTGTAGGAGGTTAAACTTTGGCTTCTAAATCAACCCTTCATTGTGGGCGTTACTCGTTCGGGTGGTGGGGTCGGGGTCTCCGTGACAAGTCCCTTGAGGACTTTAATGAGACTCAGACTCCAACAGCCGTACTGGGAAGAACTTGGACGAAATTTATAAAAAAACAAGATTTTTTAGTGCAAATACAATTTGAGCCTTTTGGCCTTTTCGCAAACCCGATTTGGCCTTTTCCGTTGAAAAAACCCGCAGTCCTGGGCAGCATCTCTAATCTCTAGAATATGGAATAACAAAAATTAGGAGACATTTTTTAACACTAGCACGTCTAAATTTTATTAACGCCCCCTCCAAATGGGGGTTTGATCCCCCGAAGACATTATAATGGCCAGCACAAGAAAATCTCCACCGCCCCCCCCTCCACTGAGCTTTCCTTAAAAAATGTTCTGCTGTCCTTTCCAGGGGGCGCCTTTCCTATCCATGGGTGCTTATTCTTTCCAGAGGGGGCGCCTTTGCTCTCGGGGGGGGCGCCTTTTGCTATCCAGGGATGCCTGTGCTAACCAGGGGGTGCATATGATATCAAGGGGCGCCGTTGATCTTCTTCGGAGGCGTCTCTGCTGTCCAGGAGGCGCCTGCGCTATCCAGGGGCACCTATGCTATCCAGAGACCCGGATCCTTTACTCAGGGGGCGGGGGCCGCCTTTTGCTGTCCAGGGGTGCCTGTGCTAACCAGGGGCGCATATGCTATTCCGGGGTGCCGTTGCTCTTCTTTAGGGGCGTCTCTGCCGTCCAGGGGTGCCTATGCTATCCAGAGGGTGTGTTCTGTCCATGGGGCGCTTTTGGTATCAAAGGGCGTATTTGCTGTTTTGGGGGCGCCTATCCTATCCAGAGGGCGCCCCTGCTGTCCAGGGAGCGCGATTGCTATTAAAGGGAGCTTATGATATCCAGAGGGGTGCCTTTGCTCTATGGGGGAGGGGGTGCCTCTTAGTGTACAGGAGTGCCTGTGCTAATCAGAGGGCGCCTATGCTATTCAGGGGCGTCGTTACTCCTCAATTGGGGGGTGCCTTTTTCTGTCCAGGGGCGCCTCTGCTGTCTAGAGGTCGCCTTTGCTATCCAGAGGGGCGCTTTCACTCAAGGGGGTGGGCACCTTTTGCTGTCCAGGGTGCAGCTTTGATGTCAGGGGGCGCCATTCATATTTGAAAGTGTATTTTATTTTACACAGAGGGTACTACCCCTTCAGACAGGCGATGTGTCTGATTTTCTCTTGACCGGCCGGGGGCGCCGGCAAAATCCGGGGGTGCCACCCAAATCCGTGAGGGCCTCCCCGTACGAGGTCAAAACCAGGTGTGCAAAAATATACTATTGTACACCATCATTTTTTCAAGGTGTGCAACTGCACACCCTGTCCTGCGGAATCCGCCGTCCCTGCCGCCGTTGTTCTCGGGAGGGGGGGAGGGTTTCTCTCTTATCTCTCCAGGGGGCGCCTTTCTTATCAAAGGGCGCCTATGTTGTCCAGGGGGTGCCTTTTCCCTGCGGGGGGCGCCTTTTGCTGTCAAGGGGTGCCTGTGCTAACCAGGGGGCACATGTGATATCTAGGGGCGCCGTTTCTCTTCTTCGGAGGCGCCTCAGCTGTCCAGGAGGCGCCTACGCTTTTCAAGGGCGCCTATGCTATCCAGAGGGGCGCCTTTTGCTTTCCAGGGCGCAGTTTTGATGTCAAGGTGCGTCATTCATGTATGAAAATGTCTTTTTCACAGAGGATCCTACCTCTTCAGGTAGGCGGTAATTAGGCTTGATTTTCTCTGACCGGCCGGGGGCGCCGGCTGAGGCCTGGGGGGGGCGCCTCCCTGGACAAAGCTAAAACAAGTGGTGCAAAAAGATACTTTTGCACCACTTGAAAAAAAATCGAGTGGTGCAACTGCACCACTTGCACCCTGGAATCCGCCGTCCCTGCAGTGGAAAGAGAACTCCTGACGGAATGGGGCTTTCCCTTCAGAACTTGACAACGCAGCAAACATTTTCAGATCTGAGAGGCTGTCATCAGAATCCCGTACTGATTGTTCACTAAATTTCTCCTCGCTTGCTGTCATCTCTCTTGAGGCTCCTAACCAGCTTGTCAACCGCCACGTGGGCACCGCTTTTGAGGCTGCATGCCCTCGAAGTCGGCGCCCGCTGCGTGTTTTTGTCGTTGTTACCTCTGGCGGGCGGCTGCCGGCGTGGCCCGGCCGCTAACAGACACACAGTTGAGCCCGGCTGGCTCAGGGCGCATGTGCGAAGCCTTCCGACGGTCCTGATCAATACGTATCGGCGGGACGCGCCCAGTGCGCTGCCGGTGCGGAGTGCAGCGTCGCCGCCGGGACCCGCTGCGCCGCGCCACGCTGCCAGGGATGATTGCCGGTGAGGCGATGCCCTGTCGCCCTCTGTTCACAGCCTGTGTGACCTCTGATCCTGCGTCCTCGCTGAGTGGAGTTCGACCAGGCACGTGCCAGGCCCCTCCCCCTCCGCTCCGTGCGATAGTGTGATAGGTGTGCGCGGGAGTCCGCTGGGCCGGCCTATGTTTTGGGCGGCGTGTGCGGTGTTGGTTGGGATGATGTGATGTCTGTCTGATGTGGCAGCGTGACGTAACGTGACGAGAGACGTGGCGGTGATGTAATCGCCTACTGGACTTGTTAACAATTCACACTTGTCCATCCTGACCAGACGTGTATCTGGAAAGGCGTTAGTCGGGTCAACTGATCGTCGGCATTTCCAAACATCCTGTGACCAGGGAGCGGTGACTTAAAAACGTGACGTCACTGGCGTGATTTGTGACGTCATCATGCCTGCAGATGGTGACAGCATGCGGCGAAAGGCGTACGGCTTGTGCAGGGACTACCTACATGGCGCCTGGCAACTCATCGACGCCAAGCAGATGGTGTTCAAGCCCATCACGTGAGTACTGAACACGCGGCGGAGTTATGTTCATGTTGGAGGGAAGGGACTGCACCAAAGAGGGACGGGATCATAAGCCCTGTTCCAGCTGTCAGCACGGTTTTGTCAGCAGGACCTCTAACCTCTCCTCCAGAAAAGTAGCATCAGCGCCATAATCGCCTCTTGTTTGTGCTAAGCAAAGGGAACTCAAACCTTTATACCATTTAAAATATTAGACTGCCGCTTCGTACACTTACTGTTTTTCATCAGCACAAACAGCAGGCCGTCAGCCCGTAAAACCTCTAGAACTAGTTCCCGGGAGAGGCTACAGTCCTGTGACGTAGGCGTAGGCGCAACGCGGCCCGCTGATTGGTGCTGACAAAACTGTGCTGACAGCTGGAACAGGGCTATAGTCTCCTTGACTTTCGTGGAGACCCAAAATCACTGCTGCACGCTACCCGTTGGCGCCTCGAAGCTGTCGAGGGAGGTGTCCAAGTTTACTTTTTCTGGCAGGGGCCCAAAAGTCGACAAGAAGGCCCTGTCATAAGGCAGGGATTGATCCATGGGAGAGGGGGTAACGGGGACGCTCGCTCCCCTTTCGGTCCGTGAAGCCAGCCGCTTGCGGACGTCGGCGACGACTGTCTGGAAGCTGGTAAAGAACGGCACCTGAGTGGTACAGACGCCTTAGAATTAACATCTGCACTCCGATCTGACCGCTCTGTACAGACAGCAGCGCCGCTGTGGCCAAACTTGCTCCACTTCTCCTTGGTAAGATTTCACAGCCTTTAAACAAGCCAACTAGCGTGTCGGAATGGCCCCTAGGAAAGCATAAAAGACACCCCAGGAGCTTCCCGATGCTCCGCCCTCAGTGGCGGCCGATGCTATTTTCGGATGGGAGGGGGCAGTAATTTTTCCAGGGGGCACCCTGGACGATGGGGCCCCTCGGCAGCAAAGGGCCCCTCTAAAAACTGAGAAACTGTTGAGGGCCCAGTCAGGTCGCTTATGAACATTCAGAAAAGAACCAAGCTAAAATTCTTTATTTTTTCCAGGGGCCCCTTCTGATAATTTGGGGGCAACTGCCTCCCCCCTGCCCCCCTTATCCGCCGCCACTGTCCGCCCTCCACACTTAATCCCAGCTCCACTGCTGCTGTAAATGGTATTAATCGTATGAGGATCATCTTCAGTTAAGAAAGAGCTCCAAACCAGCTGAGGGGGCCTCTAAACGGCTAAAGTGGCCTCGCTAATTCCTCATGTGCCCCATGGCGGAAAAGATGATCCGGAGTGCAGTGTAGGACAGCCTTACAGCCTTTTGCGTGACTCAAGGACCTCCTCAAGAGATATCTGAAAGTACAGAGGGTTTCACAAATCGTAAATGGTGCCCAAGGCCGATAGAGATAGGCCCGAAACTGTACCGAGGGACTGCGATGTGGTGCGTAGGCCCTGAAACAATGCTGGAAATAGTAAAGGGGACCCAAGGATGAAACAGAATACTCATGAATGGCTCTGGCCTCATAAATTGCCTCATAAATTGCAAAGCAGGCCCTCGCAACGTTAAAATGGGCCTCCAGCCGTAGATAATGCTTTTATTTGTGAACGATGGTACTGGGACTAAGAAGGAATCTGCACTGCAAAGGAGCGCTAGGGCATAGCACGGGAGGCTCCAAGGATGGTGTTGGATATCTTAACACGCGCATTGACGGAGGGCGGGTAACCGTCCCCTCGGGTTTTTTTGCAAATATCGTGAACACGGCGGTGCATAGCGCCGCCGTACTTGGCATACTTTTTCTCAGATCATTTGTGCATCTATTGTCAAACAGGTCAGGTCACCAGTACAGGTCAAGTGACCTGACCTAAAAACAGTTTCAGATAGCATAAGTCGGAACAGGGTGAACTTATCCGATTGAAACTTATCTCATAATGGGACCACCGATTTCTCTAAAATAGTTTCCGCTATTTTTATATCGATGACCTAAGGTCAAGTACGAGCCATGACCTCTCCTTTGAAAATACATGGGAAAATGGTTTTAACTAAATAACTTAATAATGGATGGTGATAAAGCGTTTATTTTAGCTTCATTGGATTGACATTGTATTTGCAGTTCTAATGATATGTATTTTGCCTAGTTTGGCTGTGTTCTGACCTCAGGTCAGGTCCAATGCCATATTTGACCTAGCAAGGTCATATTATATATGATTTGATTGGGCTTGCTGCAAGGATTCCAATGGTCTACATTGTTTTGCTCTATCTTTACTTGTTTAGATGAAACGACCGAAAACTTTCATTTGCATGTTATCCCTATGGCGGCATATTTTACCTCTGGTGACCTTAAATGTGACTTGACAAAAAACTCATTTAAGTACTTTCGATAGAGGAGTGGATGGGCTATCCAACGCCTTTTGCCGTTTTTCGCTATCTAGCGTGGTTCTCAAGATCTTCGGGGGCAGTTGCCCGCCCCCTCCCCGTCAAAGCGAAGGTGGCTCAGACTGCCGTCAATGCACGTGTTAAGGCCAGGACACAGAGCCCTTGAGCTGTTCTGAAAGGCTCCAAATGCACGAGTCAAAGTTCCAGGTCAACTGGAGGAAAACGAATCAATGGGCTTAGAAAATCAAAGGAGCCCCATCCCCCTCCCCTGCTAGAAAACAAGTTCAGAATATTGTGTGCACTTCCACGCTGAAGAACTCAGAACTATAAAGCAGGGCTAAAGTTGTTGAAGGAGGCCCTGAAACCGGTGCAGAGGGCATCTCAACCAGCCCAAAGAGCCACTGAGCTGCTTTGGAAGACCCGGAAAGAAAGCGGTACAGCAGCGCAACAGCCATAATGGGACAGAAAGTGGCCGCTAAAATAAAAATTAGCTCCCAAAGGTTCGGCCACCACCTGACACCGTGGGAGCCTTCCTCATGCAGCTGTGACCGCCTTGAAACGTCCTCCGAATTGAATCCCGTTTTCAGCGCTGGGTTCATAAGCAACGTAAACTTCAACACAACTTCTGAAGCGGAGACCTGCACATACAAATTGCAAGAGCAAGATTGGGGTCGGTGGATAAAATAATTTAAACACCATTGTTTATTAAATCGACCGTTGGAGCCCCAGAGTTGGGGAAGCATGATACCCCCAGTTTTGAAGTTAGAAGGAAGATGCGACTGTGTTCCGTCCCCTAATTTACCGTGACTTTCGTAGTGAACCATTTTTCAATTAGTTTGTTTATATTCCCGCCGTAGTTTGTACCTGTACGCTTTGGTGCGTTACTGGCCGTATTACATCCGCTATTTGGTTGCGTTTACTGGGTGATTTTCGGTTGCACTCTGCGTAACACTACTAGCTTTTCTGTTATTCTCCCGAGTTTTACACAGATGTTTACAGTGAGCCCTGTAATGGCTCACAAACAGTAAATCGTACTAGGCTGGAATTGTTTATCCCTCCCAATCCTCGTGACACCAATAAACTCCACTGAGACAGACACGGACACGGGGACGGACACATCAATAAACGGACCGAGATAGTAACAGAAAACGAACTGTAAACAGTCTGCATCAGCTAGAAAGGAGAAAACCTGGAAAGGTGCAAGGAGGACTGTAATTGGATTGCAAACTTATAAAGCGTGCGTGGTATGGCCAGATGGGGTAAACAGAACTATTGTACGCAAAGTGCATGAGCTGGCGGTTGTATTTTGTATTGTCTAAGGTACTAAGCTTGTCAGTCCGCATCTCGGCAGAGGATGGCCATTTCTGGGATTGTCTCATCCTCTCCATGTGGTCTCCGGACCGGAAAAAATTCATGTTAAAAAAGCGGGCAAGTTCTCGTGGACATTTGTATACACGGCAATATTCAAACTTTGGTAGATTTCTGATTACAAGGCGAGAGCCATAATTATAGATAATGAGCATGAGCAGAGAATGAGCATCGCAACTCACCTGGGTGAACTGGAGGCACCAGTACCACCACCAGGATAATCGCTCCACGTCAGGCATGGCGGCAGGTTTCGCGCCATCTACCCCGTCCTCATTGTGTGTGTGTTGCAGCGGCGGCCTCAGTAACCTGCTGTTCCTGTGTGAGCTGCCCCCTCCTCACTGTGTGGGCCTGTTGCAGCGGCGGCCTCAGTAACCTGCTGTTCCTCTGTGAGCTGCCCCGCTGTCAGGCGCCCCTCGGCGACGAGCCCTCCCAGGTGCTGCTCAGGATGTACGGACAGGTAAGCGTCTGCACACAAGCCTACGCTTGTATTGGACTCTGTTCTAGAAGAGAAAGGTGTTGTTTGTGTAGTTTGTTTTTAATATGTGGAGGTACCGTGCGCGTCTCCAAGATCGTGTCTCGAGATGCGCAATAGCATTGATTTTATCACGTTTTATTGGTACAGAACATGGTTTTGACTCTTGTCATCGCAATACTAGCCCTTCACCGCTTGGTGTTATTTACAGCGATGAGGAATATTCGGGCATCCATCCCTTCTAGCATTATAGTTCATCTTTAGCACGTAGAAATCCTATTGGAATGTTTGGATCCTTATTAGGATATGATAGGTGTTGGAACAGTTTAAAATGCCTAAAATGCTAAATTCCATGCCGTAACGTACCTTTTGCTTGTTCCTTATCTCTATCACTCATTTGCGGACAATACTGGCACTGGGTTTTCCCTGCAGCCATTTGAATTCTGTTCAGGAGGCCAAATTTATTAGGACGAAACACGGACCGTGCGGCGCCCGAAGAGGCTTGAAGGTCACGCAGGGAGACGCAGCCGCTGCTGGGGCATTCCACGACAAATCGACAAATCGATGGGTTGAAATAACACCCTCATATCTCAGATATTCAAGATAATTTGGGACTAGGGTTCTCAGTGGCGCTGAAAACGACTGTGGTATTTTTAGTCTCGTCAGGATAATGGTTTTGAAGTTATAGCCTCGGGCAATCCAGCATCGGATACGGGCATCGGACTTTTCGCTTGGGTTTTTAGCCATTTAAATTGAAGGTACCTATTCCTACCAGAGGTTACATGAAAATAATTAAAAAGTCTGAACAATACAAATATGTAAGTTTTAATATATCAATTGGCACGAATATGTATAAAATACAATTCCAAACTTTTGCAAAGATAAGCATACATACTTCCTTTGTTTGTATTGACTTCAAAACAACTTCATGTGAATGAGCATTGCTTAAACTACAAATAACACCAATAAAAAGAATGGATACTACTGAAAAAATCAGTAACGAGCACCGCAGACCGAGCCCAACACCGTCGCCGGCTACTCAGCCTGCAGTCGGCACGCCGCATAGACGCGTCCGGTTGGAAGTGGGGTAACGGGGAGGGGAGAACTGAGCAAGACTGCGCTTCGGTGACATTGCGAATGAACTAGATGTGGTGTGGAGGCTACTATTGCTAACAGAAAAATTTGAGCCGTTCCGAAAAAAACTAAACGTATTACCGGAACATTCGGAACAATTCCGACACTCCGGTGCATTTGGTGGAAAATGTAGTGGAAGGAGGCTGCGTCAGAAGTCGATTGTTACTGTTGTCTTAGGTTTGTTTTAGATAGTTTTCTTTTTCTACCCATACCATAAAAAGTGTCATGTATCCTAGTTCAATTTATATCAGAAAGCACACATTACAAACAAAAAGCCACACAGTGTCCACGCCGACAACCGCTTTTCGAACATATAAGATTAAGACATGCTGCTTTATTGAAGATCTGACCCACGGATCGGAAGAACGAATCCATCACGTGGCACCATTGAACTTCACAGACTCAATGTGAAACTCAAACCTTCTGTCCCTCATCATTCGAGAGCTCATAGACAAAAACGGCCTTCGAATTAACCGGTACGAACTTGTGAATCTTAAATGTTCTTTTCTCGTGATTGCCTTATCAAACGTTTTCTGAGTTCAGTGGCTAATTTGAGTACTTTTTGTTGAACCATTTGCGGTAGAGATCGAGGCAAGCAATAAAACACTGCTTTCCATGTTCCCTTCCAAGCACGTTTGCTGAGATCGTAGGGGGATGGGTACCCCCTGCCAGTAAAGGTGGCCCGGGGCCTCATACCAGTGCGTGTTAACAAAGCACACTGGAGGGGAGCCTCGGAGGCCCCCACCTACGTTTTCCTAGGTGACCGGGGAACCCTTCGTGACCAAAAACGTTATTTCGCTACTTCTGAGAATATTTAATGGCACGTCGATTGGTCGAATAACCTTGAAAATCAGCCCCAATCTGTAATTATACGCTTTCAAAGTTAAACCCTTTATTTTGAGATCGCTGCAATCGCGCGGGTGCACCAGTTCGCGTGCATCAAAGACCGACTGACAACGTTATAGCGCCATATAAAACTAGATCATATGTCAAGTTCACCCCACATGAAGGTCAAGGTCACAATTCAAGGTCATACCAGCATTCTCAAAGTCATTGGTCCGGTGCTTCTGGTCGCATGGCGTTACCCAGTATGACGTATACTATACTACGACGTCATAGTTAAGATAACTCAATGTAAAGGTCAAGGTCACAGGTCAAAGAAAAATGTCATTGGTAAAGGTCAATCCTCATTCTCCGTCCAACGGTTGCTATTGTGCTAGTCATGGTGTAATTAAAGGGAATATGTCATATTGTGACGTCATAGGTCAATGACCTTGAATGACCTTAACCCCAAAAATTAAGTTTACATTTTTTGGGACGTTTTTGCTATGACCTTGGTCTGTTTTTATTGCATTCTGGATTTCTTTGCGCTTAATCACGGCATTTCTGGATGAATACCCAGCAAAGCTAATGCTTGACCTTTATGACCTCGTTTGAACATGACGATACTGACCTAGGTCAATTAGAATTAGTCATAATATAAATTTCAATAGTTCCCACCCAGTCCCCAGCCGGAGTTTTTCCCCCTTAAGTTCGCGGAAGTGTCGGATGCCTCTCCAGTGCGAGTGTTAAGGAATGGTACATTTATTACAATTTATTGTTTTAAATACATCTTTACCCTCATGTCACACCAATTCCCCCACTGGCACCTTTTTCGTGACCAGAGACGTTTGATAGTTGCAGCGACGGCGGGCCGCGCTGGCGCACGAACCTCACGAAAGTGGGGATCGGGACGTTTGGAAGCTCAGATCTCGCTTTCTGTTAAAGTCTCCATTCTTTTTATTGCTGAATACTATAGAGAAAAGTATAAAGAGTAATATGAGCCTCAAAAAATTGAAATAAGTCATAGTAAAATAGTTTTCATACGTTTTTAAAAATTGAAGAATGTATAACACATTTGAAATTTAATTCTTTGAATTATATTTCTCATGAGTCAGAAATCGTAATTCGTCCGTAAGATACCTAGAACAAGTTCTTATGGTATTTGTAGAAGCATACAGGTAAAATTTTGCCTTTAAAAAAGACATGCAAGTGGGTATGGTCAAATGTCTGAGGCTATAATTTTCAAACCGTAAGTCAGGGAGGAAAATGAATACGAAAATTGTCATCAGCTCCTTCAATAGCCACCCTAACAAAAATACACCGAAATCTGCGATATGAGGGTGTTATCGACTTGTCGATCTGTCGTGGAATGCCCCTGGTATAGCACAGAGCTCAGAATATGTATTCTCTGCATGAAGCCATTAAATTATGTGAAACTAGAGCACTGCCACCGCCAACCGAAATCCTCACCCCTGCACCCTCCCCAGCGGAAACAGTCGGTGCCACACCCTCCCCAGCGGGAACAGTCGGTGCCACACCCTCCCCAGCAGGAACAGTCGGTAGGGGCGCGGTCCAGTGGAGTGGTCCAGCACTGCTGGCTCCCACGCAGCCGACCCGGGTTCAAGGCCCGGCGGCTTCCCTGAACAAGGGGCAAGCTGGCTCCCGAGAAACCCTTCCAACAGGGAAAGAGTTGGCGACGCCATATGACCTTGGCAGTTGGTGCGTCGATAAGCCCCAATAATTATTATTATCGGGAACGGTCGGTGCCACACCCTCCCCAGCGGGAACAGTCGGTGCCACACCCTCCCCGGCGGAAGGGTGTGGATTATATCATTTTTCTGCTTGGAAGTTTTGGATACGTAAATAAATTCTTTGAATTATTCTTTGGCAAATACATCAAAAACTCTTCCGAAATATGGGTCTATCGATGAAATACCATGCGCATTCCGACTGCAAATGTTTCGGATTCCTTAAGTATTGAAGCTCTGTAAAATATTTATTCGGATGGTGCGAGGGGTCTGGGAAATGCATGCCCCTGGTATGTTCGGTAATGGTCTTGTTTGAAAATTAATTAACTTGAATAGAAATTATGCAGCTACCTAATGCTGCCAATTTCATTTTGTTAAGACATATGGGGGTACGATATATATATATATATATATATATATATATATATATATATATATATATATAAAGTGACATTTCCGTTAACTGATCTTGTAGCACCCGCTCCTGTGGGCCTCCGAGCCACGTTCGCCATAGTGGTTGGGGGCTTCACTTCTCGGCTTCGGTGTGCGATAGCGAAAAAACGCTAACGCTTGTGGATAACTCATAAGCAATAATGAAGAAGTTATGTTAGTTTTTTTACTCCTGTCAATATTGAGGTCGTGATAGATCAAAGAAGGTGGCAGGTTGAAGGAGGGTTCTAGCGTCTGATAAGGTTGAGTTAGAGTAAATTTTTAGACGCCATTTGCTTCCTCTTGTTACGGTGAACCGAATAATGTATGATATGGTCAAACTAGGTCAAAACATAATGACCTGACCCAAGGTCAGGTCAAGGTCACCGCCTAACGTCAAATGTTCGATATGCATATCAATCGACTCGCAATGATAATTTGGAACTGATAGTATTACAATGAAGGCTCTATCAACATTTCCTGCGAAGCTATTGACCCAAGTTAAAAAAACGGCCTAAGTGGTCCTAGATGACCTCTCAGAGTTCACAGGTCCAAACTTGCAACACGACCCTGGAGAGTGACTTAGGATACAACGATTTAGAGAAAAGGAAGGTATTATAATCCGTATCTACAGACATAGAGACATTTTTTCGGCCAATTCCCGTTTTCCCTACACATTTCCGCTGGATTGGAAAAGGCTACATTTTCGACCCGTACCTGACCGTAGGTGATCGATATCAAAAGTCCTACTAATACAACCTGAGGTACTCGGTGGGCCCAGTATGTGATTTTAGTATCAGATCAACAGATCACTTCTGTTGCCAATGATGCCAGTTAAAATAATCTTGGGGGTGAGGTCATTGACGTGGCCCGGTGACCTGACCTGAGACGATCCCAATTTAAAGGTTCGGAAAGGTTGCGGAATCGATCAGGGATGGTCCGTGCCGTATACGGTCGCGCTTCTCACCTCCCTTTTCTGGTACCGTCGCAAAAACCGAGGCAGGGGGTGTTCCACAACCCCCACTGAGAATTCCAGTAGTGATTATATGTTTATGTAGCTCTTCTCCGTAAGGCGTTAAGGCACAAAACGTAAGCTTCCATTACACTCGTATATGAACATGTTTAAACCTCCAGTGGCCTCAAAAGAGACTGAAACATTTCTATGTAATGTTTTTGGTAGAGATCAAGAAGGGCTGTCAAACGCCACCTTACACTTTTCGCTGTCTAGCATGGTTGCTGAGATCTTTGGGGACGGGGGGAGGTTTGAGTACTCTTCCCATGTACCGGTGAATGTGGCGCGGAGCCCGGCACCGGTGCGCGTGAGAGATGAAAACTAACATAAGCACAAATCCATATACGAGTGGTTCAGGCAAAATTGGGCCCGGTCTAAATGGACATATTTTGACCGACTTAGGGAGGTTGGGGTACTGGATTTATGAGCGCATTGCGCATGTTTGCTGTAGCCGACCAAAAAAACTGATCATCTTTTTGTTGTCTTGCGCCTACACTTGAGAATATGTAGGAGCACTGGTAGCCTGACAGCAGTTGTGTCGCCGTGTCTGACCTCCAGGTTCGCGATGGCGCCCACGAGTCCACCATCACCGAGTCTGTCATCTTCACCCTACTGGCCGAGAGGAAACTGGGGCCCAAACTGTACGGAATATTTCCCGGCGGACGCCTGGAGGAGTACATTCAGGTGACCTTGCAAATAGAGTGGACATCTTGTGGACAAATTCAGACAATCTTCTGTCCTCGATTATCATTGTGCAACGAGTCTCGCCAGCACATGCAGAGTCATTGTTATTACAGCTACGTTGATATGTAGTTCACCTCTGTTTGGTCAACACACTTATCTATTTTACAAACACTTGTTCTGAGGCAGTTGTGTTCTGCATCTCCCTCAAGGAGACTGAACGGTTGTCCACCCGCCTGGCTGAAGTGCATTTGAATGAAACACACATTGGTGGCTGTGTAACGCGATGTCTCATCGTACAAATTATTTCGGAGGCATTACCTCGCCCTCGAGCTCTTCGATATACCGTGGTAGCCAGGTGCCCGTTTATTCGTGCGAGTACTACGTCTAGCAGTGTCTTCCTCGTTTTCTTAACACGTGCATTGACGGGAGTCTGAGCCACCTTCGCTTTGACGGGAGTGGCGGGTACCCCCCCCCCCCAGATCTCGAGAACCACGCTAGTTAGTGAAAAACGGTAAAGGCCGTTGGGTAGCCCGTCCACTTTTCCATCGAAAATATTTGAATCAATTTTCCAGGTCACATTTAAGGTCACTAGAGGTCAAAACATGCCGTCATAGGGATAACATGTATATGAAGGTTTTCGGTCATTACATCTAGACAAGTGAAGATGAGAAAAACAACTTGAACTATATGAATTTTCGCAAAAATCCGAATCGAATGATATATAATATGACCTTGGTAGGGCAATCAAGGATTTGACCTGACCTTAGGTCAGCTCAAGGTCAAATTAGATAAATTGCATATCATTATAACTGCACAGACAAGGCCAATCGAATGCAGCTAAAATAAACGCTCTTTTACCATCCGTTCCTAAGTTATTCAGTTAAAACCATTTTCCCATGTATTTCCAATGGAGCGGTCATGGCTCGTACGTGACCTTAGGTCATCGATATGAAAAATACCGGAACATATTTTAGAGAACTCGTTAGGGCCCATCATGTGATATGAGTTTCAAACGGATAAGCTCACCCTGTTCTGACTTATGTTATCTTAATTTTTTTAGGTCAGGTCACTTGACCTCTACTGGTGACCTGACCTGAGATGACCTAACCTTAAGATTTCGACAAAAACTGTAAAAATGATGAGAGAAAATGTATGCCAAGTACGGTGGCGCTACGTGCCGCCGTTTTTATGCTGTCTCCGAAAAACCCGAGGGGGGGCGGGTACCCGCCCCCGTCAATGCGTGTGTTAACAATTGCTTATTTTACGCCCTGTGGCAGCCGCATACACCACAGGTATGACGGCAAAGGTCACAAAGGATCATTGGCGGGTCCAGGAACAACATTTGGAGGTGGCCAAACCAACGTTTTTGGGGGCCAAATCGAGAAAAAAACGCAAAAACAGTATTTTTTAAAAGATAAATGACCAAAATTTGGTCCTTGGAGGCTCCAAAAGATAGTGATTTAGGCTTTGGATGGGGCCATGGCCCCTCTGACCTCCTTTGGATAATTACACATTTTCAGACTTCTGAACTCCCACGCTGTCGGATGCGCACAGAAAAGGGAATGACAGTGTAAAGGGAATAGCAATGAGTGAGTTAGCCTTGTAGTAAAATACCTGCGTTGAGCTCGAAAAATTCAGAATTTATATCACTGCTCATCCCATTTCAATGGTGAGGCAGTAGGGTAATTGACAGATTAGAGCGGGGAACCTAGTGCATATCGATCGCTGAAATGAGCTTCCTTTACGACGGAAACTTTAGCTCCTTCAAAATTCGCTGAAGCCGAAGAAACGCTGCAATCAATGTTTCGGTGCTCTGTTCAAACTATGTCGTGCAAGCATTTGAGCATTTTCTAACTATCGGGCCCCGTAAGTTTGTATTCCTGTCCGGCAGGTACTTGTTCTCCTCCTTTCCCTGTTCATCCCCAGAGGTAGCCAGCCCGCTGAGAGGCCATCCAGTGGGTCTTCTAGCGTTCTCGGTTTGCGGGCGCCATGACCTGGTGGCATGGCGCCCTTGGTGGTGCAAAAGGGAATTCAGCAGGGCACCGCTCCCCCTGAAATGATGGATTTTAACACCAGCCGTAACGCGGTGACTGGAAAGCCGTGGATTGTTCGGTTGGTGTTGCCCGCTTACATCTGGACCCTCCGCCGCTTCTGCACAGTACTAGGCCATGTACAGAGATGTGCCCTGCGGGCTTACAAGGTGTTCGATTTGCTCACTCCGAGCTCGAATGGTTTAAAGGTAGCCTGAATGTCTTGTGTTGCGTTTTTCTGGGAGGACATGTTCTCCTAGTTCTGTGTTCTTTGTTTGGTTCCTTGCGTTACGCAGATATCCGTTAAACTGCAAACGGACGGACTACATCGACCCTCCTTTATATTGTCTATGTTACTTTATTCATACGTCCAGAAATGAGTCCGGAAAAACACCCTAGAACTTGTTTTCAGCGCCTCAGAACCTGAGAGCGATTCTTCGCCAGCCGGATGTGTTTGATGAATGTGTTTGCCCGCAGGCTAAGCCGCTGTCGTGTTCGAACCTGCGGGAGCCTCAGATCAGCCAGGTGATCGCCGAGAAAATGGCGGCTGTGCACACGCTGGACATCCCCATCTCCAAGGAGCCCACCTTCCTCTGGACAACCATGAAAGAGTGAGTTACCCGACTCTTCAGAAAGCTACCGCTCTCATAGATGCACTTGTTCCATCAGCAAAGGGAATCGCATGACGTTTGGAGGGTTTTACCTATGCAACGACACCGCGCCTAGCGTTCCACTCAGAGTCAACGTTTTATACGAGGTTGAGGCTTAGATCAGCCTCTTGTATCATGTCTGCCTGGTCGCTAAGACTTTTTTAATTTTGGTGATGTATTTCGAGTTTGGGTAAGCTATGATCGTCAGCGGGTCTCTAACAGAGATGATAGGCTCGAAATTGTGGGGCACGTCCAGGTCATAAAAGTGGCGCTGCACAGAAATGTGACCGTTTTAACCAGGATAAGCTCTTATCACAACGGAATATTCGTGATTGACTGCCCAGCTGAATGGGACACGTGTCTGATTTCAAAATGTCAAGGGATTGTGTTAAACTTGCCATTTATGAACGATTTCAGTCATATGTATAAATAATTCGCCGTCAAAAACTCACACAAAAGGTTTGAAACTCTTGGAATTTTAACGGCTTCAAAGATTGAATAAAGGTCACAAACAGGGTATGTATCTCCTTGCTCCATCAGGTGTATAAGAAAGCTATAGTATGTAAATAAACTTTCTATAAGACTCAACGCTGACAGAAATTGTTGTGCGAACTTCTTTATTTGTTCATAATTTGTTTTGTTTTACGTGCAATTGGCCCTCGTAGGACCCCTTCAAGTCTTTATACCGAGGTTTTCTTTAGGTCAGTTTACCAAATCGGTTTATAGGGCCGCCCGGCTTAGGTTTCGTACAAGTTTTGTAGTTACGATGATGTGGAGATCTAGCTAGTGCCTCAGGCAGTCGAAGCAAGGAGCTTCGACTGGAAAAGAAGTTTGTATCTTTGAAAACACAATGCTGCTAACTAAAGAACCGTAGATATTTTGGATATATGATATTAAAGTTCGTTTTCTGTAAGTCCTGCTTCTTTTACTGCGATATGTTTAATTTAGTTAAAACGAAAACCATTAGTAAAGGCATGTTGCGTGACCTATTGAAAAGCCGGCGCATGCAACTGTGTGTGATCGATGCCTGTATCAAACTGAATGTCCACAACTCTAGCATAAGTTAAACCTGCCCACCAAACAGAAATCATGCAATCTGGTTTCGTAACTTTCAATCCTAAATCCACTTCAGCTGTGTGTGAAAAGCACAACGGGTCCTGGATGATGAAGCATAATTGTTCACTCGGATCGTGGCTCTTCTTCTTTTGGCCGCGTTTTTAAGGAAGGTGGCTACTCGCGAAAAAATTCAATGGCTCGAAAAATATGCTACACTCGCACACCCATAGGTACGTAATTACAGATGAATCGAGTGGATTGCGTCGTTTCACAGCTGCCGAGTCATGCGAGTCATTTTTGGTATGCTGATAGGAAGTCTGTCAAGCTGCAATTAAAATGTTTATTCTCGAAATGACATAGCGGAGTCGTAAATAATTCGTTCGTTGTTGGGACTTGCTCCACTCGAGTTTAAACAAGTTGAAGGAGCTTTCGACTTGTATTTCAGGCCTTCGTCAGCAGTTTAATACATGTTAGAGAAACACAGTTCAAAAACAATCCTGATACAAATGGTGTTTACAAAGCGCTAAATATTTCAATCGGAAAGCTCAAGGTTAAGAGGACAACACACCTCTAGCTGGGAACGACAAATGGTAATAACTTTACTAAATCAAGCAATTAAATACAGTCAAGGGCAAAAGACCATATTTGGCAAAATATAATTCGATAAAACGGTGATACTTTTACCGTAGATTGTGCAAGGGCAACATTAAAGTGTAACCAACGAATTTCGATGATATAGTTTTATTATAAGTACATTATGCATGAAATAACTTTAACGTGGCTTACGTTATGAAAATTCACACCAGTAATAGCACAGGAAGATCTATGCATAATTTTAGGAAACAGCTGAACAGAGGAAACAATAGTAAGTACGTTCTAGGTTCAATCCAGAAGCACCTCAACGGCTGCCGCGGCGAATGATGGGCAGCCACCGGTCTGGAAGCCGTGTTCCTGAGTTTCGGTTGACGTTGGAGTCATTTGGTGATATTATGATCGTCTCACGACGGCCAATAGTTCTTATGTAGGCCGATTCTAGTAGCAGTCTCAGGTGTTAGTTTGTCTCATGATGGAGGATGTGGGCTTGGTCGAATTTTGGTGGGCTGTGTGTGTGTTCGCTGAAGGCTGATGTCTTGGATTGGGTACGGATAGATCTTTTCCAGCTGTCTTCATGCTCTTTCACTCTCGTCTGTAGTTTACGATCGGTCTCTCCAATATTTCTAAAGAAAACGAATTCCGGGCTGCCTAAATTTTCCACGAATTTACCCGGGCTGCCTTCATCCTCCTTACGCGTTTGGTAAATACCCGCCGCTGAATCTTTAGGAGTCCGGAGGATAAAGGCTATAGTTCTAGATTCTATAGGGTAGTTTCCCTTCCTTTTTCAGAAACTTTTTTCTAGCATATTACACCAAGTCTGGGGCTTAAACCGGCCTTCAGCAAAGAGCACAATATCTCTTGCTCAACGAGCACGGGATGTTTAGACCTGAAAGCGTGCTAGGCCTGCAGGCGAAATTTCAAAGGGCTGGGGCCCGGGGAGGCCAATTGTAGCGGCTTGCGCCTAAATGTGGTGGTCCCCTAGTTCCTGTGCAACAGATGCACTGCTGTAGATTCCCATGCTAGGCTGAAGAATGGACAGACTCCCGAGCTGACACAATCGTGCGGTCGTCTGCTTTATTTTGAACTGACACATATCAAATCATGATGATGAGGCAAATTAAAAACGTTTTTCATCCTTCAAATCGATTCCGCTGAATCCGTGTAGTGTTCTTTCCTTTGTCTTTCTGAATGCATTTGTTTTGCACTTTTGTGTCATATACGCATGGTTCTGTGCTTAAGACAAATGCCTGTCCGTGGTTGCAGCTGGATCCAGCTGTCGCGGAAGTGTCTCAGTGACTCGACCTTGTCTGCCCACCCAGACAAGGCTGAAGTCATCAAGGCTCTCCGACAGCTGGACTACGAGCAGGAGATGGAGTGGGTGAGGTGAGGCAGAGCAGGCGAGAAAGAGAGAGAGAGAGAGGGGAAGGGAGAGCGGGAGAGAGTTTATGATGCTTCGGAAATAAAACCCCAGGCGCCTTTGATAAAGTAAATTTAAGTACGTATGTTTCTGCAAGTTACGTCCCTGTACAATAACTTACCCGAATATTTTCTCAGATACTACCATTAAAATATAATTTTACTGCATACCATGCTTAGATGACCGTACTGCTGTGATTGTTACTTGCCAAATCGATGGCTATTTTGCATTTCGACAGTGCGCTGCTCTGAACTATTTCACGTGTACATAGCGTTCTCATCTCTGACGATGACGCTCTGTCATGCAGGACGTACCTGAGTCGATCCCTGTCGCCGGTGCTCTTTTGTCACAACGACTGCCAGGAGGGTAACATCCTCAGGCACGGCGACGCCGGCGAACACGCCGACCAGCCTGCCCGGCTCACGCTCATCGACTACGAGTACTGCAGCTACAACTACCGCGGCTTCGACTTGGCCAACCACTTCTGCGAGTGGATGTACGATTACTCGCCCAGCGAGTACCCCTTCTTCAGGAACAGGTCCGACCACTGGCCCGACCGACAACAGCAGGTGAGGTAGCCGCAGTGGCGGATCTAGCCGGTCGGTTTGGGAGGGGCAAACCAAAGTCGAAAAGCAAACAAAGTAAAGAAAACGTAACGCATTGAAAATTGCGCTAAGATATAATTTGTCAGAATTGTTTTGGGTATTTGAGGCGAAAAGCAAACAAAATAATAATCATAAAAAACGTTGCAGAGGGTTAGAAATGTGGGCTCGAGATAGAGATACTTTTTTCCTATCCAAGCCCCAATATTTACACTGAACTTAACTGGTTCTGTTCGAAGTTGAGAGTTGAAGCGCCAAAATCTTGCTTATAAACTAAAAATGCAGTCGGGGAAAAAGGAGGTCGATCGCTTTGGGGGGCAAAAACATAGTTTTGCCCCGAGCTTTTCCGTTTGAGGGGGGCAAATGTCTTTTTGCCCCCTCCCCTTAGATCCGCCCCTGGGCAGCCGAGAAGTGGTGCTGGGCTTAGCTGGGAGTGCCACCTCACTAATCGCACGCTTTTGAAGTGGTGCTGTGAGTGAGATAAATGCTGTGGCTGAAATTGTTCCAACTTTGAGTGGGTGATTTGGTCATGAGACCGCGTTACCCATCCCCCCAAAAAAATCGGTCTTAGCAAGGTGCAGTACTGCCTTTCATCATATGCAGACCGTTCGCTTGTGTTCGGTTCACGCGGTAACTGTTCACAACGAAGCACCCTGCCGGGTAACTAATCAATACATTTTTTTGTTCTGATGACTCAGCTCACCATTACACAGGTGTGGGAGGTCGGGTGAGGCAATTGGGCGGTGTGGCAATGTGCGTTTGCTACCTTGGACAGTTTTTAGGAGCAAGATTTGCTTGTGACAGCAACTGGCCTGATGGCTTCGGAAACAATATCACAGGCCCCAGTTTTTAACGGTCCCGGCAGCCAAAGATGGCGTATGTCGTGTAATATGGTACGTGGATTGGGTACGTTTTTTCCGCGGCCATTTGCGCCACTGTTTGCCTCAAACGTGTTTTAAAGCCGAGAAAGTCCCGGATCGTCACTCTCACGTTCAAAAACATATGTTGCAGAATGTTTGAACACGGATCATGTTATAGACGTTATATATCGGATCATGTTATAGATGTTATATATACGAATCATGTTATAGATGTTATAGACGGGTTCGGTGGACAAAGAGAGGCAAGCGTCATTTCCCCATTGAGCACACGGCACCCCCTGAAACCGCCCCGGCCCCCTCTGATGTGCCATTTTCTATTCCTTTTACCCTCCTCCAGGAATCGAGCATTGGCACCCACACAGTGTGATGTGGCGCCAACGGAGTAGGTCGACCGCTAAAGAATGACACTCTTTCTGGCCGAAATTGACTTCTCAACTCGTCTTCTGGAGGGGTAAACTGAATTGCAACCGGCTGATTTAGAAGATCTGCTCGCTCCAGATTGTCACTAACTAGGCCAGGAGTGGTTTTAGGGGAGGTAATCAGGTCATCTCCCCGAGGCTCTCACCCCCCCTTCCCCAAGGTGTACGCACTTTTGGCTGTTTATGACTGTTCTTTGTTTACATTTTCTCCACGATTTACCCTTGGTACCTCCCCTAAACGTGTGGTCTGGACCCGCCCCTTACCCTGACCCTGCGGTAACGTATGGACTAGACCCGCCCCTGACCCTGGCGCTGCGGCAGCTGCGGTACGTGCGCTCCTACCTGCGGTCGCGGGACGCGGCGCGACGCAGCTCCGGCCGCTCCTGCGACGCTGGAGACGCAGCCGGAGAAGCTGCTGCCCAGCAGGAGGAGGAGCAGATCCTGCAGGAGGTGCGCTCCTTCACGCTCGCCTCACACCTCTTCTGGACACTGTGGAGTATCGTCAACGCGCCCGTCTCCACCATCCCCTTCGGATACTGGGTAAGGCGTTTGAAGGCACTATCATTTCGTACTTGTCCTATGTTTATAATCTTAATTGTCATTTTCTTGCAGCAGAGTAATTTTATGCACAACTAGGTCAGAGCTCTTAACGTCCGAGAAATCTGGCTTGGAGTCAGTTCCATCACCCTGCTGACCGAAGGTGAATCTGCATATGTCTCATGTACAGGTACAGCCTATGGGACTTACGTGGTTTAGCCTTGTACGGGTTTTTACCCGTCAGATCTACTCATTTCTGAGGATGATGAGCGTAACTGGAGAATGCAGTTGCTGTATGTCCAAGGCGTGGAGGGTTGTGATAGGCTGTGGTTCGTCCTGTTGAGCAGGAGTACGGGCTCTGCCGAATGGAGGCGTACCGACAGCACAAACAGCGCCTGCTGGACGCCGACTGCAGCAAGCACCCCTCCAAACCGCCGCAGGGCGTGAAGCGGGCCTCCAGTGAGCTGGAGTAGCGTCGCCGAGGACGCCAGCGCTAACTGGGCCCCCGCCGACTGCACACTGGCACGGTCTTCGCACAGGCCTTCAAGATTACCGCACATGATTCTTATGCCCAAGTCCTCGCGTGTGGCTGTGTGGTACACACTATGTGAAAGAGTCCCGATGCATTTTTGTTATCAGTTAGGTGTACCATCAGGTTTGTGTGTCACCACTGAGGTACTGAACAGCCTCAGCAGCTGCTGTGTGAGTCGCCGGTTGTTCCCGGTGTTGGTGCCGATGCAGTACCGCTGACGCACGGTCCCGCTGGGACCGCGCTCTGCCATTCCGCACCGCACTGCGCAGTGTGCACCATGTTGAGCAAGAGGCCAGCTACGTGTCCAAAGTGCAGCGTGGCGCCTGCGACAGGTGGACATTGGCCGATCACGGCTGTGGGCCGGGGCACGCGCCAAGCCCGGCTGATGCGCTCAATTATTCGGAGGCCTAATTGGAGACCCGGTCAGGGTCACAGCAGGGATAGCGTAGTCACAGGCCGCCGCAGGCGTCTGTTTCGACAATAGCAGGGGGCTCTTTAGAGGATTTGCGAAGGTGCAGTGTGTTGAGAGACTGTCGAGGGCCGCCGTAACATACTGGGTTGTAAACTTACTCACGACATGTCTCTCATTCGTCGCAAATATCCCACGCCGGCCCGGGCTTTCAGGGAGGTTTCGCACCACGCCACAAGGTGACATTGCATTCCACGGAGCTGGAGGTGAGGCGCGTGTTTGTGTGCTTTCTGCCGGCTGCCCAGCCCACTGCTGCGCTGGAGCCTATATGGGGCTTACACGATCGTCCTGAGAAAACCATCTGAGAGGGCGCACTGTCTTAACGACATTTTCATCCATTATTGTGAAGGGCGGTGGATATTTGCAATAGTGTTCAACGGCAAAGCCCACCGCTCCGGTCGTTCCGTCGATATATACATTTGAGTAGCCCTCAGGGAAAATGTACGTCGATTCGTAGGACTGCGGTCTAGTTTTCATGTCCTCTCACCAAACAGGCGAAGCATATCAAGCGAAATGTCGGGTGAGTTTCACAGGCCGATCGCTTTAGACATTGGAAGCGCCATGTGCGGCATGCTTTAGAACGAGCCATGATGTGATGCGTAATGCGCTCTCTGTGATTTCCAAAAGTGATGTGGTCCCAGCTGCGTGGATTCCTCCACTGGCCAGCATTCTTATCACGTGACAAGCCGCCGAGAGTTTAACTGTAAGCTCGGTGGGTATTTGCCGACTTCTCATATTCATGCGAAGCGAATGACCGCTGTGATTATATGCATATGCACTACTCATCGGTTGAAATCGCTGATAATGTTGTTGTTTTGCGGGGTGTGAACAAGAGAACACAATTATTCTATTTCGGGTGATCGCCTAGTTACCACCCATCATGTGACCGGTCGCTGCAAGGCCAACTCTGCTGGCTTTATTGATTTCTGTTGTTGAGTTGTGGCGAATTTGGGAATGGTATCGTGTGAATCGAAAGGGCGCGTAGGGCTCTGTGAATTGTGCACTTGATTACTTGAGCGCGACTAGTATTCTTTGAGACAGGTCACCCTACTGGAGAAGTGTATCACGCAGGGCCAATTTGTTTTTATTGCTGTTCAATATGGAATAAACTTACGAACCGTAAACACGTAGCCATGCATTTCATATCCGTACGTAGTGGCCAGTCATAAACGCATGTACAGTATAGCCTCCTCCAATTCTATCTGTTCACACAAGGCTCGGATCCTTTTTTATCTATTACTAGCAATATATTGCTCACTTTATATTGATTTAATATACAACCTGCTTTTCGTTCCTAGCCCCCGATTCCGTACCCATTAACCCGCGCCCCACCGGGGGTCCAGCGCCACCTTCGCCCCACCGGGGGCCATCGATGGCCCCCTCTAACTCCGAAAATATAGGCGTTAAGGCAAATCTGCAAAGTGCAATAGAAAGCTCGCGTGAATTCAGTAAGTAATTACTTCACATGTTTTAGTGCTCAGGTCAATGGTTTGACCTCCAGAGGTCAAATTAGGTCAAAATCGGCTATTTTCATTCAAATGTGCAATGCTTAAGCAAACTGGGCATAACTCTTATACCATTAGAGCTATTGAGGTCTAATAAAGTACATTTGATAGGAAATTGTCAGTCCTTTTCCCGCTATGCGAAACGTAAAGACCTACCGCCAGTGGTTTGACCTCCAGAGGTCACCTCGTGACCCTAAGATGACCTGAGGTCACGAAAGGTCAGAAAGTGACCTTGCCGTATATCAAATGAAAGCCAGTGACAAGACAAACACGATGGTGTTTGTTCCAGCGCTCTAGCTTAATTAGGTCAAAAGTTATTGTCAAAATACTGTTTTTGGCCCCTGGTGACCTTGGATGACCTTGGAGAGGTCAAAGGGCAAATATGGCCCCTGGAATCCGTGAAAGGGTGTCCAAGAACGCTTTTCTGATCAAGCTGAGCATTTTAAATCGCTTTTGTGACTTTTAGATCATAAGACAGCTTTTCCCTATGCTTTTTCAATGGGAGAGGTCACCTCGTGACCTGACCTCAGGGCACGAAATCGAAAAATCCCGGATATACGCCTTATAGACCCTACAGGGGCCATAAAGTGTAGGAAGTTTCAAATCGATCGACTAAAAAATGTAGCTCTTACAAAGCTCTAAAGTTGAAAAGAGGTGACCTTGGTTGACCTCGTCTGGTGACCTGACCTTGGGTGACCCGGGGTAAAAATTTCAGGGATGGTGGGAAAATGATGCAGTGAGAGGTAGAGCCCTCAACCGCGGTGCTGCGCCTCTTCGTTTTTCTGCTATCCCGGAAAAACCTTAGGGGGGCCATCGATGGCCCCGGTGGGGCGAGGTTTAATACTCAGCAGCCCCATGTTTTAAAAACTATTCACAAAAAAACAATTGTCGCGAACGAACTATACTAACCATTTTCCGCGAATCATTTTCCAAATATAAGACTGGTATCTAGTTTTAGATCAACAATCTTAACACGCGCACTGGAGGGGGGACCTCGAGGCCCCCACCTGCTTTTCCGAGGTGGCTGGAGAACCGCTCGTAGCCGAAAAACGATATTTGGGTACATTGAACAAAATTGAATAGCGCGTCGATTGGTGAAATAATTTTGAAAACGGTCGATTTTTTAACTTATAGGCTTTCAAAGTCAGACCTGCATTTGGGGATCACGTAGTCGGACCAGTTCACTTGCATTGGAGACCGAGTGGTGACGTCATAACGCCATAAAACCAGGGATGATGTGTCAAGGTCACCTCACACAAAGGTCACAGGTCAAGGTCATATCAGCACTTTCAAGGTCACTGACTTCAGAGCTTCTGGCCAAATGGCGTTACCCGGTCTAACGTATATTATGCTATGACATCATAGTTAACCCGCGCCCCACCGGGGGTCCGGCGCCACCTTCGCCCCACCGGAGGGCCATCGATGGCCCCCTCTAACTCCGAAAATATGGGCGTTAGCGCAAATCTGCAAAGTGCAATAGAAAGCTCGCGTGAATTCAGTAAGAAATTACTTCGCATGTTTTAGTGCTCAGGTCAATGGTTTGACCTCCAGAGGTCAAATTAGGTCAAGATCGGCTATTTTCACTCAAATATGCAATGATTAAGCAGACTGGGCATAACTCTTATGTCATTAGAGCTATTGAGGCCTGGTAAAGTACATTTGATAGCAAATTGCCTGTACTTTTTCCGCTATGTGGAACGTAAAGACCTCCCGCCAGTGGTTTGACCGCCAGAGGTCACCTCGTGACCTAATATGACCTGAGGTCACGAAAGGTCAAAAAGTGACCTTGCCGTATATCAAATGAAAGCCAGTGACAAGACAAACACGATGGTGTTTGTTTCACCGCTCTAGCTCAATTAGGTCAAAAGTTATTGTCAAAATACTGTTTTTGACCTCCGGTGACCTTGGATGACCTTGGAAAAGTCAAAGGGCAAATATGACCCCTGGGATCCGTGAAAGGGTGTCCAAAAACGTTGTTCTGAGCAGTCTGAGTATTTGCAATCATTTTTGTGGCTTTTATATCATGAAATAGCTTTTCCCTATGCTTTTCCAATGTGAGAGGTCGCCTCGTGACCTGACCTCAGGGCACGAATTCGAAAAATCCCGGATATACACCTTGTAGACCCTGGAGGGGTCATGAAGTGTAGGAAGTTTCAAATCGATCGACTTTGAAATGTAGCTCTTACAGAGCTCTAAAGTGAAGTGAGATGACCTTGGTTGACCTCGTCTGGTGACCTGACCTTGGGTGACCCGGGGTAAAAAATTTCAGGGATGATGGGAAAATGATGCAGTGAGAGGTAGAGCCCTCAACCGCGGTGCTGCGCCTCGTCGTTTTTTCTGCTATCCCGGAAAAACCTTAGGGGGCCATCGATGGCCCCCCCGGTGAGGCGAGGGTTAAGGCACCTCAATGCAAAGGTCATTTGGGAGAGGTCAGTCCTCATTTCCTGCCAAACAGTTGCTAAAGTGCTAGTCAGATTGTACATTCTAAGTCGTATACCATATTGTGACCTTATAGGTCACTGACCTTGAATGACCTTGACCCCAAAACTAAAGGGAAGGTTATTTACGACCTTCCCTCCATGATCCTGGTTCACCCCTAGATAAGTCCCGCCTTTTTCCCGCATAATCACGGCATTTTCCACTCGGTTCCCAGTATGGCCAATATTTGACCTTATGACCGTGAAGATATTGACCTAGATCAATAAAAATTAGTCATGATGTATTTCATCATAGCCCCCACCAACCTCCCAAACGGCGTTTTTTTCCGCCTCTTAGTTTCCTAGATCTTAGGGGACCTACCAGTCCCCTCTCCAGTCCGCGTTAATGCCAGACCCCCTCTAGTGCGGGTGTTAAGAACTAATAGCGATACACAAATGCAATGTTTCTAATCATGACCGAGGGAGCAATAGCTGACCAGAAAATAGCGGAAAACTTCCGAGTCTAGTGTGTACAGAGTCAATTGCCGGGAGATGTACCCAGAGTTAGATCGGTTACATTGGTAACGCAAACATTGACTTACGAGATATCAACACTTCACTTTGTTGCAAAACTAGCATTGTGCGGGACCTTATCACGCCACCGGGCGGTGGAGATATGTTTCGATCCAGAACTGAGCCGTCCTACGGGAATAGGCGAGCACGGCGCGCAAGGAGTGAAAATTGCTCCAAATCGTGCCCCGAAATGTTTTTTTCGTAATCTTCGTCCTGACAGTCACACATTCACGCAACGCAGTCTTTAAACTTTGCCCTCGAGATACCGGTTTAGCTTCAAAATGTCTTCGGGTTTTGGAAGGTATGCTGAAGGTATTGAGCCATAAATTAGCTAGTCTGGAGTCTGTGCCACCGCTCTCTACGCAACGGGTATGAATAGTAATATGGCGTCATGAACCCCGCAAAATGTGTTCGTGGCCTTAAGTGATAGGGTCTAGGCCACTGTTTCGGAACCACATATAAGAGATTGTGGGAATAATAACACCCTGTCCCGCAGAGTCCAGTAAAGATGTTTGCAACTCCAACGCGCGTCAATTTTTTTCGACGAACGCATCTTTCCCGGAGAAAGTATCTCCACGAAAAGAAGAGCTGGGGAGGCGAAAGAAAGATGGCGTGACAAACAAACGGGAGAAAAGCACCATGGTGCAGCACTAAATGTTTTTGCGTTTAGATACACTCTTATCCATCCAAACTGGCCTAACAATGCCAAACAACATTTGATTTGTTGGCTCACACATAAATCTTCAGCTATCCAAATCGGATCTTTCCTGAGCTGCGCTTTCCCGGCCCCTATCCGGGAGCTGGGCTCTGGTTAGTGGCGAGTGCCCTGCACCTCCAATATTGTTATCCGAGGACAATCACGACTTCGAAAATATCGATTTCATACCATTTATATTCCGCCCTAAGTACAGGACACAAAACAAAACACGAAGTGACCACGCTAGAGTGCGTTCTGTCCATTAAAATGTCAGCGGCTCTCAGTTGTCGGTCCCCGCCCCGTGCAGGGCCGTCCCCTCTAGCGCCCCAGTGGTACTGAGACCCTGCCGGACAGGACGGCGCTGTGGTGGAGGTACCCTGCCACAGTCGGCGGCGGTAAGTAGCCGTCACACGCTGCCGCCGGGGACTGACCCAGAGCGGCTTCACAGCGTCAGAAGGCAGACGGAAGCGTCCGAAGGCACGGAACAACCCAAGAAGGCACACAGATAGGAACCAGCGTCGGCCCCAGCCGGTGCGAGCTCGGAAAAACGCTGCACCCGCCTCCGGGACAACGTGCCCTGCTCTTCAAGCGCGCACCTCTCTAACTAGCTCCCCGGAAACCCTGCAGGGCGACAGGAGCGGCAATCCCTCCAGTCAAATGTGTGCAGCAGGCCATAATAGCCGCGTGCCTCCTTCATTATCTCGCTTGAAGCTTTAGGACAACACCGTCGCTCAAACCAAACGGAGCTGAGACACAATACCTCACTGAGGCTCATCATGCTAGGGCCGCCTCGTTAATTCCAGAGCCTAGGTAAAACGACACGGCCTCTCCATTTAACGGAGAGGCGTGGTTTCACAGCATATCACCACATTCATCACATGGTTCTGTATCACATCATTCAAGTTACACTGGCTCCTGTCGTCCGCAGATCCGTGCCTATCTGAAAAGGACCAGTGCAATATAGAATATAGATATCACCTTTGGAGTAAAGCAGTATTTGGCTATTGGATTGGACCACAGTCGGTGTCGATCCAGCACATACGCACGCGCGCCGCTGGGCGCAGCTGTGACGTTGAAGTCACTCCGGTGGACAGAAGAGGTCACCGGCCAACCCAGACCAGCACGGCCTTCCACTCGGTGTGGTGCCAGCACAATCGGCTAGGCCAACGTGTCAAAACGACCGCCGACTTGACGCTGACCGCTGACCGTTCTTAACCGTCGACTCACCGGTACATGATGATAATGCCTACATAACCATAGGAATAAACTAAGCCAGGAAGGCACTGACGTGGCCACCCTGTAACCGACGGCTTCAAACCGCCTTCGCAGCTAAGAATCGCGACCGGTCCATCGCCTACAGCACTGGACTCCAATCGGACCGGCTGCGACTACGACCTCCTACATTCCACCACTACTCAGCAGGACTGAGGATTGGGACGCCATTCCCGGCGATGGACAACACCCCACGCACTAAGCGGGCGGCATCCACCGGCGGCCAGGCGCCAGGTTTGGCTGTGTACCGACCCGCGCGTCACCCAGCGTTGTACATCGATCCGGGCCGGGCCGGTCAGCCCGGCTTCACGCCACACCTCGGCCGGGCGGGCGGCGTTCAAGAGGCCAGCACATCACAACACGGGCAGCAGCGAGGCGTCCACGTCCACAAACGCCAGCGGGAAGGTGCCGCTGCGGCCGCCCACGCAGCCCTGGCCCCACTCCTCGTTGAGACGCCCCAGCACCTGGATCTGCTCCCCGCCTGCCAGAATCACAGATGCGTGTCAGTTCATGCCGCCACTGTTTGATTTCTTTCATTTTTCAACGGTTTCTACCGGGGGTGTATTTTCACTACCAAACATTCACATAGCTAGATAAATAACCATTTACTAATTGCACTGCCACTGTTACACAGATAATCTCACGACTTAGTTACGCCACCTTCACATGTTCCCTTCCAGAATTATGTCAAGCGTACAACAGACGATTCTAATATTCACATTGAAGCTCCCCAGAGCCAGGCTGGCACGCGAACCCCGGTTCACTGTTGACCCGTGCGACCGGCCCTCAAGTAACAATATGGAGCTGAAATGTGTCATCATATCGACACACGAAACAACCGTGTATAATTCTGCGGTTATTACTTTCACCTATCTCAATAAAGTATATATTGGAAAGCCTGCTGAGGGAAGGGTGCCTTAAATCGCAAAGGGTCACGTGACAGGCAAGAATATGAACAAAATGGTAAAGCAGAAGACGGTATAAGAACAAAAACACCTAAAATCGACCCGAAAAGCTCCACACTTCGGAGAAAACACCTGTCAATAAAAGGTAAAAAGGCTTTAAAACGTCCAGAACCAAAAAGGGCAAGTAAAATGCTTTACACAACCTTCCAAAAGCCTAAGAAGTTCAACACGGACAAGACAAGGTAAGAATCAAGAGAGGTTAAAGCGTATGGAGCAAACCGGAAAGCTCGTTTACCGTAGATGGAAATGCCCTTTCCTAACGTCTGAAGTGTATTTTTCGGGTATTTTAGGTTTGAGGTATTATACCTCTTTCCCTGTTTTGAATCTTCACACGGGGATGTAGCTGACAGTTTAAAAATATGGATAAAAACGCTACAACCGGTCACCTCAACGCCGCTGACTTGTGTGCTGTTCAGAGTAGATATCATTATCAGTGGGGCAGGTATAAGAGACGTGTTCCCCTCCAGTCAAACGACTCTCCACATTAGCCTCGTCACGCTGACTTTTTATGCAAGGACCGGGGGGGGACACAGAGAGCTAGTTCAGTCGCACCCCTGATAAGGAGTGCTCGCTGTCAGGTGTGGGGCGGTGCGACCTTCCTCCACGACCTCCTGCCAGCAGCCAGTACTAACTACTCCACACCAAGCCGGGACCGCAACACAACCACAACACTGTACCGCACATACATATCAGGCATGATCACAGAATGGTTGGCGGGATGGGTCAAACGCAGAGCATAATGAAAATCTCGGTGTGAGTCCACACAACGCGTAAAACAATCACGATGATAATACGAACATATCACGATTTTAAAGTTGAGAGAACCGCGATACATGGTCAGGATCCAACATCCACTTGGCACCGTGCAGGGTGTTCACCCGCAACCTCCCCCAGGGCAGACACTGTTTCTCCCATTATTGTTAGGATCTGTGGCAAGTAAGATTTTTGGAACTGACCGCTGCTCATTGGCTGTAGTCCCCGTGTAAAGGGATAATTGAGGGAATGTGACACCACAGTGAGTTTGAACTGAGCTATCAGTGGCGCAGGGCATACCGAAAACCCCTGGCTGCATGTTCCGTTTTTCCCACAACTCAACTTTCACGGCTCAACAGGGTTTCATCAGCGTACTATTGGATACATCTACAGATATCTACTTTTATTACTAGTCGACGTTCTAAAAAGTTGAGCCATTGTTTCCCTGGCATACCTGCAACTGCATACTGGGTATGACGTTTTCATATTTCAAGCCGGGGATCGTTAAGCTTACTAGAACGAAGAGCGATCACACGGGATAATCGATCGGAAGAGTGCAACCAACATAAATACAAGTGAGTCTGGTACTATCGAGAGGTACTATTTGTTCATCTCCTCGTAAGGGGTTTAAGCATTTCCCTCCCATGTAAGCCTTCCCACCTGTACTTCCATAATACATACATAACGCACGCAGGGTTTTACAGCGTCATATTAGTGAGGTGCTACCGTTCCGACGGGTGAGTGAGTGAGTGAGCGAATGGATAGGTGGATGAATGAATGTATAAATGAACGAAGAAATGAACGAATGAGTGAGGACGAGAGCGAAGACATAAACACAGTTTAAGACTGTTCATGGACGCACATTTCTGAGTGAACCGGCGAAGGAATATAGGTGGCAGCACCGACATGGGCATGAGATCCGAGGACTCCCACCCCAGCTCCCGCCATATACATAACTCACAAAATCATGGTGCTCACCTCTCTCCGTTTCCAAGGACATAAAACAAGACGGTCGCACAATTTTACTCAGATTCCAAAAGTGGGGAACATGCTCGTAATAAAATGGCACCAGAACAGCGGACCAAATTCATACCTAAACACGATAAAACATTCGTAAACTAGCGTAATCTTAAATGCTGAGGCTTTTATACTTCTTTCTTTGGCCTCTGCTTTGGTATAACCATCATTCGGTCAGCTTTTACAGAGCAGATCGTTGACAATTTGAGCTCAAAACCTACTCAAAGCCTCAGCGCCCATCGTTTTCTACTGGAAAAACACGGAAGGGTGGTCCATGCAACAGAAGCGGAATATCCTGCAGCAGCTCCTTACCGTAAGCGACAGGTCCTGTGGCTCCTGCGCGGTGAAGTCGTACAGAACCTGGGCGGTGCAGCCGTCGGCCGGTTCTGGCGACGGCGGGTCAGCTGCCTCCCCCGGCAGCGGCACCGTCACCGTCACGAACGCCGCCGGGAAGATGCCGTGCCGGCCTCCGCAGCTGCCCCGCAGCCACTCGGCGTTCACCCGCTCCTGCAGTCGCACCAGCTCCCCCGCCTGCCGCCCGGAGGCCAGGGTCAGAGGTCAGGGACCAGGAGAGACGGGCAGTGGCTCGTGGGAGGGATTCTCGAGAACAACCGGTGTTTGTTAAACATTTACAAGTTTAATGTTTATGTAAGCTACGGCGGGATAAGCCTTCAAGATGCAGAGTATTTCCTAGACACAGACTAGTATGGATAAAAAACATAACATGGTGCTAATATTATGGTGACACTACACTCAAAGCAGGCCATCGGTTAAAGCGAGGCACCTCAATGTGTTAACTATATATCTATAATCGCTAAAAGTGGACGCATCAGACGATGGGTCTGCCTCACTTGATCGTAAAGGTACGATAAATGAGTCTCGAATTCGAATCAATCCCACCAGTCTTGACACGCCCATTATTCTAGTATTGCCTCCACTGGAAGGTACAGAGATGTCCCCTCTACTCACCTTGAAACTGAGGTCGCCCGTCTCACTGGATAGATAGTCGTAGAGTGCAGTGGCTTGGGGCGCGTCTGGTCCGCAGCTCGACTGTCGAACACGACAAACACAATGTCAACAGCTGTGCATGAAACTGAGGCGATGAGCAGCTTACAATTTCACAGAGGGGGGATAGGGATCGTGTTCTATGCAGACTACCTTGGCGATTCCGGCGCCGACTACGCGCCCTCACCCGCCGAGATGGGACGTTTTAGGAGCGCGAGGGGTCACACTGACCACACGCCGACACGTCCAACCTAGAGGATTATCTAGAGGGTTGGCTCTGACCCCCCGTCCCGGTTTAACTGAGGTGTCATCTGCCCCCCCCCCCACCACCTCCTTAGTACCGGCACTGACTACAGGACAGAATCTCAATGTCCAGGCATTAGTCATACTCAGGCTGCACCGTCCCACCCCTGCTGAGCTGGGACGCCCCTGGGTGGAGCCGGGCCGTGCACCGTCCCACCCCTGCTGAGCTGGGACGCCCCTGGGTGGAGCCGGGCCGTGCACCGTCCCACCCCTGCTGAGCTGGGACGCCCCCTGGCTGGAGCCGGGCCGTGCACCGTCCCACCCCTGCTGAGCTGGGACGCCCCTGGCTGGAGCCGGGCCGTGCACCGTCCCACCCCTGCTGAGCTGGGACGCCCCCTGGCTGGAGCTGGGCCGTGCACCGTCCCACCCCTGCTGAGCTGGGACGCCCTCTGGGTGGGGTGAGGCCGTGCACCGTCCCACCCCTGCTGAGCTGGGACGCCCCTGGCTGGAGCCGGGCCGTGCACCGTCCCACCCCTGCTGAGCTGGGACGCCCTCTGGGTGGAGCCGGGCCGTGCACCGTCCCACCCCTGCTGAGCTGGGACGCCCCCTGGCTGGAGCCGGGCCGTGCACCGTCCCACCCCTGCTGAGCTGGGACGCCCCTGGCTGGAGCGGGCCGTGCACCGTCCCACCCCTGCTGAGCTGGGACGCCCCCTGGCTGGAGCCGGGCCGTGCACCGTCCCACCCCTGCTGAGCTGGGACGTCCCCTGGGTGGGGTGAGGCCGGAGGTACTCACTGTTCTGGAGCCGGGCCGTGCACCGTCCCACCCCTGCTGAGCTGGGACGTCCCCTGGGTGGGGTGCGGCCGGAGGTAGTACTCACCGCGCTGGAGCCGGGCCGCGGCGGCGGGGTCGGAGGCCGCACGTCCGGCACTGAGTCCAGCTGGGCCAGCACCGGCGGCGGCGGCGGCGGCACCGACGGCATCGGCGGCGACACCGAGGTGCTCTCCAGCTGCGGCTGGGCCGGACCGCGGTCCCGCGAGCCTCCGTGCACCCTGCCGCCCGCTTTGACAGGCCGGATTATGGTAACGGCCGGCGCGGCGCTGACGGCCGACGGTGCCGGCGTGTCCCAGGCGGCGCCACTGTCCCAGCCGGGTGTGATAGGTGTCGCTGCTGGCGCGACGGCGGGCGCCGGCACGGCGGCGTCGAAGTCGATCAGGTCTCCGCTGGCCGAGGCGGCGCTGGTGCTGCTGGAGGCGCCGAAGCCGAAGCCGGCGAGGACGGCGGCGTCTTCCTGCAGAACTTGCTCATAGGACGGCGGCAGTCGGTCTTGAGGCGCGGGCTACGGAGAAGAGACAGACGTTAGCGAGTGTGCAACCTTTCATCGACAGCGAGCTGGGAGGCATACGAGACCGTTTCTTAACTCTTCTGAATGCTTCAGATAATGCCAAATATCTAGGACAAGTATGCAAACTCAGAGTTAAAAGTGGGTGCTTATGCAGAAGACAAGGGTTCAAGAGAGAATTGGAGTGACTATCTTCTTCATCAGCACCCCTGCATGTTTTTAAGACACCTAACGACCGGTTTAAACGATATTTACACACAAACCCTTTACTTGTTGCACTCTCAAGCGCTTCTCACCTGGAATTTGGGTGGCGGCGGTCGAGGCGGCGGCTTCTTTTTGGGCGGCGGCCGCACTCCTGGCGGCGGGCGGCGGGCGGCTGCGCGGGAGCGGGCCGCGCCACCGGAGCGCGCGCCGGCCGCAGCGGCGCCGGGGCCGGGGCACCGATCGCTCCCAACACCGGACGCCTGGCGGGAAACCAGCGGGAGAACACTGAGTGTCGCCGCGCAGCCACAGGTCTGGGAGCACCCACAACCGGCAGCTACAGCCACAGCAGCAACGACAATTATAAAAATGAGAGGGATTCCAAACAGCACCCAGGAGTATTTTTTTACCCATTTCAGGATGTGGATCGTGATACAGTGCGTCGCTCACCAATCACTCAAACTGACTGGGCTAGGTTTAAGATGGATTGGAGAGGTTTTATCAGCGATGAGATAATCATACTTCATCTGCAGAAGTTTCATCAAGTCCCAAAGCGCTGCTTACACACTCGACATCCATTTCGGAGCAAAGCCCACCACTTGAAAGCAAACGCTGAAACTTGGTGCAGCAGTAAGCCGAACACAAAATGTCACAGTCGGCTCAAACAAAGCATCTAGTACAGTATTGGTTGTTTGTGCAGGTTCAGGGAACCCATTCAGCCAGTAAACCGCCAGGTAAACACCAATGCTATACGCGGCCCGGGTGAGCAGTGGATGTACTGCTATATCGTGACCTCGGTGGTGCTCTCTGTCGGCATGTCACGTGCCGTCCAGTTTCGCCACACTGTTCCACAGCCGTTACAGGCCTCACGAGTTCCGTGAGGTGCGGCGGGAGCGCCAGCCTCCTACATCCGCCGAGCGTCAGTCGGCCGTGAACGTAGCCGCATCCAGGGGGCAGGCAGGCAGGCGCTTCCACAGATACAGCCTCGGCACGCTCTGAAACGTTACTGCCTCCCCCCCGCGCTGAAACATTCCTTCCCCCGGTAAGCGAGTATCGGCGTCCCCGCAGATAAGATTTAGCACCCCTTGTAGGTAGGGTCGAATGGTATCGCCTTGACCCCCCCCCCCCTCCCACTCCCATCGTCGGAAATCGTGGGTCCGCCTGTAGGGCGGGAGACCTCCCGAGTTCGGGGTAAAACAGAATGACTGAACATCGTACACTGTCTTAGTGTTGCCAAACAATAACCACATCATTCCTCTGCTACTCGCAGAACACTGCCCTGATCATTGATCTTCACGTGAGTTTTTTTGTGATGTCCCCTCCCTGCTAGTGATGCGTCCATTTCCGGGTATTTGGATGCGATCGAATACTGCTATGTTGCTTTCGAGGCCAGCCGGATAGTGAAAGCCTTATCGTCGACGGGCCCAATCGGGGCTAATTTCGTCGATCGTCTCCCCGCATCACTCGAAACGTGACGCAGTTAGGACCAGAGTCAACAGCACGTCTCTGACGTCACCAGCTAGCCAGCGGCATATGTGACGCGCGGCAGCGACGGGGCTCAGTGAGGGGTGGTCCCAGGCGAGATATACAACCGAACTGACATCGAAACTGCTACGCAGAAACTCGCAGTGGACTGTACGCACCAAAGCAGGTGCGCAGATATTTTGGGTGTAATAAAGCGCTTCCGAATTATCATAAGTGTGTGGGAATGGGGCATTGTCCATGTCGATTCAGCCTGATCAACCACAGCTGCTAGTGAAAAAAGTACCCTCGAATTTGGCATTCAGTCATTCTGCAAACGTCCTGATATGGGATTGATTGGGGTTTAAGGGCGCACCAGCCTTAGCGGCTATATAACACCCGTCCTGACATGGGGAGTTCCTATTATCGTTAAATATATAACTTTTAAGGCTTTAAACATGGATGAATCTGTAAACTTCGTTGACCCAGTCCATGTTTCTACCACACACCCTTATCGCACGCCTCGAACATTATTGAAGCTTTCCGTGGATGTAACATCACGTGTTCTTCTTTTCGATCATTTCCAACTCACCAAAACGTGTTTTTCATTAGTACTACAAATAAGCTACATTACTTAATTAAACCATTTAGTCCTGACGCATCACCTTAAGCCGTTAAGCTCCCAAACATACTGGTTCCGTTTCTGACACGGCGTGTCAGCGCCAGGAACACACACACGCACACTCCTGCGCGCGTGCTGCAGCCGACCCTTCCGGCTCGCAGCGGTACATCACTCCACCCGGAGCTGCCCCGACGTGTGATGTGCGGCTCGCCGCCGCGGGTCGGCAGCTGCTCCAAAAGTGGCGCACAGACACGTTCGTGACGCATCGCCGCCGCCCACGGCGCGCGCGCGGCGGCGCCGGGGCCGAGCAGCAGCCGCAGCCGCGACCATGGCGAAACCAGAGCAATGGAGCGCACGGACGCAGGTATTGGACTGATGTCAAAACAGCCCACTGCTGGTGCAACGCCGCACATATCAAGCGCTTCACGCTGCGGCTTGTGTAATGCATAGCAGGAGTGCCCGGCGTTTCGTACTGGGAGGGTAACTACACTGGTGTATTCAAGCAGCGAGAGGCGAGAGCAGCCGCCAGATCAGCTGATTCCGGCGTGGAAACGGCGGACTGACTCAAGCAAACTGATCAGTCCGCAGCATGGGGGCAGACAGAAAAATGTCACTGGACTTTGACTCGAGTATGGCAATTATAACATCCATATTCACCTATAACAGGCTGCAGTCATAGCTCGTGATTTGCATGGCTCCATGTCGACCGGAGCCGGCCATCTGTCCGTTGTAACTAGCGGGCGGTGAGCGATGCGTCTGTTACGCTCCTCTCACTTGAGCCAGCCCGGTGGTAACGACCATTCATCCGCCGCCCGCGCGCACGCCCCGGAGCTTCGCAACACCGGCTGCGGCGGCGCTGGCGCAGCTCGGGAGCTGGGCCCAGTACCGCTGGCCGGCGCACGCCCAGGCTCGCCTCTTGGCAATGGAGGTGAGCGAGGCACTTTATCTTGCTACCCTCAGACTTCAAATGTCAAACGCCGTTTCTAGTTATCATTCCGGGGTGACGTGTTTTAAGGGGGGCGGCGTGTTTGTGCGAGTGTTTGCCCTTCCAATGTGTGAAGCGGAAACCCCTTTCACAAGCCAAACCGTTGGCGTAACCGTTGCGTAGCCAAAACCACACCACGTGCTTGCAACCGAGACCTTGGCACCAATGCTCTGGGAGCTTACTGCTATTGCACAGAGAGGTTGGCTGAATCAGAACGCACCGTCAATATGACAACTGAATTCCCCCGTTTCCAAGGTGTTACTGTAGCCACTGAAGTGTACGATTCGTGTGGTACCGTTCCAGACGGTGTTGACGTAGTGAACACTGCGGGTAGGGTTCAGGAAGTTTTACACCCAGACTACAACGGATGAATTCTGAGCCTTGTCTATACACGTCTGTCTCATCTGGCACTAATGTAAGCTCTCCAGGATGTGAGCCGGCATAAGCTTCTTACAAAGTATTGGCTCTTCCCCGGAGGGACTCCGCAGCTGGGAGTACCGCTCAGGCTACAGAACTACCTGCCTCACCGCGACTGCTTAGGAAGCTACGCGCGGCTGGCCCATTACGGTCGCTTAGAAAAACAAAACAAAAAAGGATTCTAATACGTTTTACCACGGACATGCAGGGTTAGTTCAAGACAGTGTTTTCGTCCCGTTTCGAAATGAACATTTTCGGAAAATATTACATAAGCCAATTGTCTCTCACTGGGGCGAACCGTTAATAAAATAAAACTTAAATATTTCCCATTTTTAGGTTAAAGGCTTCACAATTTGCATGACGCCAAATCGGCGTATGATTTGGTCCTGCTTTGGGCCAGATTGAACTTTTTTATTTGCGGCATAAATGAAAATAGATACAAATGAAGCATGTTTAGCCAAAGGATGCTATCATTAGAACTTGTCGATTTCAGCTATTTTTCTTTATATATCAAAACATATGCTGCGTTTCAAACTAGTCATTGAAGAGAGTCATACGCATTCATAGTAGCCAGACGTATGGCAGGGATAACACGTATGTTTTAAAACTGTCCAAGCATGAAATATTTAGCACAGCGGGCCTGAGCATTACGCCAAGTTCCCAAGATAAACTCAAGCCATACCACACCGGGACCGACCGCGGGAGGAGGGGGTCAGTAGGCGGTCAATTTTACCTTTTTTACCCGCTAACGATAAGTCTATAATGGAAATGAAATGTCGATCAAAAGGTTTCTCGGCATGCTCCATCACATGACTGTCTCAGTTTCAATCCCATTATGACGGTTTTACATTTCCTTATAGCTGAACCCAAACAAACCAAGCGCAGTTTTAGGTTCCGGTATAAATGTTTGCACCTGAATAAAGTACACGACTGATCGTGAATCAGCATAGAACCGCACCCACATATCAAATTTTAGGCATTTGGCATGTGGAAAGGAGCAGAATATGCAAACATTCCAGCATAAACCCTAATGTAAACGACACATCAGGTCACTGGAATAATATATTCCTGGCTGCTGTCCATAACGATGTTTATGTTAATAGAAGTAAGACAGGACAACAGTTTTATACAGGGTGAGAGTTTCATAAACCTATCTCTATCGAAATTATTCTAGCACTACCTGAACTCCGAAAAAAGAGAGCAAGTACCAGATGGACTTCTCATCCAATTTCTTCTCAGTCAACGTCACACAATAAGTGTTAAAATGTCGCACTTAGGGGAGGTGTTTCGGCCTCTCCCTCTCTCCTAGGGTGCTACCCCTGTGCGTGCAACAATCCACCGGCGGTGCAGCCCGGCGCGGCGCAGCCACCTCTTTCAACCGTGGCGGCCGGCACCTGCTCTCAGAGCGGCCGGACTCGGCTCTGGCGGGGCTTTCCCCGCGAGTACCTGACAGCGTGGATTCACCGAGATCGCCGTGTGGAACGCTATAGCTATTAGATGGAGACAGTACGGAAACGGTCCCGTGTGGGAGTACCCGAGAGGACGCACTTAACCGAATGCGTGGAACCAGAGGCGTAGGCACGGTAATGGGGAAGGGGTGATCGAGTAAAAGGTAGGCCACTGCATCTCTGGGAATGGCTGAAGGTATTTTTCTGGGTGAGGAAAGCTTGGCGCTCGTGCTTGAGAACCCGCCTCCCTCATTCAGGATGCCCTCGGCAGCTTGAACCACGGACTCGTGGCCCGCGCACCAGGCCATCGTCATTTACATCATTAGGCGGCGGAACTTTGGCGAAATAGAAAGAAAAAAACCAAGCACCGCACGGTAATATACCTAGAGACAAGAATATACCCAGTATCTAGCCATTAAATATGCGCAGATGAAGACTCGGGATCGACCACCGGCTAACCAAGTATGAATAAATGTTTGCTTTCATGGCGTCATGACCAGTATTTCACCGGAAGCCGTACGGAGCCCAGTGTGGTTTTTGCCTCACTGAGCATGAAGAAACATCCACTGACCTCTGCAACCTGCGCTTTTATCGATCAAGCTTTGCTGAAATGGATAGCTTAAGCCTCAGAGTAGTTCCCCTTCGATATCCGCCGGTAACCGTGGACGCCCGATAAGTTCCGCCGAGACAGGTTCAGGACCGGAGGGTTCAGAAGGATCGGGTGGTGTCGCAATGGGACGGACTGGGAGGTCAGCGGACGGTGGTCGACCCGGGAGGGGCTGCAAATACAACAGCAGTGTCACACAAAAAGAACGGAAATAGCTGACGGAGAATACGCACGGACCTAAAGAAAAACCGAGCATTGCCAACGATTGTAGGAATGGTACATTAGGGTAGGACAAAGACGAACATCCACAAACCCGCGGCACCATCTGTGAGACTGATATGCAAGCAAAATCGGATTCTAGAGCATCATTAGAGAAACTATCCCTACTGTCCCATAAAAGCGATGACTGCTCCCGAAACATAACCATGCAAAATACCATCACGGATTAGTTTCAGGGTGGAAAAAACAGTGGCAGGTGCCCGAGAAGTTAGCCATGATTTCGATAAGGGTATTTCGATGGCCATGAGACGGGATGGCGACTTTATTAACGATAATTTCATAACCGAATCGATGGCTCACCTCCAAATCAGTGATAATAACAAAGCGGTGATTCAAAACCTGTAAGCTTTCCGCAAGGCCTACACATTTACTGGTCTTTACAAAGGTGATTGTCAGACAATTTTGCATAATCATCACGTTTGGCAAATTAGCAGAGATTTCCGGCGTGCTTCTACATCGCAACACCTGCCAGCTTGTAAGAGAAAATTACTGCTGGACCCTGGCTGCTGATCAAATGAGAAGCAGCCCTCATAACAACCGACCAGACGTAGGTATCTGGAAATCCCAGTCCTTATCACCGAATCAACACTTTGCTGACAGCAAAACTCAGCAGACACGGAGGAATATAAATTCCGTGAACAGACTGCTCGTCTTACGTAATTGGAGTTTACTTTACTCAGCGGCGCCAGGCGACCCGTACTACGCTGTGCGGTCTGGCATTACGCAATGGTTTGCTGCCGCTCCCACACACCGCCCGAGCGGCCTCGTACGGAACGCTGTAAGGAGCGGGTGTCTGCAAATCATCTCTGAGGGCAACATTGTTTGCGATGAATGAAGAAAGCCTGGCAGTGACAAGTGTGTTGAGCTTTCAGAGTACCCAGGCTTCCAGGGTTGTGTAGCCGCCTAACACTAACAGTTCACTTTTAAGGATCCTTACATATAATCAGTTTACGAAATACTTCACAAAGAACGGAAATTCATTATTCCCAATGGCAGAGCACAATACTTTCATAGGAAACGAGTCCATGCGTGAGCCGCGGGCTGGTATTCTGCCACGCCGGCGGCGGGGGCCGTGTCCGATACCGTGCAGGAGACCAAACACGCGCGTCGCCTGTTCCCCCGCCACCAGGACAGTGGAGGTGCCATTCCCCGGCAGAGATCGCGTGCGTCCGCCCCGGTCCAAATTAGAACACGGCTACGGGGTGACGGGAACGCACCCAGAATTCACCACATTGATCGCCGCATATGCTTGGGGTTTGATTCTGACCATTCCTCAGCAACTTGACAAAAGCAGCATACTATTACTCATCACTCCACATGAATGGTGTTTACACTTCAGTCCGAGCTCTTGCCGGCCCTCTTCCGGAAATTGCCCCCCCAGTTTACGAATGTTTGTAGCAGGCGCAGCAGACCGAGTGACGTCAGAGACAAAAACCCTTCCCTTCCGAGTGACGCAGTTGGTGGATACGCTCTCCTAATCTGCATCACACACGAATGCTGCTAACCCTAGTAACTGCACACAACAGGAATTTTCGGCGCAATTACTTAAGAGCCTCAACAGGCAAGCGGGCACACAGTAGACCACGGCAACGCCGGTTTTATCTGCTTAATTAAAATCGATTCTGCACCCCCAAAATGGGTGTCATGTACCAACAACGTGGGTTTTTAGTACAGAGCCCCTCAGTGCTAGTTGCTTCGTTGAAATTGGAGAAAACATTGTCCATTCGACATTAATACAATGTCTGACATAACTCATCGAATCAGAAATGGAAAATAAAATAGCGTTGCAGATAACATGTATGGGTATATACCTTCACAGCTTTGATATTAAAATAGACACAAAACCATAAGCAGTTCGCATCATGACAAGGGAACGTCATTGTCGAGGAGTAAGCTAAATTGAATGTTAACACCTTCGAGACACGTTACTATCAGAAACACTAAGATTTCACAGAACCTAACGATTTTTGCACCCCTTTGAAACCGGCGTGAATCATTTCAATTAAGATAGAAATCATCCAAATCGCTGTTGCATAACGTCCACAAATTTTGGGAACCTTTCTATCCATCATGACTGAAAGAGACAAGATTCCCAGTTCTAATCTTGGAACACACAGAAAGAAGTATTCCCAAATCCTTCTATCCCCAACAAAGTTCAACCTTTTGAAGCTCACTCTCCCAGCTACGGTTCCGAGGTAAAATACATCAGCGTCAACGCTCCCTTAAAGGGAATGTGGCACCTTGGTCGAATCCTGGAATTTAGTGTAATTAGGCGTACTTTTTAGTCAAAAATAATGAAACCACTCATGATTTGTCTGAAAAATGTACAATAAGCTCAATATTTGGTTTTTTAAAAATACTACTCTAGAAAAAGAAATAAATATCAGACTGTGGATGATGTCACGATCTGGCAACCACTACCATACTTGAAAGGCTTCAAGGGCTTCGATTGGCTGATGCTCATCGTGACGTCAGCATATGTCGTCACACCAGCAGCTCACAACAATGGCCGCCGGCGACGGGGGCTGAGGGGGCTGGTGTCAGGTAGGTTTTAGTTTTTTCTACGGAAATATCGAGTTTCAAGACAAATGAAATATGGAGTACCGGGTTTTCCGACCTGCTTTACAACTTAGCTATCTCAGTTAAAATCACGTTGTGAAGGTGCCACATTCCCTTTAACAAGGAAGTCAGTCCACCAGCTCCGAACCCAGCTGTTCCGCATTGCGGTCAGAGTTTCACCCGGAACCCCAGCATAATGAAGTCAAATCTAAGACCCCGTGATCCAGCCAAGCATGCGTGTCTCTGACATTCCCAGCGGTAAACTCCTACACTGCACTACATTCACGCCTAAAGATCCGCCGCCTCTCAGACTGGGACCGGGCTGGCGGAGAGCCGGCCTGCAGAGCTTCCGGTGTGAGAGCGGTCGGCACACGCCGTGGCTCGGCCGCAGACGGCTACACCCGGCATATCCGGAGAGCCAGCGGCGAGGCCGGCGCGTGCCTGCTCACACAGCTCCGTCCAGAGGTCACGGCAGAGCGGGGAGGCAACTTCTGGAGCTCCGTCCAGAGGACGCGGCAGAGCGGGGAGGGAGCTGTCACAGCTACACAACAGCTCCGTCCAGTGGTCACGGCAGAGCGGGGAAAAAATACACCAACTCCGTCCAGGGGTCACGGCAGAGCAGGGAGGGAGCTGCCATAGCTCCGTCCAGGGGTCACGGCGGAACGGGGAGGGAGCTGTCATAGCTCCGTCCAGAGGACGCAGCGGAACGGGGAAGGAGCTGTCACAGCTACACAACAGCTCCGTTCAGAGGTCACGGCAGAGCGGGGAGAAAATACAACAACTCCGTCCAGGGTTCACGGCAGAGCGGGGACTGTCCGGTAGCATATCCCGCTCCGTGGCATTCCATAGTCTACATCCTGGTCCCACGCCTCACAAAACAAACCAATAAATGCGTGCAACTTTCCCCAAGATAATTCGGAGGAAATTCGAGGAAACCTCCGATTCTTCTCCGTTTACAGATGAGCGCCTTTTCATCATTTTCATCTTCCATTCACTTTCACGCAGTAAAATCAGCACGCCATCCGCATTCTCGTTGATGAAACGTCCCAATTCAATTCCACACCCAAACAAAGGGCGCCGCGGCCGGTTCCGTTCCGCGGACACAGCTGCTCCGGCCGGTGTCAGGCCGTGCCGCGCGACAATGGCCGGTGACGTCACGGCGGCGCCGGCAGCAGCGGTCTGCAGAGCGGCGGTGCGTCTCCGGCGGCGGCCCCTGGTCAGTGGGACGCACCGCCCAGCGGACCCAGCCGGGGCACAGGTCCGGTACACCGGTACAGCGCCAGAGGGGCTGTACACTTCTGCTGGGATCCACCAAGGACTGAGGCAAACTGGATGGTGTACAACACGGCTTCAGCTCCGACGAAAAATACTGTATTCTAAACCAATGATGCAGGAGCCGTCGGGGGCAGAGGGAACAGGAGCCTCTCAACCTTTTTGACCGTGGGAGCAGTGCCCCTTCTCCCCCCCACTTCGAATTGCCATCCGAATATTTCCGTTCTAGATTCAGCGATAGGCAATATTCGCGGAAGACAGGGTAAGAATCTCTCGGCGTTGAGAGTTTATGAATGCAATTAGTGATGCCTGGGTGTTTTAACATGATAGCTATAATTAGCCTTGCCACCGGCAAAAAAGTGAAGAGGCAGTCAATCTTCAACATCCTGCTGCTAAGAGCTGAGCCAAAAAAACTTACTGTATTTGGGCTCTTATCTCCGACTTTCTGTAGCCAGTCCGGATAGGCGATAATTTCCGAGAGGGACAACCAACCGATATCTCCTGATCTGCAAGCACACCTGACGCCAACATATCAACACGTGACGCGCCAGTGGTACAGCGTGACCTTGGGCAGCGGCTGTCAGGTAGTCAGGTAGAGAGCCCTTCGACAGCTCCACAGCCGGACCGATCGGCGTCACCCTGACCTAGGCATTACCGGTTGGACGAGCTCTCTCTTCCGGGCCGCTCACCGCAAATCAATAGCAGGCGCCTCAGAACCCAGCTCAGCCCCGTCACGGCAACTAGCCGCTGGTTCGTCACAACACTACACAACATTTACAAGTGAACCGTCTACACAATAAAGCCTTGTTCAGTCCAAAATGTCCCTGTTCTTTAAACATTTCTGGCTTCAACGCCACGCAGTTGTAATTTTATGGTCCAGGTTTGGGCCATTAGTCACTGCCGCAACCCGTTTATGAAGGACGAACCTTCACAGGTAGCAGACGGCATTTTATGGAAGAACACGTCTTTCGCCAGTCTCTCAAGCATGGATGTGACAACAGTCAGCAGAAGACCTGGGAAATGCTGTCGCAGTCTGTTTCGAACCCAAACACCTCGTTTATTCAGATTCACCTTTTATTGGGTGATGTTCGGTTAGGAAGTAGTTGAAAGTCATCCCCCTGATTCACCCAAGGTGGTCTAATTCTGGCCAGGTTTTTCATTTGGACGCAACAGCAGATCAGGGGGCCACAACGTTTCAGCGTTACTTTCCTGATTAAAGCGTGGTGTTGGCTTAATATGGTGTCATTGTTACAATCATTAAAATAGAAGTTCTCAGCCCCGTCAGACAAATCAGTTTCGAGAGGGGAAAGGGCCCAGCTGCAAGGTCCTTTCCCTCCAGAAGAAACAACTCTGCAGCTGGTTGCGACACAATCACTGTCCTACCCACCCAAACTGCCTGACTGGAAGGTTGCGAAACGAAGAATTCCGGACTCTACACTTCACAAAAAATAAAGCCAAGAGCCACAGGTCCGAGGTCTGGGCATAAATCCGACCAGATTATGTGCACATCTCCAGACAGCAGATTGAGACGTACGCATCGCAAACAGCTCCCACCACGCGTTCCACGTCCGGAGCTTGGCCTTGACCACCGGCTCTTTTGCACAAACTATTTCAGCTAGCGCAGAGAAGGCCTTACGTGCGTCAACAACACGGTGACGTTCCGTAAATTGAGCTCGTACACCCCACTCCCAGTTCCGCCCACCCACAGAGAGCAGGCACCCCCGCCGCCGGGGGGATCGGGGGGTGCGTGACAGCCGCTGGCTGGCACGACCGCGCGCGAGATACGTGTGTACACAAATACCCAGTTCGGTAAAGTGGGCCGGCGGCGATGTGCCGGCGCAAAGTCCACACCGGCTGCGTCACAGCCGTGCTAGGTACGGCCCGGCGGCGCCGCTGGAGTTTTGGGCAGGACCAGACGACGGGGCGGGTGTCACGGCGCTTGGCACGGGCTGGCTGCGCGTGATAAAAACAGCGGGCGCGTGCTCCTTACCCGGCCGGCGGAACTGGCGCGCCCGGAATCCACCGACAGAGCGTTAGAGCTGACCGTTACAGCGAAAATAGAAGCGGCGGAACGCAGTACCGTCCCCGATAGATGTATCGGAGTCTGTTGACGTTGATCATTAATAAGAACGTAGCACGAATAATTCACTATTTTGCTATGGCGCTGCACATGAGGACGAGAAAAGATGAGATGTAGAAAATACAAGGAAAACAACCTCAAATTTGCCTTTTTAGGAAACAGATTGTAAATCGTTCAACTTCTAAACGGTGAACTACCTTTTCAGCCGCTTAAAATGACGTGAAAATGTACAGGCATCGAATTCCAGGGCACCGTGATGGTCTGCCTTACGAGCCCCCATCCTTTTCTGAGCACAATGCATATCAAATGTAAGCATACGATTCACTGAAGCCAGATTGTACTGTATATCGAATAGGAACGCTCTGTTGAGGTACTGATACACCCTCAGATTAGGTGACAACCACCGCAGCCTTCTGCATCATCAGACATATCGATAGTGCTGCCAAATTCATGCGGGGTACGCATTTGTGTTAAGAGACAAAACTTACAAAGGTCCTACAGCCAACGGAAGAGTTTTGGCTTCAACCGGTGCACCAGATTTTGGTCACGGGTGCCGAAAAAGGCGTACACCAAAATTTCCTCATAAAAAGCAGTATCAAAACAAGCTAAGGAGAGCATCCAAATCATGCCCTAAAAACAGCGCGTATGTTGAAGAAAGACTCGGAGGTAAAACCAAGAAGGAAACTGCTGACACCAGCTCCGTACCCGGTATCGGATAATCGTTCACGCAGTGCTCGGTAACCAGGCTCTGAAGTATAGCCTACTCGTCAAAACAGGCCGAGATAGCATCACAATGATGCAACGTCAAAAATAATGTATGTCTGATAGCATTGCGGATTGATTTTTAGTTATTCACAAGGCATCTATTTATCCATGTCTTCATTGTTTAAATGAAATCGTTGTGTTTTCCTTCCCTTTCCATTGCGGATATCATTTTCTTCAAATTCAATCAACAGGCAGCGTTGTTCTGTACCTGAACCTGTACCACCAAATATACAGAACCGATGAGAAATCGGCGATTCCGGAAAAAAACAAAGGAAACAGTGAAAAATAATGTTAATGGCAACACCAGTATTTTTATAGACTTTCTGCTTTAGAAAAAGCATATGCGCCAAAGCCACACATTGGACAAATGATTATCTAAGGCAATACCATCAGCCCGCACTGCTGCAGCGACCCGGTGCCTTCGCTCTGCGCACCTCTGACCCGGATCCAGTTCCCGGTCCTGACTCAAGATCACCCGATCTACCCTACCCCTTTCGGCGGGTGAAAGTGGTGACGTCTCGCAGCCTTTGCAGCGGATGGTAAATGTCCCGAGCCTAACGTACGCCCATGGAACTGCAGGTACACCATTGCAAGTGCACGCGAGAACACTGTAGAAAGAAAATCAAACTAGTATCTGGTTGTAAACATCTAATGTCTTTCGAGGCGCACAAATGCTGCGTCCCAAGAAAAACACGCTCATGCCGTATTTCGAACGTTGGATGGTTCAAGACCTCCGCGGGTGATTTAAAAAGCCAGCGGGACGGAGCGGATAGTGACAGCCATTCACAGTGGACGTGACTTCCCGGGGAGCGGCCAGCGCGCCAGCCAGCCTCTGCCGACCACCGTTGGCACACGACGCCACATAACGGTGGCTGAGAGCAGGCCACGGGGCGTGCACGTGCGCTGAAGGGCAGCACAGGGCACCGCCGGCTCCGCTCCTGCCCTCTGTATTGTGTTCTCAACAATGGGCTGAGCCGAATATCGCTGATACGCTTCGACAGCGAAAGTCCAATTGTGCCAGGCGTGGTTAGCCAGCTGCGATCTTGCACAAAACACATTGCACAAGAATCGGCTGTCCCACTTGGACCCAACATCCGTTTAGATACGTTCCTCGCTGGAATTCCAGCACGTGACTGTATGAGCGCTAGACCTTCGCCCCGGCAGCCGACATCCCTTGTGCGTGTTTTTGACGCTGCAGGCAGATCGGTTAGCGTCCGGGCGGCGACGACGGCAGCTGCGTGTCCAGCGGCTGCAGCTGCAGGTTCAGCCACCGGACGTCCGTCTCCGCCGCCCTCTGGACGGCCTGGAATCGGCTGCACCCAGTCTGAGCCGCTGCAGCAGCACACGACCGTGACAGGGACCGTGTCACGTGACCAGAGACTGAGCACCCCCTGACCGGTGTAGTGTGTGCTCACCACAAGTGATTGGTGGATTAAGGGTTCAAAGAGCGCGAGATAATACCGCTGGGAGGTCAGACCACCGCGTGAGGTACGGCCGGCTGCACACTGGTCGGTGCTGGGAGGCATGATGAAACCTGCCGAAGCTGCAGGATTTAGCACTGCGCGACGAGACGTGTCCTGAACGGTGGACCTTAATGATGTGTTTAGATGATAGCCAAAACAAATGAATGGTACCTCGCTTGTGAAGTCCCGCCCAAAACATGTTTAGAGGCGTCCAACCCGGACGGTGTGCGAGGCTCGTGGCCCATAGTCCCGGAATCCGGGAAGTGACCAAGAAGCTGTTGGAATTTCTTGGGCGATGTTTCGGTGACCACGCTATTATTAAGTTCAACGGAACACTTTGAAATTTTAATGTGCGCTTAAAAAGATTCCGCTCCCAGGATAGAAATTACCTCACTTCAGTTCGACAGAAATCCGAATGCTTACGTACAATCAAATTACAATTCTATACTAAATTTTAGTTATATTATAGTTATAATCAATATAATTATATTATTAGCAATTAAAAGTTATAAATTACAGAGCTATATGAGATGCAATAACATGCACACCACTTATAAATCACTTGGTATACGTCGATATCGAAACAAACGCAAAACAGCCCGCGCCAGCAGGGACAATATTTTTCTCCCGCTTTTCCCGCAGGGACAATATACGCGATTTAAGCAACAACGAGCAGTAACAGTCTGGAGTGAGGGGCCAACCTCATTCTTGACCATCATGCTGAGGTTAGGTTTCAGATTTCGAATTGTGATAGATTCGTTTATTTTCAGTCCGGCATCGTTCCCGCCCCTGCTAAGAATTTCGTTGTGGAATGTGCAGTCGACGTACTGACTTGATGGCGCTGGCCAGTGGCGGATCTAGCCGGTTGGTTTGGGAGGGGCAAACCAAAGTCGAAAAAATGTCGCGCAGTGAAAAATTGCGCTACAATATGCCTTTTCGGTAGGATTTTGGGAACTGGAGACGAAAGCGACAAAAACGTCGCGCAGTGAAAATTGCGCTACAATATGCGTTTTTGGTAGGACTTTGGGAACTGGAGACGAAAAGCAAAGCAAAAAACGTCACGGGGTGAAAAATATGGGCTCAAGATACATTTTTTCCTATCCAAGCCTCAATATTTACACTGAACTTCTCTAATTCTGTTTGAAGTTGAGAGTTGAAGCACCAAAATTTTGCTTACAAGCTAAAAGAAGTCGGGGAAAAGGAGGTCGATCGCTTTGGGGGGCAAAAACATAGTTTTGCCCCGAGCTTTTCCGTTTGGGGGGCAATTACCTTTTGCCTCCCCTGATTCGCCACTGGCGCTGGCGTAGCGGCTAGCGCGCTCGCTTTTCACGTAGCTGACCCGGGTTCAAGGCCCGGCGGATTCCCAGAGCAAGGAGCGATTTAACTCCCTTGAATGCCTTCCAAAAGAGAACGAAATGGCGAATACATATAGCTCTGGCAGCTGGTGCGTCGATGAAAAGGCTGGCTAGTGAAATTATATTGTGTCATAATACATAACACCAACAGCGTAGCTGGCCGCAAAAGCCAGCGTTACTTTAAGCTGAGCTTACGTATGTACCGTTTCAGCAGAACCAAAGACAATGCATTAGGGACCCCATAGCTCCCCGGGGGTTGTGAAAGGGATGGCGTGTGTTAACTGTGCAGGGTTGGCTGCCACGGAGGGCGGCTGCTGTGTGACATCTGCCACCCGTTGTCAGGGAGGGCAGCTGCTCCGGCTCCCACCGAGAAGGCCATTTGGCGACAACACACCGGTTATCGCGCCCGGGCAGCGCAGCGGAACGGGGCACCGAGAGCACAGCGTTCGAGAACAATTTACCGCTCCAATACAAAACCACACACACGACCGTCACCGCCACACCCACAACAATGAAATCAAAGCAAAACAAAAACAAAAGTAAATGGAAATGACCTAAGGCCCTAGAGGAGAGAAGTGAAGAGTAAAGGCGACAGGTGTGAGAAGATCCCTAAAACAACCTAAAACCAACCACAAAAAAACTAAAAACACTTGGAATCCCACAACAGATCCCTGCGGAACACCATGAAAGTAAAAATGAGCATAAAACAGCTTGAATGAGCCCCCCTTTAGATTCATTCAAGCTGTTTTCTGTTCATTTTTACTTTCATGGTGTTCCGCAGGTATCTGTTGTGGGATTCCAAGTGTTTCTAGTTTTTTTGTGTGGTTGGTTTTAGGTTGTTTTAGGGATCTTCTCACACCTGTCGCCTTTTACTCTTTCTAAGGCCTCAGGTCATTTCCCTTGGCATATCTAGCATGGCGCCCTATCTGCAACAAGCCCTCAGAGAACTCAACAAAAACTAAAGTCCGCACAATTGACACCAAACACAATAAGGCCTACCTACCATTACATAAAGGACAATTTTCAGTCATGAAAGGTCTGGTGATTAATGAACATTGGGGCATGGCAGGGATTTTCCACCATGTGAGCGGACTCTGAACAGGAGGAGGAGAGCCCGGTGTCAATAGCCATCCCGGAGAGCGCCGGCGAGGCAGCAAACCAACACCAACATGTACATAGGCCTCAGCTGAAAAGGGGGAGGAAACCTAAAAATCAAGCGTGAGCCCCAAATTTTCGGGAGAACGTCCCACCCTGGTTCACAAGCTGGGGGAGACGTGTCTCCCGTCACTACAGTTTCCACGCATATGTGTTTAAAATGAATAAAAACATACATCCGTAGCTGTAGAAACAACTATCACAGGGAGACAGGTATGGCATTGCATGCTGGAGATGGGAGGCAGCCTTACTTGTCGATGGGTCCGGGCGGCTGGCGCCGGCCGCTGCCGACCGGGCGGACTCCCGGAGGCGGAGGCGCCGAGCGAACCGGCTCACGCATCTCTCTCAGCTGAAAAACAACACAACCGAGTCACAGCCTGCCGCTTCACGGAATAGACCGCGCAGGTGAGTTCCTTGCCGCAATTCGCCAATACTTCAGGCTTAACGGCCCTTCAGTGCCAAACAAACAGGTAAACAAAAACAATCAAGATTGCACTGACGATGAGTCAGTACAAGTTTATTTCTTAATATATTATAAAATAAACCTCTGGACTAGAAATTCAATAACTAATAAAACAAATCAACTAATGAATAAATAACTAATAATTAGCAATTAATAATTTCACTGATGCCATATGTTGAGACCAACTGTGCCTTTCTCAAAATAAGTAAGGTTTGAACATAAACATAATTGGTTCATAACTGGTTCTGATGGCGCTGGATGCTGGCGAGGGTCTGTTGTACACTGTCTCTTGTTTTTATCACGTGGCCTACAACGATTTTGTGCCCCGGCAGTATACCGAGTCCCCCATTTATTTTACTTGTTATTTAATTTTTTATCTTCCCTTCCCCAATGTATTTTTTTACCTCTTTTGTATGTTTGTCCTGACTGCAGCGCTCTGCCCTACTGATGTGTGCCTGCCCGCGCAACGGCGCGTGTTGCTCGCCAAATGTGTTACCACGGACGTTTTACCTCACCTGCCTTACCTTTTGGTCCTCTTGTATGTACTTGTGTGTTCTTTCTTATGGAAATAGATATATGTATGGATGCAAATGATGTTGAAACTCAATTTGAGTTTTAGCCAACCACAATGCACGCAATATTTTTATATAGATTTTGTCCAGGTTGTTCTCAGTTCGACCGTTGGAGACGGAGTCTCACTTAAGTCATCAATGGACTTGTCATGCAGGCCCCGACCCCACCACCCGAACAAGCAACTCCCACAATGAAGGGCTGATTTAGAGCCAAAGTTTAACGTCCCACAAAGCCAGTGTGCAAAGTATGGCATTTTCGACGAGATCTCGTCCCAGTCTGCAAAGTATGGCAGCAGGCCAGGCAGTCGCACCAGCCATCTAAAATTCTCGCACCACCAGCCTCCAAAAATTCGCACCAATCTGCCACATACCAGAGAAAAATGCACCCATTCCTACCCCTACAATGCAATGCTACCTCAATCATTAGTCAGTTAGTTAAGGACTTTTTATAAGGCCACCTCCTGTGTCTTAATAGCCATTCAGTCATTATTTGTTTTAGTTTAAGTGTCACTAACCTCACAAATTCGCACCAGGTTCATAAAATTCGCACCGCTCGGTCCTGTCTCCAAGGGCACTGCACCGACGAGATCTCGTCGGAAATGCCATACTTTGCACGCTGGATCTTGACGGTGCGAGTGCCCTTGGAGCCAGGAGCGAGTGGTGCGAATTTTATCAACCTGGTGGGAATTTGTGAGGCTGGTGCGAGGAAGATGATACCAAAAACCAAACATATAATGGCTGAATGGTTATAAAGACACAGGAGGGTGCCTTATAAAAAGTCCTTAACTAACTAACTACTAAGAGTAGGTAGCATGTCATAGTGTGGGTAGGAATGGATGATTTTTCTCACGAGTATATGGCAGATTGTTGTGAATTTTTGGTGACTGGCAGTGCGAGAATTTTAGATGGCTGGTGTGACTCATCTCACCTGCTGCCATACTTTGCAGACTGGCCACAAAGCACAGGGACGGCCACCCCCCTCAGGTCACCCTCTCACAGTCAGTTGTCAGCCGACCTATATGTCGGGTAAACTATTGAGCGCCGGAGAGTCTCAGGGGAACCGATCCCAAGCCTGGACATGCACTGCCACTGCATGCTTCTGAGCAGCAGGCTGGAGCCCAACGCTCTACCAACTGAGCTACCAGGGCAGCATATTACAACTCATCTAGCACATATACAATGCTCATGTGAACACAGGAAATAGAGGATATCAATAAGCATTGGTATAAAAATAATTAAAAAATGGCCCCAGCACACCAAACTGATCCTCAGGATTAACAGCAAGCAGGGCCTCCTTGGCATCACAAAGTTGACATCAAATAGAGGGAAGTTGTAATCAATCTGAAACTATATTTATGCCTCAAAAGACAGCTAGACTCAGCCCCCTCCAACAGCAAGAAAAATGTTAAAACAAAATTGGCAAAATCCCTGCTTTGGATCAAGATTGACTGAAAAGCATTTCTTTTTTGAAGAGTTCGGAAGTCTGAGGGGCCTGTCCTTCAACAATGAACATATATATATTGCTCCAGCTTCCAACAATAAGAAAACTTTAAATAACAATGTAATTTTTAAATGCTGTCCCAAATTTGCAGCCAAATGAATTGTGGCTGGTTTAATCACCTGGATTTATTTCCATGTGCAGGCACTTACTTTATGCCATCAATTTAGTACTTCACATTCATGTAAAGCTAAGCAATACAGTAAGCCAACTGTCTCATAACTTTCAATATATTAATTCTGCCTACAGGTGTTGACCAGCTTAAGGGAGAGATAATACAATATGCTGGAAATTACAACAAGTTTGAAAAAGTTTGAAGAATGCTCAACTTCGAAGAACCACAGATGTAAGACCTTATATCGGCCACAAATCCCACACCCAAGCCTAAATTAAACAGATCAAAATTACATATGGTACCTTACTTCTTACCTGATTAACCAGGTAAGCTGTAAGGTACAACATGATTTGAAAGTTTGAGTTGAGTTGAGTAGTGCCTAGTTTGAGTTGAAAAGTGAGTGCCAACATATCTTTGGCATGCTTGAATGTACACCATTACCAACACTTATGCCCCTTCACGCTTTCAAGGTTCAATAAAGCAATTATGAAACGCAAGGAAACGTAGACAAAAGGCATCCCGTAATATTGATACGGCAAACAAAGAAGCCCTCGATTCAAATCAGAACGCAACTTCATCACCCCAAACAGAAGTGAGCTTCTTGTGGATCGGGCACAAACTTAACTCCGCTAGCTCTCATGGAAGATCTAGACGTAATACATACCTTCTAAGAAATTAAAGAAAAAAACAAACTGCCGCAACCACACTAAAATATCCGCCCCTCCACGCTCTTCACTCTTCTTCCTCCCTCCTGCTGCTGCTGCGTCACAAACACTGATTGCTCCTCCGTGGATATTTGAAAACAAATAGCTCATTTGCCAGATACATCTGGCATTACTCTCTAGATCTAGACAGTCCCTCTATATCACCGGAAAATCCTTCAAACACCCGCGGATTTGGAATATCAAGCTCGGGTCCTGCTGAGGTTCTTGGCGTGACGCATCCCGCTGGAAACATATTCACACCCTCTTTTTGAGACCTTTTTTCTGGAGAAGCCGAGTACAAATTATGGGTGGCGTTCGAAAGCTCTTGCCGGGACGAACAAAAATTACACGTATGTGAACTATTTCAAAAGTATATAGAGGTCTATATGTTCAGTCACCAGAGGCTCCGCAGGCTTACAAGGCACTGCAGATGTCCCTGTAGATTTTTGTACTGAGCGGAGCTAAAGCAAATCTTTAACGCCCACATTGGAGGAGGTCTGGTGCTTACACACTGGATGGGGGCCTGGTAGCCCCCCAAAGATCTGGGAAACTAAGAGGCGTATTAAAACGCCGCTTGTTTGGTGGGGGAAGACTATGGTGATCTACATCTTAGCCAATTTTTATTGACTTAGGTCAATATTTTCCAGGTCAAATTAACGAGGTCATACAGTTCAAATCTTGGCCTTGCTGGGGACCTATTGGGAAATGTCATAATTGTGGGGAAAATGCCGTGAATATACTGAAGGAGGACGAGGGTCAAAGAGGGAACAAGGTCACAAAGAAATAACCTTGGCAGTGAGCTACCTAACTATGACGTCATAGTATATACGTCAGACTGGATATTTGACCGGAAGCACTGGGGGCAATGACCTTGGAAATGCTTGTGTCGATAGGGTACCTTGACATTCATGTGAGGCGATTTTGACATATAATTCAGTTTATTTGGCGTTATGACGTCACCTCTCAGTCTCCAACGCAAGCGATGACTGGGTCGGCTGTGCGGTGTGCCGATCCAAAAATATAGGTTTGGCTTTGAAAACCTAAAGTAAAAAAATCCACCGATTTCCCAGATTTTTTACCGATCGACACGCCGTTGAATCATCTCAAATTTGATACATGATTTTTCGGCTACAAGCAGTTCTCCAGCCACCTCGGAAAATAGATGAGGGGGGCCGCGGAGCCCCCTTCTTTTCTCTTTCAAAGACAAATATTGAATTATTTGTTGCGCGATTATATTTAGATATCTTCCAAGTCTTGGGCTTGGACAGCATTTTAGTAGCGCGAGGTCCCCCCCCCTATTCACCATCAGTGCGCTCTGAAAAACTGTTTCTAGTTACACTACGCTCACCTCCCCATTCACGAAGGTCTCCCTTCAAACCCCAACCTCGGATGTGATGGTAGGGAAAAACACAAGCCTGGTGTGGCGCGGCATCTGATGTCGAGAGCTGAGAGACCTCTGACAGAACCGCCCTCGGCCATTCGTTGTTCTTTCAATTCAAGCCGTGGGGACACGTGAGGATAAGATAGTGCGATGATATGTTGGTGGTTAATGATAATCTTGCTCTGGAGATCCACTCGTTTTATGGATGCAGGAGTCGCACCACACAACAACAAGCGTTAAGAGATGACAACCCAAATGAAAACATAAACAGCCAAATTCTTTTCATGATTCATTAAAAGACAACAAGCAATGTTCAAAACACATGACACACACAGGCGGTCGCAGACAGTCTTTGTACTCTCCATAACGCAGAACAACGCTTCGTTTCAAAACAATTCATTTCTCGTCATGGGAAACTCCGAAAACATGCATGAGCTTTTCCCTCCTACGAGTAGCCTATAACGCTGTAAAAATGACTTTTCCCGTCCCATTTTTACAAACAATCCAATCTCAACTTCTCCACGCCGTTTATACCACTTCTTCAAAAAGGAGGAAAAACTGATAAAAGTGTTTAAGTTGTTGCGTTCATGACTCCATACCCCACAGCTCTCACATTGAAATATTTAGTGAATTGACTGCCTCGGTATGAGAAGTCGGATAAGACCAGCCTGAAGCCTGACCACCCTCAGATCACAGCTACACCTGCGCAACCATCCACCGTCCCGTCACGCCCCACCCGACTCTCAGTCGTCAGTCCTCTGCCTGATGTTGCGTCGCTTCTTCTCGCCGTCGGTGGCTCTCCGTTTGAACGTCTCACCAGCTGGACCACCCAGCGACCCCACAGTCTTTTGCCTGAACACGATGCGAGGCTTCTCGCGAGCGACGGACGGCTGGACTTTGGGGAGCCTCTGCTCCGGCAGCTGGAGATCGACAGGCCCGGCCGGCTCGGACCTGCAAACAGCGGGGAACGGCTAGTGGGGTGACTGAAAAACTGAAACGCGCCGAAATATTGCGATGATAAGCCGCAGAAACATACATTGGGCGGGGAAGGGAGGCTAACTCAGGGTTCTACGACAGAACGGCTACTAACGGTGTCTAGCGTTCACAAAAAAAGCGTACCGGTATGAACAAGACCCGGCCGGATTATCGACAAGATACAAGGAAGGCTCTTAAGCTTGGAGAATAAAAATCATCTACTTGACTACCTCTTCCTCTGACAGTACGCTGGGACACAAGAACCTAGACCCAGAGATTTTTTCATGTTTATTCAATTTTTTTGTCCATAGACATATTTTTAGGGATTGTTTACTTTATCGACACTAAAATATTGAACGTTTACATCTGAATTTTCACCTAAATATTAGCAACAACAATGACACGATTATGTCACCGCCGCACACTAATCAGAGACGAGAGTTGGATAATTTAGGATTTCGTGCTGACTCATCCAGTGCCCGTGACACATATTTGGTCTTAGTTCAAATATCAATTAACTGACTAAAATGTCACTATTTACTTAATCAAATCAGCAAAGAGCACTGAACATAGAAGTCGCATTTAAAGCTTATAGAACCTATCCAAGTTGTTGGGTAAACCAAGTAGTAGTAGAAACAATACCATACCAATATAAACAAGAAACATTGCCCGGTAAGACCTGTAAACGACAACCAGCGACACTCAGACGTTGGGAGACTCACTTTGGAACCTCCTCCCACTTGCTGCCGTAGGGGTCTGCTCTGACGGGCCGGTTGGCCGGCCCCATCACTTCCGCCGGCGGAGGCGGCTCCCCGTCAGACTCCAGGCCCGGACTCGGGCTCCGCTCCGGGCTTGAGTTCGAATCCCGGCGCGGGCTCTGCTTTGTTGTGTCGGGAGGCTTGGACACGTCGGAAGTGTTGTCTTTTTCTTCGGGCGCGGTGTCGGGCAAAGGAACGTACCCCTCTTTCGGTGGCTCCCACACAGATTCTGGCGACCATCAAAGTAGCGCGTTGGACCTCCACGCCGCTAACCCGGGTTCAAATCCCGGGCGGGAATACACAGCAATGATTTCCTGATCCCCAAAATGCCCTTTCAATAGAATGAGAGTTGGCGAAACCGTATGACCTTAGTACTTCGCGAGTTGCAACAACCAAAGCTCCCCTTCCCAGTAACTATTAACTTACAGCACAAAAAGAAAAGCACAAGCACACGCCGACACGATTTTCGATGCCAGGTATAAGAATTGTTAGAGGTTTTCGAAATTAAGGGCAGCAAACAGCGTTCAGCTTTGTTCGTTCATTTTCGTGATAGTCCCAGTCCACGTCGCGGAAGGAAAATAGCGTACACAACCTCCTGGACTATGAGCAGCCACAATAAACCTGCACCGGCATGCGATGGAAATAGTACCAGATTTCAGCCACCACTTCAGAATGCTTCGCTGACCGGTCTTTAAGACCATGGTAAAACAATCACAGCAGCGACAGAACACCACATAAATGTTAACGATTCCAAAAACTTTTATTTTGTTTCCCTTAATCGGCTAAGTCACATTTCCTAGCTGCATTATACGTATAATTCTCCGTCGTTATGGAAGAGGACGCAGCGGTAAAACAACACAAGAAACTCAAGACTTTCGCCGATCGCAGCCGTTCAATCCATGAAAACATTCTATGTTATTTAAAATATTTTCCAAGAAAATTAGAGCCGTTAAATTCACCTGACCATAAGCCTGGGTCTGTGATCTACTGGTCAGTTTCAGGCAGTCGCAACCAATCCCTTACCACCCGTTTCAATGTGCCAGTAGTAGGAATAGCCCTGCTCCGACTTAGCCTCGTGCCATTTCTGTTCGGGCTCTCCGGCTTCAGCGGGCAGCGGCACGCCATCCAGGCCTGGGCTGGGGTGTTCAGACGCCGGAGTGGCCTGCTTATCTGCAGCATCTCCGGCACCGCTCGGAGCGGTGGCCCGGCTCGACTTGTTACCCAGAGTGACGCCGTACTGGCGCGCCATCGCTGGATTATTCCTGATGTCCTTCTTGAGCGCAGCCATGGCCGCCTGAAAAATATACCAAACAATGAACGGACGGCAGTCACAGAAGCAGTTCGGCTTCAACATCACAGCCCCAACACAGCACTGATCATGTGTTCTTCCACGATTTCAAAACCACTGCGTCGATGTTACGCACAGCATCATACACTTGCCAATCGATCCGCAGGAAGCCTTACCAGCCGCAAACCCCTCGGCGCGACACCTACCTCCTCCATGTGCTTCATGTCATCGTGAAGCCGCTGCTGCTGGAGATGGTCGTCGGCGTCCCTTGCGGGCGAGGTCGGCCAGCCGCTGCTTCACCGCCTCCTGGTGGCGTTTGCCGCGCTCGTGGAAATCTATGCTCTGTCCACACCGTACCCAGCCATCAGTGTCAGATCTATACCCAGGCCGAACTCAGACGCAGTGACTCTACTTCAAGCCCAATAAACTGTTTCCTTATCCACACTACTTTATAAGTTCAGCTCTATGAATTGAAGCTAACTGAACCAGCAATGGGTTCCTGCCTGGTGACCTGCTTGAGCTCAGTCCAGAACAATATTCAAGCTACAATGACAAACTATGTTACATAAATTATGCAGTACAACCAGTCTAATAAGAAAACAATTTTGTTATGCCATGGTAGGTTGTATAAACTATTTAAACATGAGATAAGCTTACTGATCTGTTGTCCGCAAACCAGCATTTGCATGTGTCACAAAACTTCCTCGGGTTTGACTTCCAGTAATCAGCCCTGGGAATATACATTGAAGTTATTATCAGTCTTGCTCTAAGTCAATGAAGAAACTTCACAGATTGAAGGACCAAGGAGACTGTGAAAGAAGTCGAAATACCTTGAAGCAAGTGAACCTTCTAGCAGGATTCCTGGTCATGAGCCACAGAGTGTGTAACATGATTGTAACTTTTAGTAGCTTGGCAAATGGCAACATCATTAGTAGACACAAAAAATACTAGTCATTTGTAATCTGGACAATAGAGCATTCCTCAGATGTAAAAGCATGCACTACCTACCTAACCCTTTCCAGGTAAAGGAAAAGCAATGAAACTTGATGGTGATCTCAGAAGAGAGCAAATATATACTATATTAATGAACCAATTATTTAAAACTTTCGTATATCAAGCACATAAGTAAAGGAAGTCAGCATTTTATCCCTGGTTGCTGAACGTGCATTGATAAGGGCATGATATACAACTGTAGAAGGATAGATAAGAATTAGCAGCTTACATTGCAGAAATCCCAGAAGGTACCCTCCAGGTAGTGACTGTCAATAATGGGCTAGTTGAGGAACCAGTCACCGCCAGCACCAGCTCGTTTCCGCGGGAAGCAGTCTGGGATTTACTTAAAATCAACACCTCCTGAAAAATTCATTGTAGTTATCACATTGACTATAGTCTATGCCAAGGTGTTAAAAGTTAAATCACCTTAAGAGCCTAATGAAAAAAGGTTGACAACCACGAGTGCCAGCAATGTGACTTCATGACATAAATTGACCTGATCCAGACCCGGCTCACTACATGCTTTAGATATATATTTTGAGGAGATTTCACTGTCATAATTACAGCCATCCAATCATACTCGTCCATTGCCCAAGTCATCAGATTCTGATTTAAGTGTCCAGTTTGTGAATGTGCGAGAACATTGAATATTTTCCATGGGCACAGGTGCATGTGGCAGTGATACCCTGGCAGTGATAGAGTTACATCCATACACATATATTACAGAATATTGCAGAATAAAAACAATCACATAAAAACAGTACATAAAAAGTATATGAAAGCTTCCACAGGAGGAAGAGTGGAGGAAAAACATGCAGCAAAACGGTAAACAAAACAATCACACACCAAAACGGTAAACAAAACAATCACACACCAAAACGGTAAACAAAACAATCACACACTATCGTAAATGTAAAATGCATTATCGTATATGTAAAAGCACTATCGCCAGTGACCATCAGCCCTACCAACGCCCCGACAGGAAGAATAATAAAGATAAAGAATAGAGGAGTTTGCCCTCATGGAACTTCGATTATACGACCAGAACATTTATCTGAACAACATACCTACTCTATTATTTACTGCAAATGAAGAATGCAAGTTGTTGAAGAAACGCATTGATGCATATCGTGCATCGTTTATTCAAGGCCCTAAAGAAAGTTGTTTATTAGTGGAAGGAGGAGGAAAGCAAAAAACGCCGCTGGCAGGGGGAGAAAAATGAATCTGGAGTTTCTTATATTTTCAATATGCGCTGATTTTCCTCATGTCTTGACTACAACAAATCATCATACCCTATTAGCAATAGTGGTAGTACAATTAAACCTATCAATCTGGCATTCTGCGCAACTTACGCCGCGCCGTTACAGCGCCGCAGCGTCGCCTCCTGGGGTACTCGCCGCCCGGCGCCCTTAAATACCGGGGGTGTGACTTTTCTGCGGATTGGAACTGCGGAGAAAAATGCTTTTCGCAACCAGGCCACCTAGAGGCTTGCAGTTTTCACTAAAAGAATGGCCATTGTCTGTTTAGTGAAATTCCAAAATTTCATCCCTCTACGTCCAGTAACAGCAACGTTATAACGTAAAACGTTAAATAACTCGTGAATTTGCTGCGGAGAGAAGCTGCGGAGAAAAATGCTCTCGGTAACCCAGAGCACCTAGCGACTCGCGGTTTTCTTTATAATACTCCTTGCCACCAGAATTGCAAGATTCCAGAATCTCATGAACCTAGATCCCTTAGGAACAAAGTTATACCTATAACGTACAACGTCTTGCGGAGAGAAACGTTCTCGGAAACCAGACCAGATATCGACTTGCGGTTTTCACCAGCGTCATCAGCATCATCACAAACGTAAGATTCCAGATTTTAGTGGTGCTAAACCAAGTAGCTGCAACGTTATAGGGTCAAACGTAACACATTGGCGTATTTTGGCGGGACTCCGCCAAACGACGCTGCGGAGAGAAATGCTCTCCGCAACCAGAGCACCTAGCGACTTGCGGTTTTCACTAAAATAATCCTTAGCATTGAAAATAAAGGATTCCAGAATTCCATGGTCGTAGTCCCGTTACGTGCAACGTTATAACGTAAAACGTCTTGCGGAGAGAAACGTCCTCGGAAACCAGACCAGATATCGACTTGCGGTTTTCACCAGCGTCATTGGCGTCATCACAAACGTAAGATTCCAGACTTTCGTGATGCTCAACCCTGTAGCAGCAACGTTATAGGGCAAACGTAAAAAACGTCTTTTCTGCGGAGAAAAATGCTCTCCGCAACCAGAGCACCTAGCGACTTCCGGTTTTCACTAAAACAATCCTTGGCATTGAAAATGAAGGATTCCAGAATTTCATGATCTTAGTCTACTTAGGTGCAACGTTATAACGTAAAACGTCTTGCGGAGAGAAACGTTCTCGGAAGCCAGACCAGATATCGACTTTTGGTTTTCACCAGCGTCATCGGCGTCATCACAAACATAAGATTCCAGACTTTTGTGATGCTCAACCCTGTAGCAGCAACGTTATAGGGTCAAACGTAAAAAACGTCTTTTCTGCGGAGAAAAATGCTCTCCGCAACCAGAGCACCTAGCGACTTGCGGTTTTCACTAAAACAATCCTTGGCATTGAAAATGAATGATTCCAGAATTCCATGATCGTAGTCCCGTTACGTGCAACGTTATAACGTAAAACGTCTTGCGGAGAGAAACGTCCTCAAAAACCAGACCAGATATCGACTTTTGGTTTTCACCAGCGTCATCGGCGTCATCACAAACGTAAGATTCCAGACTTCCGTGATGCTCAACCCTGTAGCAGCAACGTTATAGGGTCAAACGTAAAAAACGTCTTTTCTGCGGAGAAAAATGCTCTCCGCAACCAGAGCACCTAGCGACATGCAGTTTTCACTAAAATAATCCTTGGCATTGAAAATGAAGGATTCCAGAATTCCATGATCGTAGTCCCGTTACGTGCAACGTTATAACGTAAAACGTCTTGCGGAGAGAAACGTCCTCGGAAACCAGACCAGACATCGACTTGCGGTTTTCACCAGCGTCATTGGCGTCATCACAAACGTAAGATTCCAGACTTTCGTGATGCTCAACCCTGTAGCAGCAACGTTATAGGGTCAAACGTAAAAAACGTCTTTTCTGCGGAGAAAATGCTCTCCGCAACCAGAGCACCTAGCGACTTGCGGTTTTCACTAAAATAATCCTTAGCATTGAAAATAAAGGATTCCAGAATTCCATGATCGTAGTCCCGTTACGTGCAACGTTATAACGTAAAACGTCTTGCGGAGAGAAACGTTCTCGGAAGCCAGACCAGATATCGACTTTTGGTTTTCACCAGCGTCATCGGCGTCATCACAAACGTAAGATTCCAGACTTCCGTGATGCTCAACCCTGTAGCAGCAACGTTATAGGGTCAAACGTAAAAAATGTCTTTTCTGCGGAGAAAAATGCTCTCCGCAACCAGAGTACCTAGCGACTTGCGGTTTTCACTAAAACAATTCTTGGCATTGAAAATGAAGGATTCCAGAATTTCATGATCTTAGTCCCGTTACGTGCAACGTTATAACGTAAAACGTCTTGCGGAGAGAAACGTCCTCGAAAACCAGACCAGATATCGACTTTTGGTTTTCACCAGCGTCATCGGCGTCATCACAAACGTAAGATTCCAGACTTTCGTGATGCTCAACCCTGTAGCAGCAACGTTATAGGGTCAAACGTAAAAAACGTCTTTTCTGCGGAGAAAAATGCTCTCCGCAACCAGAGCACCTAGCGACTTGCGGTTTTCACTAAAATAATCCTTGGAATTGAAAACATAGGTTTCAAGAATTCCATGCTCATAGTCCCCTTAGGTCCAATGTTATAAGGTATAACGTCTTGCTGAGAGAAACGTTCTGGTGGGGAGGGAAGTGCTTTCACAGGTGGCGTCATCGGTCCCACCCTAGGTGGCGCTAGCTGCCAACACACAAAGCGTTTACATCCCTGGCAGTGTTAACGGTGGCTTGCGACTATTTAGGACGCGGCGTTTTTCTGCGTCGAACCAATCAGATGCGAGTATGTGGGGCGGAACTTCTGAAACGGTCTTATTCTGATGACGTTGTCCCTTGCGATCAAAGACCGAAAGCCCGCGATCTTCTGCGTCGCTGAAACGGGAGACGCAGAGCCGATGGCAGTTGATATGGCGCACATAAGCAAAATATTTTGTTCGCAGGGAAGTTAGAAGCTCCAATTAGAGAAGAATGCGGATGCAGTGATGACGAACAACGCCATGGGAGATAAGACAAACAGCTCATGGCCGCAGAATGTGGGAATGTTTATGAAAATGGTATCTATGTTTTGTGTTTGTGCAGCCGGTAGCCTGTTGCCATACTTTGCAGAGTGTTACATACTATAGTGATAAATTCTGCCTGGAACACAGGGGCGCAAGTTTCCATATATTTGGGAGGGCTCGAGCCCCTGAATGCTCGGAGAAGCCCCCCCAATGACCCGACGAGCCCCCCCAATCCCAAGTTGCGGGCCCCTGCGGACACGGCCGGGCCCCTGCCACGATTGCAGGCCCCAGTGGTCTATTTGGGCTAGCTTTGGCTGAGGCCAGGCTCCCTGGCATGCTTGCAGGTCCCCTGTGGGCCACCCTTAACCTCGGTGTCCGCAACCGGGCCCCTAACGATATTTTCAGGCCCACTTTGACTGCAACCGGGTCCCTAATTCCGGCAGTCTCGGGCCTCTGCGATCCACCCGGGCCCCCTGTGACTGCAACCAGGCCCTTTGTGATCCACCCGGGCCCACTATGATCCACCCGGGCCCCCCCTGTGACTGCAACCGGGTCCCCTGTGATCTATCCGGCCCCCTGTGACTGTAACCGGGCCCCTGTGATCCAGCCGGGCCCCCTGTGACTGCAACCGGGCCCACTATGATCCACCCGGGCCCCCCTGTGACTGCAACCGGGCCCCATGTAATCCACTAGGGCCCCCTGTGACTGCAGCCGGGTCCCCTGTGATCTATCCGGCCCCCTGTGACTGCAACCGGGCCCCTGTGATCCAGCCGGGCCCCCTGTGACTGCAACCGGGCCCACTATGATCCACCCGGGACCCCTGTGACTGCAACCGGGCCCGATGTACTCCACTCGGGCCCCTGTGACTGCAGCCGGGTCCCCTGCGATCTATCCGGCCCCCTGTGACTGCAACCGGGCCCCTGTGATCCAGCCAGGCCCCCTGTGATCCACCCGGGCCCCCTGTGACTGCAACCGGGCCCCCTATTATCCACCCGGCCCCCTGTGATACACCCTGGCCCCCTGTGACCGGGACCGGGCCATCTGTGATCCACCGGGGTCCCTGTGACTGCAACCGGGCCCTCTGCGATCCACCCGGTCCCCTGTGACTGCAACCGGGCCCTCTGTTATCCACCCGGCCCCTATGATCCACCCGGTCCCCCTGTAACTCCAACCGGGCCCCCTGTGACTGCAACCGGGCCATCTACGATCCACCCGGGCCCCCTGTGACTGAAACCGGGCCCCCCTGTCATCCACCTGGGGGCCCTGTGACTCCCAACCGGGCCCCCTGTGACTGCAGCCGGGCCCCCTGTGATACACCCGGGCCCCCTGTGACTGTAACCAGGCCATCTGTTATCCACCCGGGGGCCCTGTGACTGCAACCAGGCACTCTGTGACTGCAACCGGGCCCCTGTAATTACAACCCGGGCCCCCTATGATTCACCCGGGCCCCCTGTGACTGCAACCAGGCCCCCTTTGATCCACCCGGCCCCCTGTGGCTGCAATCGGGCCCCTTGTAATCCACCTGGGCCCCCCTTAGATCCACCAGGGGCCCCATGTGATCCATCCTGGGCCCTCTTCTTAAATTTGTCTGTCAAAAAGTTATCATATCTTGTCGTCAAATCTGGGTCATATAATGAGCGTCCGCTGGCGAATGGTAGCCTCTTAATTTCCCGGGCTTGTCAGTGCAGCGCGAAGGAAGCTAAGGCATGCTCCTGGCTCTCTTGTCGTATTCGCCGAGGCGAATGATTTGCACAAAGTTTGCTTTTAACAGTAAAATTGGCATGCTTATGATTCAATCGGATTGTGCCTACTCTGGAAAAGTTTCGTTAGGCTCTTATTTGGGTTTTACGTTTGGGCTTTTCGTGTCAATCCAAATCGTGCTCCGATGCGCGGTGTTGAATGGCAAGTGAAGTGATTGTTTGCTATTTGCTGTTGTCGGGCTAAATCCCTAATGAGTGATGATCCCCTGTCCGGCACCCCTGATGACTAAATACCAAGACTTGGAGAATCTTGTGCCCCATATGGCCGCCAGTGACGTATCTAAAATTTGGGAAAGGGGAGGGGAGGGCCAAAGCCTCAGGGGGCAGGGTGACACTTAGCCACCCGAAGGGCGCACTTTTCACCCAAAGGGCGATCAATCGTCGCATCCTGGGAGAGAGGAGGGTTTGGGTGCGAAATTTCGTCCTCAGAGGCTCTTGGACTTAAGGGGTGGCTGCTCCATTCGCTCTCCCCCTGGTGCCCACCCCATTCGCCCCTCCCCCCCTGGTGGCCGCAGCCGGGTCCCTACTCCCAGTAGTTAATACCCTGTGGATGCAGACATGCCTGCCATGGATGCAGTTCGTGTAACTGCAACCAGCCTCTGTCATGCTTGCCATGCGGGCCCCTGTGGTATCCCGGGTCCCTATTGGTCTGACCGGGCTCCCTGTGGCCTGTCCGGGCCCCTGTGGTCTGCCCAGGCCCCTGTGACCTGTCCGGGCCCCTTGTGCTCCGCTCTGTCCCCTTGTGGTCTGCCCGGGCCCCTGCGGTCAGCCCAGGCCTCTGTGGCCTTCCCGGGCCCCTTGTGCTCCGCTTGGTCCCCTTGTGGTCTGCCCAGGCCCCTGTGGTCTGCCCGGACCCCTGTGGTCTGCCCAGGCCCCTGTGGTCTATCCAGGCCCCTGTGGTCTGCCCGGTCGGTCCCATTTGGTCTGCACGGACCCCTTGTCTGCTAGTGCCCATTTTGGTCTGATCGAGCCCCTTGTGGTCTGCCCGAGCCTCCTGTGGTTTTGCCGGAACCCTTTTGGTCTGTCCGGGCCTCCGTGTGGCCTCTGCGGACCCCGTTTTGTCTGTCCGGGGTCCCTTTTATCTGCGCAGGCCCTCTGTGGTTTGCCCGGGCCCCTCCCAGTCTGCAAAGTATGGCACTTTTGACGAGATCTCTTGGTGCGGACACCCTTCAGGTGGTGCAAACTTTGGAGCAACAAATCCCCAATTTTGCCGTCTGGTGCGAGGGAGCTCAAATCAAACACCCACAGAGTTCTGAGAAGGAAGAAACTGGTAAAAACATCGAAATTTCCGGGTCAGTGAAATTTCCCAACAGTGTTTGGTGTGAATTTTAGGTTGCTGGTGGTGCAAAAAAATCTACAAGGCTGGTGCGGACTCGTCGGGTCCGCTGCCATACTTTGCAGACTGGGGCCCCTCTGTGGTTGGCCCGGCCCCAGTGTTCTGCTCGGGTCCCTGTGGTCTGCCCAGGTCCTTTCACCTGTCCAGGCCCCGTGTGGCCTACCCGGGCCCGCTGCCCAGCCAGCCATTCCGACCGGGCCCAGAGCGGGCTGGGCCGGGCTCTGCCCGAGCCATAAGACTCATAGCTGAGCCACATAGACTCGGGCTGAGCCCGACATTAGGTCGGGGGATGACAACTTACCCGAGCGGTAGAGCCCGGTCTTGCTTGACCATGGGCTCTGCCCAGGCGGAGCGGAGCCGGACCCGGGCTGAGCCCATGTACTCGGGCTCTGCCCAGTCAAAGCCCAGCACATATCGGGCAGAGCCCAGCCAAATTGCTGGCTGTGTGTGGTCTGCTCGGGCCCCTTGTGGGCTCACCGGGCTCATATGGTTTTCTGGGTTCCTGTGGTCTGCCCGGCCCCTTTGGTGTGCTCAGGCCCTCTGTGTTCTGTCTGGGCCCCTTGTGGTCTAAGAATATCGTACAGAAACTGAAGCTGTTGTGTTAGTCGCTTATTTGCAGGGGTTCCTTATTTGTTAGCCGTTTCGTGCCCCAGGTGGTGTATCCGTGCTCCCTGTTGCCGAAACCGGCCCCCTGCCATGCTTGCGGGCCCCCTGTGGTTTTCCCGGGTAACGTGCGACCGGTCCCATGCCTCCTGGAACATTCGGGGAGAGATGGATGGGGCGTGAGAAATGTTAGGCCCCCAATTCCTTTTGTTCTGATCCTATACGATGATTGTAAAGGGAAATAGGCAGTATCACCTATTCATAGTACCCCTTGACCGGTACCCAGTGTTGTAAAATGTCATTGAACTGGCAAGGTGAATGGATCAGAAAACGGTGTCTTGATTATGTAACATAAATATCAATAGGACTTGCTGCCTGAGGTCAGAGGCATAAGTGCAGATGCGGATCCAGGGGAGCTGAGGGGGTTTCAGCCTCCCCCTTTGCCCCATTTTCGCCATTTTGCGCCCTATTCCCTTTTTTCGCCATTTTTCAAAGCTCAGCCACTCCCCTAGCAGAAAACTGGTTCCGCTCCTGCATAAGCGTCGCAAATGGTAAAAGTCGCCTTTGGCCCCGTACAAAAATAGTTATTCCTCCTTGTTGATTAGTTGGCCCGTGTAAAACAATGGTTTTGCCTTCCCATTCGATTTTCCACACGATCTTAGATTCCAATCTGAAATATGTTTCCTGTAGTACAGCAAAATGAGCAGCGTATTTAGCATGTAGATGTCGAAATATGGATCTGCGTTTTATAGGTTCACGTAAGCCTCGGGCATTGAACGTCAAATCTTTAAGCTCTAGCATCACGTTAGAAGTTTAGCAAAATTATAATAACGGTACAAAAACGGCCTTCCGAGGCAAATAGTTCTTCTTTTAAAAAGTGAACGCTGTTTGTTCGTATGCATCTACATAATAAAACATGGTAGGTAACACGAATTATTTTATTATCATGAGTATTTTTTTGTTGGAACATTCCGTCTCCTGCAAAATGAGAACTGTGGGCGCTTTGATGCTGTCGTCTATATCGGCACAGAAAAAACGCAAATGACAGGCATACTGACTTGAGCACACACAAGACCAAGCTCGGGGCCCTGAGACACAGCTCGGTGCTCCTTGAGACGGAGCTTGGAGGCTCCTAGAGATCAAGCTCGAAGGCCCCCGAGATCAAGCTCGAATGCCCCCGAGCCCAAGCTCAGGGGGCCCTTAGACCAAGCTCGGGGCCCCTGAGATAAAGCTCGGACACTGTCCAAACCGACGAGAAGCTGTTGAGGGCTCAATCAGGTCGTTCATGAACTTTCAGAAAAGAAACAAGCTAAAATTGCGTATTTTCCAGGGGCCCTCTCTGATAATTGGGGGGGGCAACAGCCCCCTTGCCCCCTTTATCAGCCGCCACTGATATTCGTCGCTCTCCTCGTCCGCGATTACCACCGTGAACACTGCCAGGGATGTAGACGCTGAGTGTGGTGGCAGGTGGCGCCACCTAGAATGAGACCGGTGGCGCTATCTGTGAAGGCGATTCCCTCCCCACGAGAACGTTTCTCTCCGCAAGACGTTTAACGTTGTAACGCTGCACCTAAGTAGACTACGATCCTGAAATTCTAGAATCCTTCATTTTCCATGCCAAGGATTATTTTAGTGAAAACCGCAAGTCGCTAGGTGCTCTGGTTGCGGAGAGCATTTTTCTCCGCAGAAAAGACGTTTTTTACGTTTGACCCTATAACGTTGCTGCTACAGGGTTGAGCATCACGAAAGTCTGGAATCTTACGTTTGTGATGACGCCGATGACGCTGGTGAAAACCAAAAGTCGATATCTGGTCTGGTTTCCGAGGACGTTTCTCTCCGCAAGAGGTTTTACGTTATAACGTTGCACGTAACGGGACTACGATCATGGAATTCTGGAATCCTTCATTTTCAATGCCAAGGATTATTTTAGTGGAAACCGCAAGTCGCTATGTGCTCTGGTTGCGGAGAGCATTTTTCTCCGCAGAAAAGACGTTTTTACGTTTGACCCTATAACGTTGCTGCTACAGGGTTGAGCATCACGAAAGTCTGGAATCTTACGTTTGTGATGACGCCGATGACGCTGGTGAAAACCAAAAGTCGATATCTGGTCTGGTTTCCGAGGACGTTTCTCTCCGCAAGACGTTTTACGTTATAACGTTGCACGTAATGGGACTACGATCATGGAATTCTGGAATCCTTCATTTTCAATGCCAAGGATTATTTTAGTGAAAACCGCAAGTCGCTAGGTGCTCTGGTTGCGGAGAGCATTTTCTCCGCAGAAAAGACGTTTTTTACGTTTGACCCTATAACGTTGCTGCTACAGGGTTGAGCATCACGAAAGTCTGGAATCTTACGTTTGTGATGACGCCGATGACGCTGGTGAAAACCAAAAGTCGATATCTGGTCTGGCTTCCGAGAACGTTTCTCTCCGCAAGACGTTTTACGTTATAACGTTGCACTTAAGTAGACTAAGATCATGAAATTCTGGAATCCTTCATTTTCAATGCCAAGGATTGTTTTAGTGAAAACCGCAAGTCGCTAGGTGCTCTGGTTGCGGAGAGCATTTTTCTCCGCAGAAAAGACGTTTTTTACGTTTGACCTTATAACGCTGCTGCTACAGGGTTGAGCATCACAAAAGTCTGGAATCTTACGTTTGTGATGACGCCGATGACGCTGGTGAAAACCAAAAGTCGATATCTGGTCTGGTTTCCGAGGACGTTTCTCTCCGCAAGACGTTTTACGTTATAACGTTGCACGTAACGGGACTACGATCATGGAATTCTGGAATCCTTCATTTTCAATGCCAAGGATTATTTTAGTGAAAACCGCAAGTCGCTAGGTGCTCTGGTTGCGGAGAGCATTTTTCTCCGCAGAAAAGACGTTTTTTACGTTTGACCCTATAACGTTGCTGCTACAGGGTTGAGCATCACGAAAGTCTGGAATCTTACGTTTGTGATGACGCCGATGACGCTGGTGAAAACCAAAAGTCGATATCTGGTCTGGCTTCCGAGAACGTTTCTCTCCGCAAGACGTTTTACGTTATAACGTTGCACCTAAGTAGACTAAGATCATGAAATTCTGGAATCCTTCATTTTCAATGCCAAGGATTATTTTAGTGAAAACCGCAAGTCGCTAGGTGCTCTGGTTGCGGAGAGCATTTCTCTCCGCAGCGTCGTTTGGCGGAGTCCCGCCAAAATACGCCAATGTGCTACGTTTGACCCTATAACGTTGCAGCTACTTGGTTTAGCACCACTAAAATCTGGAATCTTACGTTTGTGATGATGCCAATGACGCTGGTGAAAACCGCAAGTCGATATCTGGTCTGGTTTCCGAGAACGTTTCTCTCCGCAAGACGTTGTACGTTATAGGTATAACTTTGTTCCTAAGGGATCTAGGTTCATGAGATTCTGGAATCTTGCAATTCTGGTGGCAAGGAGTATTATAAAGAAAACCGCGAGTCGCTAGGTGCTCTGGTTACCGAGAGCATTTTTCTCCGCAGCTTCTCTCCGCAGCAAATTCACGAGTTATTTAACGTTTTACGTTATAACGTTGCTGTTACTAGACGTAGAGGGATGAAATTTTGGAATTTCACTAAACAGACAATGGCCATTCTTTTAGTGAAAACTGCAAGCCTCTAGGTGGCCTGGTTGCGAAAAGCATTTTTCTCCGCAGTTCTAATCCGCAGAAAAGTCACACCCAATACCGGGACCCTCGGGGGACATGACGTCATCAAAAAAAGTTTGCGAGTGAAAATAGCTAGAGTAAATGGCGATGAGCTTTCGATTAGTTCGGCGAGAACGACGCACAAATTTCAAACTTGAAAACAGCATATTCATATGTGTCGGGAAATGCGCGGCGGTGGAGCGGGGAAGAGAAAAAACACAAAACGGGTCTAGCAATATTGCTGTAAGGAATTGTGAGTTTAAGTGTTTTTCACATGTAGTGTTTGGTTATTGGGTTGGAGCTCACACATGTATTTTTGGCATGTGCTTTTAGTAAGGCCACCTCACACCTGTTTATCATTAGATGTGCATACCACGAGCAAATTAATCCTGAAAGTTTGACATATGTGACATTTCATTTGGCCAGCCTTTGAAAATTCCCTGATTTAGGTGGCTTGGTCAGCATCTTTGGCACCATCATTTGGATATAAATATATATATATATATATATATATATATATATTAGGTTAAAGTTTTTCAAGATTTGTGCTTCTACCCCACATCAACATGGGAAACTGGATGATGTCTTCTCTGCCCACAGTATCAAGGTTCGAAGTGATATCAATACTTACCAATTCCGGGAACTAAATATGAACACTGACAGTTGTGTTGTCCTTATATTTTGCCTCCTTGATTGCCATCTGATAGCCACCTAAATGGGGGATCATTCTTTTTGCTGATTCTTGGCAACACTTAGGAATTACAATAGATCCTTCTACGTACTTCCATCGCCACATCACCTCCGTTCCTGAAAGGTTGCTAGTTTATGCTGCAGCCTAATTCATTTATGTGTATTGTGCAGTTGAATTCATGAAATTCATACTCATTATCCATATGAGGCCTGTGCTTGAGTATGACTCATGTCTTTGGAATACTGGATACATTTTGAAACCTCGCAAGCTTGAAAACTTGCACAGAATGTGTACTAAACAAGGGGAATAACTTTGCAAACTATCTTTCTGTGAATGGTTGCAGAAGCTAGATCTATATTCAGTAAAGGGCAACTTTTTTTAGAATGAATGGGATTTTATACTGGAAAATGGTTAACAATGAAAACATGATTAGGCCAAATGATCTGTACTGGCCTCAGAATGAGTCCGCTAGAGGTGGACCCTTCTATGGATGCTTCTCCCCAATGATGGAATTTGATTTTTAGTTTTTGTATACATTTTTTTAAATGTTATCATAGGCCTCAGATTAAGAGGAGCAATAGCTGTACTAAATGACTACACAGACTGGTACATCCCTAGGCCTAAACAGTCAATCAATCAACCATCCCTGCTGTCTTTTCCAGGCCATAATCTGCCCCTCACCACTTAAAAAACACTGGTACTCCCCTATTCCTCAGATTGTCACACTCATACCTGAAGTGTATTTTACCTGAACTTTGATAGCCATCTACCACCAATACTGAGTTTTATATTTACCATTTGTGGCATGCAACCATTTATGCCATTCTGACCATGTTGTTTTTGTTCCAGGCACAATGAAGAGTATTCACTGTGTGGAGGAATACAAAATCAGTGTTAAGGTCTGGATAAGGAAATCACAAACCAATATGACATTACAGCCATACAGTATACTCAAACAGGGCACATACATGTAGATGTATCAAAGGCATAAGCCTTCTTTTGTGAGGACAGTAGTGCACCTGAGACTTTGCGGGCGCGAGGCCCCCAAATAATGATGGTTATACCTTGGAACAACCCAATGCACAATATTAAATCATCTGTACGGCCTCTCGCCGCCTTCGCTGTTGCTGAGGCCCCTTTCCGCTGCTGTGCTGCCTCTCGCACTGTTTCTACGACATCCTGCCGTCGCTGCAGCAGTCTCTTGCTGTTGGTGCTGCGGCCCATCGCCGTTGCTGCTACAGCCTCCTGCCGCCGCTTCTACTCCGAATTCAGTTATACATTTGGAGGATAAATCTGGTGTCTGTTATTGAAGTTAAGTGTGGAGATCTCCCTATTTTTAAGATTCAATCTCGTGACGTTTTATCATAGACCGAGCCCACAGGGGCGTTGCCGAGGTTTCTTTTCGTTGGAGGGTGATGGACTCAGACCGGGTGGTGCCTGCGAACAGGGGGAGGCAAAGCCCGGACCTATTCGCGGTCTTGGTGACTGCTAGCGGGACAGTTAATCGGAGCAAAAATTGGGAAACCTAAATGAATCTCCTCAGTGGTCATCAATATAAAATCCAGAAAACATCTTTCTGATCCTGGATTTGGGGCAGGCCCTCATTTCACTAGTTGACAAGATGCATTCTTCATTCCTAATACCCTGCGTTTGGTGCCAGTACGTGTTACATGCATTTATCCCGTGTTTTCGAGCTAACTTTCCTTTTATTTGTTATTGTCCATATCAGGTTTTGATATTGAACTCGCGTTTGGTGTAATGGCTGCCACTCTTGTGACGTTGATGTTTGATTTTAGTTTAGTTAAAGGCGAATGTTCTTATGTGTACCACTTAAGTTTCACATATAAATGCTGAGGAATGAAGGGCACAGCCAGACCTTCTCAAAACAAGCTTAACAAGAAACATTTGAAACCCAAAATTGAAAACTATCTAATTACTTTTTCTGTTTGTCGCCAGGGCAGACTAAATTGGTTAACAACGAGAAATACTATCCATCGACTCTGGTGTTCCCGGAAGAGTCCCAATCGTCTTGCAGGCACTACCCATGGAAACACTCGTTAATGGATCCGTGCTTTCTGGCAAGAACACGGAGGCTTGCCAACACAAGCCGAAGAGAAGAGAATCTAGTTTGGAAAGTTATCAATGTCAAACATATGGCGGAACATGCAGAGGAGCCCCCAGAGTTCGCAGTGGTGATTTTTAATGCGTCAGCCGGGAAAGATGGTGCTTGGCCTCATAAGCGATGGTCCACTGGCGCCTTACTATTGGCATCACACGTGCTTTTAAGTTCTGAAAACGGTGCAAGGGTTCAGCAACGCCACCCCGGGCTCGCATTCAGTAAATTTAGGTTAGACTGGGGTGGTGCCTTAGTTAGTGCCAGCATCACAGTCATCACCGTTTGGATATCGCCCACCGGTTTTACCGGGCATACGAGTTCTACCACTGCAGACCAACTAGCAAAGGAAGCGTCTATCCTATGACAGGAAACCACCGCGACAGACCTCCAGATCATCACCCAGACGGTATTCAGGGCTGCCAGGAGAAGGTGGCAGCAGCAGTGGCCGGACGGCTGGCATCGTCTCATCATACGGAACCGTCTCCCGCCCCACTCCGCGGAGACGACCGTGGCGCCGCGGTGACGGTGCATCAGCGTCGGCCCGGGCACTGGGCCAGCGAAGGACGACGACGAGTCCAACCACTGGAGCTGAAGGACGCTGTAGCCACGCTACTGACGATTCTCAGTCGGCACTACAGCGCCTTGCCAGGTGCCCGTCAGCTCGGAGCGAACATCAGACCAGAACGACCTGTGAGCCCTTGTGTGTGCTGGCATGCATTGGCGCACGGCTCATCCCACAGTCGGGCCTCGGAAACTGGGGACCCCTAGGCAGAGAATTTGTCGACGAGTTGGTTCGCAAAGCTGCTGAACTGTAAGTTTAGTATTCCGGTATTTTCTAAATGACGATGTTTTGTGTGATTTCACGCTTACGACTGGTCAACATAAAATGAATTTAATTGCCATCAAGTGATTTTACACAGGTATGACAAATAAACAGATAATGCCACATTTGTGCACTGTCCAGGGTGCGACATCAGCTGCGTTTTTGTATGCACTCAACATCTTACTGCGACTTTAAGCAGGCATTTTTAGCTGATTTCAGACACCTAACAAGACTGCCATTTTTGGGGCGAGCATTTGAAATACGCGGTTTAAGCCTTTTATTTTGCTGACCTTAGCTTCTCCAGGATCTAGTGACCTGGTTTTTGCAGTCATCACAGGCTAAACCTTTCCTTTTAAAACCTTTTGTTTTCGTCGTTTTCCTGTTATTCTGAAAAAAACCTCAGGGGGTCAACGATGCCCCGTGGGGCGAGGGTTAAAGGGAGATACGCGAAAAAATTTTTATTGGCTAGATCAAAAGGTCACAAAAAGTTGTTTCAGAAGTCATATTCTCATTTTTGCGAATTCAGCCTCCAAATGCCTTAAAATTGATCTCAAAGTCAACATTTATAGACGACTTTATCGATACACTGCATATCGATGTATATGACGTACACACGGCTAGGGCTATCAATTTCCCTAAAACAATGGTCGTATTTTTCCTAAGCAGTGACTTGAAAGTCTTGAACCGATAAAAACAAAAATTATTTCAGAATATCTACAGCCCAAAATAATATTATAATAGAAATATAGGATTTTTAAGTAATCACAACTGACCAATCAGAAGGCATAGCCAACTCAAAGGGGGATCACGTGACCTTCCTGACGCAAAAGTTTCGTCATTCTGGGGATATTGCAGAAAACGGTTGAAGACCCGAGGACGCAGTGAGACATATATGAACGAAAAGAAACATATTTAATCTGTATTGAAGCAAGGGAAACAAAAGCATAGTTATATAGGGGATTTCGAAGATTTTAGTGAGAGTTGTTCTCTTATTCTCATGTTATCTTCCACAGGTAATAGTACAAATAGTATTTTGCAGAGCTGATGCAGAAGAAATCGAGTATATGTGAATGGCTTCAGAAAAATAAAGCCCATCGGCCCATCTGCCGTGCTATCATAGTTAGCAAACCAATAGAGACACCATAGTTAGTTACAACAGTACTCTGAGCAAGTGCCATAAAACGTTGTTTTTAGTCAGAAAGCATAAGGGAAGGAGATTGTGGGATTTTGGTGTGCGATCATACATGTAGGTTCTGGAGAAACTATGATATTGTGCTAAGGTTGATGATGGATGAAATATTTTTGTACCAACTGTAAGTGAACTCTGTGAGTTTGCTAACTTTTAAAGATAGATGTTCTTTAATATTTGTCATTCTTAAAAGATAAGCAAGACATTTTTTGGGTTTTGGCAACCTATGTGGCCCTTGAACCTTTTAAATTAAAGATTAAACAGAGCATTCAGATAGCTCAAATTAGACCTTAACATGCCTTGATCTATACATGTTTAGGTACTATGGCAAGCTCATCTCTTTTTCTCCCGTATGCTAGGTGGGGCAAATTTAGAAGTCTTATCCTTCCTCTATGTTGGAGATGTATGATGTGGGTAACAACAACTCTATTTTCTGTCCTCAATGATATTCTGTCTGGAGAATGTGGCTGGTTTCTTGAGGCATTTGGGGCAGCGCAGATCCTGCATATATCTGGAGGCATAAACTTGATTTCCAGAAGAAACTTTTGTTTCCAACCGGTGCACACATCCATTTTGGTGTGTGGGGAGGTCGCTTATCAATAATTGCCATTTTCTCTGTTCTCCTTTTCATTGCTTTGTAGCAAACATGATATGTTTTATATATATTCACCATTGTGGAAAGTATGGCAGCTGGTCAGAAGAGTCGCACCAGCCATCCAAAACTCGGGCACAAATTTGCACAGCCAGCCACCTAAATTCACACCAATCTGCAGTATACCAGGGAGAAAGCACCCATCCCTACCCTAGTGTGCAAAGTATGGCATTTTCTTCAAGATCTCGTTGGTGCGAGTGTCTTGGAGACAGGATCAAGTGGTGCAAAGTCAATCAACCTTGTATGAATTTGTGAGACTGGTGCAAGAAAGGTGACACTGAAAACCAAACAAATATTGACTGAATGGTTATAAAGACTGAGGAGGGGGCTTGAAAAAGTCCTTAACTATCTCACTAATAAGAGAGACAGCATTGCATTGTGTGGGTAGGAATGAGAGCGTTTTTCCCTGGTAATATGACAGGTTAGTGTCAATTTTTGGTGGCTGTCGGTGCAAGAATTTCAGATGGCTGGTGCAGCTTGTCTGGCCTGCTGCCATACTTTGCAGACAGGTCCCTACCCACATGATGCAATTTTCCTTGTGTCTTTATAACCATTTTTCTATCATTTGTTTGGTTTTCAGCGTTACCTCCCTTGCACCAGTCTCAAATTTGCACCAGGTTAATAAAATTTGCACCACTTGTTCCTGTCTCCAGGGGCACTCACATTGACTAGGCCTAGTCAAAAGTACCATACTTGTAGCAAACAATGATTTTGCTGCTTCTTTTTCTGCTGTCACTTTTGTGTAATAACTTGAAATATAGTAATGTGATGGATAGCATTCTTATAAAACATTTTGGCCCTAAGCCAAGTTTGTGCTCACATTTAAGTCCTGGGAATTGAAGTCTTCCATTCCATATTTTTGCCTGTCCTTTCCTAATGCTTGTATGAATTTTTCAGGTGCTGCCAGTGGCTTAAGATCTGTGGATGGTCCCTCACTTTCTGAAGCTGCTGAGGAACCACATCTTGGACCAGGGTCTGAGGCTACGGGGTCCAGAGGCACCGGTAGTAGACAAGGGCCTCCCCCAGCAGCTTTTGGCAAAGGAAAATGCCAAGCTTCTGCTTTGTCACGCCCTTCAGTTGAAGCATATAAAGGTATGGGCCATCTGTTTTGTGCATCAAACTTTTACTTGCGTTCTTTTTATATGTGCTGGACGTGAAATTTAAATCATTTGTATAAGATTTTAAATTATTCAGTGCTCGAGAGTGCATTTTTCCATTTGGTTTGTACCGTTTTTATTAATATATTGTGTACAATAGTATTTGCAGAGGCAAAATGGATTGCATTGCTATCAAATGAATCTCAGGTCACTCATCCAAATGAACATATCAATATATTTTTCACTGGCAACGGGAACATAGCAATAATTTTAGTGGTCCTCTTTTGAATAAAAGGACATTATGAACCTTCCCTGATAGGTGAAAATAGATTTAAAACAAATCTATAAATGTGTGAGAGCTGATCATGTTTCATCTTCTAATATCTGTTAAGTTGAACAATCATGATAAATGACTAGATTGTGAATATTTGGCTAAGTGTCAGTTATTCGCTCGATATAGCAAAATATCCAATAAAACTGTTCATTTTGACAATCCCCCTTCAGTTGATGATCGTCAGATGAAGTTTATACCACAAAATTTCCGTCAGGTGACTGGCCAGGAGCGACAGCGAGTACGTCCAGCGGCCCAGATGCTCAGCGAGCGCGTGGGAAAGTGTCTACTCCACCTATTCGGTCAGCGCTTCGTCAAGCAGGCTCAGTTCGTCATCACCTGCGACGAGATGTTCGACACCTGCAACTTTCGGTGCTTCCTGGACGGCAAGGCTCATCGGTCAGCATTCGGCTTGGAGCACACCATCAATGCTCAGTATACTTCTCTGCTCGAGTTCATGCGGCTGATTCGGGACTCCCGAGTCGGATGCCAGAGCAGGTACCATTCCAGAACGGGTTCATCATGTCCTTAACAGCCCTGCGAGGTCTCCACGGCATGCTTCAGAACATCTACGGTGTCAAGTACTTTCTGACGTCTCGGGTGAATCAGGACATGGTAACAAACTTCTTCTCTCAGGTCAGGTGCTTGGGAGCAGGCAGCACCCACCCAACGGCGGTGGAGGCGAAGACTCGTGTTCTCATGCTAGACCACATGCTGATGGAGCCCCAGTCTCGCTGGAAGAAGAAGAATCAACATACCTGAGTGCGGCTACCCTGCAACTGTACACCCCCCCTCCGACAGTCATTACTGAAGAGCTGGATGACATCGCTGCTGTGTGATCAGATGGAGAGGGTGCAGCCGTGCCCCGCTCCACCGGTACCGGACAACCCGGAGCAGGACTGGCTGGACGAGGATGACCAGGACGACGCCGCGGAACGAGCTGCTCCGTCAGCAGGGGACGCGAACCAAAAACTTTGTAAGCAGGCACCGGCCTACGTGGCGGGCTTTGTTGCTGCAAAATGCAAACCTGTGGACAGCTCTCTCTGATACATATCATCGACCGTGCCTGTAGTAGATGAAAGTGGGAAACTGGAGTGGTTGCAACGTCTCAATCGGGGTGGTCTCACAATACCAAGTGAAAAGTGGCTTAGGCAAGTAGGGGAGCTAGAAGTTTTAGTTTGTGGTATGCATGGACCAAGCGACATCGATAGGAAACCAGGATTCATTCGCCGTTTGACTTCTGATGTGCTGGTTAAATTCCCGGACCTTCACGAAAAGGTAGCGCGAAAGTACGCGGTGACGAGAACACATGCGGGTGAAGTGGCTGCAACGGTTGTATGCGGAGGGGAAGCGAAAGGCAAGGGCAGAACAGAAAAGTCGTCGGGAAATGAAGAGAATGCGTTACTACATTTAGTAAAAGTGATTGAGTAGTATCCTCAGGTAGCCAGCTATTATTGATGATACTGTATCTGCACCCAGTTCGTATACTAATCGGGCGTTTACCCGCTGTAGCGCCGCGTCAGAGGTACGAGTCGGTGATTGATAAAGGATTATTTATATATTTTAGGAACGTGCATTGATCTATATATCTATGATAGAAGTGATAACAGTTGTGTGTACGTTTGGTTTTTTACATGTGTTTTTTTGTGATTTGGATGTCCCTTGCGCAAAAACATTTAAAAACCTAAAAAATAGCGGGGAGTGGTGTGGCCCATAATATTTGCTATACATTTTTCTTCTTTGTTTTTCTTCGTAAAGTAAATGGGCACATGGGGAAGGGAAGGGCACTCCTGCATACCCAACAATGGGCAGGGGCAAAATTTTATGCGTGATCTGTACATTTTGTGTTGCGTAGTTTGTTGCCGCCGTAAACTTATCAGTTGTGTATGCTAGTCAAATCAAACTGTTGGCTTCCCTGTTATGTATAGTAGTGTGACCTTTGTACACAGTGTCCTATTTTTGGTGCATCTGAACAAGAAGTGAAGTATTCGTCATATATTTATCGTGACGAACGGCTCAGTGGCTGAGACTGCGTTAGTGCGCAAACCATGAAAGAATACGTGTGGAAATGAACGCGACACCACACAAATTATGTGCACGGCGTTACGATTTCGTTTAGCATTTGTATACCGTCGATTCTCTGCTCACCTATATCATGATTAAATGTATGAATATGGATTGCGATATTTCATTTGGAAATGTCTGCCGAGATGGTGCTGAATTAAATAGTTTTTCCGAAAAATTGCGCTCAATGTGATGTCAAAGGAGCTTCTTCGCTGCCGTGATGAATATAAATCACTGCATTGGTACATAAATTTTGTTCCACGGTATTTACCTAAGCATTTTAACACAAATTATATCGTTTTCTGGTGAAGTTGCTAGATCTTCGAAAAAAATGCCTCCCACGTTTGTTGTGTTGTGCCCTGATTTAGCTTGAAAAATTTGAAAAAATGCCTGAAAATAAATATCCATTGAAAAATGTTCCCGCTGAACATATGGCTGGTAGTTATGTTAACACGCGCATTGACGGGGGCGGGTACCCGCCCCCCTCGGGTTTTTCGGAGACAGCAGAAAAACGGCGGCGCGTAGCGCCGCCGCACTTGGCATACATTTTCCCTCATCATTTTTACAACTTCTGTGAAAATTTTAAGGTTAGGTCATCTCAGGTCAGATCACCAGTACAGGTCGTGACCTGACCTCAAAAAAGTTTAAGATAGTATAAGTCGGAGCAGAGTGAGCTTATCCGATTGAAACTCATCACATAATGGGCCCACCGAGTTTTCTAAAATATTTTCCGGTATTTTTGACATCGATGACCTAAGGTCAGGTACAAGGCATGACCTCTCCGTTGGAAATACATGGGAAAAATGTTTTTTACTGAATAAATCAGTAAGGGATGGTGATAAAGCGTTCATTCTAGTCGCATTAGACTCACCTTGTCTCTGCGGTTCTAATAATATAAATTTTATATAATTTGACCTTGACCTGACCTCAGGTCAGGTCAAATCCTTGATTTGACCTAGCAAGGTCAAATCATATATCATTCGATTCGGCTTGCTACGAGGATTCCTATAGTTTAAAAGTAGTTTTGCTCTATCTTTACTTGTTCAGATGTAATGGCCGAAAACCTTAATTTATATGTTATCCCTAGGACGGCCAGTGTGCAAAGTATGACATTTTTGACGAGATCTCGTTGGTGCGAGTGCACTTGGGGACAGAAGCGAGTGTGCGAATTTTACCAACCTGGTGCGAATTTGTGAGACTGGTGCAAAGAAGGTGACACTGAAAACCAAACAAATAATGGCTAAGTGGTTATAAAGATACAGGAGGGGGCCTTATGAAAAGTCCTCAACTAACTAACTAACTAATAAAAGAGATAGCATTGCATCTTGTGGGTAGGAATGGGTGCGTTTTCTCCCTGGTATATGGAAGATTGGTGCGAATTTTTTGGTGGCTGGCGGTGCGAGAATTTTAGATGACTGGTGCGACTCGTCTGGCCTGCTGCCATACTTCGCAGACTTGTAGGACGGCATGTTTCAACCTCTCGTGACCTTAAATGTGACCTGACCAAAAATGGTTCAAATATTTTCGATAAAGAAATAGATGGGCTACCCAACGCTTTACCGTTTTTCGCTACCTACCGTGGTTCTCGAGATCTTAGGGGGCGGGTACCCACCCCCTCGTCAAGGTGAAGGTGGCTCAGACCCCGTCAAAGCGCGTGTTAAATTAGGAGACATTAAAATTGTAGTGAAAATTTCCCGCAAGGTCATTTTCATTTCCGCTGGGGGCTAGAGGGTAAGATGCTCCAACGACAGAACACTTGTGCCAATGAGCGCTGCCACGGCACCTAGAATTAGGGGGGCAAACCCATTTCTGCCTCTCCTAGGTGGGAACTAATATTTTTTTGCTCTACAGACCTTGTGTAAACATCTCTTTCAGTGCTTGTCAGACCTAGTATAAAGCTACATCTCCAAGAACATGATCGCTCTCCGGGGCGAAGGGGAGCGAATATTTTTTACTCTACAGACCTAGCGTAAACACTTTCAAAAATTTCTCCGGCGTTTTGGGGGCCAAAAGATAGTTTGGTCCCCCTCCAACGCTTTGGGGGGCGATGGTCCCTCCGATACACATTTGGTCCCTCCGATACACATCAACTCTACAGCACAACCCCTGGCCATCCTCGGCGCTCATAGATTCTGATCTAAATGCACCTTTTTCCCCTCTACAATAGAAAACCTGGATCAGCCATAGTATGTTTCTGTTCAGAGCACCATAGTCTACACACTTGAAACACTAAAAACGGGTCTTCACTCATACGCGTCGGAAAAAGGGGGCCAGGGGGACCTGGCCCCCACTTTTCGGCCAAAAATTTCCTGATCTCAGTAAAAATTAGGGAAACCGGACATTCTCATATCCAGCCGCTGCGGAAGGATACGAGGAGCCCAAATTCGAAGAGTTTTTGGTCCTGATGTTGAAAGTTTTTTGTCAGCATCAGGTTGAAGTTTGGCTGGCCCCCCCACTTTTTTCGGTGGCGACACTTATGTCTTCAATGTCCTTACTTTACCAAGCCGAGCCCATTACAGCCTTCGGGGTACCGCCGGACAGATTTTCATCTCTAGTTGGGTTCTAAAGTGACTCAACGGCAATTTGCATTACTCCCGGCCGGCTCCTGGGTTTGTTTTGCAAAACTCGAACAGAGGTGTGTTGGACTGCTGGCAACCTACAAACTCTTTTGTGGTGCGCAGGAGCAATTCTGCATATTAGGGGCTGGCTGCAGTCTGCATTCTATAAAATACGATATTGCGCGTGCGCGTGGCAGAAAAAACCTGCCAGTCCACCTGCAGCCGAACACATTTTCGATTTTTTCGGGTCGGACCGTAGGTAGAGGTTTAAATCTTTTTTTCAAATCTTTCTTGTGGGATAAATTTGTAAAATTAATGACTAAAAAAAGTGTAAAAATACATTCTGAATACAAATACATAATATGAGAAACATCAAAACACAATTTAAGTAACCATGGCAACGAGAAAAGACTGTCCCTGGCTAGTGATGGAGTGCTGGGTTTAATACTCTAACTGCTATTGATAAATATTTCGATAATTGTGATGTGGCCTCCCAAAAAATTGGTCGAAGATGCAAAAATGATTATTGGTTTCAGGATCAAGATTTTTCAAATATCAAGAAACCACAATAAAAATTTTTTCGCGTATCTCCCTTTAACCTTGTTCCTACTGATGTTATCTTAAACTCTTTGGGAGTGAAGTCACTTGATCTGTAGTGGTGACCTGACCTAAGAAGACACGAACTTACAATTTTGGGAAACGTTGCAGCAGTGATCCAGGATAAGGTGTGCGAAGTACGGCGGCGCTTCGCTTCGCCGGTTGCATGCGCCACCGGAAAAAATCAAACTGAGATGTCCTCAACCCCTGCCGGATCAACAACGTGTTCAAAATCCAAGCCATCACCCTCCGGCAGGGGCGGAGCCAGGTCTCGGCGAAGCGGTATTCCAAGACCGTCGGGACTCCCTACCTGAAAGGGGATGACCAGCTGGAGGCCTCCGAGACCGATGCCAGAGATCAAGTTTGAAGGCCACACGGGCCCATGCTCGAGGGGACCCTGAGACCAAATCTCGGGGGGGGGCAGCAAAGCAATGAGCTCATGGGGGCTGTCCAGTCTAAGATCGGGCCCCCGAGACCAAGCCCGAAGGAGTGCAGTCTCTTTTTGGAGGGCTCCCGATAGAAATGTTTGAGCTCTCGCAACCAATGCTCAGTGGTCCGCTGATAGCCAGGTAGAGACCCTTGAGACCAAACTTGGGGGAGGGGGCCTAATGGGCCAATGCTTGTGTTTTTCTCAATAGACCGATGTTCGGGCGCCCCTCGAGGTCGATATTTGGGATCCCCAAGATCAATGTTCAGGGCCTCGTACCGTGGCCAAATTGGTCACGGAGTATGATCCTCCAGAGTCCCTCGATACCAATGCTCCAGGGGCCTCTGAGACCAAGCTCGGGTGCTCCTGAAACCAAGCTCGGGGGCCCTGAGACTGAGCTCGGGGACCCTGAGACCAATGCTCGTGCTTTGCGGTGCATAAGATTAAGCCACGCGGGTCTCCAGACCCCAAGGACCCATCTTAGCTACTCCACTGCTCTCCGGCTATCACCAGTCCCCCATCCACTCCCCCAGGAAAATTTTTGTGTCCGCACCCCTGCATGTAACATTTTCACCTTTTTCCGATCTGACCGTGAGCCCCGCAATGCATAGGCGGATCCAGGGGGCAAGGGGGAGGCACGTGCCCCCCCGATTGACCCTCGGCGCCCCCTGAAAGGTCGATGGCGCCCCCTGAAATGTCGCTTCCCACCCCCCCCGGATACGAAAGTCGGCGCCCACCGACAGGATTTGGCGCCCACCTGATAGGTTTTGCCGGTCATAAGTGGCTCCCCCTGGTCCGGATGGCACCCCCGGGAAGGTGCCCCCCCCCTCCGATCGTCAATCCTGGATCCGCCTATGCCACAAGGAATGTTTGTCCATCCCCTTCTTGTTCCCTAACTGCTCTGTAGCATCTTGAGCTGGACTTGAAGTGTGGGAATTCAGCGTCTTTATTTCCCTCATCTGCTTATTTGTCTCCGAAAGGAGGAAATCAATGTTGTGATGAGTTCCGTGGTAATAAGGATAGCTTTTGCCGGTGCATTGTTTGTCTGCGAATGAAAATTTGCGAGAAATCACATTTTCTTACAAAAAACACAGTGCAAGCAAATTCAATAGTCACTGGACTTCAAAACTGCATCTTTACACCGGTACCCTGAGGGTACCGGTCCGGTCCATTGCGCATGCGTGATCTTCCTGGTCCCTTGAGTGATTTCCTTTATTCGTACCTTTACATATCCAATGTATGGGATATGAATATGACTCAGACGACACCTTTTCACCAAAAAACCTGCAATTAAGCTAAATTATAGCAATAAAGTTAAAAAACTGGAGGAAAGATACGATCAAAATAATTTTTATCACTTATAATATCTTCACTCCCTTCATTACAGAAGCCACAACTCGATATGGCAGCCTGTTAAATACTTCCTAATAGCCCTGTTCCACCTGTCAGCACAGTTTTGTCAGCACCAATCAGCGGGCCGCGTTGCGCCTACGTCACAGGACTGTAGCCTCTCCCCGGGAACTAGTTCTAGAGGTTTTACGGGCTGGCGGCCTGCTGTTTGTGCTGATGAAAAACCGTAAGTGCACGAAGTGCAGCCTAATATTTTTTAATGGTTTAAAGATTTGAGTTCCCTTTGCTTAGCACAAACAAGAGGTGATTATGGCGCTGATGTTACTTTTCTGGAGGAGAGGTTGGAGGTCCTGCTGACAAAGCTGTGCTGACAGCTGGAACAGGGCTATAGTTCTTGATAAGTTCCAGATCTCAAATATCGCTAGCTGCTGATTTCGCTCGCCACAGAGAGTCAGCGCCATGACACCCCCGAGGGTCCCGGTATTTAAGGGCGCCGTAGTATCGGCTTCTTGTTCACAATTCTTCGTTTGTTTTCCTAAGGTACACCGCGCGCGCCAAAAGTTTCTAATCTGCCATAAACGTCTTCAAAAAGTAAGGTTTGTAAACCCTCCGGAACACAGATTAGTGAAATCTCTATGAAACCTTCCCACACTCACTGGCTCCCCGAGAATATTCCACATGGAATATTTTCTTTTTCACGGGCAAAGACGCCTCATTTCCGAAAGGAGGGCCGGATGCTTAAAAAAGGTGTATGCCCAGCTGGACCGAGGGACAGTGCCCATACACATTGCCGTGTTGCTGAGCCGCCCGCGGCAGCCTACAGACGGCTTACCCCCGGTTAAATCGAGATATCTGGGCCAAAGGGGGCGTGTCAAAGCCCTCGGGACTAGTCCGACGAGGGGAACCTCAACTCCCCAGGATCCCGTCAGCCTCGTCCTCGGGGCTCGAGATAGGACTCGAGTGGGTGACTTACGCCCATAAAATACCGAAGAAGGCAATAACAGTGAAATCGACAACAAAAGTACAAAAAAGGACAGGAAATAAAATAATCAACAAAATAAAAACAAACAGGAGCTGCATACCGAGAGGTGCAGGACAAGGCTGACCCGATCCAATACGGTTACCGACCAGGAAGCAAAGGGTCCGTAAGGAAGTCATCAGCATCACCGCGGACCTCATCACCGAGCCGCCGACTCTAACCGACTGATGTCGGAAGAGGCGGCGGCCGCCGGAGGGCTGGAAATGATGTATCCGCGGTGATGCAGCGACGTGCCTCACAGGCTGACTGGGGCCCCGGGCGCGTCACACCCCGTTGCTCCAATCTTCACTTGCCGGACGTATCCCGCCAGGGAAGATCTGTCCCCTGAGGAGTGCTACCGCCCTCTGGCGGTGCATCGTCTCCAACGGCCTCCAGCCAGGTACCGCTGGTGCCTGGGTCAAAGTAAGCAATGGTGGCACCTGTGGTGCCCAAAATGTCCTATATCTGACCAACAGCACCAGCCCAATTCATTTCGATATCTGCGTACGAGTGACCAGAAACGCCCTGAGATTCAGGCGAGACAAGCATCGGTGCATGAGGATGAAGGAAAGCATGCCCCAGAAATGTTTTCAGCTCACGGGAAGTCGAAAGCTAACTATCTAGCTTTATTTGCCACTTTACGACCTCTCCTTCCGGTGCAATTGCAGGAATGTCGCCACACTGTTCTGGGCCTCTCCTTGGTCCGTTTCACACGGATTCCGGCTAAGCCCCAGCTCCCAAAAGCAAATGCTAACCGAACAATTAATTGGACGCTTTCCCCGGAAAGGAAGGAGAGCGAACGGAACAGTCACGTGGCATGCCAGCGGCTGACTCGGGAAAGCGTGAAGCTGTCATGTTTTTTATACACGACGTGAACGATAGGTGGATGGACCGCCTCGTGCTCGTGCAAGAAAAACAGCCCCAGGTCGCAATGCCAGGGTGTAATCGTCCTGCTGTGGGTATCCTGCAGCGAGGGCAATAATGCACAGAAGCGTCCGCAGACTGGACGTTAGCTGATCACTTCCCGAGAGAAACAAAGAGAAAATCTCGATGCACATTAAAATCTTAACAGTTTCTGAATACACCGAGCTTCCCCGCGGACAAAATCCCTAGCTCCGCCCCTGGCGTCATCGCCCAGTCACACCCGACTACCGTGGCTGCGCCACTTCCATTCTTAATGCGGCACGACGCCCGGCGGCTTTTTGAGCCACCAAAAACTCATCCTAGTTACACCACGAGCACACGACTCTCCACTGACTAGCAGTTGGCCATTCAGAATACCTTTACACATCGAGCGGGGAGCCACGTGACGGTGCGACACTGGAGTTGGCTCCAGGAAGGCATCCGATTTCCAGTGCCTTATGAAGTGATCGGCACGTGGCCGTCTTTAGTGTGCAGCTGATTGTGTGCGAGTGAACGTGTGGTTAATGCCAATCAACACCTTCGAGGTGGAGCCGAGCGAATCGCAGCGTGACGACAATACCCATTCATCCCAAAAGTTTTCCTGGCTGAAGACAACAGTGGAATCTGCGGAGAGCGCGACAGCCCAGTGACGAATGCCATCACGACTTGATCCAAGCGCTGGGTTTCATCCGCAGAGGGCGCGACCCACACGCGCTCTCCCAGCCGGTCCCAGCGGACCCATGTTGCGGTGTCTCGCCGTGCTGCTCCAGCTGTCGGCTCTGGGACGGCCGCAGAAGTGGCGCGCCGGCCCGTGCCCCTTCGTCAGGTCCGTTTCTGACTTCGATATGGACATGTACACGGGCCGGTGGTACGAGAACAGGAAATATCCGCACTGGACGCAGCTGGGACAGCGCTGCATCACCGTCGACTACCACAGGCTAGCCGACGCCGTCCTCTTCATGGATTACCACAGCGTGCGCGGCGTTAGCACCCGACAGAACTACTTCGGCTTCGGCGTCACCCTCGGGGCGCCCACGACCGCTTCCTTCCGCGTCGGATATCCAGAGCCTACCTGGCTCAAAACCACACCCAACTACCAGGTCATCATGACCGACTACACCACGTACGCCGTGGTGTACCACTGCGAAAACTGGCTTTTGTTTCACCAGCAGTCTACGTGGCTCCTCACACGCAGCAGGCGGGTACCCGGCGGTCTCGTCCGACGCCTGGAGGAGGCGGCGCGGGACCGAGGCATCGACATCACCCACATGAAGGTCACCGTCCACAAGCTCTGTGGCCGAATACCGGCACTGGTGGGAACGAGTACTTCAATAATAGACGGAGAGACGGTGTTTGCTTGAACGTAAGTGATCTTTAGCAAAATAACATTCCTTCCCCTGCAGCTAATATATGAAGGACTTTCAAATAATTATGCGACAAGAAAATGTAAATATCTGGGAATCAAGGCAACCGACCTTTTACAATTCAAATGCCAATCGCTTAGGTACATCAGACAATTCAGTGGTGAATAATGAGAGATTTATACAACAAAAAATAAAATCTCATTCACCAGTGTGGTTTAAACATAGACGATGCATTCGTCCCAGCAATGGGGGATAATAAATTTCATGAAACATTGTATGTACTCTCCCAACAGGTCAGAACGTGCTACCAAATACACTGCAGTGGAGCCCAGCCGCATTTCACAGAAGTCGGCATAGCGCTGCTTCAGTGTGTTCCTGGCGGATCAGTGTTGAAAACGGCAGCAACAACAACCGGTTACGCGCGAGCAACCTCGCCACTACTAAAAGCCAGGAAACACGGAGCCAGGTGCCCATAGCTGTACACAGAGGCTATTTACCAGTCCCCGAGTGTGGAGGCTTGCGGTATTTATTGGCTGGCAGAGCACAGAACTATAGTAGTCCGCAGACGTCATGACGGCAGGTCACGTAAACAACCGTTGACTGGTGCCCGATGGAAGAATGGGCGCCTTCCTGAAGTTACAAGCCGGCGTTTTCTAAACAGATAATGTTTGCTCAAGTCGAAATCTAACAAGATGGTTCGGATGAATCTCTTCTGGCGGAGGCTGAAGAGAAAATAAACAAATCAGACCCCAGCAGCCGAAGAGAGATTCAGATCCCGCCTTATTCAGGGGATCTGCCGGGATTTGAACCCGGGACACTAGGCTCAGCAAGTGGGGGACCAGAGCCACTGAAGCAGTAGTCCTGTTTTGCAGTAGCTAGCATAAATAGGTGTCAACCTCGCCATTTATACGGAACAGCACCGTTGACTGCTGTGCTACTCCAAATCAGCTAACAACTAGGGTTTTATTGGGGATTCCACGCTGGCGATGCTATAGGTAGTAATACAAGAAGAAGAAGATCCATGTCAACCTTATAAAGCAATGTAAAAACAAAATGGCAATGTTCACTCAGATTCTGTTATTCTAAGGGAACAGGAACGGTTTCCTACCAACCTATGAATGTCTCACTTAGATATTCCAGGGAGAGAAAGAAGGAAATCAAGACAAATAAAAAGGAGATGCACCATCAACAATGAAGAACAGCAATACAAGGGCGAACACAACACAAGTTCAGTGGCAACATCAAAGGGAAATCAGCATCATTGTAACGCAAGATGTTTCTTAGTGATTAGCAACACCAATCAATGTCTCCTGAGGACACAGTTTACCTTGAATTTCTTGCCGATTCAAAACCATGTCATTCCTAAACAATGGTAAAACTAAATATAATATCACAATAAAAATATATGTTCCACAGGCTAAACTCCAAAACAATAACATACACGGAACTGTTAGCCTGTTTTAAGGCACAACCACTTCGATTGCTGACTGAGGTGACGAAAATAACGTTTTGCCCAGTCAAAATTCAGTAACTCTATTTCTTTACAAATGTATTACAATAAATACATTTTAAATATCACACAAAATCGATAAACATTGTCGGTACAAGAACCACATGTTTTGTTGGCAATGAGTATCAAATGTCGTAACGTAATGCCAATATAACAGGCATCGTACTGTTCAAGAAGCTGGCACCACAAAAGCTTATCGCACTGAGCATGCGCACAAATGTGTTAGAGAATTGGCTATGGGAACTAAATGGCGACACAGTAGCCCATCTAAAATCAATTGTTATCTCCTGATCCAGGCAGGCCACTTACAAATAAATCGAAACCACCTAACCACCATACCTTAGACTCATTTCCTTTCATATCAGAAATAAACAATACACAGAGCTCTTAGATTTGCATTCCTTGCTGTGATATCTTACTCCCCAACAGCCAACGCTGGATATATTTCTCGACCCAAGGGCGGGGAGGGGGTCTTGGGGGGTTAACCCTGGCACGGCAATACAATCCCTATACACACACAGCCTCTGGGAGACCCAAAATCCAGGGGGGGGGGTCCTGACCTCCCAGCCGCCGGGGGGACTCCACTCATGGCAACGACTGGTTTCCCCTCCGAGTTGCACGCGACACAAAACAGCAATATGCTGATAATTTAAATTGACTTAGGGGAGCGCCAACTTTCGCAGTCATGCAGAGCCAACGAAGTACTGAACACGATGGGTTGTCCCAGTCACTAACCGCACAAGTTATTTTGATTTGAGCACAGCCGAGCAGCACGTGACTTCAGAGGAGGCCCGGGAATATGGCCCTTCGTTCCTTGGGATAGTCCTCGAACTTTCGTTTGTACCAGATGTGAGACATGATGGCGGAGGCAGTCTGCGAAAGCCACCAGAACGCGGGTCACAAGTGCGCAGCTCAGTGGAGTGTCGCTTTATCGTTTAATAGTAGACAAGCTGACCGCGCGACAGGGACAGGAGCAAATCCAGTACTTCAACTTCAGGGTACTGTTGGCTCGAGCTTTCGTGTGCGTTGCCCTCTTATAAATAGGTCTCTCCACTGATTCAAATGCATATCAGACTCAGGATTCAGAAGCCCAGTTCTGGAGCTCAATGGATAAAATTTTGGGATCGACTAGCATTTCAAGCTTTCAAGAGGATTCGAAACCAGGTGGCGCCTTTTACGATAAGCACACTTACTCGCAACCCCCATAGTCCTATTTGCACGGCTACGCTCAGCGCACAGCACACGTTTACATGCCCCATACTAGTATGACGCAAGCAACGTTGGTACGCCGAACATTCCCACGTAGAAAGCGCCTAGCAATGTGCGTACGCCAGAATTTGAGAGCGTAAAACATGCAAAAACGAGCAGATTTTCCGTTTTGTGGCATTAACACCTTAACAAGGTCACCCGGGGTGACTCCTTGTACGAAATTCGGTCGGAACCGGTGTTTAAGAATCGTTACACCAACCATCGCTAAGCTGTTGGAGAGCGGGCGGTGCACTGACCTGGTTGGAGACGACCCAGAGCCAGACAGAGAGCCAGGTGACGTGACCCGGGCCGAGGATCAGCGTCAGGCACGTGTACATCACCACCTCAGTCAGGTAGTGCGGACAGGAGACGTACTGGAACCAGTCGCCCCGGGGCACCGCGTGCTTCCGACTGACCACCGCGCCTGGCGGACAGGGGCGGCGTCCGGCGCCGGTCAAGGTCGCCGCAGTGGCGCCAAACAGGTGGCGGGAACCACGGACGACAACGGGTGCCGAGGCAGCGCCTGAAGTAAAGCAAAGCCAGAGCAATGTGTAGTCTGGTTTGGCGAAAGCATTGCAGAGATATTGCTATCGGTAATGATCTAGCTGGCTTTTGAGATTTTCTCCAGTTCAATACATAAGATCAAAGCTTACAATATTTGAAATCGACTAACTACCCCAACACTCCTTGATAAAATAATATTTGTCTTTAATGCTACATCTCTTAAAAAAGCACTAAAACTACGAAGACTCCTCAATACAAATAGCAACAATGAACCCGCAACATGGCAGGTGACGGAATGGACATGGACCTATGAATACATGTTGGTTCCTTCCCAGCTAAATCGAGCTTGATGAGGAGCAGGGGACGGTATTACATCATTTTGGCAGCGAGTCTCAACGAATCGAGTCAAACACTAATGCCTATCAGCTCTACGATACCTAGACCAGGATCAGAGACTCACTGGAAATTTTATTCACAATATAGTTGACCGCATACGGATTTTAGGAATGTTACGAGAAAGGTTCACGGGCACAGAAAAACGAAAAGAGAAACAAGTCTGACCGCCATATTTCGCTCCGACTAGCGCATGCACGGTCCATTGGAAGTAAAGCTTTCAGTCATGGACGCGTAAGCTCGTTGCTAGCAGCGAATGTACCACCATGGCTTATGACCGGTGCTTAATTTTACCCGAGAATCACCCAAAGTTGGTGTTTTCAGAGAGCGTCAGATTCTTTGCTCTGGGTCCTCTTACAAAGGTTCCTTCCAAGCCAAAAAGGCATGGACGTCGCCACCGGAAATACCTGAGGCTCCAATCCCAAACCCAACTAACTTTTCGTCCGAAAAATGTCCTGTCTTAAACCAGGTTCTGATAGCTTACCTATTTGTGTCGCAAGCATAAGCGGAAAGGTACGACGAGCCCGAATCCGACAACTTAATGACTAGAGGGATACTCTTTCTCGGCCAGGAGTCACAGTTTCACAGACAACCCTCCCCTTCCTACTCTTGTTTGTTTGTGAAGACATCCTTGCAAAAGGCAAACATTTTCTGCCGTTTCAACTCGAATCAATTCCAGTTTAACGTTCTGTTCTACACAGCTGGTCACGTGCCAAATGTTCGTTTTTAACGGCAAACAGACACACCCGGTTGAGAGGCTGGCCAGCCCTCAGCGCTCAGAGGAACGACTTAATCACCGTTAATTCAACAGAAACCAACTTCAGCCTCTAGTCAAGAGCAGTTGTTTTCCACTGCTGGCTCAGACCACGGTCATTTCTGTGCCAGTTCGAGACAGCCGGCGCCTCCTCTCAGCACACCCACCGGTCTCGTCCCTGCGCAGGTCGGCGAGGATGCAGTGGGCCCGGTACTGGTGCAGCCACGCCAGCATGAACACGCCGCCGCAGGCCCGCTCCAGCCAGCCCAGCTTCGTCACGTTAAACAGCCGCCGCGAGCTCGCTGCAGGTTCACAACCTCCATCAGAATATAGGGTGACGCTGGTTGGCTTCACCTGCTGTGTCAGCGGCGGGAAGGCAGATATCCAGATGCTACTGAGGTAGGTGCCGGTGCAGGCGGTAGGTGCTTACCAACAACCGCATGTATCGCCCCTGTGAGCATCCCTGCCCTCCGCATGTGGTACCTTCACAACGTGATTTTAACTGAGATAGCCAAGTTCTAAAGCAAGTCGGAAAACCCGCACTCCATATTTCATTTGTCTTGGAACTCGATATTTCCGCAGAAAAACTAAAACCTACCTGACACCAGCCACCCATCAGCCCGTCGCCGGGCAGTCATTGTTGTGAGCTACTGGTGCGACGACATATGCTGACGTCACGATGAGCATCAGACAATCGAAGCCCTTGCAGCGTTTCAAGTATGGTAGTGCTAGCCAGATCGTGACATCATCCACAGGCTGATATTTATTTTTTTTCAAGAGGAGTATTTTTAAAAACAAAATATTGAGCCTATTGTACATTTTTTCAGAGAAATCTTGAATGGTTTAATTATTCTTGGCTAAAAGTACGCCTAATTTCACTAAATTCCAGGATTCGCCCAAGGTGCCACATTCCCTTTAATAAGAAATCTGGAATATGACGGTAAAGTGCAAGGCTTCGTCTCTAAAATGCACTTGGAAATAACCAGTTATATATATATATATATATATATATATATATATATATATATATATATATATATATATATAAATCACATATATAACTAATACCTTCGTGCCTAGTCACGCTATGCGATGCAATTTCTCTCATAACCCGTTAACTCACCCCTAACAGTTCTCCTTCCTTTCAGCATGAATCGAAAATCATGTTCCAGCCCCCTGATTCGCGAAAATCATCTCCCATCATGAGAAACTGATCACCATTAGCATGTGCTACCTCCGGCAACTGTGAGAGTCGCCCCCGTCCCGACAACCCGCGGCTGTATAGCATGGCTCACCATCCGCAACGAATCCGGGTGCCTCGGCCAGCAGTGCCGCCACGCCCAGCACGTAGTGCAGCAGCCCCGCCAGGTAGTGGCCCACGTGGATGCGCGTCTCCGAGCTGACGTGCACGAACAGGTGCTCGTACAGCCTGCCGGCGAACGTGTCTCCGACAGCTGAAGCGATGCGCCACTGACGGGTGGACATAACCGGGAGAGAGTGTAAGGAAAAGTAGCGCGTGATGTTTAAATAGTGGACCGGGTCGAATAAAGCACGTTTTAAGAGAAAGTGCAAGGTGGCGCCGGTACGTTTCATTGGGTGTGTGTGGGGGGAGGTGCAAACAACAGGGAGTCACACGTCGCCGCAGCTCTGCGGGCGGCCCCCGCCACCGGGCAGGTGCCGGTGTACCAATGTCTGATATTTACACCACGCGGACATGTTGTCAATGCTGTCACTTCGACGGAAGCGAGGCGATCATGGATCAGGGTCGCAGTAATCTCAGAGCCCCGCCGCTTATACTGCAACCAGGTTTGCCAGTTCATAAACTACAATCGGTATTAACATCGATCGCACAGAAATTCATGGGCGTGGATTGAACATGTCCTTTTGTCCGATAGCATTTGAACAACTACACGTCCAATGCTTCCAACGTTCAAAACCACACCTGGCAGGGGATCAGGGGAGAGTCTGACCTGCGGTATATCTGCGCGGTGAGGAGGCACGAGGCGAGCACCAGCGCCTCTGGGGAGCAGCTGCTCTGACGAGGGTGGCCGGCAAGGATGGCCAGCACACGGTGGAGCCAGGGCGGCGCCGGGTCGCCGACGATGTTCACCCGGATCACGCTGATCATGGCAAACGTCATCTCCAGTGCGCCCACCAGGTAGAAATGAAGAAACCAGCTGAAGAGCCCCATGACATGTGAGGATGTCAAAACAGGTAAACGTACCTGCGTGCAGCAAGTCAGAAATATATTTTTAGGTATCTGGCTTTGTTACTTTAACAAATACCTCTCGCATCCTAGCAGAGGTTTCCTATTGATGATTAAAAGAAAAATGCAAATGGTTCTTTAGGAAATGCCTTTGTGTGAAGCTTATTTTACATCCAAATAAGGTTTCAATTCTATCAATCTATCATGCATTTCTATCTCTATCATCTCTATCATATCATCAATCTCTCTCTCTCTCTCTCTCTGTCTCTGTCTCTGTCTCTGTCTCTGTCTCTGTCTCTGTCTCTGTCTCTGTCTCTGTCTCTGTCTCTGTCTCTGTCTCTGTCTCTGTCTCTGTCTCTGTCTCTGTCTCTGTCTCTGTCTCTGTCTCTGTCTCTGTCTCTGTCTCTGTCTCTGTCTCTGTCTCTGTCTCTGTCTCTGTCTCTGTCTCTGTCTCTGTCTCTGTCTCTGTCTCTGTCTCTGTCTCTGTCTCTCTCTCTCTCTCTCTCTCTCTCTCTCTCTCTCTCTCTCTCTCTCTCTCTCTCTCTCTCTCTCTCTCTCTCTCTCTCTCTCTCATGGACACACACACACAACACACCTTTTTGGTACTGTCAGGATCCCAGTCAGCTGCTCTGCTGATGCCTTTCCATACAAAAACAGTCTCTTGATGATGTCAGGAACATTGCCATAGTTCACTGCATAGCCAAGAACATTAACCCCCAATGCCAGTAAAATGAAATACCAGAATATTATGTTGATATCCATTTCCATCCTGGAATGAGTAGTAACACAAACTGTCAGTAAATGGATAAGTTTACATTCAGCAAGAATTCAGTGTTTTAGATCCATAGGTACATACAATGACAATGTCAATTAACAGGCACATAGCATAAGCAACATGTTCATCCTAGAACATGCTAAAAGAACCAAATAAGCAAACATCTACCAAGATACATTTAATATGCTTAATCGTGTGTATGAGTAACATTCATGCAGAATCCAAAAAAAATCATTATTACAAAATTCAAGACAACTGCAAATTGAAATGTTGCCTATCCCCCTCATATTAACTCCACACTCCCATTCCAGTGCGCAAAGTGTGGCATTTTCGACGAGATCTTGTCCGTGCGAGTTCCCTTGGAGACAGGACCGAGTGGTGCGAACTTTATCAACCTGGTGCGAATTTGCAGGTTAGTGACACTTAAACTTAACAAATAATGACTGAATGGCCATTAAGACACAGGAGGTGCCTTATAAAAGTCCTTAACTGACTAATGATTGAGGTAGCATTGCATTGTAGGGGTAGGAATGGGTGCATTTTTCCTGGTATGTGTCAGATTGGTGTGAATTTTTGGAGGCTGGTGGTGCGAGAATTTTAGACGGCTGGTGCGACTGTCTGGCCTGCTGCCATACTTTGCAGACTGGCTCCCATTCCAGACTGTGCCTTCATCTCAGCAGCTTCAGGACAGGCCATGGCTGGAGGAGAGGGAGGTAGGTATCAGATATGAAAGCCGTTGAAAATAGATTAGCAGATGGAGGGTGAAAGGTATAATGGAATGCACGCCCCTTGACAGTACCTAACGCCCATCTAAGATCCCTGTGCCTGACTGTAACATGTTGACATTATCAGCCACAATTTAATGTTATGCCCACACCCACAAACTGGGTGTTACTGGCTAGGCTACAATATTACTAAATCCTTCTCCCTGAGAAAGTCAAGAAATTGCAATAAGCATAATTGTAATCGGAACAAAAAGAAAAGGAAAAACTTAGCTTAAAAAGGAAAATCTACACCACATCACACAAAAATAAATATGCCAGCTCGATATTATCACCCTTAAATTAGTCATCATCCATCCTACTAACTCCCAACGAATTAATTCTCGCAGCCAAATTGCTGGTTCTCGGACCTATGCTGCTGCCTTATTGTTTTTGTTTGTTGCTGTTGAGAAGAGGCGTGTTTGTGTGGTGGTGTTGTTTATTATATGTACTGCCGAAGCAAGTACGGTGGTGTTGTTTAGATTCACTTCTAATCTGGAACTCGCTATTATCAAAGCAGCTTTAACATACCTCTATAACTGGAGGTGTAAGAACCTTCAGATAGACTTGTCGCTAGTCTCCTCCAAAAATTCACACCGAATACGGGGAGCTTAGCTTTGAGAGCGCACAGACACAGGAGCGTTGGAACTATGGTCAAAGTTGGGGGTCAGCGGGAATTTTCAAGTTATTTCTTTCCAGTTAACGCCATAGGGTTAATGTTTAAGAATTGTGAAAGTTGGGGGGGGGCAGCTGCCCCTCCTGTTATCCTACGTCCTTGCACAGACATCATGGATCCAGGATGGGACCACTACGATTGGATCCACTAATGATGGACCACAAGGACCGGAGTGACTGGCACTTGGGGTCCGAGGGGTTCCCAGTGGTTCCACGCCAACCAGGGCAGTGCGCTATATCACCGATAAAAAGTGAGGTGGTTCACAATCTTCAAGCTCCCAGTCGCAGGAGGAATAAGGGGAAACAATCTGGAGAAAGAATAATATAACCACCTGTCCTCCGGATGATGTACACCCGTCCGCCGGGGCCTCTGAGCCACCTTCGCCCTGGTGGGAGGGGTAATTCAAACTCCCATTCCCTTGAACTCGACTCCTATGCGGAATAGCGAAAAAACGTGAACGCTGGTGGATAGCCCATACAAAAATTCATGAAGAAACTACAGTAGTCACTTTTTAGCTTAATTCAGTATTGACGTCATGACAGCTCAAAGAAGGTAGCATGTTAGAGAAGAGTTTATGGGCTCTAGCGTCTGACATAATTGAGTTAGAATCATTTCAGGTACCATTGGCTTCCTCTCGTAACGGCAAATACAGCTCTCCCTTTCCAGCCCAGCTTATAGGTATATAAGTTCCGTGCGGTTGTTTTGTGTGCCCGCCGGCGGAGCTTCTGCGCGTCGGGTTCGGCGGTGAGGCGCTCGTCACCTCGGTGGACTTTTGTGCGATTCGTCCTCTGTTGCGCCTGGCTCGGGCAGCGGCCGTTCCGGTGGTGGCACTGACGATTGGTTCCCGGGACCTCTCGGCTCTGCCACATGCGGGGCGGCTGCTTGCTCCTACTAGGCGCATTTATGCAGGGGACGGATGTTGCATGTCAGTGCGGGTGGCGCCCCCACTGTGGAATGGTGGCGCCCCCTTGTGGCTGCTGCTGGCTTGTGAGGTGGTGATCTCTGTAACGGTTCTTAGTGTGCACTCCTCGGCATCTCCTACTAGCTTTTAACCTTGTTTTAGCATGTACCGGCATGAATTTTATGCATTTCGTCCTCGTTGCAAACATATGTATGGATATAAAGTGAGCAGGGCAGCAGAGCCCATAGCCCAGTGTGCAAAGTATGACATTTTCGACGAGATCTCGTCGGTGCAAGTGCCCTTGGAGACAGGAATGAGTGGTGCGAATTTTATCAACCTGGTGCCAATTTGTGAGACTGATGCGAGGAAAATGACACTGAAAACCAAACAAATAATAGCTAAACGGTTATAAAGACACAGGAGGGGGCCTTATAAAAAGTCGTCAACTAACTAATACGAGAGGTAGGATTGCATCGTGTGGGTAGGAATGGGTGCATTCTCCCTGGTATATGACAGATTGGTGCAAATTTTTGGTGGCTGGCGGTGCGAGAATTTTAGATGGCTGGTGCGACTCGTCTGGCTTGCTGCCATACTTTGCAGACTGGCCCATTGTCGACTCAGAGAGATGACCGATGTTTCTGCTTGAACAATACCTTCGGTATTCTTTTCAAGACTATAGGGGGGGAATAAGGATACGCTTGATGAAGATCTAAAACTTGAGCCGGCTCCACTGGCGGACGCAAAGGGGGAGTAGGGGTAAGAGGCTATGCCCCCTCCCCCAGAATGGCGAAATTTTGGCCGATTAAAAACTATTTTATGATTTATCCCCAGTTGCCTCCCCCAAACGGCGCTCCTGCGTGCGCCGCGGGCCAGTTCAGTTATGTTCTGTGGATTGCGTGTGGCTTTGATTCGTGTAAAACGCATGATTGTAAAAGGAAGCTCGGAGCTGTACCGGACTGAGTTCTGACTGCGACATCGACTCCGGACAGAAGCTAAGCTAAAAAGCTTCCCCATCTCAAACACCTTCCTACTCTCCAGTTCGTCAATGTTGGACGGTACCGTTCAGTGTCAAATTCAGACGTGAAGTTATCATGTTATACTTGTTTGAATGGTTTCCGCCGCACATCCCTGAGCTGGCCGCCGGTGGCGGAGTTTGCTAACATAGGACACGCACAGCAGCGGACATTGACAGCAAAAACAAAAACATGTGGGGGCCTTTCGTCATCCCTGGCCTGGCATTTCACGACCAGCCCTCGAGCCACACTGGTTTCCATTTACATGCTGGGTTGTTTTGATAGTACGTTGGATACTTCTTGCACAGTGGAAACTGGAACCCTCCCAAAGAATGTTCTGCAAGCACTTCCGAAGCGTGACAGACGCGTGCCATACCGCACGTGCGAAGTCGATCCAAATGGAAACGGCACGGCTCGACCAGAACCGAGGACGCAGATAAGGCGGTGACCCGTCGCAACCCATCGCAGCGTCGCATGATAACGTAGCACGGCTGGAACCACCGGCGCGCGGGCAATCACGGAGCACTGGAGCACACGCCATCGTGGATTAAGTATAAAGGACTTGGACTACTGCCAGACAAGAGCTGAGACATCCCACATTCAACTTACAGGCGGAAAATTACGAAACATACGAAGCAAAGATACCATGTCCCTGTTCAAACTGAGCCAAAGAACATCAACAGGTCCGATAAAGACTTGACGGAGGCAAAAAACCCCGCGCTCATCAACATATCATGGCCGAGAATGATTCAGCGCTAACGCTAGGACGACAGGAAACCAACAGGCCAGTGGCCGCCAACAGGTGGGACCTTCACGTGACCATGTGTGGTCAGGCGAGGCGGGCGCAACTATCGGCATGACGCTTATCTGAAATGACAACGGGGAGCAATCCAAACGCGGGCCGCTTCCCAGGCATCACTGGACATATGTCATACCACAGATTTGTCAGCCAGGGGAGAGGTTAAGCTCAGCATGGTCTGCCATCAGTAACTGCTTAGAATAAAAAAGTTATCACGGGCTAGTGGCGGATCCAAAGGGGGGTCAAAAAGGCATTTGCCCCCCCCAAACGGAAAAGCTCGGCGCAAAACTGTGTTTTTGCCCCCTCCCCAAAGCGATCGACCTCCTTTTTCCCCCGACTGCTTTTTATTTTATAAGCAAGATTTCGGTACTTCAACTCTTAACTTCAAACAGAACCAGTTAAGTTCAATGTAAATATTGGGGCTTGGATAGGAAAAAAGTATCTCGAGCCCACATTCCCTACCCTGTGGAGTTTTTTTGTTTTTCACCTCTAATACCTAAAATTTCCCGACAGATCATATTTTAGCGCAATTTTTAACTCTGGGACGTTTTTTTTGCTTTTTGACTTGGGTTTGCCCCTCCCAAACCGACCGGCTAGATGCGCCATTGTCACGGGCCTGCTATTATTTGGGAGTACCAAAGAACGATTAGATTACATAAAAAGGACAAGACGCACATGAACCTTCATGGCCACATTTTGTACCAATGCCATGAAGATCGCAATTCATATAGAAAACGACGACACACAATAAACTCTCAGATATGGATAGCTGAATTTCTTCGCGAAAGGACAGCAGCGATCACCGTCGGCATACCAAGCAGCGATTTAATATCATAGAATAAAGTACACATCGCGCCAAACGATACTGCCTAAGTGATAATGTATCTGAGTACTCATCATCTCGGTACTCCGTTGTACTGATGTGCAGTGTCCGAATGCTACCAAGTTCTCGATGTGTATACGAGCAGTGTCGGACGCAGGTCAATGGTTTGGTGAGGGGGCGGGATGGGGTGCAACGGGGCCCAACATAACGAAAACGTGTTTTAAATACAATTTTCGAACATGAAGGGTTGCAGAAAATGCTTCCACCCTAGATCGATCCACCAATGTGTGCGAGGGCGAACCACCCAGCCTGCCAGTCCGTTGACCTTGCCGTGCTGACTCCGTGCCGGTATCACGGCTGAGAAGCAGCCCGCTTGGCTAGCCCCGCTCAGCTATCGTTGCCTGTCACGCCAGAATTGCATGGCAAGGCAAAGACAAACATGCCCAGTCCCCAGCCCTTCGGCCGGGCGACAGCACGGGAAGATCAATATTGCAGTATCATACGGAAACAAAAATCATGAAAACATAAAGCCTTCTCAGAAAGCTGAGCTGAAAAGCGCTGCCGACTGAATCAGCGCGTGCCGGCGCCGCCGCGAGGTGAGGGCGTGCACGGCTGGGTCTGTGTACTGCGTTATCAGTGCGCCGAACCGACAGCTGCCGGCTGGTGACAGGGGGAGGGGGGGTGCAGAGTCCGCAGCCTCCACAGAGAACAAGCCTCGTCGCATCTCAGCACCACATGCGCCGCACATCTCACCGTACACAGCCCACCACGGCCACAGGCGCTTGTTCGCTATGCCTTTATTACACGCACAAATCGCAGACACCATACTCTAGCGCGAGTAAGCAACGGGAACACGTTAACGAGCTGGTTCCGCATCGATCTAAATGATGACATGAGCCACGTTACATTCGCTTCTCTTCAGAAATAAGCATCACTTTTGCAAGCACATTAGTTCACTTTAAACTTTCGTCAGTTTCCTTCTCAGAAACCTATGCCAACGTAGCGGAGATTATGATGCTTGAAAGATGCTATGCTCACTGAATATTGAAATGAGATTGTTTACAAAATACTATTCAAGATCCTGATTTAGCAGCCATCTTTAGAACGAGCCACAGTATTCATTGAAAAATAAACTATAGATACTCTAATTCTTTAACAAGAGGAGCCACTGCCCTTTCTCGCATGATAGCGTTGTGCGACCGAGCTGACATTAACTGTGACAACGGACCGAGGTTAAACACCACAGGCTTAATCTTGCTGTGCGTCGCTGGTAACAACCCACACGCGCCTTCTACACAAGCATCCTTCAACGCCTTCCGGCCATCCATTCAGATTCCACTGATTCCACACATCATAACTCCACATCAATCCCGTAAACAGGCGTCAACTCTCTGCAGACGTACACAAACGGAATAACAACCGCCCGCCATATTCTGCACAACAACACTGTTACAAATAAACGCGTAGGTAAGAATGTATCTATTGACTCCAGTAGCATTGACTTAACACCGTCCACGCAGCGCCTCAGAGTGCCCAGGCCGAGCGCCGACGGAAACAAAGCGTGAATGTGTGTGCCCTGAGACGTAGCAGCAACGCCGGAGGGGTGCAGCACAGTTAGTGATGCCAATTGTGCCCGTGCCGGGGCAGCCCACGCACCAGCCGTTCCGACCCGCCCAATACACGAGCATCGCACTACCAGGCAAAATACGGCCCCATCAGAGTTCTTCCCCACCGGTAATAGAGCAACGCTCTGATTTCGATCGGGACAGAGTTAACGACACACCGTAGGTTTAACAGAGCTCGTTACATTTTTTGCACGATTCAAAGATGCCGAATTTTAAATGTTTGGGGGATGCAATACAGTCAGGTAGAGCACCTAAATATTTCAACGTCACAGGGTCCAGTCACTCAAACAGCATGCGAGAGAATACTGAAGTGAATATCAAAATCTAACACAGAAAGCAAGAAAGGAAGAAGGAAATCCCACGGCCAAAAACCAAATGGCGAATACGATTCCGTAGAATAGATTATCCAGTTAAATCTCTGGATTTTTAACAGCAGCGGCCCAGCTGGAGGACCTCAGAAGAGCACACATGACGAGACATCGACATCACATTGTAACTAGTAACACTGATCTCGACTGGAATATCCGTGCGGTTGGCTTAGTGATAACATTGTCTAACACGATGACAAATTAGCCAATGCAGCCGTCCCCCCTATCCAACACCGCTGTTGGGTAGATACCACCAGCGCGTTGGCAGCACTGCTGGGCGCGCTCGCATGCACCGGCGCGTGCGACCGCAGTGTACATTAATGAGCTGATGGACGACACACAAGGCAAGCCAATATCAACTGTGGCCACTAACGAGCGACAGCAGTAACGAGCGACTTCGCCGCGGACCCACTGGCCTGCCCCAGCACGTGTAATTACAGCGGGTAGCACCATTTGCACGGGAACGTCCCCAGCAGAGACCGCTGCTGCACCATACGGACACTCCACTGCTTCTAGCCACGCGCCTCGGCCCGACCACCTGGGCATGCCACCCCCCTCTGGTCTGTTGGTGCCACGACCGAGGTCCGGCTGGGGGTAGTGCATCACTAGCGCGGCCGGCCCGGCACGGGCGGCGGTCCGCCGGCGCGTGTTGGCTGCAGGGGCGGTGGCAGCGGCCGCCCGGCGCCCGGCCGCGTGGGGATGGCTGGCGCCGGACGGCCCGTCACAGACGCGGGACGCGCCGCTGTGGGGGGAGGCACGCGCCTCGCAGCGACGCCAGAACTGGAGCCGCCGTAACTGCTGGCGTGGGAGCCGGCCCCGCTGCTGCTGCTGCTGCTGCTGGAGTTGTTGAGCCATTCCATGTTGACAGCAGCCGATGTGGGCGCGGCCGAACAGGCCAGCGAGGCGGAGCTGATGATCTTCAGCGCCTCCTTGCAGGCGTGGTACATGCGCAGCATCTCCTCGCGCTTGGCAGCCTCCTCCGCGGATTCCTCCATCATACTGCTCTGGTCTCCAGTAGCATACAGGTGCGCCAGCAGCTCGCCCATGATGAACGTTTTGCACTGATTTATCATCATGTGCATGATGGTCTTGGGGACGAGATCGCGCGTCGTCTTGGTCACGATCTTCATGTAGCTGTCGACCAGGTTACGGATCGTCTCGACCTGACGCTCGAGTTGCGGATCCAAAGGACGATCCCTGGTCCTCGTCTTCGTTGCTGCCATTGGTTGACGACACCTTCTCCGGGTAGACGCCGGCGCGCAGGAAGGACGCTTTCCACGAGTCGAGCTCTTCGGACGTCTCCGTGCTCAGCTCGAGCTGTTTGTGGTCCTTGTAGACGTTCCTTCCATCCGGCGAGAAGAGTGCGAACGCTGAGCGACGGGACATGAACCCGCTCTCACAGTCACGGATCTTGAGGTTGTCCAGAGGCAGCATGTACTTCTTGTCACGCTCCTCCTCATCCTTGAACCAGCTAAGGCTCTCAGACGTCAACACGAACCAGTAGTCGCGCGAGCCGCCGCGCATGATGCCCAGGTTTCCTATACACAAGTAACCTTTCCGGATCACCTGGTTCCCCAGCTTTCTGCCCGTCTTCTGAGAGTTCTCGGTTTGCGACTGTGCGTTTGCGAAGCCAATGAAATCCTCATGATTGGTGTTCATGTAAGCAAGTTCACAGTCGATCAGCAGAAGGATCTGCTTCTTCACCTCTTGTTCCCTTTCTCGAATGAAGGTGCATACAATGCGTTCCACTTCATCACGGAGTCGTGGATAGCGGGCCATCTTGTCAGTACAAAAGCGGACGACGTTCGTCAGCTCCTGCACCACCAGATCTACACACTTGAGGCTGGGCTCCTTCAGGCGCTCGATCTGCTTCTTAACGATGGCATCGAAGGCCATGTCAGGCGTGAAGAGGCCGACGCGGATGCCGTGGATGTTCTGGATGGCAAAGGCAATCTCCTTGCGCAGCTCCTTCTCATCAAACTCGATCTTGACGATCTCGAAGGGAAACCGCTCGTGGAAGAGCCGATTGATCTTGGCGCCGCCAGACAACTCTGCGGTGTTGATGCGGCCGTCGCCTTTGCCGGAGCCCTCGATGGAACGGTCAAAGTCAGCCTGCAGCTGCTGGATCATCTGCAGCATTGCCTTCGTCTTGATGCTTGGGTCATCTGGCCTGAAGTGCTTGTACTCCTCCACTTCTTTCTCCATGCTGAGGAGCTGCTTTTGCAGCTTGTCCCGAAGTGATGGCAGGGTCTCTCTGATGTGATTGGATAGCTGCTGGTTCAGGACACGCTGCAGATGCGGCGTCCCCATCCTGTCGGCCAAGGACCTGTACGCTGGGTGACTGAGGAAGAATTTCCGTTCCGCCGCTATCGCAGAGCGAATGTCCTTCCTGCCCTCGATGTCGCGCTGGCTGCGATTTACGACACCAACAAAGCCACGCCGAAGCGGCAGGACCTTGTTCTCCAGGATGTCGCGGGCATCCGTGCCTTCATCCATTAGGTCCAGCTTTGTCAACACGCCGATGGTGCGCATACCATCGGGGTCCACCTCCTTGGCCAGCTTCAGGGCATCACTGATGGCTAAATCCTGGTTAGCCGGCGTAACGGCCAGAACCAGACAGTTCGGCTTCGAGATAAACTGCATGATCATGTTCCGGATCTGTTCCTCAATGTCTTTGGGCTGGTCCCCGACAGGTACACGCGTCATGCCAGGAAGGTCTACGAGCGTCAGGTTCAGCACATGCGGTGAAAATATCCGCAGGTTGATGGGAATAGGACTGATGCCCTTGTTGGCTCCAGTTACACGATCGGTCTCCGCTTCTATCTCTTTGCGGATGTCGTTGAAGTCGGCAAAGTGCTGTCCCTTGAGATGCAGGAACTCTCCGTATTCGTTGGGATGGTTGATGAGTTGAAGCACGAGCGGACGGCGGGTGACGATCCCAGATCCGCGCGGTAGGAAGTCCTGGCCCACAAAGTTCTCCAGCACGGACGACTTTCCGGCGCTCTGGCCGCCGACAACGGCAATCTGAGGTAGATCTAACTGCATGCTCACCCCCATCTGGGAGAAAGCATCTTGTAGCTGGTTCACGATGCCGATCAGGCTCTCCATGCCGGAGTTTCCCCGCCATGTTGGGTTCAATGTGTCAGCTGATTTATTTTTAAATTCCTCACGTCTTCCACAAAACCCCGAACCTGCAACAAATGAGCGCAGATCGTTACAATGATTGGTTGGAGCCAGTGAAGTCCCAACAGCAGCGTTGGATTTGAGACCGCACCGATTATTGGTGTGCAGTGCTGTACTTCTTTTCAGGAGCTCCACCGGCTCAGCATGGAAACAGACGGTGGTTTATCGGTATGTCAAAAAGCAGCTTCGGGGCTCTACGACACACCAACTGCAGAGGTCAATCAGTGTCGCCAACTCTGGCCTTGTTGGGAGGGTATTATGGGGATAGGAAAAACTTATGCAGAATACCCGCCCGGGGATTTGAACCCGGGTCACCGGCGTGAAAGTCGACTGCTTTTCCCTCACGTCACTGCATCCCTTATCGGTATGTCAATTCAACCTGCATTAAACCGCGGAATCCAGTCTGCAAATGGGCAGCATGGCCAGCGATCAGTATCGAATTATTACCCTACTGAAAGGAGTGGAGGGGGTCTCTCACAACGCCAGGATAAAACTTAATAGCTTTCTTCAAGAGGCGTCACGCAGTGAAGGCGGAACGTCCGAATTTAAGGGGGCACCATGGGCTTTTCAACCCATTTCTTTCCAGTCAACGCCATAGGGTTAGTGTTAAAATTTCTGATTTAAGGGGGGGGGCACCGTGCACCCGCATTCCACCACCAGTGGCATCACGCGAAGTGTACTGCAATCTTCAAAATTTTCTAGGATAAGTTTACAAAATATGCTTGAATACACTCCTGAAAAAATTCATTTTCTTGACTGAACAATTGTTAGCTCATTTGCTTGGTTTTCCGGCATGACTTCACTCATTGTCTAATGTTTTGTACTGAATCTATATTGCACCGTTGAGACCTGAATCTCTCCACACTTGCCCAACCTTATTTCTCCCCTCTCAACTACAGGCATGGAACTCGGTGGTAGCTCCTCCTCAATCTTATAAAGTACTCCCTCCATCGTGTGCGATGCCTCCTAGGATACTGACTCACGTCACAACCAGCCATATTTTACAGACTGGGCGATCTTAAGCCTCTTAACACGATTGCCCCTTATCAGAAATCCACGCAAATGCTCCCTGTAATTACTCCAGTGTGCCTGTTGAGAGAGACCCCAATACAAAGTCAGAAGTGGCTATTAGCCAAACCCTCGAAAACATACATTATTACAAAGTAGTCCTAACTGTTTCTCCATGAATTGGTTGACCTGTTTACATATTTCCTGGGCAAAGCACAGCTTGTAAGAGAAATAATGTTCCCAAGCACACATAGACATAGTACCTTTCATTTACCACCATATAAATTCGGGGACTAGATCTGCCGTCTCACAGAAGAAAAGAGTAAGTCACATTTTAACGATTTTGAAATTTTAGTATCATTCGATGCAGGAAGACAAGCTGCACCTACTGATCAAATGCTTTGACAAATTTCCCTTAATTTTCTTAGTTATATCGTCTTTTCAATTCAGTTCCAGGTCTCCGATTATGTTAAGCAAAACGGAAAAAGCGCTCTCCTGTAAAATACTCCGAATGTGACATACGTTTTTCTTCCGTTAGACAGCAGAGATGCTGAGACGCTGACAAGGTATACATGAAATGCCACAAGGCAAGGATATGAAGATAATAGATCTGGAGAGAAAAAAATATGAAGCTGTAGGGGACTGACAAGAAACTGCTCAAGCCAGCTGTAGGTTTCCATTAAAATTATTGTAGCACTGCCTAGCTTATCTTATATTTTCTGTGTGTAATACACATACATAGCTTTAAGCCATTGTTTTAGATGACCATTGAAGGAAATCTCCTCAAAAATAAAAATAAAATTATCCAAAGCTGTATCAACAACATTCTGCCAATCAGATACTTAAAACACTCTGCCACAGTGGTTAGTGCAAGCCACCTTATGGACAATCGGAATTTAGAGGCACAAGGCCTGTTGTGGGCTCCGTTATTCTCAGAATAATGTACCTGAGATAGGCCCAGTTATCATCTTGTTTGCCTTTAAATTGGGTCACAGGCCGTGCTGTAATCTGAGAGTTCTAATTGGATATCGATCGTACCTCTAGAGTGTGACAAGTTGACAACAGACTCTGGTTTGAGCTGATGTCCAAATATTGTTTCCTCTACGGAGATGTTCAAGAATAGTCATGGAACCATACAAATAAAAAAATATATATCCCCAAAGCAGGTTATCTTCACCTCAATATCTTTAACACGCGCACTGGAGGGTGGGCCTCGGAGGCCCGCCTCCACCTGTTTTTCCGAGGTGGCCGGAGAACCGCTCGTAGACGAAACACGATAGTTTGCCATATTTAACAGAATTCAATAGTGCGTCGATTGGTGAAGATTTTTTGAAAATCGGTCGAAATCTTTTTAACTTATAGGCTTTTAAGGTCAGGTCTGCATTTTGAGATCGTCGCAATCGCGCGGTCGGACCAGTTAGCTTGCATTGGAGACCGAGTGGTGAAGTCATAACGCCACATAACCGGGATTATATGTCAAGGTCACCTCACATGAAGGTCAAGGTCATAGGTCAAGGCCATATCTGCACTTTCAAGGTCAATGACCACAGTGCTTCCGGTCAAATGACGTTACCCGGTCTGACATATATTATGCTATGACGTCATCGATAAGGTACCCAATACAAAGGTCAAGGTCAAAGGTCACTGGGAAAGGTCAATCCTCTTTTCCTGCCAAACAGTGGCTATAGTGCTAGTTCAAATGTACATTATAAGTACTATACCATATTGGGACCTTAAAGGTCAATGACTTTGAATGACCTTAACTTCAGAATTGCAGGGAAGGTTCTTTGAGACCTTCTCTATATGACCCTGGCCCACCTTTAGCTTATTCCTGCCATTTAACCGCATAATCACGGCATTTACCAATCTGTCCCCAGTATGGCCAAGATTTGACCTTTATGACCTCATTCGACCTTGAAGATATTGACCTAGGTCAATGAAAATTGGTCATGATGTAGACCACCATAGCCCTCACCCACCTCTCAAATGGCGTTTTTCTACACCTCTTAGTTTCCGAGATCTTAGGGGGCCTACCAGGCCCTCCCCTCCAGTGTGTGTTAGTAACAGACCCCTCTCCAGTGCACACATCCAATCAGACAAAATAGCCTGAGTAAGGCTGACTGTTGACTCATCCTATCACTGCTCACTGGAAAAAGAGTTCACAGCAGGCCAATGTGGCCTCTAAAATTTAAAAAAGAACTTTCAGAGAGGCCCTCTATGTTTTTTGTCAGCAGAACCCAAAAAAGTATTTACTAAAATGTTATGCACCAAATTTCAAACCATGCACATGCATTAACACACACTAAAAACTGAACCTAGCACTGACACATTAAATGGACAAGGACACATGAGAAATGAAAGACACATACACAGGGCACGGCAGAAGGAATAGCATCAGCCCAGTGTTTAAAGTATGACACCTTTTGGCGAGATCTCGTCTGTGTGAGCGCCCTTGGAGACAGGAGTAAGTGGTGTGAATTTTTCAACCTAGTGCAAATTTGTCAGATTGGTGTGAGGGAAGCAACACTAAAAACCAAGCAACAAATAACAACAAATAAACAAATATCAAAAAGGTTATAAAGGTTATAAAGACACAGGATGGGCCTTATTAAACTAACTAACAAGAGAGGTAGCATCGCATTGTGTGGGTACGGATGGGCATGTTTTTCTCCCTGGTATATTGCAGATTAGCACAAATTTGAGGTGGCTGGTGGTGCAAATTTGTGCAAGAATTTTAGATGGCTGGTGCAACTGATCTAGCCTGCTGTCATAGGTACTTTGCAGACTGGGCATCAGCACTGTCTTCTTTTACAAATTACAATATAAATTCAAAGGTTTCTACTGTCTTCATAAGATAAATAACCATTTCCCAAACTGGGGTAAAATCCAGCCATTTGAAAACGTATCTAAGTACAGCCTATCAAAGTACAGAACTCACAGAACAGAGGCGAGCTGTTCCCAGCCGAATATACCCAAAATGAGCTTCTTGTTCACGCCCTTTAATCAGGGATTCGAAAGAAGCTCTGCTTAGACGCAAAGGACGAAAAATATTTAACTTCTGATGATTTTACAAAACTGTGGAGGTATCTATCCCCATTATAAGCCTTTGTGCAATAATAAACTGCCACCGAATATATCCATGCACGCACGCACGCCCCAAAAACTTTTATTCTCCAATCACAACTGTACTGCTTCCTCCTTTTTCTTACTTAAGCCCTGTTCCACCTGTCGCACAGTTTTATCAGCACCAATCAGCGGGCCGTGTTGCGCCTACGTCACAGGATTGTAGCCTCTCCCCGGGAACTAGTTCTGGTTTTACGGGCTGATGGCCTCTTTTGCGCTGATGAAAATAGCAGTGCACGAAAGGGCAGCCTAATATTTTTAATGGTATAAAGGTTGAAGTTCCTTTGCTTACCACAAACTAGAGGCGATTATGGCGCTGATATTTCTTTTCTGGAGGAGTGGCTAGAGGTCCTGCTGACAAAACTGTGCTGACGCTGAACAGGGCTTTATTCTTCTTCTTGTCCTCGGCTCTCTGTTCCCAAATTGCCTTTATGTTGTCTCGAATGCTTCTGTTTCACAGTGCGTGCGTCGTTTGCCTCATTTAGTCCCCTCATTCTGAGGCAGGAACTGGCCACTTGTAATATAAAGTTCTGCTGCCTTATTTGTGGAGTTATATTACTACTTATTTTCTACAAATTAAACTGCAGTATTTAGTTGCCTCTAGGAGATCATAGCCAGTAGTGAACAAATTGAAATTCAGTTTTCAAAATGTGACGTCACGCTCTGTCATTTCTCTCAACTACGGATGCATAAAGTTTCGAACACGCCTCCTGACACTTGCGCGCCACTTGCGCCGTTTTATATTATCGAATGAAAAGACGGCGAGATACATTCTGTAAAAGGCAAAGGTAGGGTAGAAAAGGGGTAAACGGGTAAATATGAAAGGGTAAAAGTAAAAGGGTAAACATAAATATGGTAGTGGTGTAAATATTGGGTAAATGCAGCTTCTCTGCCGCCACACGGATGAAAAGCGTAGGTCACATGTTTTAATTTTGAAATATTGGTATCATTCGATGCAGAAAGACAACTTGCATCTACTTCTTAAATGATGTCACAAAATTCTCTCAAATTTTTCCATCCATACATCACATACATGACAGACATGTATATAGGCGTAAAACACACATTATCAAATGAAAAGACAGCAAGAGAGATACATTCGGTAAAAGGCAGAGGTAAAATGGTAAACGTAAATATGGTTTTGTAAATACCTATTGGGTATATGTAACTTTTCTGCCGCCACACGGATGAAAAGCATAAGTCACATGTTTTGATTTTGAAATATTGGTATGATTCGATGCAGGAAGACAACTTGAATCTACTTCTTAAATGATGTCACAAAATTCCCTCAAATTTTTTTCATACATACATCACGTACATGACACACATGTATAAAGGAGTAACACACACATTACACACACTATGTACACTGAAACCAGGGCCTACAATACTCAGTGGGTTGGCAGCCACACGAGTGTACCTCTGGGTGAGGGTCTTTACATCTTCCATCATACATATATTCCCAGGATAATTTTTTTGTATCACTTTTTCAAGTCAGTCCCAGGAGTCTGCTAATGTTAAGCAAAATGGAAAAGTGCCCTCCTGTAAAATACTCCAGATGTGACGTACACTTTTTCCATTGGACGTCAGAGCTATTTCGAGCGAGCAAGAATGAAACCAGTGGTCGGGAGCTCACCCTGTATCAAGAAGGCCCTAGAATAACGGTAATCCAATGCTGTTTAACTTCCTTCCTATCCTAGCTTGAACATGGTTTCAACAGTTCTTAAGAGTGTGTTTTTTCTTCCCAGTGCAGGAAGGATTTTGGGCTGAATCTGAGACTTGTAACTGGGTGCTAGTCTGCAAAGTATGGCAGCAGGCCAGACAAGTCGCACCAGTCATCTAAGATTCTCACACCTCAAGCCACAAAAAAATTTGCACCAATCTGCCATATGAGCTGGTCCATTCACGTCCGCCGCCCCGCACTCATCACACCTTAACCCCGGTGCCATCCTCTACATATCAGTATCCTCTACTCTCCTTTTGCTGTATCGTACATATCTTTGTGTATGAATGAAAGAATACATGTTATGGAATCATATACCAGGGAGAAAATGCACCCATTCCTACCCACACAATGCAATGCTACCTCCCTTATTCATTAGTTAGTTAAGGACCTTTTATAAGGCCCCCTCCTCTGTCTTTATAACCATTTAGCCATTATTTGTTTGGTTTTCAGTGTCACCTTCTTTCAGTGTCACCAGTCTTACAAATTTGCACCAGGTTGATGAAATTCACACCCCTCGCTCCTGTCTCTAAGGGCACTCACACCGACGAGATCTCGTAAAAAATGCCATACTTTGCACACTGGACCGGGCTGTCTGTGCTGTGATCGTGTTTCAGACACTGTCAAACAGATTGACCTTACCTGTCAATCTTTTGTTTGTCAATGTGTGGATGCACAATTTCAGTCAAAGCATGCTGCTCATGGTGTGGAGCATCGTATTTTATCCAGGTTTCCTCTTTCGAGCATCATCTTTTTATTTCTTCTCACATTTGATACTGTACACCTTTATATACACGTCACACATATCGGAAGGCGAAGGATCCACACAGCATTTCGCCCACGACAAGTCTTTAAAAGGCAAAAAAAATATATATAGAAAAACAAGTGGGCCATGCTCCGGGAAACCACGGATGGCCCAAGGCAGCCCGCTAGCCGTCATCTCAGGAACTGATCACCATTTCTCAGTGCTGTTAGAGCCCTGAGCTTTTATTTCAATCTGCTTTTTTCAATCAATCAATACACATGTATTTTACCTACACACATGGCATGAAACCTGCTAAAAAGGCGAGAGACATGATAACCATATCACCGGGTACCCCAGTAGCCGCTCCTGCCATCCATCAATTATCTAAAAAAGGCTGCTTGGCATCATGAGCACCAGGGTCAGTCGAGGACGTCGGTCGCCAACGGGCCATAGTATGGATAACAAGGACAATCATTGACATTCCGGTTGCTGATCCACAAATTGCACCCACCCCGTCCATCAAGAACTCATTACTAGTAAATGGTACATTAAAGATGTGACATTAAAACGCCGAAATATCTCACAGTGATGATAATAGAACCATGCATGGAGAAGGCGACTCGGAAACACGTCAGAATCTCCACCCCAGACTCAACACACATCATATCCTGCCAAGTGCGAACCACAGGCCTGGTAGATGTTGCTTCTAAGTGGCCGTGGCCGGCAGGAGAGCCACAACCCGCCAGCTGTGGTGCCCCTACCAGTCGTAAACACTGTCCCGGGATCCATTGAGAGTGAAATTTTGTGTCCTAAAGGTATGAAGTTGATGTGTGGCCAGGCAGCTTCAACTTTTGTGTTCTTGGATTGTGGCTGGTCCGCTATGGCCTGGACGGCGGCCCTGGAGTCGTATAGTATATTGATGGCGGTTTCCCGCTCCGGTGGGGAGGCGGCCACTGTCCTTACTTCTCCTGCCAAAGCCACCACTTCCGCCCGTGTGCTGCTAAACAAACTCCATGCCGCGCTGGCGGTTTTGGTGGCGGTGTCTTCGAGTCAGCAGATAAGTATCCCAGCTCCTCTATTGGTAATACCTAGGGAGGCCGATCTGTCAGTCCACGCCTCCACAGCCAGAGATGGTAGCGTTTCCAGGTTTTTGTTTGCTGCTTCTCGGCGTTCCTCTGGGTTTCTGGGAAACCGTCCTTCTGACACGTTCTTGGAGGTGAAGGTTGAAAGAGGCGGCTGGTGGGTCGGGCAGCAGAATTGGTGAGACCAGGTTCTGCGGCTCCACGGGGAGACCACGGAGGCTGCTCTTCTTCTCCACCCAACTGGCCATACAACGAAAGGTTGGCTTTGCGATAAGTCCCAGGTCTTCTTCTGCCCTCCCGGACTCTTGTCCTCCCGAAAGGCCGGCTTATTCTCTGTTTTATCCAAGCTTCCCTTGTTCAATATTTTAGTCTTGGTTAGATGTCGTCTCTAGGACTCTTCTTGTCGGATCATGTTCTGGCAGGCGACGTAGTCTTTGGCATTCTCTGCCCGTTAGTTTCTTTGCACGTATTGATAGTTGTTCCAGGTCAGCTTCAGCTTCAAGGGCCCCTACTCTTGTCTCTCTGGTGCATCCGGGGATGATGAAGACGCAGGCTCACTGTTTAACCTCTAGTATGTTTTTAAGGAGGGGGCTTGCGGGGTTCATGTGAACTTCCGCTCCGTAATCCGCCCTGGCGTGGATGTAGGCCGTGTAGGCGGTACGGAGGACCCGCTTGCTGGCTCTGTAGCTGCGTCCGGATAGCGCCGCCAGGCAGTTTCTTTGAGCCATCGATTTCTTTAATCTCTTGATATGTTCTGTAAATGAAAGTGTGCCGTCCAAGGTGAGGCCCAGGAAGGTGAGGTGGGCTATCTGTGGGATCTTCTGCCCCCGGAGATGGAGCTTAATCTAGATTTTGTTCCTCTCTTCGCTGGGGCAAAGGAAGAAGGTGGCCACCGAGCACTTGCCAACGGAATGTAGGACCTTCCACTGGTCGCGCCAGTTGCAGATTTCGTCGAATGAGGGTTGGAGGTGATTGGAGGAGTTGGCTGGGTCATCAGCAAGGATGGACTTGTTTACTTTGTCTCTCGGGACGTCGTTTATGTAGATCAGCCACAGCAGCGGGGCCAGGAGCGATCCCCGGGCCAGGCCCTGATGGATAACGCGGGTTATGGAAAGGGAAGAGTTCCAGGGAAGGAAGTGGGCGGGCTGCGTCTCCGCTCACTTCCACGTAATCGATTTCTACCACCTCTTCCACTTCAGTACCCTTGTCTGATCCTTTTCTGTGTCTCTTTTCTCTCCTTATTTATTTATGTTTGCCATGCACTTACGGCCGATTTAACCCTAGTACCTTGTTACACTGAACCACTTGCCCTCCCAGGCCGGTGCGATGGTTACCGGTTACCGGAGCGACTCGATAAGACTGAAAACGGCTCAGTCGCGTACAAAAAGGATGTGTGGTCATTGACATGACGTGTTCTTCCTTCGGACCCCAAAAGAATTAGTTGAATGTCTGCCTTGTTTTCGGTAGATGTGAATCCATGTCCTTCCGCATATCACAGCATGCTTATAATGAAGTGTATCGCTAGAATGAGAAAAGCCTCTTCAAACGTAACATTGGTATACGTCCTTTTCAGAAATGCACAACAAGCGTCAGGCCTCAAGCACAGCTCCTGTAAAAAGAAGTGATGCAATGGAGTTGGACTGCAAACAGAAGCCAAGTGAGTGTTATATCCGAGAAAAATGTACCAGTATCCAAATCCTCTAGACAAAAACTGCAGGAAAATTATTGGGGGTATGCGTTGATGAGAATTTGTCAGGCTGGATGAGCCATGTGTGAACATGTGTGCAGTGGTTCAGCGCCTTTTTGTCCGACAGGACCAGGCGAGGTGGCCGTGAGCGACGGCTGCGTGGTGATCCACCTGTCCGACCTGACCTCCGCTGACAAGGTCAAAGAGAGGAGAACCAGCATGACCGGCAAGCTTCCGCGCAAAGACAAAAGGGTGGTTCAACACTCACCGAAGGTAAGCTTATAGTTACGTGTGCTCCCATACCGACGTATCGTGACTGTCTGACCATGGTGTGAGGTAAATCCCGGTCTGTTTGATAGCGACCACGGTCCCAAACCGACAGGTTTCGGTGACCAGTGGTCAGTAGGTTCCTAGTGGCCAGACCACCAACACGTTGAGGCAGCCTGCGGACGCTCTCCTCCACAGACGGCAGGGCGCGCTCTACGGTCGGTGACGTGCGACTGGAAGGACTGTGATAAGACGTTCACCACCTTCTACGCCATGTCGGCCCACTACCGCACCCACACCGGGCAGCGACCGTACGGCTGCACTGCACCCGGCTGTAAAAAGTCGTTCCGGTCCTCCAGCGACCTGCAGAGGCACAACCGAACTCACACCGGTGAGAGAGGAGGAGAGAGAGAGAGAGAGAGAGAGAGAGAGAGAGAGAGAGAGAGAGAGAGAGAGAGAGAGAGAGAGAGAGAGAGAGAGAGAGAGAGAGAGAGAGAGAGAGAGAGAGAGAGAGAGAGAGAGAGAGAGAGAGAGAGAGAGAGAGAGAGAGAGAGAGAGAGAGAGAGAGAGAGAGAGAGAGAGAGAGAGAGAGAGAGAGAGAGAGAGAGAGAGAGAGAGAGAGAGAGAGAGAGAGAGAGAGAGAGAGAGAGAGAGAGAGAGAGAGAGAGAGAGAGAGAGAGAGAGAGAGAGAGAGAGAGAGAGAGAGAGAGAGAGAGAGAGAGAGAGAGAGAGAGAGAGAGAGAGAGAGAGAGAGAGAGAGAGAGAGAGAGAGAGAGAGAGAGAGAGAGAGAGAGAGAGAGAGAGAGAGAGAGAGAGAGAGAGAGAGAGAGAGAGGGGGAGGGAGGGGGGAGGGAGGAGGGAGGGAGGGAGGGAGGGAGGAGGGGGAGGAGGGAGGGAGAGAGAGAGAGAGAGGGGAGGGAGGGGGGGGAGAGAGAGAGAGAGAGAGGGAGGGAGGGAGAGAGAGAGAGAGAGAGAGAGAGAGAGAGAGAGAGAGAGAGAGAGAGAGAGAGAGAGAGAGAGAGAGAGAGAGAGAGAGAGAGAGAGAGAGAGAGAGAGAGAGAGAGAGAGAGAGAGAGAGAGAGAGAGAGAGAGAGAGAGAGAGAGAGAGAGAGAGAGAGAGAGAGAGAGAGAGAGAGAGAGAGAGAGAGAGAGAGAGAGAGAGAGAGAGAGAGAGAGAGAGAGAGAGAGAGAGAGAGAGAGAGAGAGAGAGAGAGAGAGAGAGAGAGAGAGAGAGAGAGAGAGAGAGAGAGAGAGAGAGAGAGAGGGGACTGTACAGTCCTCAGCAAAATCCTCGTAGGGATGGGTCCCGGCTCGAGAGCCGAAACTCAGTATCGTTCTTTAACGTCTAGATTTGTATTCTCGAAAATCGAACTCAACTGGGAATTGAAACCCTCAGATTGTGTTTGACATTTAGCTGTCAAAGAACGTTACAAAAATACGTCTGTCAAGGTAAAACTCGCCAGTACTTTTCATGAGTACCTGTACCATAGATGGAGATCCCGGAGGGGGGGCTGGGGGCCAGGACCCCCTGGATTTTTAGTCTTCCATAGACGTAGTATCAGGCTTGTATTGCCGTGCCAGCGTTAACCCATCCAGAACCCCTCCCCCTTGGCCTGTACCAGAGACGCCAGCAGTGATTGAATTTTTTTTTCAAGTGGAACGGTGTTTCCGCACCGCTGAAGTTCTCTGGAGTTAATTAACCAGAACGAGAGAAACTCGCAAGCGCTGTTGAAGGGTGATCTTACTTTAACAGATAACTAAGTCATTAAGACCTGCGTGACCTGTGTCGTTGCTTTCCAACGGTGATATGAACCTACTTGTTTCACGTAGGTGAGTTTGGGATGTTGCCTCAAATGTATGGCATGGGCTGGGTGCGCATGTTTGTTTTCGTCTGTTTCAGGTGAAAAACCCTACGAATGCATGTTTCACGGATGTTTCAAGAGTTTTTCCACATTGGCCATCAGGAAAGTGCACATGCGGACCCACACCGGTGAGTTGTTTTGTTTCTGTGTGGGCAGAAAGTCCAGGGTTTGCTCTTTACCAGTTTTGATGCCAAATACTTGGGGCATATTAATATGTAGCAATTTATGATGTATAATTGATATGCATGGTTGTGAGGGATGCGGTTTTTTTTAGTGGATAGCGCTTTGGCTCTCCACGTGGTTGAACGAGGTCCTTGGACGTTGTAGACTCCTTGAGCTAGCTAGATTTCTTGATTCTATCTTCCGGTGTTCTCCAACGGGGAAACAGTTATTGATGTAGTCTGACCTCAATGACTTGGTCAGTAAATAATCCCCCGAAAAATCATTATCGACATTCTATACGAGTTTAAGTGATTTCATCGTTACTACCTTTGGCCTGTATAGTAGTTTTGTAATGACCCATGTGCCAATGTGTGTGTTCAAAAGTGCGCACTTGTATAACATCACTTAATATTTTTCTTTTTGAACTTTCTATTTTCGGAACACCTAGCGGCGGCCCACTGCTCTGAAATTTCTGCCTAAAATACTGCGCCGCAGACCTGAAGCCCGGCTAAACTTGCACTATCCCCGGTGCTGGAAACACTACACTCGCCGCGGAAACTCTAAATGCGACATTTGATGCCCAGCTTGCCGAATCTTTTGTTTTCTGCCAACTTTATTTCCAAAAATGTGTGTACCCCTAGGTTCGCCGAGTGATCGGGGAGGTGCCGAGCAGCCCTTGGTCAATATGTGTTTGCAAGAAAGTTGTATTCCAGCCAACGTCAGAAATTTATCATTGTATAAGTATTGAATGGTTAGGAAGGCCACTCTGCAGAGCAAAGCCAATGCTGTTTGTAAACGCAGTAGGTGCAAACTGCAGGTACCAGTTGGGCTCCGTGTCCGCGAAGTTTGTTTGTAGAAAATACTAAGTGGCCGCCCTCTGCCCTCAACTTGTTGTCCACAATGCTGGGCGCAGATCTGAAAAGCGACTGTACTTACACTTTCCTCGTTGCTGGAATTATCTGAGCCTCGCAAACTCTAAATCGACATTTGATGCCCAGCTTGCTGAACCTTTTTTTTCAGCTTTCTTTCCAAAAAAATGTGTGTAATCCTAGATCCGCCCAGTGATTGGGGAGGTGCCGAGCAGCTATTGGTCAATGTTTGTGTGCAAAAGGTCATGTACCATCCTACGTCAGCAATGTATCAGTCGAATGTATTGAATGGTTAGGAAGACCACTCTGCAAGCAAGGCCACTGCTGTTTGCAAATGCAGTAGGTGCACACTGCAGGTACCAGCTGGGCACCGTGTCCGCCGCTACCACCGCCCGGCTGCGTCTCAGCTCTGCTCTCTGTTCCGCTCCCTCAGGAGAGCGACCGTACTCGTGCGAATACCCGGCCTGTTCCATGACGTTCTCCTCTCTGACCAACTATAAAAACCACGCCCGAACTCACACCGGGGAGAAGCCGTACGTCTGTCAACACCCGGTAAGCCGCTGCGGCTAACTCACTGATTTCGGGCGTGGGTAGACACACTTGTGATCAACAACAGGCTTGCTCATCTGGAAAGCTGCATGTTCGTAATGGGTGTAAAGGCGATAATCCACGATTGAACTGGTCTGACCAGATGCTGCTGCTGACGCGCTTGATGAGGGCTCCTTCGTAAGCCGACGTCACTGCTTCTGTATCTGTCTAATCCATATTGAAATCGGCATGGGAGAAATCTGTAAAGCTAGTTAAAATAAGTGCTACCACCGTAATCGCGACCTTTTAATAGCCAGAAGACGCTGCTAAATAAAACGGGAAACTCAGCTGCCTCTAACATGTTCATGGCACCCTCCCTACCCCGTGATCCCACAACAGCGCAGGTGACCGTCTGCCGCCCTCAGGGCTGCGGGAAGCGCTTCGCCGAGTACTCCACCATGCACAAGCACAAGCTGGTGCACGTAGAGAGCCTGATGGTGTGCGGCGCGTGTGGCAGGCGGTTCCGCCACGCCGTCTCCTACCAGGCCCACAGGAAGCGCGAGCACGCCTGGATGTTTGCCGAGGGCGAGGAGGAGGCCGCCATCAAGGTACTGGCCGGAGTGCGCGCAGGGGTAGGGAGCCGCCCTCCCGGTGGCTTCTTTGTGTAAGATTGGTAACCCCTGGGGTAAAATGCTGCTGTGAAAGCTGGCTCTGGAGTTTGTTGTTTTAGTTGGTATTTAGATAGCACAGTGAGCCCCTCTGAACTATCTACTATCGTTCAGAGCCTGTTGAGCTGTCGCGGAAGTATTTGATGCCTTTCAATGTTTTCATAGAAGTTAGTAGAAGAGACAGAGTTGGCATGCAGGGTATGTATTGGGCCTGTACGTAGACTGGTGCCTCTGAGCCCCCCCCCCACCCCCCAAAGTGCAGGGATAGTGATAAATTCTCCCGACTGGAATACTATTCAGTTGGCTTAGACAAATACGCGCTGAATTATTGAAAGGATATCAAAACTACCCTGTGAGAGCGGTCCATATTCACGAGACGTCCATGATGCCTGGCATATGAGGTCACTGGACAAAAACGGTGTCCCGAAACGTAACAAGTCAGCTTAGAAAAGTGTCTGTTGATTCTTTAAGCAGTTAATCCTGGTCATCTCGAGCGGCTCTGAAAATTCTGAACTTTCTCCAGATGGGTCCTTCCTCGTACGTCTGTGATATCTGACCCGAGTTCCTCGCTCCTGTCCACAGACGGCGGGCCGGTCCGTTCTCCTGCGTCTGTGGTATCTGACCCGAGTCCCGCTCCTGTCTCAGAGACGGCGGGCGGCTCCGTTCTCCTGCGTCTGTGGTATCTGACCCGAGTCTCGCTCCTGTCTCAGAGACGGCGGGCGGCTCCGTTCTCCTGCGTCTGTGGTATCTGACCCGAGTCCCGCTCCTGTCCACAGACGGAGCCTGGCGCGGCCGGCGGCTCGGAATCCCCGCGGATCCAGCTGCTGCTGACGGAACTGGACGTGCGCACTGTGGAGATCGACGGTGCTGCCACCTCTGTGCTGGTGCTGCCGGCAGAGGGCGACGGCGCCGAGGTGAGATCGGCCCTCCCACTGGGGCAGAGTGGGCAGAGGATCGACCCTCCCACCGGGGAGAGTGGGCAGAGCGTACGGCTGAGCTTCCTAATGAGGTTTTGGAGCGTCAGTCTCTTTGGAAAGGACGAATCTAATATGTTTGTGGCTGTCGACACACAGAGAGAGCGGACCCGCGAAGGTACAGAAGCCCGGGAAGGGCGATGTTTTGAAGAACAGTTTTGTCGGATTGTTTCCCTCGAATTGAATCGGATTGCTCAGTTGGTGCCATATTTTTCTATTTCAACGAGGTCATTTTGCAGTTTTTTTACACTCTTCTGTGGTCTTTGAGTTGTCGAAGGTAAATTTGATACAACCAAACAAAAATTAATTCCCTTTTTTAGACCCGGGCGTTGAGATACAGCACATTTGGGGAGGGAGGATAATACGGACCGGGGTGGCACCCTGCGTTTATCGTCTCTGTTGAAGTAACACACCCTACTATGACAACCTCGGTTCTATCGTGGAGGTAAAATTCTAGCCATTGTGTAATGAGCCCGATTCCAAATTTGAATTCACATTTTTACATTACAAGAAGCACTTTGGACTGGAGTTTATTAGATTATGTTGAGATATCTAGGGGGTGGCAGTGAAGTATTCGTTTCTCGAGGGCCGATCAAGAAGGTCTGCCCCACGTGACTCCGCATCGTCACGCAGATGCGACCCAGGGACACCAATTGTCTGGTTCTGAACCAATGTCGCTGCCCCCGCTGTGGAAGCAGGCTCACTGTTGATCTTGCACTAGCTGACACAGGATGTAGCTGAGAACAGTCCGTGTTCTTCAACGCTCCTTGTGAGTATGTTAGGTGACAAATCAGCTGTTCAGTTCTGCCGAGCTATATCTTATCTGACGGAGATAGGATTTTGTATAATATGCGACCCGAGCCGAGTGAGACAAGCACAGCGGAACTTGATTAATCTAAGCCAAGTAGCGTCGTTTTTAGTAAACTGCGTGTACATACAATGATGCTCAAGACTCGCCCTCTTTTAATTGAATTGTTAGGGGCGCTATATGGTCCTGGGAGCTAAAGCCCCGTAAAACCCCAACTCACACATGAGGGGTTAAGAAAACCAAAGCTACAAAGCTCAGCTACGAAAATCCACCCAACGAGGCTTCAGCTACAGCTCCTACAGCTGCTGTCGGTGCCAGACTGGGCGCTCGCTGTCCTGGTTGGCCGCCGGGTGGGAGGCGGCTGACCTCTGCCGGACTGGGTGTGAACTGTCCGTATGCCGCCAGGTGGCAGGCGAGGGCTCGGACCTGCAGCTGCTGGGCTGTGCGGAGGCGCTGGTGGTGTCTGATGACGCCAGCAGTGAACAGCTGGTGCTTCAGGGAGAGGTCGCCTCGGGCGTGCTGCGAGGAGAGGGCGCCGCCGGAGAGGTTCTCGTGGAGGGACAGGTACCTCTGGTCCTGCGGGGGAGAGGGCGCCGCCGGCGAGGTGCTAGTGGAGGGGCAGGTGCCTCTGGTGCTGCGGGAGGAGGTGCTGCATGGGGCGGACGACGCCCCAGTCCACCCCGACGAGCCCGAGCCGAGCGATGCTGGACTGAGCGTTGTCGAGGAGCAGTCGTGACCTCCGCGCTCGGAGATTAGCTGATTACCCATGGTCTAGAACCGGGTGTGCTCTTGGTGTGATTCGCCCCACCCCTGTTACCCCGAGTCCACGTATAATCAAATAGCAGGTGGACTAGTATTTATTTGTCAAGCGATAACTAGAGCGGTGACGTATGCGTCACATCCTGCAGTTGGATGTTAGTGCAAGAGCCTGTAATCAGATGTGTGGAATTTCCGACCGGCGGTTGCACCAGACCGGTACCGCCGGCCGGCGTCACTGGGGCGGATGTTTGACGACAGCGGCGTCAGTTGGGGCCGCTCCGTCAAGCCTACACAACGCTAAAGATAGTTGTGGACTGGCACTTAGAGAGTGCTACTGCGATCCAAAATGTTTGCGTTCAAATCCCTCCGTTGGCAGCATTTCTTACGCGTTCAATGCCGTGGTGACTGGTGGCACGTAGGAGATAGTGTGTTGTACCCCCGTCCCCACCAAAACCCCTGTGCAATAGTAACGCAAGAGAGCCATGTTCCTGAGACGGGTTATTGTTCAGGAATACTAGTGGCAGTCGTGTCATCATTGAACAATCCACTGCCAGAAAACATTGACGAGGTAAGACGGCTTCTAATCTATTTACCACTGTTCCCAGATGGTTTGTCGTGATCAGGTGGCAACACGCCGAATTTCCAAACGAGCGGGGCTGACTCGGAACGTGCACCACCGTGAATTAGTACCCTCCATGAACGCGTTTGTGACTGGGAGTCAGGTCCCATGCACTAGTTCAATCGCGATCGGACGGTGTATCCGGATACAATTACGATCCTGATCGAGCTTTTGGCAATGGGTTTCAATCCGTATCTAACAAGATCTGGCATCGCGATGGTAAATATTCTCACAGTGCAAAGGGTAAAAAGAGTAGACTGTAGAGGGTAAAACTTTCTTTGTAAATTTGAGTGAAGCGAGTGAAGAAAAACGCCACCGGTACACCAGAAATGGAGACAATATTGGCATTGACATTTTCAGATCCGTTACAACTCTATCGTCATCGAACCCAAAGTGTCATGGAAACCGCAGTCGCTGTATCCTGTTTCTCAGTCCTATCTCGATCGCCTATCCAGTGGCGGATCTAGCCGGCTGGTTTGGGAGGGGCAAACCAAAGTCGAAAAGCAAAAAACGTCACGCAGTGAAAATTGCGCTAAAATATGCATTTTCGGTAGGATTTTCGGAACTGGAGACGAAAAGCAAAAAAAACGCCACTGGGTGAAAATATGGGCTTACTTTTTTCCTATCCAAGCCCCAATATTTACACTAAACTCACTAATTCTGTTGGAAGTTGAGAGTTGAAGCACCAAAATCTTGCCTACAAGCTAAAAGGAGTCGGGGAAAAGGAGGTCGATCGCTTTGGGCAAAACATATTTTGCCCCGAGCTTTTCCGTTTGGGGGCATGCCTTTCCCCCGGATCCACGCGCCTATCGCCCATGGAAACTAAGCCTATGACAAGGTACTTTGTCTCATTGGAAGTATTTTGTTACAGTGCTGCCAGCTCCATTCTGTACGTTGTAAAGCCTATCCACCAGCCGCTCCATCAGTGGTCTTGTTTTTATCGGTGGTACTTGCACACTGTTTCGGAATCCTTCTTTAAGCCCCTGATAAGTTCATGTTTCGCGGTGGCTCGCCCCATCGATGCTGACGTGTTACTCTGGAGAGACCAGGTCTGCGAGTGGTGGTGAGCACTCCGCTGGGGCTGCAGCGCGTCCGTAATGCTTTGAAATTTGTATTTAGGCCTCAAATTTGCTGTATAGTGAAACGCTGTGAATCTGCTACGTGCCCGTACCGCGGGTTCACACCTCAAGAACTGTCGCACTATTTAAGAACGTTGGGATGCGTTGATTGCAGTATGGATGTTTTCCCCCATTCGTGTGTTTTCTTTCACACTATGATTTATATTTTGGATTAGTGTCACGTGGTAATTATTTTTCGTTCCTATTGTTCTCCCATGTAGTAGCCAAAGCGTGCCATGCAAAACATACTCTTGTGGTGCAGAAACAAGTTTTTGCATGCATTCAGAATGTTTGCGATATATATGGGTGGAAGGCTCCACAATGCTCCATTTTTGTTTGAAGTGCGGCTTTGGTCTATGTTCAAACAATGCGACAGCCAGTCATTGGGCGTTTAACACGTGTGTGGTCATGCTGGAATACCGGAGCATCCCCCGATGACGCCAAGTGTGCCATTGGTACCGGGAACAGGATGAATACCTGTCCGCTCTTATCACGTCTAACGCTGCCCACAAGCTTAAACCTTTCAACATTGTCAGGTAACATAATCAAAATCTTCCCCTCACGTTTGCGAACTGCCTGTGTGCTCGGACACTGTCCGCTCAGCCTAATGGTTGATGTCACCGTACGGGGGGGGTTGTCGCTTTCACGTCATCATTCGCCGACATCGGATTGGACTCAGACCTGATGGCCAGCTCGTCCCGTCACCCTCGCCTCACCTCTCCCACACTCCGGCTCGTCTCCTCGGTTACCGCGCCGTCGCCTCACTCAGACTCCCGCCGTAAATTGTGGCGCGCCGCCTGCGCGCGTCAACTGGGCGCGCCAGATCGTCCGCGCCTTTTTGCTGCGGTGCGGCGATTACGGCGACGCGACGCGGCGATTATCGGCCGGCGACAAAAGGCGGCGCGATCGCCGCCGCCGATCAATCTGCGGCCACCGCTGCCGATAATTAACCCATATATCGGATCGGACACGTCCGCGCCGGACGCCGACATCAGAAACGCATTACCCCGTCCAGTGAGCGCCTCGACGGCGCGCGTTTTTATGCGTTGGCGCGCTTTTCGGTTGTGCCGCCGCCCGCTCATTGCTGGTGATCTGTATGCGGGGGCGCGGAGAGGCGGCGACACTGGCGCCGCACACAGCGCCGGACTCGTCACGACAGCGGACACTGCCCGGGTGTATGGGGCCGGACGCCACCTGTGGTGTTAGTGTTGGACATGGGCGCCAATGCCCGCCGGCGCTCGGCGGCTCATGCCCAGTGGACGGCCGGCGGTGGCAGATTTGGGGCAGTGACATGCCCCTGTCGTCGCAACGAGCAGGCTTCGAGGGCTGGACTTTGGCAGCCGCGCTGTTTTGTGCTAATCTCGGTAACTTGTAGCTTCTCTTTGGTCGTGATCGCCAGCTGTTCGCTGCGGTGGCAGGAGATGCCGACTGTTCGTAGTTGCGCGGTTCGGCTCTAACGTGCGCGGATAATTAGCTCCATCGTGACCCCTCTGTCATTTTTCATGACACTAACGCGGGATACTCGTATAAAAAAACCGATCTGGGTCAGGAGTGCGCCATTGGCTGGCTGGGAGCGGGCGCGCCTGTTGGGACCCGAGCCCGTTTGCGCTGGAGCAGGCCCGCTCGCGCCCGTACCCATCTGGCACGCCAAAGTCGTTGTCGACAGCGGGCGTCGACGCCGCCGCCTCCTCGGCCGCCGCCCGCGTCGCTAACGAGCCCACCGCGGCGTAAATGACGCGGCGGCGACGTTAACGGCGCGGCAACTGGCGGCGTTTTATCAGCCTCCCGCGGCGACGGTGATTGGCCGATCAACGGGTGACGTCACATACCTGTCATGCGCCCTGACTAATGACCGTGTGCAGCAATAAATGGTCAGCCTGCTCGGCTCGGCTCGGAAGCGCGCGGCTACATTTGGAGGGTAGCGGCGGGGCGTCGTGTCCGCCCTCCGTCTCAGTCGCACGCCGTCGTCGATGACGTTCGACGGCGTCGGCGTGAGAGCGTCGATGACGTTGCGTGTGACGAGAGACTGCGGCGCGCCGCGGGGCGTCAGGGCCGTACCGAGCCCCCGCTGGCAGGACCCCGGCGGCTAATGGTGGAGGTGGCTGCGCTCATGGGTCGCGCCCCGTCGGCGCCGCGTGGAACCGCGAATTATCCGGGCTCCCGCTGAGAAGCCGAGCGCTGGACGACCGGGAACATGACTCGGTCGTGCTCCCAAATCGGTAGGTTTACCTGTAAGATTGTTCTTAAGAACTTGCAGGGCGAGGTGGCTCACTACTTAAGTCCACTACTCAGCTTCTCCGCTCATTGCAGACTCTTCAAATAGTAGCGGAGTAGCGGTTTCCGTCGTTTGGTCCCACCTCTACAAATAGGTATGCATACCCGGCGAATCTAACCAAGGGACTTTGAGTTGAGCAATTGTGTGAACACGACGCTGTCTTAGCGCAACATTGATTACCCAAATATCTTTTCATTGACGTGAAAAGTCATGTTTGGTAAGTTGGTTGGAGCGTCTATCTCCTGAGCTAGAAGGTGCCAATGAGTGGCCCAGGGTGGTCTGAGCGTGCATCAACACGGGGGCACACTGTGCGGCTGCAGAATCCGACCGAATTTGGAAATATTCATCTCCCAGTAAAATTACATCCGGGGGATTAGGGATGTGAGGTGCAAACCCACGCAGCGGTACCATCGCCTTAGTCCGTTTCACGGCTGATCCTTTACCACCTCCGGAAATTGTAAAACATGACGTATAACATATTTTTGAGTGACTGTATCTCCGCAACTAACACGGAGACTGAGACAAGATTGCTTATCGTCTGAGTTGGCATGCGCTGTCGAATTTTATGGTTTCTTCAGGCATTCACTTACGGCCAAAACAAGGACTCTAAATAGGTCTTCTTTCCAGGGCTGAGTTGGCTTTGTTGGTCTCGCAAGTATATTTACTCGAGATTTAGTCTCTTTGGCGCACACTGCTGAACTCGTAGTTTCCCACAGTGTCTACTCCACGAGCAGATAATGCTGGTAATCGGAATTGGGTGCGATACAGCAAGACGTTGAAGCCTCTGAAAGCCCAGTACACACTCAGGTGGAATACGAGATTCAAGGAAGTAGTGTTTCTGATGCAACTTATGCCATTTTATGGCGGCTGTAGGTATAAGCGACCCAAAGACATCGATCAGACTTGGCGGATATTGTCTTTGCCGTGGAGAGAAGTACCTACCCGTTGCCGCCGCCCATACTGGACCCTCGCCTCGGTCATTGAGGGCCCATGGCCACCAGGTCCCGGCTCGGGGGCGCACGGTCACAGGTCACAGCTTGGGGGCCCTTCGGGTCGTGACGTCGGACTGAGCGGACCCCCTTAGCAGTGCCTACTGGACCCGCCCCTGCGTTTTTTGAGTGATTTCTCAAACTCGAACTACGGGGCGAGGCGAAAGTGCCGAACTACGGGATGCAGTAAAACTGCCGGCTCCAGGGGTCCTGTTCCTTCGCTCCTCTCCTGACATAATTGAATTATCCGTGTTTCCCGCATTGTTGTTGTTTGGTGTGGCAGTACTACCGGCTCACAGTTAGAACAAGTTCACGAGATGCAGTGAGACTGCCTAACTGCGGCGATGCGGCGAGGATGGAACTGTGTCCATCCCGAGAGCTCCGCCTATTGGGCCAGATCTGTCCTAATTAAACCCTCTCGCCTCCGTAGTTAATTAAAAGCTAGCAGCAAATTTGAAATGTTTAGGGATGCCTCCTTGCGTCCATTACACCCTCTTTTTACCTGTGTGTTTCATACGAGATCGGGGTATCCCATGAAATTCCTCTTGTTATGTTTAATTTTAACACACAATGCCTGACCACTTCCTCGTGACAATCGATTGTATGCGACATTATCAATGTTAAACACGTGGTAAAAAGTGGCGCTCGCCTCCGCGCTGTGTGTATCGCATCGATCACTGGTGACGGTTTGATGTATGGCGCTCGGCAAACATGCCCATGCCCGGCCGGTGGATGTCAATGAACCAGCCCACCTGAACGGCGACCGGTTCTTAAACGCTTGGCAAATAAATACATCCTGGTGACGTCACTCCACCGACGCCTGCCACGGCGAGGTTTTTGTTTTGCTGTGTCAAGCAGGACCGATGGATATTCAATTCGCTAGCCCAGTAACGCAAATTACTGTTATATCTATATATTGGATGATTGGAATTTCAGCTCGGAAGAGATACTTAGAATCCGGGACTTGAGTATGTGCAATCTAGGGCATTGTCCCGTTTGTTACCAGACCTGTTCTTGTTTCTCCTTCCATAGGTCCTTTATTGGAGAGCACAGGGGCGGCACCAGCCGCTTCGTGGCAAAAGAACAGGGGCGCTGCCATGGGCAGTCCTTCCGTTCTAGCAGCGGGGGAGGCATGGACCAAAAAGTGTTCAGTGTGTCACCATTGAAAATGTCAAACCATAAATGTGTCGCCAGCCCAGGCTGCAAAATGTGCCACGCTCTGCGGTAGTAGGATATTAACGGATACTCCTGGATCATCGCTAGTTTTTCACAAACATTGCGAGTTCAAATTACAGGTGTCAATTTCGGTGATTTGTTTCATTATTGGTCTGGAGGTGATGTGTCGGTAAATTTTTGTCACCCTGCCCACCTTGGGCTGTCACCATTTAGAAGGCCAAAATGGTAGATTTCTCGACTCCCGGAGGAGAGACAGTTATGTTACATCCCCTAACGCTAAGACTCTGCCCGCTCTAAAGCAAACAATTCGATTTGGGATTGTTGTTGCCTTGGGCTAATGGGGCTTGAAACATGTCTCGAACTATTCTTACTGTTTGGGTCCAGAAGCGTGCAACGAATTTCTAATAAAATTTTAACGTCTAAAAGGAGGTGGGTATAGGCATATGTATACAATGTCGTCAGACAGAAGGAAACGCCAGGAATTTCTTTATGAACGCCACATTAACTATTTTGAGATCACCAAGATGTAGGCTTTTTTAAAAGCACGCAAGAAAATGTCTCGTAGAACTTATACCATGGACTGGAACCTTTCGATCCCTTCACAAGAATTCCCGATAACAAAAGAGCCCGCAGCGCTTCTCTCTCCTCGCCGTGCAACAATGCAGCTGCAAGTGACTTGCAGAGCCGTGCCGGCCGCGGCACTGCGCTCCCTCTCAGCGGATGCACCGCCACCGGGTTCTTACCGCCACAATCATGCTAATCAGACGGAAATGTTATAGAATGGAGCACACTATTCGGACGGGGAGGCTCCGAGCACCGCGCCGCGGGTCACCTTATTGTCCGCCGCCGCTCCGATAGATGGCAGCACCTCAGCCGGGCACGGTCCCGACCGCGATCGCTATCGGGGTATCGGGGAACGCTCTGTGGCACTTGGTGCCCCGTGGGCTGGCCTTTTTGTGAGCTTTGTATTTGAATAGGAAACTCAACGTGAGCTAATCAATAATTTACCACTTTTCACCCTAACATTTTTTCACGTCTTAAATAGATCTACCTACACGTATGTACCAAGATTACCTTACATAAGGTCGGCTCATTAAAGAAATTCCGTCACCGGGGTGACATCGCACCAAGATATGGCAACGATTTGGCTGGTGATCTTTATGGACGTCTGCAGAGCTGACCTAAAATGCCATATTTTTTATTGTATTGTATAGAATTCTCTTGAGTGGACCAACTTTGACAACAAATTGAATGCAAGGTTATGATCAAATGAAAAATCAGTCTCTCTAAGGCATCCTGTACCCGTGAAAGACGTTTGTGTTTAGTCAATTTTTAACATAGCAACCTATGGGTAGGGGAAAATTTCATCGCCAGCGTGACGTCACGGCACAGTCGGCGCCGGATTGGTGGTTCGGGGCGGACACGCACCTCCAGCCGTCCCGGGAAAAGCTGGAACACCAAGACCTGGCCTTAAGTCGGGGAGATTGTGGCAAAACGGGTGTGGTAGATGGGACGACAGTTTCAGTGGAACAGACCAGCGGTGGAAGGGCTGATAGCCTGCATTTGTGCGTCATCTGGTGTTTTGGCAGGTGCCCAAAGCAACGCACACATTTGCTATTCCGTAACCATTTCAGCTTAAAAAGTTCACGTTTTGCCTGTCGTACTGGACAACGTTTTGTTTGTAATGCTCTGTCTGTTTCTGGTTGTCTTTTGAACATAAAATTTCCAACACTTCTGCTGGAGAGTCTTAGAATGTTTCATGTGATAGATGTTTCCCGTTACCCCAGCATAGTGGCTGTGAACGACATGAAATTTTCAAATGTATGGTGACATGGGGCAAGACGAGTTGGCACGAGAGCACTTATGCCTCTTAACCCAAATAGTATATTAATTGCTGCTGTTTTCACCTTTTTCAAAGTCATCTGTCTCAGAGCTGTTCGTAAACCGGGTTAAGGATTAGAAACATATTTATAATTTGAGTTCAAGTGCAACAAACGCAGTTGTCTGTTGGCTGTTTACTGGAAACAATACCAATTTTTTGTTAAGTTTCAAGCCTCACTTTTCAACACGATTAGGCTTTTGCCTGACGAATTTGCCACTTGATAAAAACAAAATTTTCGTCAGAGCCTAGGTGAGGCTTCGAAACGCTGATGACCACTTTTCACCAATGAGGGTGTTTTTTAAGATCTTCAGGAGAGAGGGAGTAAGTACCTCCCCCTCAAGATGAAGGTAGCTCAGACCCCTGTCAATGTGCATGTTAATTATTCTAACGATGATTATTTTTATATGCAGTATATGGTGTCTGGTGCCTCTGTGAGATGTCAATCGCTGATCTTATTTTGCATTGTGATACGCCTTTGCAGTTTTGCTCGTTTACTATTTTTCAAAGATACATGTGTTTTAAAGCTAAAATAATCTGGCGGAAATATTGCACTAAATATCTGATTCGACAGGTGTATGTTCACCCAAGGGTAATACGCTGCCGTAAACTTACTTCGTAATCCTTCTTTGGTATGAAAGCCTGTTTTCTGGATCCGCTAACCCGCTTCAGAGGTGCAAAATTGTCGGATATTTTTAACAATGATTAATCTTTCTTTTAAGCAAGCAGGGGCGTAGCCACGATTTCGCTCAGGGAGGGGCGGCGCCCCGAAAGGCCCCTGCGACAGCGCCAAAGGGCCCTGATGGATAAAAGGGCCCTGCTTGTTACAGAATAGAGTACTGGAAAGCTTAGAGGGCCCTGTCTGGTGTAAATGCCAAATTTGGCCACAGAGCATAGTGCGGGCGGCTCTTGTCCTTGGGGCCCTTCGGGCCCTCAGGGAGGGGCGGTGTCCCTGCTCCCTTGGCTACGCCCCTGTAAGCAAGCACCTTGTAATCGTCAGCATATTATTTATTTCTAAATATTCTAGCGTTAATTCTCGACTGACCGGCTTCGTCGGTGGGAGGGGCGGCGCTGCAAATTGATAATTAATAGACTGTGCGCGTGCTGATTGCCGTGCTAACGCGCAGAGCACGTCGCACCCGCGCCACAATGGCGCACGTGATAACGTCAGCGCTTCAGAGGACACTCCAACTAGCTGGGAGCATAGACGGATCCAGCGGGGAGAGCAAGGCGACACTTGCTCCTTCCCTCGCTCGACCCTCGGCGCTCCCTGAAAAGGCTACGGCGCCTCTCTGAAATGTCACTTCAAACCCCAGGATGAGAATCTCGATGCACCTACAATAGGATTTGTTGCACGCCTGATAGGTTTTACCGTCTAAAAGAAGCGCCCTTGACCATCTGGCAACACCCCCCCGATCGGCGATCTTGAATCATTCCATGCCATGGAGCACTGCCCAACATCTGTTGTGAAGATCATTTCAATGTGGTCATAAGTGTAAGAGTTCCAGCGAAGAAACAATCGTCGCGAAAGTATTTTAGAACAATGTCGACATTAACGCTGGCCTGTTATATTTCACGGAAGCATGATGCTATAATCGGGATGTTCGTCCTTTTGTTGCTGGTCTGCCAGGTATAACAGGTACTAGGTTTGGGCTCCCAGTCACTGGCCAGCAGCCACTATCATCAGACCGTCTCCCGCCGAGCGGCGGCGGCTGTGAACGCGTCCCCGGGGGCCTCCCATGAGAACGGTGCTGCGGCTACGCGCACAATGCCCAGCCCGCCTCAAATCACAGCGTCCTCTGCTGCCGCCCAGTCACCAGAACGGCACACTCACCTCCCAATCATTTCTCACATCGGCCGCATCCAGCTTATGAGAATGCAAACGTAAATAAAGCCGGCATAGAGGCGTCGTCGGCCGTCGCCAGCGCGCCGGCTGACTTGCTAGTTTGCACAATGGCCGCAAGGGGTGGCCGGGCGCATTGCTATTTGATATGGTAGAGGCAGTCTGGAGCAGTCACAAAAACGGCCCGGGCAGACGCGGCAACAACAGCCGGACTCAATGCCACAGGAAACGTATTAAATACGGCTGCTAACGAGCTGCCTGTGGCCGGCCGTGCCCGCTGCGGCTCCCATCAGCCCGCTGGGGCGCAGATGAGCCCCACAGAGCCGCAGATAGCGCGCCGGGGACCCGGCTCTGAACGGTGTCGGAACTGGCCGGCGGCGCCGCCGGCGCGGACGCGACACTGGAAACAGGGCCGCGGCGGCGCCACGCCTCCCCGGCCGCCGAGACAGCCGCTGCCAACGGGATACGGCACCGAGCCGCTCCTCGACTGCTGCTTCTCATGGACCTCAGATGCTGAGATGGAGGAGAGAAGCCAGTGTTCAGGCCATGCTGGTGATTAAAGAAAGTCTGCGGTTGAAGCAGGTGAACTAAAAAAGATATATATCGCGGATACCTGCAGCAGCGATACAATCAATGTTCAAACACTAGCACTACTATCTGCTTGTCAGGAGAGTCATCTACGGCCCAGAAGGGCGATGGACGAAGGTGCCAGTGAAGGAGGGTGCCAGTGAATCTTCAGCTCCAGGATCTTCGTTACCAGAAAGCTATTTCCAGTAAAACAACAGACCGGGGATGGGGTGGTCGTGGTACCTTGTCTTCTAGCCACTGGTCCGGTTCCCGGCGGAGCCTCTGAATAGTCGATCTAATCCCCAAATCCCTCCAACGGGTGGAGTTGGCGGGGTGACCCTGGGTTGGTGCGTCATTAACCCAATTATTATTATTAAAACAACAGACCCTTATAATTTGGGCTTTTTGTAGTCATATTATTGTAGTTCTTGTGACATATTATAACCTTCCAGTGAGAGGGAGCATTTCCCCTAATTCGACAGGAATCAGATAGTTTTTGGACGAAAAGTGGGGGTTATTTTCCCATGGGGGGATCCAAGAGGGTGACAAAGAAAACATTTGCCCCCAAATCCCTCTAAGTTTTGTCGTTTTTTCTAACCAAAAATGATTTGTTTTCACGATTTTGGGCCCCATTGCCCCTTCCAACCACCCTCCAGCCATCACCTCTGATCCGGCACTTAATTTCTCTCATCCCCCTTCTGCTTTCAAGTTCAACACTTCGGCATATACTATGTTACGATTAGTATGCGAAATCTGTTATTTTGAAAACTAACTAGTTAGTTTGAAAACTATCTGATCAGTCAGGGAGTTCGCAAGCTACCTGGTTAGTTTGCAAACTAACTAGAGTGTTTGCAAACTCACTGACTGGTCCGGGAGGTTACAAATTAACTAGCTAGTTTGCAAAATAACGGCTTTCGCATAGTAACTAATATTATGCGAAGGCATGTTAAAATAGTTAAGACGGATTTCTCGACTGTAAGCGCCTAATCGACTACTTGTCGGGCTTAGATCAGTGGATGGCTGTGTTTTATCGGTCCTCTTCTTCTTGCTAGAAGTCCTTCTTTTGGTCACGGCTCCGGGACCTGATGCTGGTCCTGGCCGGGACTTTGTGGGAACCAATTGGATCTGTGTCGGGACTTTGCCGGGACCAACTGGATCTGTGCCGAGACATTTCCAGGTCAACAGAAGACCAGATGATGCGAGTTGACCTGTGAATGCTCCTGTTGGTAAATTTAAAATTTACAGAATGCTCCCTACCATATCAGCTTTCATCGCAGCTCTATGATGCTTGACAAGAGCCGAAAAACACATGAGAAATGAACTCAACGGTCCTGAAAAGCTCTCTGATTCCACAAAAGGCTCAGCAATCAATGTTTGGAAGATGAGGGGGTCTCCTGCCTGTTTTATCCCGGCATTATATGCCGATATATGTTCTATGTTGTCTTATTAGGTACGTTGCTGATGTCTGTCCACTCAAAATAAGTCATTGCTGGTTGTCTTGCTCTCCTAATCGTTTCCGCATTGAGGGTGTCGGGACCAGTGCTGGGACAAGCTTCTGCTTTGCTGGGACAATTTCAGCCTGTCATCACCTGAAGCAGAGATTTAGAATAAGTAAAACCCCGACCATTACATCCTCCAGAAGTAGAGACTTCAACGCCGTACAGACACCTAACTGGAAACCCGGCGGAGACTGCGCTGCAGAGTTGGGCGCTATCCCAGGGTCGCTGTCGGTGCGGCCGGAACAGGCGCCGTCCGGCACAGCAGCGCACCAGGCGCCTGCGCCGGCCGCTGAGTAACACCGTGGCCATCGCGCCGATTCGGACGAGGGCTCAGCGCCGGACACGCCGACGCGTCCGACGCTCTGTAGATTGTGTAAGAAGTTGCCGGGCGCAGTTGATGCGGTGGTGCTGTCGTATTCCTTGTACAAGTAGGTGAAAAAGTGAGTGAGTGAGTGAGGGAGTAATACACAAGTCTGGTCAGCGCATTATTTTTGTTATTACATATATTTATTTATTTGCAATATCTATGGCCTTTTTTGCTCTGTTGTATGTGTATATTTATCTCTCTCTAGGACTTTATTCTCTGCTGTTTTATCACTGTTTTCTAGCATGGATATAAACCTGATTGTTTCTTTGGTTTCGCTAAAGTAAACATGACGTCAACGCATAATAAGAAGGTAGAATCCGAGGATCAAGCTCCAAAAAATCGAGAATGTGTCCATTTTTTCATTTCAAACTCCTAAAGTGTCGAATTGATTTGCCCTTGTCCAGATTCAACTTAAAAAATAGCCTTTCAATACTTGCACCGAAGAGAGCCTATACCAATTTGGACAGAGTAGGGTCCTTGACTTTGCCACCGACGCCAAAAGAAAGCCAAAAACAAGAGAGCTAAGAAAATACACATCTGAAGGCTATGATGGTCTACTATAAAGTCAAAGTCATCCTTTTAGCTCAAAATCTTCAAGGCCAAATGAGGTCATAAGTTTCAGAACTGAGCTGTGCTGAGTACCTGTAGGGAAATCTCATGAAAATGTAGAAAGAGTCATGAATAACCTGGAAATGGAACTGAAGGCAGGGTGGTCCCGTCGCGATGCAATTGGAAGCGATTAGAAACGGGTAGCAAAGGAGAGCCGACCTTGAAGGAGTCAAGTAACTCACTGTTTCTTCAGAAGCAACTTCTGTATAAGCAGCAAAATCGACAAACTTGGAGATTTGATCACGAGCATGAGTGAGGTCGCAAGAACCTCGGACCTGCAGAGTTTTTGGTTTCAGAGGAGGTTTGCAGCCAGTGAGGCGTTAAGTACTATCTTCCCTGATAACCACACACATTCTCAACTGTTTCGTTTCTCGCCAACAGACCACGAAAACTTAAAAATCAAGCCATAAACACACAAAAATGGTCCACATTGATATAAATATAACCATTGAAACGTTCACTTTGTCTGGTCTCACTCGGAGTTTAGTAGTGGTAACTTCACATTTCACGGCTGCATATTGAAGCACCGCTGATATTACATTGATCTGCAGAGCTGAAAGCGCCAAGAAAGCTGTGCGTGTTTACGGTGAGAAAAATGGCAGCGCTGCTGATGCCGAGCGGAGGCACTAGCGGTTACCAGATCGCTGGACGCTGACCAGCCTGTTCAGCACAGTGGCAGTGGGGGTGTGTTTTTGCGGGGCCGGAGTGGCGCCGCCTCTGCCCCGGGCTGCGTCACGAGCGGGTCCGAGGCGTCACGACCGCGCTCGCTGTTTGTTAAATGCCGCCGCGGCAATTATGGCTTTATTTACCGGCCGCCCTGTCCAGCAGCACCGCTCTCTAATTGTAATGGTGTTAGAATTTATGACTTGGCTCAGGCCAGTGGCGGGAAAAAAGCGCGGCGGGAGCGCACACGGCCGCGCCATTTGTACAGCAGTGGCGCGCCGCCAGCCCAGCGGCGCGCGCTTTTTAGCTGCCACCGCGCCACCGCGGGTGCCCCCAGAGGCAGTGATCTCTCCGAGGAAGCCAGCGGCTGGTTGGAAATATGATTTGTGGAGCCATAGAGACCGGGTCGCCGAGCCCGTTAACAGACCAAAAGTGTTGGTCTGATTTGTTGTGGTAACTAGTCTGGCCGCTATAAGACTCACTTAAGTTAGCTCTCCGCTTCGTTATGACGGAGAAAGTGGGATGAAATCATTAGGAGAGGACGAGAAGAGCATTGCTGCCTACTGCTGGTGCTGTGCGTTATAGTGTACAATTTGACTTATTGTATGGCGAGCTGACTGGTTTGAGGAAATTTGATGGAATACTAAGCCTAGCACCTGAATGAGAAGGTTCGCCCCAAGCTTCCATGCTGTGCAGTGTCAGAAAGAATCCTAGGGCAAATCAATATGCTACTTTTTCTAGGACTGAATTGTCAATTTAGACAATAATGTGAATTATGAATACCGGGAGTTTTTTTAATGCATGGGGCATATCGCTCAACCGCTAAAATGGAGGTGTTTGATTCGCAATCAAGCACACTTGTATTTGTGAAAATCTAGTAAGAGGAACAAAGCCCCAGAAAGTCAGGCAGCCATTTGAATTCAGAAGAATGATCTCTCAATCTTCAAGGTATTTGATAGATGGAGATAATTGTGCTCCAACAATTTTGTAGACAAAAAATGAGAGTTCTTGGTGTGTATCAGTATCGTGAGTTCATCAGAACATAGGCAGATCCAAGATTTACGATCGGGTGAGGGGGGTGGTCGCATGGTTCGGAAGGGCCGCCATCAGGACCAGGGAGTGCCAAAAGCCATCAGGTGGGCGCCAAATTCTATGAGGGGCGCCAATACTCGCATCCTGGGAGAGGAAGGAGAGGTGGGAAGCCACATTTTAAGGGGCGCCATCGACCTTACAGGGGGCGCCAGAGGGTCAATGGTGGGGGGAGAGTTGGGAAAGTGCCCCCACTCGCCCTTGGATCCGCTTTTGCATCAGAAAATATTATGCAACACCAGTATATCTTTCAGGTTCATATTAATTGTTTGCTTGTGCCTCCTCTTGGGATGTATATATGTACATGTCTACATATATAAAATTACGCACGCTTCCACGTGTGAAAGGGCAAACATTTAGTATAAAATCTAGCTTATTTCAAGTTTGATGTCCCTTAGGATTGGCAATCAAACGTGGTAACTTGCCGAAAATGTTCAATTGCTTGTTTTTTACATCTCCTGGTCATGTACTTTGGATGGTATGATCTTTATCTAGGCTTGTACAAGTAGTCTTTAACTGAAAAGCCCTTTAGGCTTAACGTTTAAAAGCGCGAAGGCTCACATCCTAAGCCTATTCTAACCTAGATTTCAATTCACATGGAGTCATCACAAGACACATGTCTCATAAGCATTAATCATCGCTGTACTAGGAAAACCACGTGATTTAAAATGACTGGTGTCCAGTAGCGCACGGCACACACACGTGAGTCACCTGCGCCAGCGACTGCTGAGGACGTCCGGCCGCCGGCTGGTCGTTACAGGACCGCATTCCGGCGCCGTCACGTCGCCGCTCTCCGACCGGCAGCTAGTCGGCCGGCGTCGGCGTCAGCTGAGGCTTTGTTTCGGCGCGAGCTGAGGCGCCGCGCCAGGTTGCGGCGGGGGCAGGTGCGCGGCGCCGTGACAGCTGCAGCCCCCGATCACGACTCCGGCCACGGGAGCGGCGGTCTGCGCTCATTTGGTCAGCTAATTGGAGCTGCTGGGCGGCTGGATCAGCTCTGGTCAGCTCCGGGCCGGCGCGGGCCTCGCGGGACGCTACACGCCGCCGCTGGCGACGCCGGCGACTCGGCAGGTGGCGCTGCACGTGTCTGCTGTCGCCACAGCTCCGGCGGCCTCCTGTCCTGGCCGGCCGACGATGTCTGGTAATGACCCTCGCGGCATGTCAGACATTCTACAACGCGGAGGAAATGTCTCCTGATTGGGACAATTAAGCGCGGAGCAGTAGTGCTGGTCAGCTCAGTGTCGCCGAGGGTATGAAGCGTGCGTACCCGGTCGGGACATCCCACTTGTACCATTGACATGTGTTGATGGTAACTGAAACTGGTCCCAGTTTTTCAGCTGTACATCATTTGCACTTTATCGCGACATCGTCATTCGACTGACCGGGCTGCTCCGTTGAAGCTCAGCGACGCTCGCCTATGCCCATTATCTCCAACCCTCGGCTCCAACCCGATCGGCAGCTGATTTGCCGGCATCACCAGTGGACGCTGCTCAGCGTCACTGGCCAGCCTGCTCAGGTCACGGCCAGCCTGCAGCGTACCTGGCGCCGACATCTGTGTGACGGCGCGTGGACACGACGGCGCCGCGTGACGCCCAGCCTTGGGCCGATGGGACGCTGGGTGCACACGTACTGTCGCCGCTGACAGGTCATTGGCACGTGACAGGTCACGCGCTACCCGCGCGGCCAGAGTGAGCGTGTTACGTCATGGGGTCCATGTGTGAGAATGGGTTTGACGGGGCTCTGGTAAGCTCCAGGTTCCACCTCACTCACTCGTGCTCTGGTGTCAGAAACCCGTTATTCGTATTTTGGCCGATTTGGGGTTGGTGCGGCGACTGTTGCGGCCAGTAGGTGAGTGAAATAAATATCTCTCATAACATCATATCGTTATGGAAAGAAGGTGAGTGTTTGAGGCAAAACAAAGCATTGCCTGATTCCAGTGGGTCCCACCGGCAATTTGAGGATCCAAATTTGGGGTGGGTAGCATGGTCTTTGGGAAAGTGCCATGTTTCCTTGTTGTCTAAAGGTAATATTTTGTTCTGGTTCGTATCACATTTTCGGACAATAGTTATCTACAACAGAATTCAGAGCCATGGTAAGCCATCTGACCAAGCAATTCAGATTCATTTTTATGGGTAGGTTGGGATGGTTTCGAACATGCTCGAAGACACTTCCATGACCAGATGAAAGTCATATGCAGCATTCATACTTTAGGAATCACTTACCAGATAGCTGTTTGGGGATATATCGCTTGACGAAGGATAAAACCTCAAGTTACTGTCATCTCTATAATTTTCCGGTTCACTACTTGCTTATAGTCTCTTGCTGAGCCACCATGATCCGCGGGTAACACATGAACCTATACTAAAAACATGCTAAAAACGTATATAACCGAAGAACAAAATGCGATCTTTCGCTCGCCACACTTGGTACGTATCTACCTTGCCTTTATCAGTAGACCGAATGTGGCTATCTACGGTCGGAAATTCCAGACACATCTCGAGCGCTACCTTGGGTCACTGCCCACAGCTAGTCTTGTTGAACACGGGACAGGCGCCATACCTGACCTGCGAGTGGTGATCTGAGCGGTTGGAACGCTGATAGCGCAGATTGATGCTGGAAAAACTGTTTTTAATGCTCAGATGGGGACAGTCTACACGTGTCCTCGACACCTGTTTCGTCTGGATCAGAATTGTCTGGAAGGCCGGATTTTTTAATGGCATAGATAAAATCAACATAGCCACAGGTATTATTCTTCATGTTTTCTTCCCAGATTTTGAGGCTACACTTGTGACTAACGTGCAGATATAGGTCGCCGTTTATAGAGCGCGACCGCTTTATCGATCAGGTTGATTGGTAGATATTGAACTGTTACCTGGTCATTTTGCTCAGATGCTGATTCCTGATTGAAAACAGACTGCTTGGATCGCGTGACTATGGCCCCCAGGCCTGAGGGAGGCAAAGGGGAATATAAGTTTAAACTGACACTCGAACTGATACACTAGTCCTGTATACCGTGGTTATATATATATATATATATATATATATATATATAGCTATATATGTATATCGCATACTGAGAACCTATTTTCTCACAATTTGTCTGTCCGAAAATTCCCCGTTTTTGGAGATAAAGGTGCTTTCTGAGCGGACTCCTGTGTCTCCCACGGCTTGCTCTTTCCTTCCCATACTGCACAGCGAGTCTCGATGCGTGGTTAAAGGACATCTTTCCCAGCGTGGTCAAAGGACACGTTTAAGGAGCTATTTCCCAATCAGGTTGGGGTAAGGCTGAAAAAAGTTGATGCGAGCGACACACGCACATAGCCTGGGGCCAGTGTGTGTGTGTGTGTGTGTGGTGGGGGAGGAGTTGTTCTTATGTAAAAACAGTGTTTTCGAAGAAGCTAAAATGGACAAAAAGTGGGTAAAAATTGGAGGCTTTCGGGGAGGGGGAGGGGCGGGCATATCCAGTTTGGACCTCTGAATCAACCCTTGGCTAACTATGTTGGTAGGTGATTCCATTCATGTTGGGATGCAGATGGTTTTATAAGGCCAAAAAATCAGGCAGAAGTGTCGGAAGTGAAGATATTGTAAATCATCCGAAAAAAAGAAGATATTATGTACATGCAAAAGTAGGCTTTGGTCTGTAACGCCTCTGACTCATATACTGCTAAATTGTGTTGATGCCTGTTACAAAGTGCTGAAATTAGGATAATGTTTGGCTTCTACGGCGGTGGCTGCTGCGAGGGGTCATTACAAGACAATTATCATAAAGGACAGTGATGCCCTGGTGCGGCCAGATCTGTTATCACGTAAATGTGCGCATGTAAAACAATCAGTGCCGGACTGGCGTGGCGGAATCGAGAGTACTTCCTGAACTCTCACCTGCCAAGGACAGCTCTGCCCCGTGATTAGCAGGACCCTGTGGTATTTTTACGCGGACGAGAACAACAGTTTGCTGATGGACCAGGTGCGGGCGTCATCGTCAGTTTCCGAACGACGCACACGCCGACGCAGCGCTCGGCGAAGTAGCGTCTGATTAGCGGTGTTCCCAGGGCGTTTAAAGGGGAGTTACCCTCTCACCGTGGACTCCGTATTTACTAACTGGTGGGGCTTAACAACGCACCAACACCTCTCATGTCGCTAGTTACGTTTATCGGAGGAAGTTTAGGATCGCATTGCACTATCAGAAGCCGATCAGGACTTGAGCACGTGGCCTGCACGGTTCCCAAGGAGGCACTCACCACAGAATCACATATGTTTCCCTTGTACACTCTCCAGGGGCCAAAGAATTGTTCAGTGTGTCACTATTGAAAATTTCAAACAACAAATGTGTCACCAGCCCGGGATGCAAAATGTGGCACGTTTTGCGTTAGTATGGTACCAATGGATACTCATGGACCATCCTAGTTGTTGAAAATTTACGAGTTTGAATTACAGGTGCCAATTTCGGCGATTTGTTCCGCTATTGGTCTGGAGGAAACATGTCGGTAAATTTTTGTCACCTTGCCCACCTTGGGTTGTCACCATAAAGAATGCCAAAATGGTAGGTTTTTTACCCCTGTACACTCTCACAGTCGCGTTTAACCCCCACCATCACTCAGTTCACTTGCCTCGTGCCCTGCCGCTCTGTCACCCAGGACTTCACGCATGGTCGTGTTTGCATCACTAAGATGTCTGATATCTGTTACTTGTGGCGCATCCAGAAGTTCGGAAATGAAGAGGCCAAGCCTTCTCGTGGGGTACCATCTAAAAAAACCGATAGTGGGGTAGGGGTAGGCGAGGTTAATACGCGCACTGGATGGGGGCGACAAAGGCCCCGGGCTATTTTTCTGAGGTGGCCAAGGAACCGCTCGCAGTCGAAAAATGATGCTCGGTCAAATTGAACAGAATTCGATGGCGCGTGGATTTGTGAGAATTTTGAAAATCGGTCGAAAATGTTTTGACTTCAAGGCTTTCAAAGTCAGACCTACATTTTGAGATCGCCACAATCGTGGGGTCGGACCAGTTCACTTGCATTGGAGACCGAGTTGTGACGTCATAACGCTACATAAGCGGGATGATATGCCACGGTCACCTCATATGAAGTTCCAGGTCACAGGTCCGAGTTCAAGGTCATATCGGCATTTTCAAGGTCATTGGACCCAGTGCTTCTGGTCAAATGGCGTTGCCCAGACTGACGTATATTATACTATGACGTCATAGTTGATGTAACTCAAGGTCAAATGTCATGGGTAAAGGTCAATCTCATTTTCCGCCCAACGGGCGCTATAGTACTCGTTATAGTGTACATTATGGGGGTATACCATATGGTGACAACATAGGTCAATGAACTTGAATGCCGCCCCGGTAGCTCAGTTGGTAGAGCGTTGGGCTCCGGCCCGCTGCTCAGAAGCATGCAGTGGCAGTGCATGTCCAGGCTTGGGATCGGTTCCCCTGAGATGCTCCGGCGCTCAATAGTTTACCCGACGTACAGGTCGGCTGGCAACTGACTGGTGAGAGGGTGACCTGAGCGGGGCGGCCGTCCCTGTGCTTTGTGGGACGTTAAACTTTGGCTTCTAAATTTACCCTCCATTGAGGGAGTTGCTCGTTCGGGTGGTGGGGTCGGGGTTTCCGTGACAAGTCCCTTGATGACTTTAGTGAGACTCCGACTCCATCAGCCTTACCAGGAACAACTTGCACAAAATTTATAAAAAATGACCTTAACTAAAAACTTTAGAATGTATTGTTTGCGACCTTCTCTCTATGACCTTGATCCGCCTTTAGCAGATTCCAGACGTTTTTTGCATACTTACGGTGTTTCCCAATAGGTCCCAAGCACGGCAAAGTTTTAGTTTACGACATAGTTTGACTTACAAAATATTGGCCTAGGCCAATGAAAATTGGATATAATGTATGTAGATCACCATAGCTCCCACCCACCCTCCAGCCCACATTTGTTAAATCCCTCCAATTCTCGTTTGTGCTAGACCCTTCTCCAGTGCGGGTGTTAAACTGGGGAAATACATCCACATAGGCTCTGTGTATCAGGCATGCATAGGCTTACTCTTAAGGTGCAAAAATTATTCAACAAATAATTTCCGTTGCATGGCGGCTTCAGCTCACTCAGTTTAGACTGCACAGCTGCATGACGCAGAGTGTACTGCGAACTGCCTGAGAAGCAAAAACAGTCTTCAAAATAACTTTTTCCACAATCAGGAGAAAAATGTGCACTATCAGCCCAAAGCAGGTTGACGGATACCCGCCTGCTTTTCCTTTTCCGAGTGATGGTGCCCCTCTAAAACAAGTTTTCTATACATCCTGATGTGCCCCTCGGGACATTCGGGCTCAAATGATATCCGGGGAGAAATAAGTCATCATTTTGGTCTTTCACTGGTGCCTTTAATCCTGCAGGATGGTAATTCACCAGTAAAATGTCCCTCTGGTATTCCCCTTTCAGTAAGCTCGCGCGACCTGGAGGCCATCATCATCATCATCATAATTGGTGGTTTTGGCCTAAACCATTATGATGATGATGATGATGGCTTGCATCACTTGCCGGCGTCCGATGTCCCTGTCTGTATCAGGCGCCGAAACCCTAAAGAGCATCCTCCGGAAGCTGAACTGTCGGGATTACGCCTTTCATCTACTTTGGGGTGATCCGGTGGAGGGTGCTCTGCATCCTGCTCTGTGGGTGCCATGCTTCCTATGCTTCCTAGGCGGGGCAACTTTATCGAGCTATTCATTAGGAAAGCAATTTGTTGAATTTTCCTTTTTGTTAGCTACAGAATCCCGTTCGACTAGGTGGCGCCCCTCTGGTAAAATGATATTAATTTTTTGTGATACAAATTTTTAAAAGCATAAAACCACCTATACTTTCCAGTCAGGAGACCGCCCTCGTAATGCCGTTCACCTCCCAGGTACTATATTGACACTCTCTAGACTTTGCTTCCTCCTCCTCTTCTGGAGAAATCCTAGATCAGGTTGTTTGGGGCAATTTGTTCCAAGAAGAAGCTGTCGGCGGCGAGACACCCACCTTCAGACGGGTCTCTGGAACCAGAATTAGAGCATTCCCCCAGGACGTCACAACACGTCTCATTCTGTAGCAAGATATCCATGGTGTCGTGTACTGAAGAAGCAACAGCACACCGCAACTGAGAGCATCGGGGTCGGAAGGGTAAGAACAGTGGAGTCTAACTCAGCAGGCCTGCCGCTCTGAAGGCAATCCAAGCCTAAACACGGAGGTGAGGTCAGCAAGGTGGCTTGGAGGACTGGAGTATCTTTAACCACTGCCCTAGCACGTGTGTTTTCTTCACGCCCAGCTAACCGGCACGGCAGCGCTGGGAGGGCCTCTCAGTGGTGGGGCCGAGCTACCCTCACTCCTGGACTCACGCCCAGCTCAATGGGCACCGCGCGCTCTCGAAGCACCGACTTTTTACCGGCAGCAAACGAACGTCGTAATCGTATTCTTAATAACTTCATCTATTCTGGCACCCTTGACTGTGTAATGGCGGCCAATTACGTATCATTTTAACGCCCGGTTTTTATGTTGACTGTGTTTGTGTGCTCTCTCTCTCTCTCTCTCCCAGCAGTTCAGGTGGTGAGAGCTAGATCTCACCGCCGTTGCCCAGCCGCTCGGTAGACAGCCACCCTGATATGAAAGTAGGTCCGGATAGTATGACTAAGCCCCTAGACAGGAAGCAGGGACGCTTCTACCAATCGGAAGTTTGGTAGTTGCGTTGCTATAATGAAAAGAGCGGTGAAATAAAATCACACGAGCAGAGCATGTGGGATGTGTTTTGAATAGCTCTGATACAAATGTGTACACTCGGTGCTGGCCTGCGTATCATCGGTCGTGACTCATTTGTCCCCGTGCTTTATTTTTTCTTCTTGCTCTTTCCTGTGTTGTGTATGGGATTGCATTTTCTGAAACATGTAATGTGGGTAATCACCTGTGCTAGGCACCACATTTCAACTTGGAAAATGTCTCCATGCATTCCATATGCACTCGTATTATGCCGAGAGTTCATGAGACCCTCTGTTTTCCCGATAAGATGGAAAGAAAGGCGTTTACTGGCCTATTATCAAGGAAATAAGAAAAACGTGCAATTTTTGGCGTACAGCTGCTGCTTGGTGATTACGCAGATCAGAAACAACCTACTGCCAGGCGGATCCATTGCCGATCGGAGGGGCACCTTCCCGGGGCGCCATCTGACCGGGGGCGCCACTTATGACCGGCAAAACCTATCAGGTGGGCGCCAAATCCTATCGGTGGCGCCGACTTTCGTATCCTGGGGGGAAGCGACATTTCAGGGGCGCCACGACCTTCGGGGCGCCGAGGGTCGATTGGGCACCCCCCCTGCTCCCCTGATCCGCCTCTACTGCAGTTTTTACAGCTGAGCTACTCCTTCCAAATACAATTTTGGACACTCTGGAGGAAAAAACAACAGAACATATAACTTACCTTCCCCAAAGAAAAACAGTTTCGATGAGTTTAAGCTAAATGTTGGAGCCCTGATGGTCCTGGTGCTTTGTGTGAACGGGAATGAAAAGCCAACCCTGGGCGCGGCAGCAGTGCTGTCTGTTGACGGCGTGGGGTTAGAATACAGATATGCGGGCAGAGTCGCCCTGTGGCTCCGTTGCTAGAGCGAAAGGCTCCGATCCGCTGCTCAGAAAACCCCACAGTGGCACTGCGTTGGTAAAGGCCTGGGATCGGTTTCCCTGAGACGCTCCAGCGCTCAATATTTGCCCGACGAAGGTCGGCTGGCAACTGACTGGTGAGAGGAGGTCTGAGCGGGGCGGCCGTGGAACACTGAAAGTTGGCTTTCAAAATTTATGGGTCACTGTGGGTGGAGCTTGATTTGATAGTTGATCTGGAAATCATTTAGAGGGGAAATTTTTTATAGCAGCAGGTGAAGATGGACTGACCTCTTCCTTTTTGCCTGGTAGGGATGCTCATTTGTTTTTTATGTGATTGAGATTCATCAGAGATACGATCAGCATAATTTCCCGATTTTTGTACTCCCGTCGCCGACTATCACCGATAAAACACACTTGGCTTTCCGTTCCTTATCACTGCCAGTCGTATCGCTAGTTGAGTGGCAGCGCTCTTCGGCCTGTGGGACCGGACAGTCACTTCCACGGTCCTGGAGGGAGTCGGGAGGAGTGCGTTTAAAAGGCAGCCATTGTCCACACCTCTCGGTAATCCTTTTGTGCGACCGCGTCGCTTCTCGCCAGCTCTAAGCGCCGCTCTCACTCAAGAATGCGGCCACAAAGGTGAGCGGCAGCGCCGCAAACCGCCGAATAAAACAAGCAGTCGAGACGGGCGCAATTAAAGAGATCGGACAGTCCTACCCTTCGACTCGATAATAACAACAATCGTTTAGCATTTCCCACGTCGGCGCCCCATTATCACATTCCGACGGCGGCCGAGCCGACCCCGGATTGAATTGGCGAAGGCAGATGATTACACGATGCTCTTCTCGGCTGTCGGCGCTGAATAAAGGGCAGCCATGGAAACAGGATGTTATGGGTGAGGAGTCAGATCGCGGCGTGGTTAGGCATGGCGTCTCGCGATGCCGGCCTCGGACGCTGAAGGTTTCCCGCGTTTTCTTACAGTGGCGTCCATCAATGGTGGGATGCGCTCCATTGGCGAACGCAGGGGGGAGGGGAATGCTGGCCATGCCCCCAAAGTGCTGGAAGGGGGGCCAAATGATTTTTTGGCCCCAAAAAGTTGGATACATTTTTTAGAAAAAGGTGTTTACACTATGTCTGTCGAGCATCCAAATCACATGTCCCCCCCACCCAGGAGGAGAGGAAAATATGGGTTTGCCCCCCAAACTCGGGTCTGCGTCCGCCTCTGATGCGCTCCAAGTAAGTGTATATTAGCGATGAGGATATTAGTTTGTCACTAGGTCAAAATATGATCTAAATAAAACAGTAAGCTGTCCCAAAATTCTAAGAAGTGTTGGCTAAAAATGATGGGACTATTTGTTTAAGCAAAGTTCTTCTATTGCTATGAAATGGCAGCAACATACCTTATGACGAAGAAGAACGCGTAGAAAGGACTTATATTCCAAAAAAACTAAAACTCAAAAACAAAACCTGCCTTATGACGTTGGTATTTCTTGCAAGTTACAGTCATTTTTGGCGTAATATACCGTAAGATTTTAACCCACTCGCGAACGGTAGCCAGCACCATCTTCACCCCACTGAAGGGTGGCCGGGAACCAGCACCATCCTCACCCCACTGAAGGGTAGCCGGGAACCAGCACCTTCTTTAGCAGACCGAGGGGTAGCCGGGAACCAGCATCGGCTTTAGCAGACAGAGGGGTTGCTGGGAACCAGCACCATCTTTAGCAGACCGAGGGGTAGCCGGGAACCAGCACCTTCTTTAGCCGACCGAGGGGTAGCCGGGAACCAGCACCTTCTTTAGCAGACCGAGGGGTAGCCGGGTACTAGCACCATCTTCAGCAGACCAAGGGGTAGCCGGGAACCAGCACCTCTTCAGCAGACCGAGGGTAGCCGGGAACCAGCACATTCTTCAGAAGACCTAGGAGTAGCCGGGAACCAGCACCATCTTTAGCAGACCGAGGGGTAGCCGGACCAGCACTCTTCGACCGTAGCCGAAACCAACCGCAGACCGCGGTAGCCGGGAACCAGCACCATCCTCAAAGACCTAGGAATGGCCGGAAGCAGCACCATCCTCACCCGACCAGGAGGTAGCCGGTAGTAGCACCATCCTCACCACACCGAGGGGTAGGAAACCGCTTTGGCGGTCCTGTCGATCATGTTTGTCCTCTAGTGTCATAAATTAAGAATGATAGCATATCATTTGTTTAAATGGTGATCCGAAGGCTAAGCCAATCGCAACTGAGCCAGTCAAACCTGGTGACGTCACTTGCTCCTCGCAGCGGGATTGGCGTGTTCTGGGAGGCGGTCCTGAGCATAGTGATCGATCAGTAGAGTGAACTTCACCTAGTTTACACCTGAATTTTTGTTGATTTATATCGTCTGAGTAGTGAGTGCGGGAGTCATTCCATTCATCCCCATTTCATCGAAGGTGCGTCGTCCTGGCCCCAGCTGTATGTAATATACTGTGGTTGACCGCAGATAGAATCTCTGTTCCTGTCTTTTGTCAATGAGTGTTTGATTTTTTACACTGAAGGGAGCGCCAACATCTCTGCTGTCCAACAGAAGAAGAACCTAAGCTAGATTTATAAGGGTTTTCCGGGGCAGCACTTTTCTTTTTAACTTTACTGGAACCCTGAGACTGATGTGAGAAAGGCGATATAAGCCAATTCTTTTAGCCAATTTTTTAAAATCATTTGATAAGCAGACAAAACCTGCCTTTCCGCATCGAGTGATCCCAAAATCTGGCAATCGAAATATGTAACTTCCGTTTTTCTTGCTCCGTGATCATATAGACCCCAGTTAGTTTTTATGACAAGTCATGCCACCAGAACAAACAAGGCAGTCTGTAAATTTGAACTTAACTACAGCTGAAACTTAGGTAGATCCATACCCTTTGATGGCAGGTAATTCGATGCAAGGCATGACCCTATTACGGTTACCCTGGCGCGGGCGGGCCAAAAATAATGTGACAATATCCCCCGCCTGCCCCAAATCCGTTACCCTACCGTAACCGCCATATTAATATTACCCTACAACATTAGCTTAGCTCTATCAAGACCAAGGTGAAGGCTATGATTGTGTTGAGGTCGACTTTACAGGACTTGTTAAATTGACTAAAACATGATTGCTGAAAGTTCGATCCCACTGAAAAGGAGATCCAGGATACGGTTTACCTACTTTTGGTTGAATCCGGACACCGCTCTGAATCAAAGCACAGAATCGGTCCATTTGACATTTTCTGATCAGTTACAATCCTGGCTCCAGAGCCAACTGTTTGTCATTGCTCACGCTTCCGCTCTTCAGCTAGCCATCCTACCTCTGTACCACTCGACTCCCTGACGTGTGGGCCCTGGAAGGACCTCTGGCCTCTGCTACCGGACCACACTGAGCAGTTCTGGCACTGGCATATTCTATTTTGTTATTCTGACTTTTTAATAAATCTTCTATAATATGATTCTTACCTATTCCTGAAAGCTGTCATTATCATCTCCCAGTACGTTAAATTTTTCTTTATTTCAAACAATGATAGCCCCTTTGCTCTGATGCTGTAGAGTAAGAGTAAGCAATGAAGGCAATCAAGATGCTATTTATTGGAAAATTTGGCATATATTTATGAAGTGGCACCTTAATGCGATTTAAATGGAAACAAATGACGTCACATTTGGTCTCAGAGCTACGCGATTCGCTGATAATCGAGTCTGCTACTCCGTTACCTGCGGATTCTCCAGCTGATAGCGGGTCAGCAGTAACAGTTTCTATAGCCAAAACGTATTGGGAGCTGGCTAAAGAGAATTCAAAACTTCTACTGCCACCGACACCCTATTAAAAGAGCCACCACCCGCACAAATTAGATGGAGATTAAGAGGGATGTTTTTCCTCACAGAAGACATGCAATGACTTTAGTTCAAATTCTGTGATTTTTGGGGAACTATTGTGACCTTAAACGACATGTTTGACCTTGGTTGATGACTTTCGGTGAATTCAATGTGGACTTTGTGTTGTTGCAAGCTTAATGGCTGTTTCGGCTTCCATTTAGAATGGATGAAGGATAAGAAGTATAACTGTGGGTTATCTAAAAAAATGTTAAACAAATAAAAGAAGCTCGCAACAGGGCTCTGCTTTCATCCAACTATTTATAAGAAGCATGGGAGTACTAATCTCTTTTACCGGATGATACACTATCGGGATTAAAATATTATGTGCAAATTACACATACACCTGACATTTATCGATTGCATCAGCAACCAATAGCTTATCAAGTTTCTACTAACTTTGTGTCAGATGGATCCATTTTAGGTGTAACAGAAACTGTAAAAAGATATTTCATATGCTGTGTCTCTATTTGCAACATGGGGGTGATAGCGTTGGAAGCACCTCCCCCCTAGTAAAATATGGCAGGACAGAAAAGGTTTAAGCTTACTTTCTCCTTTGTGTTTCTGCTGTAACCTACCAGGGTTATACACTTCAAAATTGCAGTAAAAGAGAAAGTTTCGTCAGCCTCGGTTATAGGCTCTTTGCTATCTTGGAAAAATCGTTAGTTCTACATACTGCGTAATTATCTCACTGCGTGCCTTGACTGTGTAAGACACTGATAGTTGATTTTTTCCAGTTGATTTGTGCCAGATACAATACATACATTCATGGGTAAATGCAATTTTCGGTACCCTGTTCATCTGGAGACGAATATACTCTGATTTCACCAGTAAAGAGGAACTTATTCAGGGGCGTAGCCAGGATTTCGCTCAGGGGGCGGCGCCCCGAAAAGGGTCCCTGTGACAGCGCCAAAAAGGCCCTGATGGGTAAAAAGTGCCCTGCTTGTTACAGAATCGTGTCCTCAGGAGGGCCCTTCGGGCCCTCAGGGGGGGGGGCGGCTGTCCCTGCTGCCCCCCTTGGCTACGCCCCTGAACTTATTTATGCTAAATTAGAAAACAAACCTCCTGTGCAGAGGTGGGTCACCGGATTTGATCTGCGTCAGAGCAACGGTATAAGAGATCAGTGCTTGAGAAATGCTGCCTTATTCCAACCAAAGGAGTGTCTTATTCCAATATAATCTTTGTCTTATTTTGCATGAATCAATGTTGGGTAAATCTTGCCTAGCCGTGCTACGGTCAAAAACTCCGGAGACTGTCTTTTCGCCGTGGTTTGTGGTTATGTGACCTTTACCACATGCATGCGTGAACAGAAATTTGTTTTCTGAATCGGTGAGCGTCTGGTGCAGAAGATGTATTTCGTTTGGTTGTGACATTGAATGAGCATTCAGTACACTCGCAGGTACCACCCCATTCCCCTGAACAACATAAAATTACACAAACATATACGACTGGTAGACCACATATCAATCGGCCACACCCACCAATTCAAAAATCGCGCACACTCAGAAAAAGACAATAATCAACATTTCCAAGCAGTTCATGATGCTGTAAATATACTTCGATACACGCCATGAACTGGCTAGCGGCGGCAAAGACCGAACGGCATCAGTCAACATTGAACATAAACTTTGTTTTGCTTTAGGTGCTGTAAGCGAAATGCAATCGACACAATGTGACAGTACGGTGATGGTCCCCAGAACGCCGCTGCTGGCCAAATGACTTGAGGGGTGCAGGACTAACGTGGTGTTGGAGAACCGGACGTTCATGCTATTTGCCCTTACTCGCTGTAATGGCATGGATAATGTATTTGTGATGACACATTCTCAATAATGGTAGCGCGTCTTCCAGTGGGGCTGACGGCCTACGAAACACTGATTTGTAAGCTTACATTACACCGTAACATTGTGACGGGAAGGGGTACGACAGAAATGACAGTAGATACACGGGTGAACTGGGCCTAGGGGAACACATGCCCTTTGGCGTATCCAAGCCCAACTAAAGCTTAGCCGCACGCGGAGAGCGTATATCACTTTTCACCAGTGTTCCTAGGGTAGTTTTTGTCGCACACGAAAGTCTTCCTATTCACTGGGTTTCCTGGAAAAAACGAGCATTAATTGGTGAAAAACCCCATTACCCACAGTTTCTTGGTGCCAACCGTTTGAATGCATTTCATCCGATGCAGAGGGTTAATACAAAATTACTTGATTCAACGATCAAGAAGTGGTCGATCTTCAAAACATTTTCAGATAGTCGGTTAGGTATTGATTGACTAGGTATTATATCGGTTTGTGCTTTACATCATTAAATTCATTGACCAATATAAGCCGTCCAACAAAGCTTCCCAGGTGCTGTGGAAATGCTAGCAAGCACCAAACACCAGACGAGCAGGCCGAGCTCTTACCTCGACCTGAGGCAGGTTGACGCGGATGACGCAGGCTCCTCCCCGACGCTAACATCCGACTCGTCACCGTCGACAGACCTCCCCTCCGGAGTGGGAGTGGACCGGTCCGCCGCCCGCATGGACAGGTCCAGTCCGACACAGTCGGAGTCGGGCGAGTCCAACTGTGGCGGTCGGGGAGGCCGGGCGGTGCGAAGGCGCTACGTTCGCTCTGGATGGTTGCGGTCGGCGGCAGCGCCGGGGGTGGTGGGGAGGGGCCGGAGGAGGGTGGGTGGCAGGGGGGTGGAGAGCCAGGGGTGGTAGCGGCCGAGCCAGGGGAGCCAGGGGGCCGAATCCCGGCGGCTGGTGCAGCGTGCTCAGTCGCTGGTGTCGCCTCCACTTCGCTCGTCTGTTGGAAAACCAAACCTGCCATTAGAGAAAACAGAGTTACCTACCTATTCAGAAGGCATCTTATGTAGATCCTATTTGTTACGGAGGATTGTTAAGTCCGACAGCAAATATAACTTTAGTTGTTATGCCTATTATCACTTTATCCGACAATTACCCCCTTCATCCCACCTCTGACACATTTATGATTATCAAACAGATATCGCACCTGGTTCATAGGACACATAGCACGCGCCCTGCTAGAGGAAGGGAGCGAAATTCTCCCACTTCCTGGTTTTCCCCAATCAACGCAAAAGCGAAGAAACACAAGACTGCTTAACTTACAGTGCCTTATAACTGATCAATCTCGCACGTCTGACCACATTTTTATGTCAGGTCATGTCAGGTCAATGAGCTTGCTAAGACCAAGCAACCCTACCTCAAAACAAAAAATCATGAGTTTGAAGTGGCTCTATAGAAACATCTGCCAACGGATCAGTTCCAAACTTTCATAATATGATAAGGTCATTAGAGTCTACAAATCTACTAGGTGTCTCGGGACTTTCATAGTGATTATATGCATGGAGTGATTATTTTTCCAATAACTTTGCCCTGACTAAGATAGAGCTGGCTGGATGGTAGGTACCAGAAACTACATATCTGGCCCCTGGAAGGGTTTAGCTGGGTCCGGCAGCTTCCAACTCCTGAAGTCACCAGCGTGGCACGCGTGTGCCAGTTTCCCCTTTTCTACTTTACCACAATGTCCGAACAGGAGACCTAATGAGACTTTCTGATCTCTGCAGTGGCGGATCCAGGACTTCATTTCATAGGGGAGCTAGGAGCTACAGCATCCCCCGACATTGCCTCGGATCAGCCACCGCCTATGTATTAACTATAGGCACTTCGGACATTGGGGGGGGGAGGTCGAGCTCCCTATCTCCTCCTTGTACCCGCCACTGGGTGCCTGCCTGTTTGGTGCCAGAGGATGGATTCAGTGTTCCAATGGCAGCAGTGACAGGCTCTCTAATTGACACTGCAGTTGGGCCGTGGTTGGTGCCGAGCTCCGTGGACACCCTGCGTGGGCGCCCAGGCACTGATAACGCCACGCTCGCGTGAGGAGCTCGGTTAATAGCCCTGGGTTAATTGGGGAGGAGCTGCTGTTATTGAAAACCGCCACCGACGCCAGTGGTTCAGCTTTTTGCGGCCACCGCAGGCCGGCCGGTCGTGCTGTTGCGGCCGACGCCGCAGCCCGGAGGTGAGAAGGCTGCCACCCGCTCCCGAATTCACACTCGCAGAAACGCCGACGCTTAATAAAAGACTGGGCCGCTCAGGTTATGAGCCGCCGAGCCGCCCCAATTAGTACAGACCGGTGCATGACGCATAACATACACAGCTGCCTACACCAGCGCTGTGAAAGCGAGAGAACGGGGCGGTGTGGACCGACATCTGATGCGGGCTACCCCACTGGTTCCGATCGATTTCAACAAAGTGCGGACTCTGGCGTGACCGGGCCGGGGCTCCACTAACGGCCGCGGTCACGAAGCGCCGCCGTCCGCCCGCAGCGCCGCCGCCGACAGTGTCGTGTGACCCGGCAGCGGGTCATTAATCAGCCGCGACGGGCGCCGGCGCCCGCGATCACTCTCAAATACAAATATTATCAGATGCAGCTCACGCCAGCGCGGCGCGGCGCCGCGCGCCGCACGCAGGCCGCCGTTTTTGTCGACGGCGCAGAGGTGAGCCGTTTGTTTTTGAGCGGCGTAACAAGCCGCTGATTTCAGGTAATGAGACACCAGCCGGCGCCGCCGCCGGAGCCCCGGCCTGTTGTGGTCCCCGGGCAGAGCTCTCACACGGATGGCAGCCGGCGTGACCCGGGGTTGCAACATAGGCCCGCAGTTGGCTCTAGGGAGCTTCACAACGCGGCCCGGGCAATCGCACATCTCTCTATACTTGTAGAGTGTTTGTAGGTAATAACAGGAATAATTTAAGAAAATTTGCATTATCCATCAAATTATTTTCCTTTAGAGTCTCCGATTATACAAGCACAAATACATCTTCTTGCGTGGTTTGAGCGGGATGGCCCCGGTGTTGAAACCCCTTATTTACTGAATCAGTAAATAATGTAAGGATTGGGACTACCATACATCTTTAACAAATTTGCGTTTTTTTCATTTTCAGAGACTTATAGTTTTTGGGCTATCTTAGGGAGGAATAAACAAATATATATTATGAAAAGAGTATTACTCCTAATGTGAATGCAAGCCTGAACCGGCTGGAAATAGCTTGGCAACGCATCAAAAAATAAAACGAAGGGTAGAATATGCATAAATCAAACGACTCCTTTGTCTGTATCGTACCGATCAATAACATGGAAAACTAACAGATGAACTATGTGGTGGTTTTCGCATTGTATTTGCTGTTTTTGCTGATAAGATAGCAAATTCCAGGTGGGAATCAGATCGGATCTTTGGACTTCAAGATGGACACAGGCCTGCAAAAGACGCTAATTGAGCAGTGAACAAGAGCTTAATGGAGCTGCGGGCCGTATGGCATGCCTTATGAACAAGCTGTCGTGATATTTGGGTACTAATGCGTCATCATGTGACAGAACATGACATCAATTGTCTTACTGCGTCTCGGCTTCAGGAAGTATTCAGTATTGGATGATTCTTTGGTTATGAAATATGTAAAAAACGCACATGGTAAGTCATTTCAACCAGCATGATAGCATTGTACTTCCGTGTAATGATTATTAGCCATGGAACCCCACATATTGAGGACATGACGCTTGGTAGAATATATTATGGATCAGACACCAGAGTGGATTCAATCTAATCCGACGGATCGGACCGGTCAAAACATTCGGGTTGTTTGGATCCGACTATGGATTTGTTTTTTTATTAAATCGTGTGTTTCATATATGGTTCGATTTTGCATTGGTATTATGGTCCGCAAACGGGTTGGTCTGAGATGGTTGGGAAATTTTCCAACACCGAGTGGATAGGATCGAAATTGTCTTGACCAGAATTTTCTTGACTCTAGCGTCAGTTCTCCAGAGGCTCACCTGGACCCGAGCCTCCGAGAGCATGGTTCTCCCAGTTCCCTTGACCCGAGCCTCCGAGAGCATTTTTCTGCCAGTTCCCATAGCCTGACAGTGCTCATCTGCCTCCGAGAGCATGGTTCTCCCAGTTCCCTGGACCTCCGAGAGGCATGGTTCCACCAGTTCTCTGCAGGCCGGCAGTGCTCACCTGGACCCGAGCCTCCGACAGCATGGTCCTGCTGGCCAGCCGCTCCCTGGCGCTGACACACGGGTAGTGGGTCTTCTCGAACTCCTTCTCCAGCTCCTCCAGTTGCTCGTGCGAGAAGGTGGTGCGGTTGCGCCGGAACTTGGGCTGCTCGGTGTCGGAGTCGTTGCCGCGGCTGGATTCCACATCTCGCCGGGACTCGCTCTCTGGAGACGAGCGAACGGACGTGTCAACGCCGGGAGAGAGTGAGCCGGAGTCAAGCTGTGATAATCACGGTCATCGGTAGATCGAAATGGAAACTACCCAGCCGCCCGCACACTCGCAATTCATCTCCAGTTGAGCCACTTCCGGTAATTTCTAAGTAGGTTAACGTATCAAAAGAACAGCAGCGTAACGACAAAGAGACAGTTCCACGGCTACACTGAGCTGCGATCACACCATGCCTCTTTGCACAGGTCATAGTACACATATCTCCAGAGGTGAGCACCACTACCCAATTTTCTAAACTGCTACCGCTACTTCTGCTACCCTGGCTGGCTGAAAATGTTTTGATCATCCTTAGAAAATATTTCAAGGAAAGTTACTGCTTATCTGTATATTGCATACAACATTACCAGTTTTACGGAAACACAAATACGCAATAAGCAAACAAAATGAACCATCAACCACATGCATTTAACACGCGCATTGACGGGGTACCCGCTCCCCTCAAAGCAAAGGTGGCTCAGACCCCCGTCAATGCGCGTGTTAATCTCTTTTGTTTTCTGATAAAGAAAAACATTATCTCTACCCAATCTCCATGTCCTAATTTTTGGTGTGGTACCCTTCTTAACAAGCTCTCAGTTACAGTAGCGGTTTTGAATTCTTCTGAGACCACTACCTGCTACTCCGCTACTTTTTAGTCGAAGAATCTGATATCGCTACTCCCTACCTCTCGGGGAGTCCGCATGTAGCGGAGTAGCGGACTAAATTATCACCTCGCCCGGCTCTGCACATTTCAGTGCAGCAAACTCGGTCGCTCCGGCAGCTACCAGTCCAGTCAGCTGTTGCCATTAATCGGACCATCTCACAACAAACGCACGTATCGGCTCCGCCAGCGATCAATTCCCAGCGCGATTACAAGCCTGGTAGGACAGGGAGAGAGTGCGAGCTGGCGCGCGGAGGGCCAGCCTTCTCCACACCTCTTCATTAGCACCTGGCCATAAGTCAGGCGCCGATAACGTCGGCCAAAATGAAATCATTAGATGGATAATTAGCTGGCTACATTAACCGGATGGGGGTTTATAATTGGAGTGGCGTCGGCGGCCGGGGCAGACCGCTGGTTCGTCACTTATGTCGACGTCGCGTTGGACCTGTCGGTCAGCGTTGCGCGCGCGGCGCGGCGACGGGCAGCGACGCGCGGCGACAGGCGGTGCGCCGGGCGGCGCCGGCCGCACCGCTGTCACACTAAAAGCCCGGTGAGGCATTGTACGATCGGCCAAGATGCGGTCAGATAGCAGCGCTCAGCTCCGCATCCAATTAAGTTTACTGTCGGCGGCTTAGTCGGCTCTGTTGTCGCCGGCTCATAAACTGCACGCCGAGAGCTTAACCCTTCCCGCCCCTGTCTTCCCAGCTGGGGGCAGTGCCGATGTGGGGCTGGATCGCCTATGCTACGGTTATTCTTCTTGTGCATTGTGAGAAGGCTCGGTCACACTTCGTGAGGAGACTGAATATATATGCTAGTGCAAAGTGATGGTGTGATAGAACCTTCTAAGTACTTTAATTTGTGGGTGGTAAATCCGTCGATTGATTTGATGAAGACATGATTATTAATAGGCTCCAGGGAGCTGCCTATAACTAAGCTTTTAGCTCCGACATGTCTACACGCCTGAGTTGATTTCATCTTACATGGAGCGTGGTGAAATTTTACAGCGAGCCGATTAATCACGCCTGGAAACTAGTCGGTTCAAGAGGATTATCTCAAACCGGGTCGAACTTAATGTAACACCCATTTAATCCCTGCCATAGATAACGCCATTTGGTTATGTAAAGCTGGCGTACCCATGGGCGTCGCCACCGGGGGGACAGGGGTCCCAACTCCTCCCCTTTCGTCCAAAGATTTTGCTTCCTCTACCAAAACCTGACAGAACTAGGTCTGAGAGGAAGAAAAAAGTAACACAAATCCAAATAATTTGTGTATCTATGACCTATTCTACGCCCACTGGACACTTTTTGGTCAAGCTCTGGGAACATTCTGACATACCAGTGGTTAGGTAGGTATTATTGTATTAAGGTGAATTGGCGTTGACTGACATATTGCTTGCTCCTCCATCCAAGGCTAGAGATCTCTTCTCGACCCAGGGGGAGGGGGATCCTGGATGGGTCAACGCTGGTATGGCAATACAAGCCCTATACAAAACCCATGGGAAACCCAAAATCCAGGGGGGTCCTGACACCCTAATCCCCCAGGATCTTCACCCACGCCTCAAACATTCCACCTCACTAACTTGACAAACCAACTATACCGCCCGCCCTAAGAACACCCCCGCCTGGTTTGCACCACCACTGACCGTCGAGGCTGGGCTTTGGTGAGGCCGAGCTGGCAGACGAGGCGGTGTCGGCGGCCGGCGGGGTGACGGTGAGACCAGCTGAGGTGGTGGGCGTGGTCAGACTGGGCCAGACAGCCGCGGGGTACGGCAGCGCCGCCGCGTAAGGGTGGTAGAAGCCGTAGCCGGCGGCGCGGGCGAACTCGGCGGCGGCCCGCTCGGCGGCGCGGTTCCGCAGGATTCGGTTGATGCTGCTGACGCTGGGGGCGGTGTTGTTGGTGCAGACGCCTGCCGGGGGAGGCGCTGCAGTCAGGCTGGGTAGTAGGCTCCCGGATGAATGAAAGGACACTCTGCGTAGTGCACAGATGCTACGACGCAACAGCGGTGGCCCAAACTACACGAAAGTCACGGAATTGGTACACTAAAATCTTCTGAAACTTTTCGGTCATCGTGTTTTAATCTGGAACATTTAATGATGGAAGGAAACACCAAAATAAAGGTTTTGCTATGTTAACTTCTAACGTGGTCATAAATCAATCCACAGATAAGCATACCAAAAACCTGAATGCACACTCAGAAATAGCCGACAGGGGAGAGGGCGGTGCAATCGCGACTTTTAGACAGTTCTTCAGACGTCACCAGCAGCGACATAGTCGGGATATGAGGTCACAAGACGTCGCTGTCTTCGCCTGCAAAAGTCGCTTACTCAACAAAGGACAGCTCCAGGACCAGGAGACAGAATTACCGGGACAGGCCCTGCCCTCTTCCGTCAACAGGTCTACTGTTCGTCTGCACAGGACAACACCACGACCAGGAGACAGAATTCCGGGACCGGCCCTGTCCTTTGTGGTCTACTGTGTCTGCAGGCACACCACGCCGGAGACAAATTCCGGGACCGGGCCTGTCTCTTCGTCAACAGGTTCTGAGTCTGCACAGGACAACACCACGACCGGAGCGAATTCCGGGACCGGCCCTGTCCTTTCGTAAAGGTCTGTTAAACACACACCGAGACAGAGCTACCGGAACCCCCTCCCCCTCCTCCGTCTTCTGCTGTCGCCGGGGCTACTGGGCGTCCGGCTGTGACGACCCTGACGACATGGCTTGGACGTGCAGTCTCGGACACACTCAGCATCACTCAGCATTGGCCATTCAGCTGTTACCGTCCCCAGCAAACCGCATGCAAATCGGCACGTCCGCTGATGAAGAGAAGATCCGGGAGCCAGCACCTTCTCAGACTGCCTTTCTTCTGATTCCGTTGTCTCACAGCGGACACTGCCTTATGTACTGCGTGATAATGATGCCGTGACTGAAAGGATCTTCAGATCGTTGGTGTGTTTGACAAGTCCAGTCTCCCACGGAACACGGAAGCCTCGGAATTTATTTAATTCGGAGAGAGCCATCTCCAGGCAGTTTGATATGCTTCGCCTCGTGCCGTGTTCGAGGTGGTGTCCCCACTTTAAACCCGCAGAATTTTCACGTCTCTCTACATTTTGACGCAAGTATATGGCGCAAGGGTAGTCCGGACGCTTCTAAATAAAATAAAACTGCACAATTTAAGGATTTCGTTTTTACATTCCTCGACATTACCCTCGGACTAGTCGCAGATACCTTCCACAAGAAGGATATTATGACGATGGACATGCGATGGATGGATTAACGATGGACATCCGTCTCATGATCATTTTATTCGCTGCATTTTGGCTCTTTTGATACGTCCACAAGTTGAGGAATTTCGGAAACAAATTTTCAACAGTAATAAAAGCGAGAGAATGACTTTTCGAGCAGTTTTTTTATGAGATAGCGATTGGTCTAAGAACTACAGAAGCTTACCTGCTTCTAAACTTCGATCTATATGCAATTCATACTTTGAGTTAATGATGCGTTAATGATGAATACGCTGGAGAAGCGAGAAATTGTGTCATTCGTTATTTTATATAAGTATATAGATAGCCATTCGTAATTTTAGAAGGCATCATTAGAAGTGCAATAAGTGACTGGGATGCATTTCCAGAATCAATTGTACAGTATCCATCACTGGCAAGACAATCAATCAATCAATCGTAAGGCAAGACTCGACACCTGCTGGGTACCTCAGATGTGTGTACGTGCCTACCAAATTCATATCCAAGGTTGAACCCAAGACGAATACAGAGCTCAATGAGATTCATCCTACAAGGTACTGTCAGCCTGCTAGTACCGAATCACATCTTGCACAAGGTTGTGTTATGTTGTATTTCTCCATAAATATTCAGTACCAAAAGCTAGTCGAGTTTCCCTTTCCTGCTGCTTTTCTGCCATTCCAAACTAGTTCTAGTTTGAACACTCTCTAGTTGAAAATTTTACCTCTCCGTGCCGAGCTCCAAAAAAATCTCCGCGTACCAGTCTGACACTCAAAAAGTGGTGAATACATGGGGGCTACGAGTGGAACGTCGCCAGCCGCCGCATGCACTTTCTTCTTGTAAAAAGCATCGGCATCAAAGGTCACCCTTTGTGCGCCTGGGGTTGTGCTCTGTTATGAAAACCGCAGCACAGAACGAGTGCGTCGCCGCGTCACTTTTTGTTGCGCATGCTAAAAACCCATGAGACAATAGCCATTAGAAATGAGGAGCGAAAAACGGCGTGCGTGAAACCGGAGAGATTAGATGGTCATAACGCCTCGCTGAGGGACTGTTACGGAGTCTGTCAGCCCGAAGAGGGTGCATCGTCTACATAACCCCGGTGTCGAGGGCGCGGCCCGGGCGCATCGTCTACATAACCCCCGGTCCAGTCACGAGCAAGGGCGACAGCGCGCCCCTCGCAAAATCGGCTCAGGAGTTATTGAGTCCGTAATTCCAAAATGGGCCTCTTTAATTCAACGGAGACTTGATTGTAATCCTTCTGCTGACGGCTAAAAAATATACTGAAAAGCCGATTATTCAATGCAGCGAGATTAACACGCGCATTGACGGGGGTCTGAGCCACCTTCGCTTTGACGGGAGGAGGGCGGGTACCCGCCCCCTAAGATCTCGAGAACCATGGTAGGTAGAGAAAAACGGTAAACGGTGTTTCGTAGTTCATCCACTTCTCCATCGAAGATACTTGTACCATTTTTTCTCAGTTCACATTTAAGGTCACGAGAGGTCAAAACATACCGTCATAGGGATAACATGTAAATTAAGGTTTTCGGACATTACATCTGAACAAGTAAAGATAGAGCAAAACTACTTAAACTATATGAATCCTCGCAGCAAGCCGAATCGAACGATATATAATTTGACCTTGCTAGATTAAATCAAAGATTTGACCTGACCTGAGGTCAGGTCAACGTCAAATTATATAAAATGCATATCATTAGAACTGCAAGGACAAGGCGAGTCTAATGCAGCTAAAATAAACGCTCTATCGCCATCTGTTACTGAGTTATTTAGTAAAAAAGCATTTTTCCCATGTATTTTTAAAGGAGAGGTCATGCCGCGTACCTGACGTCAAATCATCGATATAAAAAAATACCGGAACATATCTTAGAGAACTGGGTAGGCCCATTATGTGATATGAGTTTCAATCGGATAATTTCACCCTGTTCTGACTTATGCTATCTTAAACTTTTTTTAGGTTAGGTCACTTGACCTGTACTGGTGACCTGACCTGAGATGACCTAACCTTAAAATTTTCACAGAAGCTGTAAAAATGATGAGGAAAAAGGTATGCCAAGTATGGTGGCGCTACGCGCCGCCGTTTTTCTGCTATCTCCGAAAAAGCCGAGGGGGCGGATACCCGCCTCCCGTCAATGCGCGTGTTAAACTCTGCAGGATTTAAGGTGCAAGTCTTTAATTCAGTTTTTTTCGTGATTGAGTTTTAGCAATGAAAAGAAAACTTATGCAAATAACAGCTTCAAAGAAAATGTGTTTTAGTTAATGACGAGAAAGTTGCTGCACGTCAACTAAACCTGCACTGAACGCAGTCAACTACGTGACGTTCACAGCGCCGGCGTTTCTCACTGCGCTGGGTGGCTGGCCAGATGACCGCTCTCGGAGAGACCACTGTTATTGTCCACGCCCGAAAATTGGTCCTGGCGCCGGAGTAAAAACCTACCCTATCGACTGTCAATAAGGCTGTGGGTTCCAGCGGCCAGCCCCGCTCAATTACTCTTCCATTGTTCAACTCTGCCCTCGCCATCAGATAGGGGGCGCGACTATTCGAATTCCAGCACATCATTTATTTGGGACTTATCAAAGTCGTTGTGATCCATCTCGATATGAACCATTACATTAGTGAGCCTGTTAAGGGAAAGGTAGGTCAGTGACGAGAGCTACGTAGAAGAAGGCATCAGGAGCAATCTTGTAAGCACATCGAGCCCCAGCGCCAGGCTCCGATAATGGATAGGAACCGCGCTTGGGCTGTCTGACACGCATGCGAGGGTTTTTGTGTTCACCTTCGTCTAAGCCCACACAATGGTTAGGAGATTCTGTAGAGCAGAGTTGGTCTCCGAGGAGGAGAAAAGGGGAAGGGTTGGAAAAGTGTGATAGAGATAGATAGAGAGAGAGAGAGAGGGGAGAGAGAGAGAGGGGACGTAATTCAATTGTTTTGCTGCCGCAAATATGCACGCTGAATTTCAACATAATTGAGCCGTTAGCTTCTGAGATATCGAAGAGGAGGTACTCAAAAGATAGCCAGCTTAGATCAGCCGAAATATATGTTGTAAGTTTCCATCACCTTGGGATTCATAGTTTCGGAATTATAGGGTGGGGGTGAAATCTGCCCGCCATTTTCTCGTACACCTGTGCGTGAGCATTTTAACTTAACATAAAACTGACCCTCATCTCTTAACTCACAACATTTGTGCTTTTTGCACATCAAGTCTCGGTCTATTCAGATTGGCCAAAGCCGAGTTATGACGCGATACGTGACGGAATTGTGCTGATTTGACAAGTCCCTCCTTTAACACGAGCCAAGAGCTCCGCCAGAAGCTCACTTATCCCTGGTGTGTTTAGTCAGTAGTTGAACTGATCAGCCCATAACATGGTGAAGACTCCGTTAAGATACGTTCCACCATTCCGAATAGGTGAGCTTTTCGCTAGTGTGACGGTCGGACCGTGCCGTACCGTGTCGCTCAAATGTGAAATTGTATCCATGGTAAGGAGAGCCTCGCGGGCGCTTCGTGCCTGCTCGGTAATTTACATATAGTGGGTCTCTATGAGTCTAGCGAATTTAACTCAAACCTTCGTGAACACACGGTCGTAAATTGTACACGTATATATGCTGTTTGAATTGCATGACATTGTTCATTCTTTAGGCTAGCATCTTGAAAATCTGCATAAATGCCTCAGTTATACCTATGAACGTCCTGACATTTTCCAATTCACTTCGGTCCTCAATTTTTGTTTTTATAGAAAAAACGTTCGGTGTGCTCTATGACCCTGTGTCCCTCCACGAAACTGTTTATGAGTTTTGAGCAATCCAGAGTTTCATGATCTGGTTGAATGAGCATGGATATGCTTGGTAAGTTCAAACGTCTGGACACTAGAGTGACGGGACACTCCTCAGGCAGGTCTCTTCTTCCAGGCTCTCCTTCCATCCCTGGATACCGCAAAAATACGCGGGTATTTTTGAGATAACTAGCTGAGTTTTATGACAAGGAAACAAAGCAAGCCTGAGTCATTGGCCACCGACCAATCAAGAGGATAACGGCCTCCTTCATCGTTTAGCCGACTCATAAAGTCATTACGCTGAGCGCCTCTGACGTTAAACTCGGTCCAATTACATCCGAGTGTCCGCTCTCCTCGGCTCTGCGGTTGCCAGTGCATCGGGCGCCTGACCAGCACACACTCAGCACGCGTTCGAGTGGCCGCCGGCTCAGCGGCACGGGCTGCCGTAACCACTGCGGCCCAGAGGAGCCCGCTCAAGTGGCCAGCACTTGCCGGACCCCCGCGGCGGACGGACACGCCGCCGCTGGCGTCGGCAGCCGGCACTCATCCGCGCTCTCAGAGGCACTCCACACCCGGTGTCATTACTGGTGCCGGTGGTGGCGCGCCGGCTCATCACGCCATTTGTCTCGTTAATGACGCCCCGTGCCGGCGCGGGAAGGAGAGAGGGGTGAGCTGCGCCGCAGCGGCCGCAGGCAGAGCGAGGAGCTGCTGTGTAGCTGCGGTCGAACTCAGAGTGTTGAGGGTGACTGGTGAGCTCTGCTGTAAAAAAGGCGACTGGACCCGGGGTGACAGTGCTGTTATACGATAGAACGTCACGAGCTTAGGTACTGATATAGTCACTGCTCCGTTGGCTTTGAAACATCAGATCAGCCTAGCTCCTCGTTAAATTCCTACCAGCTATTGGAAGATGCTCCGTGCGTCTCAACTTCTGAAGCTAACAGAGCATCATAGTTTTGCTCCGTTCGAAAGGCATGCGAGCTATTTTCAAAATTAGAACAGGTCCACAGTAGGTAAAACCCCAGAAATAGGCCAGAGCCTGACAGAGACAAGAAGTAAACCAGATAGAATCAGCCAGTCTGTCCGGTGGGAAAGTGTGCTTAGTCGGGTTCACCCGCGTGCACGCTTGTAACAACTCGACCTAAATATGTTTGGTGGAAATACACCAAGAGGCTCTTACGTCCTCCCGAAATCAGCACCACACTATCGAAACCCGGAGCCAGTTCCAGCCGCAGAACTGACCACCAGCCGTCACAGCACCGCTCCTCACGCCGTCGGCTGGCTGGCGAGTTAGGCTCGGCGTGACCAGAGCCACACATTAGTCACCGGACGGGACAGGCCAGCACTCGCCGCTCAGCCGCGCCGTCCCACCACATACCGCTGTCAGCCGCGCCCGCCGGCCGCCGCTCCCGTCGTGCGCGACACCACGCGACGCGCGCGACGCGGCGCGCTTGCAGGCGGCCGCGATTGGCCGCCATCGGGCGCGCGCGGCGCGGTGGGGCTCGTGCTCCGACAGCGGCGGTGACTGTTCAGCCATGACGACCAGGTCGGCCGCACTGGAATGGGTGAGCGGTGTGGGCAGCGGCGGCGCGGCTGCCGCGGCCGTGCCATTGTCGGTCGGTGACGAGGCTGATCTGTCGACACTGGCCGACACCGCCCCCCGTCCCCCTCCCCCCGCCACACTCGACCGGCGGTGGCTGCTGAGGAGACGGTGGCTGCAGAGCCGGCGATGGAATGTAGCTGAGGATCCGCCCGCCGGCCGCGTGACCGGTGTTGAAAGACGAGGGCCGCTTAAGTGGACGCCGATGGCGCACCGGCGACGGCCGAGTAACGTGCGCTTTTCCGGGTTGGGATACATGCTTAATATCAAGGAGAGCTAACCGCAGAATGATTTACGAGAACGGAGAAATAGCTACAGCTTCGAGCAGGAGAAGAGTTAGCCGTGGACACAATTTTAGAATGTACCATCGTTCATTAGCGGTTTAAAGCCAAGCTTATACTTTTCTTCAACGATAATTCAAGCCAAACTTTAAGCAGATCGAGGCTGAGACAAAGCCACCGATGGTCATTAGCAACATGGGCGTAGCCACCACCAGGGACACTAGGGACAGTGTCCCTACAAGTTTGGAGACCCCCGAAAACTTGTAGGGAATGTCCCTACAAGTTTTGAAGACTGGGAAAAGATATGGCAACCGCAATATGTTAATTTTCCAATACATATTCCAATGGTACCTACCTGCTTCTCGCGTATGCAAATCCGGACAGCTTCATTCGTCCCAAAGATATTAAAAATAGTGATTTTATAACCTTTGAATTTACTTCTTACCAATTTCCCAAATCTGTCCCCCATTTCTGTACCCTATTAAAGTTAGGTGTGATGTTAACCCGCGCTCCAACGGGGGTCCGGCGCCACCTTCGCCCCACGGGGGACATCGATGACCCCTCTAACTCCGAAAATATTGGGGCTAGCGCAAATCTGCAAAGTACAGCGGGAAGCTCTTGAGAATTCAGCAAGGTTATAACTTAGATGTGTTTAAGCGCTCTAGATGTGTTTGAAAACCCTTTGGTTGCTCCAGGGGCACGAAAAATGATGACGCGAAGCGCTGCCAAGCTCAATAGCGGGCCGAAAAGTTTAAGCTATACACCCTGACGTAGCCTAATGAATTGCGTCTCTAAGGTAAGAGTATGAACTTAAAAAGTTGATTAGGAAAAACATGACAGTAAAATATATAAGCAAATGTTTTTTGTCCGTTTTGCCCCAACCCTGGGGCATAATGGTTTTCAGCAAGGGGCAAAACGGACAGAATGACCTGCTGTCATCGGACTTTGCCCGGCCACCCCCAAATATATATAAATCCACATCCCTGACAGCCCTGGTAATATGGCAAAAAAACATATTTTCGTTAAAGCGTCAACATCTATTATGAAAATTCTAACCTGCTTTCATTTTGGCACAAGACTGCCCCCCAACCTGGACCTGCCCCTGCCTTGTTTTCTCGCTGTTTCTTTGACCTTACAACAATAGCAAACTACATAGCACATCATCATAAGTGATTGGGGTTACCGGACCATCAAAGACCATTTTACACCATTAGTCAATTTTGCCCCTTCCGTTCTGCCCCACAGCTACTCCGATTCAAGTTTTTACGTGTCGGAAAAAATGGCAGGTTTTGAGATTTGAAATTACCCTTATCCTAAGCCAACACTGCCACTTATTCAGCCATATCACCATCAGAACTGAATTCAGTTGGTCACTCGAAAAAACGAAGATTTAAAAGTTGCAAATATCGTAATACTTACAGAAAATCCTCTCTAGCCAGCCCACGTCGAAATGATGCCGCTAACTGACTATATACACGCTATATTCTGACGTCCTTTGTCTAAAGCAGTAGCTCATCTTCTAAAATATAGATGGAAACGACAGTAACATACCGAAATAGCTAAAATCCGTTTTGCCCCAAAGTCCGTTTTGCCCCAGTCTCCCCTACTTATCATTACTACTTTTATTGACATACAAATACATTACAGAAATAGCGTTAAGTTTGGTGCAAAACCGCGGTGGGCTTAAGCCTTGGCGGCGCTCTCATGATAATTTTAATAAACCCATGTATTCATTCATACACGTTCAAAAGAAACAAATCAACTAACCAAACATCTAAAGCATGCGTTCAATATAAAATAGTTCAGGACCAGCCGATTTCATGGCGCTCCTCCGATGCCGACAGCCATGGGCAGAAGCCTGTCGGACGCGCCCACCAACAGGCCGGCACACGCGATCGCGCCAGCCGGCGTCCTGTTACCGCTCCGCAAATCTCAAGATAATCGTCTTGTTTTGCTAAGAAGGTTATGAAGTACTTTGAGCACTGCTCGTGTGAGCCGGTGAGAAAGGCTTCCTGAATGGGCGAGAATGTTAAGTAGACGTTTTACTTTTATTCTCAACGTCTCGGTGCTGGGATCTGATAGTAATCAAGGCCGAGACAGGCAGCTAGGTTTATCTCCATACCTCTTAAACACGTAAATGGCCGCATTCAGATGCTTTCCCAATCCAACGTACAGTTTGTGCTCGCTTTAACACGCGCATTGACGGGGGCGAGGGGGTTGGGTACCCGCCCCCGTCGGGTTTTTTTGGAGATAACATAAAAAAGGCACGCGCCACCGTACTTGGTATACCTTTTCTCTGATCATTTTTACAACTTTTGTCAAAATTTTAAGGTTAGGTCACTCTGGTCAGGTCACCAGTACAGGTCAAGTGACCTGACCTAAAAAAGTTTAAAGGGAATGTGGCACCTTCATAACGTGATTTTAACTGAGGTAGCCAGGTTGTAAAGCAAGTCGAAAAACCCGGTACTCCATATATCATTTGTCTTGGAACTCGATATTTCCGTAGAAAAAGCTAAAACCTACCTGACACCAGGCCCCTCATCAGCCCCCCGCCGGGCGGCCATTGTTGTGAGCTGCTGGTGTGACGACATATGCTGACGTCACGATGAGCATCAGCCAATCGAAGCCCTTGAAGCTTTTCAAGTATGATAGTAGTTGCCAGATCGTAACATCATCCACATTCTGATATTTATTTGTTTTTCTAGAGGAGTATGTTAAAAATCAAAATATTGAGCTTATTGTACATTTTTCAGAGACATCATGAGTGGTTTCATTATTTTCGGCCAAAATTACGCCTAATTGCACTAAATTCCAGGATTCGACCAAGGCGCCACATTCCCTTTAAGATAACATAATCTGGATTAGGTAAACGTATCCTATTGCAACTCATACCACATAATGAGCCCACCGAGCTGTCTAAAATATGTTCTGGTATTTTCTATATCGATGGCCTAAGGTCAGGTACGAGGCTTGACCTCTTCCTTGGAAATACTTGGGAAAAGTGGTTTTAATTAAATAATTTGTCATACCTAGATAGTGACAGAGTGGTTATTTTAGCTTCAGTAAATTGGCATTGTCTTTGCGGTCCTAAATATGTGCTTTTTGACCTTATTTGACCTTTAAATGACCTCAGGTCAGGTCCAATGACATATTGGACCTGATGTCATTGGACCTGATTTGACCTAGCAAGGCCATGTTATATATCATTGGATTCGGCTTGCTGCGATGATTTTTATGCTTCAAATTGTTTGATCTATCTTTACTTGTTCAGTTGTAATGGCCGAAAGCCTTCATTTACATGCTATCCCTATGACGGCATGTTTTGACCTCTAGTGACCTTAAATGTGGCCTGAAAAAATAGTGCAAATATTTTCGATAGAGAGGCGGATAAGCTACTAAACGTCGTTTACCATTTTCGCTATCTAGCATGGTTCTCGAGATCTTAGGAGGGGCTGGTACCTGTCCTCCCCCGTCAAAGCGAAGGTGGATCAGACCCCCGTCAAAGCACGTGTTAAAGGGAATGTGGCACATTCATAACGTGATTTTAACGGATATAGCCAAGTTTTAAAGCAAGTCAGAAGATCCGGTACTCAATATATAATGTGTCTTGGAAATCAAGAATTTCGTAGAAAAAGCTAAGACTTACCTGAAATGTACCCCTCATGTACCCTTAGCAGCAGGCCACAGTTCTCATGGCTGTTGGTGTGACGACATATGCTGACGTCATGGTGAGTATCAGCCAGTCGAAACCCTTGAAGCGTATTAAATATGGTAGTGGTTGCCAGATCATGACATCATCCACAGGCAGATATTTCTTTCTTTCCCTAGAGGAGCGTTTAAAAAATAATATTGAGCTTATTGTACATTTTTCAGAGAAATCATGGACGTCTCCTTGATTTTCGGCAAACAATACCCACAATAACAATACATTCCACGATTCAACCAAGGTGCCACATTCCCTTTAAGTATTCAATTTATACTGGCCTAAATTCGTGTAAAAATGTAAAAAGGGGACGGCCGGCTAGCTCCCACATGACATTTGGCCCCTATTAAAATTTTCCGTCGGATACCTAATCAGGAGGCAGGATGTGTCCCTACAAGTTCAGAAAGTATGGCTACGCCAATGATTAGCAAAGTAGGAAAGGGGTGCGCCGCTCACTTTTCACCAGAAAATCGATGTTGAGATAATCTTGCTAATTACTGCACCTTCGTGGAAAAAACATTATACATAAACTCAGGCATAATGCAGTGATATGGGAATAACTTTCAATATGGTAGATTCCATCTTCAATGGAATACATAATTTTTCGACTTTGCGCGACACCAAAATATTCACCGATTTTGTTAACAAGCTACCAAGGCACTATAAATGGAGGCACTATGAAGGAGGGAACTGTAGCTTTTTAAATTGTAGCCTCTAGGTGACGGGGAAACTTAATCATTCCCTCCTTTATTTCGCCTCAATTTTCTGTGCATACATTATCTGGCTCCCTTGAAAAATCTCTGGCTAGCATGATGTCCTCCATCATGATGCGTATTATTTTGCGTTCTTGCGTTTTAGTGATGGTGGTCTCGGTACCGCTCCCGGGACCCGTCAAGAGCTGACAATCTAGTGTCTTACATACTCATTCTGCATGATATCGCTGTCACTAAGCGACACAGTGAGCAGTGCAATGCGGTGCACGTTAAAATAGCCCGACTTTTATATCATCATCACCGTACCACCCCGTTGATGATCGCATTTGGCCTGCTACCAGCACCAATTAGCCTATATGACTCAGTAGGTCACAAGCAGCTTCGTTTCGAAACACGAGCTGCTCTCCGAGACGCATTGTACGGCGCCCGTAGAGATGTTACCAAACAGTGTTGTGAGCCTTTTTAAGGCACGCCTCGCCGCCAAACACGGGCGTCAGGGTTACGACACGCTGCACTCGGGAGCGTCGGGGCCCCGCCGCCGTGTGCCGCCTCCATCCGCCCCGCCGTCACAGGCGGGCCCTGGACTCCCTGGACATGAAAGGTGGAACTGGAATATCATAAAAACACTCCTCCGGCTTAGTCTGCATACCTGGACCTGCTGGTACAACTGGGTCAAGGCATCAACTTGGATTAAAGATGTGCAAATATTAAGGCCAGTCATTTAGTGGTTTTGGTTTCCGAGGTTTCTTGATCGGTGCGATGGCTTTTTGTGGTGCCATGGACTCCTTCAAGACGGAAATATCTTCTTTCTAGATTTTCAGGGGACTGCACCAGTGTTTAATATGACAGAAGCGTTGCACCTCTCTATCTTTCCGACCGAACATAGGGACAGGGGGACATAGGTTTCCACCGCTGGGTCCGACCCACCTCCCCTCCACCCTGACTAAAAAATGCGTAGCGGCCACCTACAGCCGTATAAGACACGCATTTGACATTCCCCTCAACTGTTGCAAAGTGCGTGTAATAGCTGCAACACGCAGCATAGTGTCCGATCATTTCAAGAAAAGTACATGGTAGACAATTAGCAGAGTCGTTATCAGCCATGAAGCATGCACGTCAATGCATGGTCACGTGTTAACACTGCGTGCTGTCCAAGGATCATGCCACTACCCAGAACTCCTCCATGTTACCTGAAGGTGAAGCCAGTAGCTTCGGGCGTGCGCGAGAATGCCCCGACTAAGCGGCCTGGGAGCGCAGTTAACGCATGAACAGTCGAAGAGTGAAGGTACAAAGAACACGCTTTAAGGTCGGAGGATTACGGCTGGAGTCGGTAGCAGTGGAGAGCCCGGTTTTAAGAAGGATACCATGGACTTTTCAATCCATTCCCTTACAGTCAAAGCCATAGGGTTAGTGTTCAAATTCAGCATCCAAGGGAGGGGGCACGGTGCCCTGTTGCCCTGTCCTCCCATCCCCAGCGCTCCACCGCCTCCATTCCTAAATGATAACAGTGGGAAGGAGCATGCTAGACTGCTTAGCCACTGCTTGCCAGGCATGCTACACGTTTAGCCGCAAAATCGTCAGTACAAGCTTAAATCAGTTACCCAACCCTCTTAACATCACCATATGCAAGGAGAAGATCCGTCCCTTCCAGCACCCGTAAGCGATAGTCTTGCTTGAAAAATTAGTATCCGCTTATGTCAGGCCAATCCTAAGTCCAGCATCAGTACACTTTAATAAATGCCAAACACAATTCATTGATGCTATTTGGCAGCAGTCTGTCCGAGAGCTCAGAGCCAGGACTATGGCTGCTACTCACCGTCGGCGACCAGCTTCTCTCTGATCTCCCAGGCGAAGATGGTGGGGTTCTCCCGTTTGTACTGTTCGATCTTGTTGACCACCTGCGGTGTGGCCACCTTGGGCTTGCTGCCGCCGATGACGCCAGGAGGTCGCAGAGAGCCACCTGCGGGCGCACGCGGGTCGATCAGTCACCTCCAGTCTCAGAGGTGCACTGGGGCTCAAGGAAAACAGACCAGAGCGCTTTCAGATTCGACGAGAAGGGTGCGCTTTTTAAACGTATCGTTGCGTGATCTGCGAGACTTTTAAAATGAGATGATTGACTAGAGTGAGACAAGTCTTTGACTGAACCTGTCTAAGCAGAAGACGTCGTGTTTGCCGCCTGAATAAGGCAAACCATGCCTAGCGATGAGGACTGCGATTAAAACAAATGTGGTTCGAAATAAAATGCGAGCTTCACGACGAAATCTTCATCATCAACTGAGAATTTAGGGCCATGGATATTCTTAGAAAAAGAGTAATCTTGAGTCTAGGCTCTTTTATTTTAAGCTCTAGGAGCAGCAGTGGCATCGGTATCCTTTCCACTTCTCCACTGCATGACATTGAAATCTCACAGTACAAAAATATCTGAGCGAAGAGGAAAGGGGTCTCGATAAGTCATGGACAATTAAAAGAACATCATTAATTTCATGACCAGCCTCTAGCTAACGTGCATATTTACTTTCAGTGTGGTTCAGTTTTTATATGAGAATTATGCATGCAGGAGTATTATCACGCACTGATAAAATAGTATTGAGACGGATTTTGCCGGTGGAATTTACCGGTGGAATTGCAGATGGAATACCTCGCAAACAGAATACTACTCCTCTCAAAAATGAAGAATTTGGAATACGTCTTACGTATTATGTATTTTTGTAAAGACTTTGAACTTTTTTAATTTGGTTGACTGACGATTTCTTAGTGAAAACCGAGGCGTGTCTCCTGCATTCCCTTTCGACGCCCATGAGAGAATATATCTATGCTTATTTATAACGAAAACATCAATTCCATATAAACATAGAACTTTCCACATATTTTCTGCGAATGAAACAAAAATGTATTTCCAATGTATGAAATAGGAATATATGAATTCCTCCTGTAGCTCCAAGGGGCATCTTGACGCCCAGAATGTAACGATACTTGAAATTTAGCCAATTCTTCCGACTATTCTGGGTGGACACTATTGAGTTCCGACTCTTCTAATTGGAGGATCTCTCCGGACCTAGTTTGTATGCAGCAGACTGGGCCGTGCTCGGTGTGGAGTACCGACGCTGTACCCTGTACTCTGCCCCTGGCCAGGCGGCGCAGGAATGCAGGCACTCCAGTGCAGCGGAGTGGTTACAGCGCCTGTTGAAGGAGCCGGGTGCACCTCTGAGGAGCCCTGCTACAGTCCTGGCTGTTTGCAAGCGTTGAGAGAAAGCAAACACACCTGAATGCTGATGGATTTCGGCTCCGCCGTCCGCTTCTGTGCAGCTCTCAGATTCAGCAGCAGAGCGAGCAATCTAAAAGCGGTATTCCCGAGAAGGAACTGAAAAGCACGAATGGAGATACTAAGGAAGGTGGGATGGGCTGCCCGCTAGTTAACCAGGTATCTACACGTGGACTCACTGAGCAGTTTAGTGACGGCCGTTTGCTGGCTGAGCATTTGCTGCGCCAGGTCGTAGGGCCGCATCCCATATCGACCGAGCTCCAGCAGACGCGCCGGCGACATCTGCGGCATCTGCGACATCTGCGACATCTGCGACATCTGGGACATCTGGGAGAGGCCGTGCGAACTGTAGAGCTCCCGAAGCTGCGGTGGTATTGTACCTGAGGGAAAAACAAAAGATTTAGGTGGCGTGCCATGATATGTTGCAGCAGCAAGCACATATATATATATATATATATATATATATTATAATATAATATATATATATATATTATATATACTTATCTACAACTCGGTCCCCTGTAGGTAATGGTTCTCCAGCTGAAACCTAAAACTATTTTCATCATGCCGTGCAAGTGTTTAAATATTTGAGCTTATAGAGCTGCTCTCTGAACAAGATACATAGATATACTGGTGTGCATAAACAACTTCTCACTGCTTCTTGCACGCTACGCTAGTTCTATGTACCCTTTTGTAAAAAGAACCTTAGCCTGGACCGGTATTGTTATGGCCTCGCAAGGGCAACGGGCTTAATACAGAAAATGCGATAAAGAAAATGGTTGCCTTCCAAGCGTTTTCAAAAGTTGTCTCAGTATGTATGTGAAGTTAAACGATTAAAAAGATGGTACGCTGAGCTATAACTGCCTGTGAGATCTGCCGTACTGCACTGCATCGGCCTTAACTGTGGGGACAATCCTTAGGATTGATCAGATGTCATTGTAGATGGTCAGAAAATAACGAATGTATTGTCAAAATTACTAAGTTTTTTTATAAAAGTATGTACTTCAGCCCTCATTTTAATGTTCATGACTTCTTAAATCCTCATTTTGCATCAAGTCTTATTCGTTACGTCCAAGAACATAGTTTTTTATGTTTTCATGCATTCTACTTTTGCATTTTTCGCCTTTTTTTAGCTAGAAATGTACGAAACACACCCGTAAACCATCGATCGTGGCCGGTCAACATGTTTCATTGGCTCAAAGTGCATGCAAATTTTCCTCTATTTTCGACACTCTTTTCTCCTGGCGAGACCTCGTTTTTGCTGTCATTTGTTTTTATGTTTGCATCTCTTGCTTTAAGCAACAGATTGGAAAGACCTTTCCTCTCATTAATCTCAGTGAAAGAAAGAATATAAAATAAAGAAGGCATACAAATGCGACTGGTGCTTGAGTGTTTTCAGGCCCTGGGATAGGGGACACATGGCCCCGTGGATAGTATCTCTCTCTTTAGAGCCACGAATCTCGGATTCAAATCCCGAGCGAGGCCCTGGATAAGTTGATCTCATTCACCCAATCCCTCCCAACAGGGTGGAGTTGACAATATCGTATAACCTTGGCAGTCGTGTGTCGTTAAACCCAAACAATTATTATTGGGCCCAGGTGCAAAATTTGCAAACGAAAAGGTCGTTTATTTAGTACCCGCCCTGTTTCACTGTGGACTGAGGATGCCACACAGAATACCAGCTTGCTTCTGGTAGGCTCACTGTTACCATATAGTAGGGAGGATATCCTCTTCGCATTGTTGCAAAGTAAAACGAGCATCACACTTGATATTCAGAACTGGCACAGGTGTTCAAAAATGATCCGTGCATACAGCAAACAATGTTGCAATTGTCAATTGCACTTGACTATTGCAACATTGCTACTAATGAGTACAATACTAAAATGCAAATACTAGTATTGTTGCAAATGAGAACCAGTAGTGATACTCATTTGCTTGGCGTATGTCAGGAGGGAAACCAAAATAAAGTATTCTGAGGATAAGGTCTCTGCCATTTTTGAAGCAGCACTGAACAAACACAACATATCTATACCAAAAAGATCTGCATTTTATCTTGGGCCACTTCTTTGGCAATAACCGTAAACCCGATTTAACCATGCTTTAGGAATTAAAACGCCTTTAATTTGCATATTCCCATCAGACAAAACGCGCTCTTTTAGGAACAATCAGCAATACGTGATCACCAGCCGCACTTTGGCTGTACCGGCGGGTGCAGTTATGGGAATTGGTCTGTTCGACATTGGCTGATATGCTGGCGTCTGATTCGCTGGCGATAGCCATCTAGCCTGTCATCAGCTCAGGCAGGGCGGCAGACGTCCAGAGCTACAAAAGGTACCGCCAGCGCCGAACGGACACGCATTTAGCGGCCAGACACCCGCCGCACAGATGTGGCGCAGGAGATGGCGCCCGCCGCACAGATGTGGCGCAGGAGACGGCGCCCGCGCCAGATGTGGCGCAGGAGATGGCGCCCGCCGCACAGATGTGGCGCAGGAGATGGCGCCCACCGCACAGATGTGGCGCAGGAGACGGCACCTGCACAAGCACAGATGTGGCGCAGGAGACGGCGCCCGCACAAGCACAGATGTGGCGCAGGAGACGGCACCCGCACAAGCACAGATGTGGCGTAGGAGACGGCGCCCGAACAAGCACAGATGGGGAGCAGGAGACGGCACTCGCCGCACAGATGTGGCGCAGGAGACGGCATCCGCAGAAGTAGCGTCACGGAGGATTCCTGATGTAAGTGTAAGGGAATCAGAACAGAGCGGCTCCACAAAGTTGGAATCTTCATCTGCAGCTCCTTCCCATGGGATGGGGACAGTGAAGGGTTTAGTAGACCTGCCAGCTCTTCATGTGAGACCAGCCAACACAAACACTAGAGGCAACAATCAAAGATTTGTTAGACCGATGTGCTACGTAAATTCATACAAAGACTCATTCTACCCTGCAGTGATCGCCTCATGGAACCAGCTGCCTCAGTCTCTTGTGGACTCTGGAAGCTTAGAAATAATTTAAACGTGGCCTTGAATTGTTTAAGATGAATTAAGATTCGAACCCTAGCAAAATTATGAGTATTGTCTTAAAATTGTATCAGTTTGTTGTGACATTCACCATCACTCATCGAATGTTGTGCATATCATTTCTCTGTGCGAAAATGTTCGTAAGAGACAGGCACAATAAAGGGAGAGAGAGAGAGAGAGAGAGAGAGAGAGAGAGAGAGAGAGTGACCCGCTGGGACTTCCATTCGGGGATCTTACAACACAAATAATTCGTGAACCTCCCAGTCGGTGGCATGGCGGACATAGTCCCGGCTATACTCCTGGATGTAGTCTTGTGGGGGGGCGGGGGGAGGAGAGGGGTGGAGTAGGGGTTGAATAAAAAACGGGAATATCCCGCGACCGCGTGAGTCCCCAGAAGGCGTCTGTGGATGCCTGCTGACTGCCCCTCTCCCCTTGGCTGCACCTTGGTGAGCTACACACAAGGAAGTTGTCTCAGGGGCAGGTGCTTCTCCTAGTTTCTGATTGATTTCCTTGGAGAGAAGTCATGACTAGTATTTGGGAGTTAACATCACAAACTTGAACATGAACTTCAGATAGCTTTGAGCAAAGAAATTTGTGACCACCGCGAGAAAGGAGAAAATCATGATAAAACAGAAATTGTTATCGATGCTGCCATGCTTGCACTCAATCCCTGGATTGGTCTTTGTTGCAAATGACAATGTAGATGTTTAAGCAAAAATCGAATGATGTGCGTGACAAATGCATACGGTGGTTTCCACGCCCAGCTCTGCACAGTTGGGTGGACCGCGCTGTGCAACTGCTGCAACTCATCTTTGTGATTTTTGGCAAAGCTTTTACTCGATGCTTGGGCATGGCCTGTCCAAACTACCACTAATTGTCCATGTCATGTTAAATCCAGCAGCAAGTGGGAAGCCAAAGAACGTTTTGTTATCAAAATGGCCCCAGCCAATTGCCATATTACGACCAATGGGATACAATGCTTGGGCTAATGTCTGGTATTGAAGATTCGCCCTGAATGGCAACGATATTCATTCCATTTTCTTCTCTCTGTCATCAAACGAGCTTTTGATTGCCTAGAAAGCGCAGATTAAACTACTTACCTACATTGATAAGCGATGGCTACGGTCAAATCACAGTCATGCGATTGTCAACATTGAACGCTCCATCTAACTAGTCAAATCGGCCTGAGCTAGAAAATCCTAGCACACTCAATTCGCCATTGTCTCAGCAATGGCGGGCAATCAAAGACGCGGTGTCGGGCGCATCCGGCAGCCCTCAGGCGCTGTGACGGTGTGACGCTGTGACGGTGTGACAGCGGTTACGGCGTCGCCCCGGCGCGACCAGTCACGCTTTCTGAAATGTGGACAAAGTGGCGCCCATCGCCACACCGACCGTTCACAACAATAGGCTGTCGCGACCCCATCAGAGATGAACCTCTCACCCCGGCCGATGTCGCAGCAGGATTTGCCCACGCCTGCGTACTCTAACCCTATCCTTTATACTTCTAGTTTGATGTAAATAAATTGTTGTTGTCTATCGCTTTGAAGCTTTTAGACACTTCGTACCATGACAGTGGTTCCATTTGCAACTAGAGCTAACAAAATAAAAGTAACTGTGACATATTTATGTTTAGAATCAGAGCATGTTAGGATAGTTTCATAAAAATATTCATTTATGAGCGCAGTAATGTTAGAAGTCCGTGTTTCCGGTTGGAAACAGCACCCCAGCGGACCACCGCGATAAACGTCAAAACCCGCTGACCCGTGATAATACCTTAGCAATCATACCGCTGTTTTAGGTGTGGTTTTGTTGTAAATCGTACAAATGAAACAGGAGTTTGCACATCGTGAGTGCGCCTAATCCAGCAAACTTCCATTTACTCACCCATGGTTAAAGTCATTCCATCACCCAGATACGTCACAGCATTAGTGCAACACTGGTGCGGACGACATGCCGAGTTTGCACGCCTGTGGGCGAGAACGTCGCTACGGAATTTGTGTGTGTTGGGGGGGGCACTGACAGACCTAGTGATGGCAGACGATGTCAACTTTGGCATAAGTTCAGTCGGCTAGATTCACTCCTGAAGCAAAAATGGAGACTCTTGAAACAGCTCCAGAAATCATTATCATCCTTATATTGAAAATTTCAAACAATTTCTGCTAAAATTCCGTATGAAACAAGTATAGCCTTAGAAAGCATTGGGGGAAGGGATCCAGCCCACCAAGGCTCCACCGGGGTGACACCTCTGTGTATGGGTGATAGAAGCTCCTGCGTTGGTCACGCGATGGGTTTTGTCGTGCATTAGAAACATTTCATTGCAGTATGATCCCTGTCTCATAGATATTATTTGAGTGAGTTTCAACTGAACATTGATTTACGATTTAAACAAGCTTTAACTATAGCTGAGTTTTCACTTTTCGCTTGGTATTTCTCCTTGCATTTCACGTAAGTTCTAACTTTCGGAACATGAGAAACACGGATCTATAAGCTAGAATCAACCTGCATGGTGCTTACTGGTATCCTGTGTCAGGAAAATGAAACCGATGATTATCTGTAAAGGCCACCTCTCAAATCATTTGGGATCGGTTCAAACGTAAATTTGAGCGCTTCCGAATTACAAACTAGAAACAGCTCTTTTAGGCGATAGTATAACCGATTTAAAAGCCGAGGATATACACAGTGGATTTTTAAGTGCGAGTACATGAGGTGACTTAGGCGTGACTGCTTGATTGATAATACCGTGAACTTGTAGCATAGTGTATGTTAGAGTAGACCACGTTGGAGAACACATAGTTAAGAAAATGTAAAGTTGGAGTGATCAAGAGATCATTTAAAAATAATTCAACCCTATAGGCGAACACTGTTTGTAAGCAGCTGCTGTAAGTAATCATAAGTCGTGCACTGATGGGAAATATCTTCCAGAAATGTCCCGAACATCACACGCCGGGCAGATGGGTCTGATTTTCATTCCCAAAGCCCTCTTCCCTGGATTGGAGGTGTTCCAAACACTAACAAAACGATGCAATGCTGCTTCTGTGTTACACTTATGTATGGAATCGACGATTGATATTAACAAAACCATTATAGGGTCCTGTTTCTTGTGTGAAATTTCGCTGAGCTATAAATTCAAAGGTCGCATTTGTATCATTCTGCTTTCTGTTATAAACATTGCCACCGACAAAAAGTGGGCGGGCGAGTCAATTTTCGACCACGTGCTGACTTTCCATTCCAGAACAAAGATTTCGTCCGATTTGGTACCCTGGTTACTTTTCCCATATACTGGTTACAAGGCTTCCATGTTGTAAAAATTTAGTTAAATTAGACTTTCCTGGCTGAAAGGGGGCTGACCGATTGGCCCACTCTTTCCCATATATATAATTCTGACCACCAGTGATATCCTGATCAGAAGTTGAAGAAGAAATAGCGTTTGGACATAGCTTTGGGAGTAAAATGGGTAGATAGCATACGTTGATAGGTGTGTATGTTACTAAATGGAAATATTTCCTTAGACCGGCAAGTACGATCATCATAATTTCGGTTTGCTAATTTCTATGGGAGAACTTCCAATACTCACTAGGCTACTCCTGACTGCCTGGAAACATGGATACCTTATTGCTTAGTCCAGCCATGGTCAACAGCCAACTAGCTCCTTTCATTTTAAGCGCTGGCAGCCAGATTAACTTGTGCATCGTAACATTAAGCACCACGTCGGTATCATGTGGTGGTGCCATTTATCCTTCACTGTTTTCAGCGTTCAGTTTTTGTACCGTCACTCTCAGCTGGGTTAGTGCTGCTGGCTCACATCTCTTTGATGTAATCTCTCCATGATGTGTGTCTTCGAGTTTCTGTTTCACAACCGTGGAAATGTAGAATACTAACGTAAAACCAAGCATCAAACAGCTTCAGCACACGCGTATTTAATAACAACTCTTTGCAACATCAGGAGCCCTGAGTGCTTTTCAAATCAACCCAGTTATTTCCAGTAGGGGACATCTTTACAAAGGCCGAACTATCTTCTGACTCGCCAACAATGTTGGTGACAAGTCGGTGGCAAAAAAGGCAGGATGGTGGAAACTTTCGCGTGAACTGATTGATTGATTGATTATTGGCTTAAGGGCGCACCAACCTTAGTGGTTATATAGCGCCCAAAAGCCAAAAGCCATTCGCGTGAACAGTTGACGCTTAGTCCACCAATACGCTATCTAAAATTTAAAAGGACTCAGTTGGTCTGGAAAATAATTCACTTTTGGTGCCAACGCTCAATATTCTCGGATACTGAAATTTGGTTGAAAATTTATTTGGTGACAATTATACATTTTTTCCAGTCTCCGCAACTTAATGTTTTCTATTGGTGGAGCGCCAGTGCTCCAGGGGGTCTGGTTCACAAGTGGAACCCTGATGCCTGATGGGGATCTTTTTATCTAGCAAATTTGCCCAACAAGGTGAGCATTTTGCACAAAAAAACGATACACTTACATTCATTTGTGTGCGTGTAATACTGAGAAGTTTTACCGACAGTCATTTGTTGTTTTTGCACATTCTTAGGCTTATCATGGAGAGGGAATTATTGCGATGCCTTGAGCATTTTGTATAACTATGTGAAATCTCAAGACATATTGTTAGAACGAGCAATTACGATGGTACTAATATGCAAACTTATTTTACCTCTGACGACCTCAAAATCAACCTGACCTCCAAAGGATATCCTAAACGCCAAGCTGTTTTACCAAAAACTTCAGAATAGGGTCAGCAATTTAGTTATCTATTTTCTGGCTGCGGTCACAGTTGGCCCCCAAGTATCATAATGAGCGGGCTCGGACAGAACCACAGAGGGCCCGGCTGTAGCCACAGGGGTCTGCAGTTGTCGTAGGGGGCCGGTTGGGCCCTAAGGGGCCGATGTGGGGACATGGATCTGGTAGATATATACGCTATATACCTAGCTGCATTCCCACAACATTCGGCACGGAGTCCAGCTGTGGCCTCAGGGGGCCCGTGATTATACTAGGGGCCTGTTGGATCTCGGGGGCCCGTGATTATGATAGACAGCCGGCAGTGGCCAACAGAGGGCCGAGGATTGTGGTAGGGGGCCAATTTTGACCACACGGGGCCCGAGATAGTTATGGCGGACCCAGTTTCTAAATAGAGGACAGGCGAATACCAGTTATCGGGCCCGGTTGTGACTGCAGGGCCCCATGATTTTCCAGGGCCCTGGTTGGGTCAGTGGGAGCCCGGAATTATGATAGGTGAACCTGGAAGTGGCTAAAAAGGTTCATGACTATGGTAGAGGGCCCAGCTGCAGTCACAATGGCCTGCAATTGTGACACAGGGCCTGGGTGTGGCCACAGAAGGCCCGTAGTAATGATAGGGGGCTGGTTGTGGCCGTAGGGTGCGCACGGTTGCCAGAGGGGAGCCCTGGCTGGGTCTGCTGGTGCCCCGGCAGACCAGAAGGCCGTCTGCGACAGCTGAGGGGGCCTGGTTCTGGATCGATGGGGTTCAGCAGCTCGTTATTGTCGAATGAGTGGATGAGGTTTACTATACCCCATCCCCAGCGTTCGTACCATCGACTGTCTAACAGAAATTACATCTGCCCGCCTCATAGATGGTGAATTTTCGTGACGTATCAACCTCTAAACGAGCAGAACAAGAAGTCAGTGCAACAGTCATGACGACATGTTTGCATGCATGTAATCTCGAATTCCATCTGATTTGTAGTGTTGACCGAAGGGATTGCTATCATCACTATGCAAACCCACGCTGAACATTCTCGCAGCGTTGCTCATCGTTATGGAACAGTGAATCGTATGTATTCCGTTTCACCTGAACCCGTCCTGAATCATTAACAAAGCACCGCATCTAGTTGACGGGAGCTTATAACGTTAATTTTGATAATATGCTAACTTCCCGTCAGGTGAGAGCGATAAAGGTTCCGGGGGCTTTGTCCCAGCGCGTGCATACCCCTCTTGTAAGATAAGGGGCCGTCCACCAAATTAGGTAACGCAAAAAACGGTGGGGAACGTCGTCCAACATATCATTATCAGAATCATGGGAGTAAACAAGCCTATATGGTGGGAGGGAGGGAGTCGAAAATCACAATATGTATGTTAAGTTATTAATGGTCAATCTCTAACTCACAGAAGTTTGGACAAAATTGGCACTTTACGAACCAGCACGTGAATGGCCTGCAAGTGCCATCAAATGGTGATGGTTCGTCTGATCAAATTAGCCTTAGGTATATGCTTCAAAAGTAGGTCTCATAAGACCCTGAAATGAAACAATCTGTGAAGTGAAGGAAAATGCCGATATAACGCCTATGATCATGGAAAATCGCATAAACGTCAAAACGTGCCATGCCTGATGATGCCACATTGTTAGGTCATTGGTCATGCAATTGACTATCTTCAACATGCATTGATAATCCATAGTCCTTGGCCTTGCCAGCTGAACCTGTTTTCCCAAATGTCTGCATTGGTACGTATTTGTAAACTAGACCTGTCAAGCAGCTAACACCCGGATCTTCTTAGCACATACAACTAATATCTACTTTCTTTTAGAAGTCATATCAAAATAGTAATAGTATCACAACAAAATAGTGTCATCATAAAATAGTAATAGTATCACCGTTACCCAATGCCGATAGTTCAGCTGAAATAATTCGGATGACTTAAGTACACCCGCGGAATGTAGCGTATCAATTCTTGGGAAAAGACACTGTTTTTTTGTTCCGTGACAGAGCTCCTGTGTAGTTTAAGGTGAATAGAAAACCACAACTCACGATTGAAAACCCCACACCACTCACTGGGGCAACTGCACATCATTTGCTTAGAAGTAGACGCACAGCATCCTGTTTAGATATTGGGTGATTCTTGCTTCTTTGGAAAAGTTGTACTTTCAGAAAGATTTTTCTTTGCCATGCAGTAGCGGCAGCATTTTGAAAATCAATGAAATAAAAATGCATGCAAGGTAATGAAAGTCAGAGATGTGGCGAGGCGTGGAATGACTGGTGGTTGTATTGAACACGAATTCATTCCGGAAAAGCAATACTTTCCGCCTAAAAGACATACCAAAATCAACTTTTGAGTGATCAGATACACTGTGTGTGTGTGTGTTGTTAGGTTCATCACGCACTAGCAGTATTTTAGTTAAGTCCAACCGCTTCTTCTTCAAGCGACCTTCACACACCGACCGAAAGCTCAGTTGCCTCCTTATGCCACAAGACAACGATGTGTGGATCGATTTTGAAAACCCAGTAATATCCGGAATGAAGGGCAGTGCACATAGCTAGACACCTTTCTTCAAGGCGTTCAGAAAAGTTGCATATTCGACAAAGGTCCCACATGGTGTTCACCATCACAAGTTTATAAACCTGTCAGATTTCACACGTGTGAAGACGATACCGTAGAGTATGGGAAATGAATTCATGCGACCATACTTGTTCCTTTCTGCCATCTGGAGCCAATTATTTTGGAGAGTGGACGTATTAAGGCAATGCGCGTTATATGGTGACATCCCCTACGGCTTTTCTTTTTGGGGACTTATTTTGGCCTTCCTTCTAGAAGCACTTCACCGCAAATCTTTCATCATTTTTGGTAATGTGCCAGCAGCCTTAATGAGCTTCAGGGTAAAGAACAAGCCCATTTTGGACACTACATTGTTCTTGCCGGTATCGCTTAAGTTACGAAGGAACCACAGACCTGCTTTACTAAGGCATAACCTATCGTGCCTTTTACTGGAAGCTGCTACGTCCTATGACTAAGGGATATATTGCCAAACAATAAAGAAATTCATCTGGGAAAAGCATATCACCATTGGGCCCTTAACAGTGACCTTTTGCTTCCTGGTTCCTTGGAAAATTCAAAATGAAATTCCGGGGCTTCACTTGCGCTGACTCTTCTGGCAACCGTGCAGTGACAGATTATCACGTCGAGTGCATTCAAGGAACTTTTAAAGAATTGATCTAGAAATTGTATAAAATCATTGCTGTAGAAAATTCATTTCTGGTTGAGCTGCCACCTGCCCCTGACCTCTCTGCTCCAAGCGAAATTTTCCCAGGCCCTGGGTGGAAAACCATTGGGTGTCTTCATGTTTACTGTTATGTGGACTTCTAGTAACAAGCTACCAAAAATTGGTTTTCTTTGTATTCAATTTTCAGCCTGATAAATTGTGACTGTAAAGGATTTACTGTTGGGTCAGCAGACTCAACAGTGGTCCAAAATGGCCCCCTAGTGACACAAACCTAGCGGACCATTTACATGGTTGGAAATAAATCAAATGTTCCCTGTTGCTTCCACACATCGGATGAAACGGAGCCCCATAACCTCTCCTCCCCAGAGGGTTTACCAATCTTCCCCTAGCAAGAACGTTTCAAAACCTCTCAGGGCTGGATATTTATTTATCTTTGACCGGCTGATCCGCGTAAAACCTTCGGGGGAGGGGGCGTAACTCAGCGCTGATTTACACCAAGTGTATTTAATGATTGTTGTAAATTCAAACTAGAAGAACGCAAGTGCTCTAAGCATTGCACCAGAAACACTGGAAATATTGTCTTTTTCTTCATTTTACTAGATTCTCGACAAAATACTCATTTTTGGACGGTTTTTGTGACTGCCAACACCTGGTGCTTAAACATTGTCTTTTCGGCGTCAATATTAAGAAGGCAATCGTGAGCTGTCACGACTACTCTAACAAAAGGCAATTGACCACCGGTCAGCAAGTCGCTATTCAGTGACTAGCTAGCTGAGATTGCATTTTCATAAGCTGGTGCTACCATCTTCCGTACATGAATCCTGAGTGGATTTTACCAGAGCTGATTTCATATTACCGAAAATCAGCAACAGTAACAGTAAACCACACACAAATTTGATATATACCTAATGATAATTTACCATTCAGACATCTGCCAGTAGCACTGGATCTTATAAATTGCAGCCACCAGCTTTTAAGTCTCCGAAAATGGTGACTCTTGGAGTGAGCATATATTTCTTGCCACTAAGAGAGACTATTTGCCGCTGTTCCCAGTTATTTTCAAGCCAGTGAATCCAGTGCAGAGAGGTTGAAAACAAGTTCTATCGGCCAGAGCTGGTCTGGGTCCAGAGGGTCCTAGGTAATTTAACACTGACACAGCAATACAAGCTCTATGCTAAGTCTATGGGAGACACAAATTCTAGGGGCGGTCCTGATCTCCCAACCCCCAGGGACCTCCACCCATGCAATTGAGCAAATTTCGTATTGGACAAAACTGTACAACATTTCCATGAAATCTGGATTCCTTCCTTCCAAAGCACAGGCTAGAGCCAGCTATACCATCCGCATGCTTAATCATTAATTTCCAAGACCACATTCTGCATTTTGCAACGCACAGACCGCGGACAGTTCACCAGCAACACACACATTTTCTTTCGGCAACAGCGCGACTCTGAGCCTGGTCACCACTGCCTCAGGTCTCCAGCAGGTGCTTCAGGACGGTAACGCTACCTACCTGGATGGGGTGCGCTGGGCAGCGGGTGCACGGGCAGCGACGCAGTCACTCGCGCAGAGCTGAGCTTCCAAGGGGGCGGCCGCCGCCGGCGGCGCCGCGCCCGTCGCCGTGGGTACAGAGTCTGAGATCAACATGTCGATCGAGTGCCGAAGCGCCCCGTCCCCTCCACTTTGACGATCACTGACAGCCGCTTGGCCGAACGGAGGCGAGGAGCGTGCTTGCTGCGAGAGCGCGGCGAGCCGAGCGGGAGCAGCGTGCGTGCGCGCGGCCACCAACGCCGAGTGGTTGTGCGGACGCGGCCGCGCCGGGCGCGCGCGAGCGCTCGTGCTCACTCACCGCTCACCCCGCCCCACCGGCCGGCCGGCCCCCACGCCGCCGCCGATTGGCTGTCGCGCCGCCGGCTGGAGCGTCGCTGTCGCTGATTGGCGGAGAGCGCCGGCGGGTGGAGCCGGGCTGGGCAGCCGGGTCGGCGCGTCATTGGGCCAATTAGAGTGGCAGGCGGTTGTGTTGCTCCGCTGGGCGGGTGGGAGTTATTGAGCGCGTCGGCACTTGATTAGGGCGCGGGTGCCGAAGTGTCCGCTCGGCTTACTCCCAGCACACGCCGTGCCAGCCCGCACGCAGCCGCAAATGCGTGCTGACACGTGCGGGCGTCCAAAGAAGCACCGCAGCTCGCCCGCGCATGCACAGTGCAGCACAAGAAATACTTATCGGCAACACTGCACAGAGCTCGGGAATAAAATGGTTTGCGTGTGGTGTAAGCCATGCTGGAAGATGATTTTAATCGTGACACTTCTATCGGCGAGTCGTTCTCATTTTCGAGAGTGCTACTGGGCAGTCGACCAACCCGGCAATTCGACAATAACTTTAGCAGTTTTAAGCTAGCTAAAAATACCCACAGACCCTCTTGAATATCTGGAAAGCTGACGAAATACGTCAGAGAAGATTGAATAGTCCCTTATTGTTGGACATACCAATCCCGCCCGCGGCCCCGGGCCTGTTAGAAATTAAATAGGCATTAATAACTCTGCCGCTCTTAATTCTTGTATGTGCCTATGGGTCATCCGTACCCAAGGTAGACAAAGAATGCCAGTTTTTACTGGCTCCAACTCGAATAAAATATCGCCTATTTATTAAAAGGTTTGTTGTTATGAAGAACCTCACAAAACGTGACTCCTACTTTGGTATCGGCTCTAAAGTCTTACCCTTAACCAAGTAGTATTTTCGCTTCGACATCGTTTAAACATGTTTAGCTTGCCCACAAAACAAATCCGTATGAGGCACCAGTGAATAGCTATAAGAGTGCTGCGAACGTTTGATACTTGCCACTTTGAACTGGATTTCGTTTGTTTGTTTATTTGCCAGTTTCTAGCAAACAGAAACCTGACAGCTCGTGGAGGGGAAAATGGATGACATTGGTCGAGCTCCAACCAAACAAAAGGGACTACAGCTGCTGGGAATCAGGCTCCCCGCTTTCGAGAAATAGAGATTGCCTCTTCTTACAGTCGAAACTACTTCCTAAAGTCACTTTGCGCTGAAATCTCTAAAACCCTTAGCTGGAAGACGAAATGTTTCCTTTTAATGTCTGGGATGCTGCTCCAGTATCATTCATCTCGATAAAAGTTTCACACCACGCTCTGTGACCAAAGTAACATAAGGACAATTTGATATAGGTCGTCCTCCTTCTTTAGAAAATTGGCGTAGAACCCCTTGCAGGTGTGTATGCACACCTCTATAGAAATACATCAATTGGTTCCCGGAGATAGTTTGGTATTGGAAACTTTTTTTTAAAAATCAAGGTACTGTGTCAATTTATCTGAGGTGGATATTCCACACAAAAAAAATCTGGGGAACCTTCCCGATCTTATTATTTGAAAGCATTGCATAGTCTTAAATGTCATCAAGCAATTCAGCCAAAATCCGCCAACAGAGAGTAAAATCTAGCCGTTTTGGGTGAAGCGTAGCCAAATTGGGCCCCCGTATGTTTTTGTAATTGTAATTGTAATTGACCTCCGTATGAAATTGGGCCCCTGGGGCTTATGCCGCTAGATAAGGCTATATTTTTGGGATTCCTTTCATTGGCGGATCCAGGAGTAAATTTACGAGGGGGCCAACACAACGTTGGGGGAGCAAATTGAGAAAAATTGCAAAAAGATAGTAGTTAAAAACGGTTAAAATTTGGTCCTATTGGGGGCCAAAATATATTATTTTACGCTTCGCCAGTGGTTCCTTTGGTCACGAATATGTTTTATGCAGACTGGATTGTTTGCTTTTTTGTTTGGAATTCTCTCACTGAAACAAGTTGAATGACAGACGGCTACAAAATAGTGCACTGAAACTAAATCTGCAAAGAAGGTAACCACGAATGAATGGCCAATGCAACCACACCTACTATAATAACAGTCATTGCTAGGTATTTGCACATACAAATCATGGAATGTGTCAATGAACTACAGAAATAAGAAAAAGGCTGACTTTCTTTTTAATTCTGATTTAGGGTAAAGCTGGCTCTTTGGGGCGCGGGTGGGTGGTCGCATAGCTGGCTTCCACGCAGCCGACCCGGGTTCGCCCGGCGGCTTCCCTGAAAAGGAGCAAGCTGGCCCCGACAACCCTTCCAACAGGAGTTGCGACGCCATATACCCTGGGTTGGTGCGTCATAACCAATAATTATTATTATAAGCTGGCTCTTTCGGGCCCTCCCCATTGGATCCTCTTTGAAAAAGTAGTTCAAATTACCCCAGGTCGTAAGAACTGGACGGTGATATCCAGGAGTGTGAGTTTGTATCTCCTTAGGGTGCCGAGCACCCCAAATCAAACGTCAAATTAGTGCTGAGAAGTCCTTCAAATTCTCCGAATACTCATGCTAATGTCTTTAAAATGATTTCATGCGGTACAAAAGGCCTAAGGGAGCTTAAAACACGCTGTATATTATGTTATCTGTTTTGATATGATGGTTATTAACGCTCTTTCAAAATTTGGCTCCCTCAATCATTTAACAAAAAAATCAACGCCCCTGGTGCTGCCAGATGCATCTTCATTGGTCAAGTGCAGGCAGGCATTGTAATTGAAACTCCCTTATGATAAGGTATACATACCTACGTGTGGCATACGAGACTCATTTCGGCTGTCGGCCGGATATTTATTAAACCATTTCGGCCTTTGAGCCTTTTAGCATATCCTCTTAGTCTTCTTAGAGAAATGAATGCAACTTTCAGTACCTACTTGTCAAGAAATTATTGTGTGGTTTTATAAAGATAACGAAACAAAAAATCGTTTATCTCATTGAATCATAGTATTGTCATAAAATTAAGGCTCTAGAAAAAGTATACTGTCTAACGTTTTTTCTTCCCATTTCTCAGTAACACTGATGCTGATGAAGGTCTGTGCCTGAATATACACTCAAAATGAATTTGGCAAGTTCTTATGTCAGGATTCGAGAAGACAGGCCAATCATAAACTGATCAGCTCATAATCACGCTCCTCGGTTCAGCACTGCGAAAGCTATCGACTCAAGCTGCTGCTTTGTTTTGTCAAGCTCAATGAAATGTTTTAACTTCCTGTAGGGGTTTCGGTAACAATGCTTTACTTTCGATGAGCCGGGAGTTTCCCAACCAGACTCTCTGACTTCTGGCTGTCGAGTGGTGTTCGAGGGAGACGTTCCTGGCGCAGGTGTTGGCCACAGTTTCTCACGCGGGATGGTTCCTGTCAGCACTGCATTCCCCCGCACAGTGTCCCTCACGTGACCGCTTAACCCGGTGACCCTGGGGTCTTTGGGTCAGCGCAGGTGGAGTTTGTCCCGCCGTGTTAGCCTGTCATGAGTTTCGCATGCCATCGCTGTCCGCTAATTCAGGCCCTGGTTCACATACATGTGAAACTCAGAGAGGCTCTTTGTGAAAAAAACGTTCAATGGTCACCTTCGCAAACTGCTTGCCATTTTGATACACGCCAGGCTTTCGCTGTCCGTGTTACGGGCGTATCCTCTCAGAATATTCTGTAGTAATACTTAAAATTTGTGTTCTAAGAGCGGAGACAACAATTCAATGCATCCACGTTTTTTCTCACCGGGACGGAAGGAGACCACAACCAAGCCACAATGTTCTGCTGTGCTTTCAAAGAGTCAATGAGTACCCAGTGGTAACGAAACGAGTCGAACCGTGGTACAACATGATGCCACGGCCGAATTACAAGTTGCTGCACATGCTGGTTACCGCAGTCAGTTCGTTGAGTAGCTCTTATCCTGCAAAGCTTCAGTTGAGCAAGGAAGGGTACGAGGAACGTGGGAAACCTGGCTAAATCGGCAGCGGCCCTATGTTGGGACCAGAATTTAAACCCGAGAACGCCCAGTGCAGGTGCAAGTGTCCATTGTCTACACATCAAACGTAATTAGAATTGAATCTCTTGGTCGATAGGACATGACTGTAAAAGAACTCAAGGCATAGCGATGTTTGGTGAACTTCATTTTTGAACAGTGTTTTGATAAGATCAGCTTGCTTTAATGGCTAATTATCCTCATGCAGTGGAAACAAACCTAAACCAGCGAAGACAGTCAAGAGTCACGAAAGCAGCAGCAATATAGGAACTGAGCCGCCGACCAACCAAACACTATTTTTTACTTACCTTTTTATTTTATCTCTATAATACATACATGTTAGATAAAGAGGAATGTGCGAATCCTCACGAACATGTTAACTGATTGTCTGAGTGACCCACATTTTCTTCAAATTTTGACCCACCACTGGTGGGGTCAATCTCTATTATTTTTCCTGAAATATTTCGTTGAACAAATAAATATGATGATGATGAAATGGTGGTACAATTTTGTAAAATTGTGTGAAGTCTGTCAAGTCTATACCATTTGTGGGGCACCAACGGGATAATTTTTCTTATCAGTCATATTTGGTCAGCAGTGCTTGCAGGGGTAGTCAAAAGGAGTCTAAATGTAATTGTAACTACCAATAGTTGTGTTCGGACAACACAGAGAAAAATGCAAATCTTTATAATATTTCGGAGTATATTGTCACCCCTTGTCACTAAATTTTTAAGATGACATTCATAAGAAATATTGATCATACTCTGTTTTTAAAACGCCGATACCATGGTCTTAAAACGGCAACACTTATTAAAGTATGTCATACATACATAAAGGGGCTTAGTCAACCTAATTCACGAATTCTCACGAATTATTAGATCACTTTTGGCCCCACGGCCAAGAATTTACGTAGCCAGGAGCCAAAGCTGAGGACCAAACATCTTCTGATGGTCAGAAGGCGGCGAAGAAATCAGCTATGAATGCGAAAATACATATGTTGGCTTAACGGGACGACCCAAAACTATCCGCATGGAAGGACGCATGGAAGAACGCATGGAAAAGCGCGGTGCACGGAGGAACAAACCACCAGCCAAATGATGATCTGGCAGGTTCAACTTGCGAGGAATACTAGAAATCACACTAAAAGCTTATCTCCAGGAAAGCAACTGTCTATACCTTTGTTAGGGCTCGATCGCCAGCAATGATCCGCTACGTCCCATCAGTACGGGGCCGGTCCTTTAAGCTGTCGCGGGCTACCTTTTAAGTCAGCCGAGGCCCCTGTCGCCACAAACAAGGCCCTGGTTGGCACAGTCATACCAATCATGGGGCCTTCGTTATGATTAAAAGGTCGCGGGATCGAGCCCACCCAGAGGCAGGACTCGGCACCCTGTCCCGGCCCCGGGCTGGTTAATTGTCCTTCCTCTTCGACGCATGGTAACATTGTGTATGGTAACATTGTGCATTGGTAGCTGGTGAGGTGGTTAACCCCGAGTAAAAAGGATGTAGATACAGCTGTGAAGCGTAAACGCCATAAACGGGGGTATGGATTTATAACTCTCTAAGGGCGCCCGGGTTCCCCAAGTGAAACATTGAAGTTGTTTTGAAATACAAACAAAATACATTTCATTGGAAAACATTGTTATCAACAAATCGATATAACAACAACGAACTTGGGCAACATCGTCCTCTTCGTTCTGGTCTTAATCGGAGACGACCTCTCAGGTAGTGCCACTGCCTATTTTGGCCACCTGCCTACAGAGGTCTTTGTGAAGGTAGAAGAAGATGTAGCCGATCATGCTGGTGTCCGTAGCACAGCACGTGCATCACGTGTTATTTTAAATATTTTTAAAATATTTGTGCTTCTCATTTTAAATATTTTATTTGTTGCTTTTTGAAGTTCATATGTAGGGCAAGGGCGGGTAAGAGTACGCAGGAGATAAGAGCACGCAGCAGCTGTTTTGGTTACTTAGCAACCACTGAAATGGTGGATACCGTGGTATAAAAAAGTAAGGTCAGTGCCTAGGCTGCACAATAAAGTTAAAAGTGCTCCTGTTCTTTTCGCGGGAGTACAGAGCAAAACATGTTTCTGAGCACCCTTGATGTAATTTTTCTTAGCTTGGTAAACTTGTAGACCATGCTTCAATTATCAAAAGTATAGTATTACAGTCTGTCATCGAAGAAAGCTGAGCTCGGACTGAGCTTCAGGACCGGAGCTGACGCTAAAACGCCTGCCAACATGTTTATGAAGACTTCCTTCCCAAGGGAGAATGTTCGGCAAGAGTACGCAGTAGACCATTGTGCAAGAGTGCGCATGCTTAAGAGATAGGAAATTTTTTTTTGCTCAGGACAGAGTCCGTAATTCATATTTGGAAAACAAAACGTTGCAACTTATTCCTTGTATATTCAGAACGATATAAAATCATACAATCGCCTAGTTTGGCGACAAAAACTTCATGACATGACATATGCACCTAAAGCACAGCAGGGTATCAATGCGTACTCCAGCCCCCTCTTGTGCGTACTATTACCGACCCACTCCGGCAAGAGAACGCACGTGACTTTTTATTTTTGATGGGCTCGTGGTGAGTTCCTTTCAGAGCCATCAGTTGAAACATGCGCCATACATAGACAATTATTCAGGCTAAACAACCATATAAAAATTTTTGCTGCTAGCACATAGAAGAAAAGTGAAAGCCTTCAGAAAGTTAAGTGCGTACTCTTGCACGGACTTCCCCTATATGGGAAGGTTAAACACGCGTTATATTATACTTGTATCTTCTCATATGGTGGTTATTGATATTGTGTCGAATTCGGGCCCCCCAACCATTAACGAAACCACATCCGTGGAAATAAGATTGAGATAGAAGACACAGTAAACAAACACAGCCTGAATGACAGTCAGCTCGTTGATACATAAAAACGGAAATTGGACGGTGTGACGTGGCATACAGCATACACAGGAGGGTCTTGAATATCTATACACGTTTTCTAATTCTTCGAAAAAGAGGGAAATGCAACTATATAGCACATTACCTTCGCAAATCATGAGTTTCTTGCTTTCTGCCTGGTGCAGAGCACATAGAAAACGACATCCACCGCTACAGTGTAGAAGAAGGGCTCCTGAACCTTGGCAGTTCATGGGTTTTATATGATACACATATCCTTTATCTATTTAAAAAGGAGCATGCCTCCAAACCTCCAATATTTCCACGGTAGTTTTCTGAACTTAACAGTTATAACTGGAATTTTTTCTTGCTACTTTCACATTTTTATCGGGGCCGAAAACCAGACGCGCATATAAATTAGTCTTATTTTCCATATGTTAAGCGCAATCATTAGGTATGGGCTTGATGAAAACCTTACAATTCAAGATGCTGGTACTTGTTTTACGCCCAAGTGGTTGCAGCCGGTGGCCAATGCGATTCGGACGGTCGAGTAACACCTCTAACCTCTAAACACCTCTAACATCTCTAGCCGATATGTTACACTCGTTCCTAACCGTTAGAATAACTTGCCAATAGAAATCTCTTAGGACCATTTTCTGGAGGATGTATGTACATACATAAACGGTTGATTTGTGTAAGGCCTTCCCAGTGGCCTCTGCATAAAACATTTCCACTTTTTCCACCTTATGCATGGACCAAGGGGACAAGAAAGCATTTGCCTCCCTTTAAAGCATCCTATTTGGGTTCACTATTGATTTCCATGCTCCATTTTGAAAGACTTTTCAAAGAGTATTGACCCCAGAATGAGTCAAGCACTGAACCTTATTTGTCAGCAGTAATTGTGTACAACTAGATATAATCTAAAAGCTGCACTAAGACTGTTGCCACCGCCAATTCGTTGTCGTGAAGCTAACCTCGACCACATTATTTAAAAAAATTGACATAGAGCTGAAGCGTTCGCAATTCAAAACCGTTCTAATAAGCCTGTCGTTGTAGTTCTTAACAATCATAATCAACTAGCACTAAGGCAAGCAGCTTACACAGGCATATGTGTGCTGTTCCGCCTCGCTACTCACTGTTTGCTGACGCCGCCGGCTCCATCTTTGATGCGATTCTAGGCCTGTAAAGGAGGACAGTGACAATCAAGCCGCGGTATTATAACGCGACAGCCAGCCACCCTCTGGGCATGAAACCAATTAAAGCTGATTGCACAACTATGGCTGAGCAGATATCAATGAGCTTCTAGGTTTGAGATGTGGTTTGAACTTGTAAATCCATGTTTTAAATTGTTGTCTTGAATGCAGCCTACCCTCGTAAGGGTCTCAACTTCACAGAATATCTCTAAGTCTTTGGGAAAACACTTTTATAGCTTTGTACACGATATTTCTTAATGAACATATTCTAAACTTCCACCTACGCTAGCTGGTGAACACGGACTTCCCACACAACTTAAAACTCAGTCACCTTTGATTCTAAGTCGTTTTAATCCACCCTTGCAGTGAAATAACAATAGATTAAAATGCGCCATTCCGTGCCACCTTTTCTTGAATTTTGGAGTTCCCGCCGTTTCTCATTCGCCACCGAGTTTTTCATGTGTGGATTTCCATTATTAAACGTCTAGTTACGTTTGCTTTAAAGCTTGAAGACCTGACCTCTAGACTCCTTACAGGGAATTTGAAACATTTATCACGTCGTAGCAGATATACCCATCTTGTAAACATACCAGAGACCCCTAACTCCATGTTTGGCTTGTCTCAAAATCCATCCTAGTCGCAGAAATCAGGGTTCATGGAGCAGGTTACTCTGTCTTCCTCTCTCCCCGAACCCATTTGATAGTATATCTTAGCGCGCCTTCTGGTCCCAGAGTGAGACTGAGCGACAGAGAACTTCTCCTTGAAAAACACACCCCCGCAAAAATTGATTACGGCCGTTATATATATATATATATATATATATATATATATATATATATATATATATATATATATAATGTTGCTGTACCAATTTGCAATTGAAGTCATCATGTTAAATACCCAGAATTTCACTAAAAATTAGGATACCATCCAATAATAGAACAACTTCTCACAGTTTTGTCAGTTAATTGGATTCTGAATTATTCAAGCTTCCATTCCTCTGTGAACCTCTGTAAGCAGCTTGCCATATACATTGCCAAAACGTTAGCTTCCACTGTTGTAATAAGCGGCAACACGTGCCTGCGCTGGTAAACGCTTCCCTGCAGGGACGGAGCATCGTCAGCATTAGTTATGCACGATCTGGTGCAGGTAACACATTGCAGGCCTCCTCCCTCCCCCCCACCTGCCCCCGCCGCTCCGACAAAGATGTTCGGTCAACCGGGGCGGCCGGAGCGGAGGGGGCACTGGGTCGAACAGATATATAGGCAAGTACCTTGGCCAAAATAGTTCTTGGCGAGAAAAAAACAGCGCATGACAGAAATTTTAGACACCGCAGGCGAGACAGGTCGCGCGGTAACCGAGAAGTCCAGCGCTAACTTCTGCCGGGATCGAGAGCTGGCAGTCTCCTTCTGAACCGCTCGGAACGTGACCTCACAACGTGGCCTCCCCAGTTGTCATATGATTCATAACCTGGCCGACATCCTTTGTGTCGGACATGGCCAGGGAGGCTGCCATCTGCCCCCCTCCCCCAGTGCGGGCCGACGGCGCGACTCGTGTCTTATCCAGGACATCTCTCGTCTCGGCACGTGCCCGGCTGGCACGCAAGGCAGCACCTGGGCCGACCTGCCCCTGCAGCCACACGTACACGTGCTCATTCCAACCGGACCGCCGGGTCGTCACAAAGCACACTGGGATACCCATGGTAACTGGCGAGGTCTCTCTTAGATATGCAAATCGGTTCACACAGGAATGGTGCAGCCCGGGGTCCCTGTAAGGGAAAGCTGATATCTCCGGAAGTCTATATGCTTAGTTCTGGCTCATCTGAGTGGGCCTGAACTTAGTGTGTGGGAAGCACCAATGCAATGCATGAGTGCCGTAGGTTATTTCGATCCCGGTTTAAACTGCTCGTGCGCAGCTGCCCCGGGAAACCGGTGACCAGATGTCAGCCCCGCGCTGTGTTTCACAGACTATAAATCCAACAAAACAGAGATTTACATATACATATATGCTCGCTGATCTCAGGGCAAGACACCGTTGTTTACTCGTGCGCAAGCAATGCTTGTATAAACTTGAATGATGGTTCTTAACCCACCCGCATACGTGCGCACACCTCTTCAGTATAGCAGAAACAACTGCCTCCATTGTGTTGACATTTGATGGGTTGCATTTGCTCAAGCAAAATCAATGTATTGCGCACCTGTGGCTTAGACAACTCCTCGCGTGGGCACGTTTGCACACATTGAATACTAAACATGCGGAACTTACGGAAAAAATTAATGATGTGCCACGATGACCTGCCTAAGCAAGCACTGTGAGGCGAGTTTTGAACTGAAATATACTAAGGAATGTCGGGTGTAGTTTGGATTCCAAACAAGTTGGGCACGTGCCAGAGGCGGATCCAGGAGCTCATTTGGGGGAGGGGGCTAGGGGCTCGAGCCTCACCCGCCAGTACATCAAGCAGCCACCCGCCTAAGTACTAACTATAGGGACTCGGACATTTCGAGGGGGCTTGAGCCCCTCTAGCCCCCTCCCTTGGATCCGCCACTGACACGTACAGTCAGATATAAGAGGGGCAGCTTCTGCGGGAAAAGGAATCTGAGCGCAAATTTGAGGTTTTTGGCTATTGCTCCAAAACTAGTGATCCTACCAACATAAAACTGTCACTGCGGGGTATATGTAAAATGGTACGCTCTTAGCTGTGCTATTTCTAAGAACATTTGTCTCTACAGTTATTTGCTACGGAAAAACCGTCAAAACTAAGGAGAACTGATATGCATATTCCCAAAGTCATTTATGCACGACCACATGTGCGAACGAGTCAAACATGCCAATCAGATGATGCCATGTTTCAGATGATGCCATGCCCGGGTCCGTCCTCCCCCCTGCGAAAATTCTGTGGCGGCGGCCCTGGCTGTCAGGACTATATAGCGAGCCTTAACTGCACCGATGTGCTGTCACTTGGTGGAGCGTCGTTGAAGCGCTTAGCCTACCGAATTTATTTTACTTTGTTTTGCATTTTATCGTTGTACTTTGCTTTTTTCTCCTTTTTTGGCGTGTGGCACCTCTGAATGCTCAGTGTCCTTATCCATAAGAATCTACCAGTAATCTATCTAGCTGCGCACAGCCACACAGTGCCTGGGCTGCCTGAGGTCGGGCATTCAGGGCCATCCGACACGGCACGACTCTGTCCGCGCCTGCCTGGGCTGCCTGAAGTCGGGACATTCAGGGCCATCCGACACGGTACGTCTCTGTCCGCGCCTGCCTGGGCTGCCTGAGGTCGGGACATGGGCTGCCTGAGGTCAACAGATTTTTTTAAATTTTCTCGTCCATCCAATGTTTTCATAATTAAGACAACTTCGGTCTAAAACTTGTGATACTAAGGGCACTATTTTTCTTCTCCCAGGAAGCAAAGTGGAATAGTTTGGCTCAGCGTTGTGTGGACGTTGGGGCGACTTAGCGGCCAGGAGCGTTGTCACCGGAAGACGACAGGGCTTGGGCCAGGGTCTCCCACTTTTCGTCCAAATTCTCCTGCTGCATCCAAATTGGAGCCAAACTTGATAAATATCTATAAATAACATATTCGTAATTTTATAGAATGAGAGATTTTCTTTCGCAAGGGGTACAAGTTCAAGCCTTAGCCCCTTCCTCCCCCTTCCATTTTGGCCAGCGACGACGCTCTTGGTCTTGCTGCCTTTTGTATTAGTCTTAAATATTTAAATATATGTTTTTCGGAATAAATCATATTTCATCTTTAGTTATGAACTTGCACCTTTAGGCTTAACGGCATACATTTAGGTGTTAGCTATCAAATAATTAGGGTCTGAAAATTGCTACCTACTCCAGGAGCCATAAAACAGAGCCAACAAAGCACTTCGCTGGCTCGGCAATGTCACCACTTAGTGCAGCTGCACCCTACGGACGCAACTTAAACGCACACCAAAACTAGAACCGGCATCTGCGACTCTGCATTTAATCGCACATCTGCGCCCTATTTCCAAATAGCACGCCACTTCGCCTGAGAACTGCATATCTAATGCATTTGATCTGGATACTTTGCGGCCGCAGTTCTGGCAATGGCACGTGCTGAATAAGTGAACGGCACCGCCTGTTCAAGGAGCCCGGCCGGCTTTGTCCGTGCACGAGCCATCTGCCATTGACTAATGAGCGATGCCACCGACATCGCGCCGACACTTAATGATTCCAGGTTAGTGACCACACGTCGCCGGCCAGTGCATTCATTAATCATCATCGTCGGCGGCGACGCTGCAATGCTGAAGCGTCTGCAATAACCCCCTGGCTGCGCTGCACGCTCGGCGGGTGATGTGGCGGGCGTGCACTGTGCAGCCGGCAGGCACCGCCCACTGCCGCGTCGATGGCAGCGTCGAGAACGACGAGGGATGGAGGAGGAGGGGGGGCGATCAATAGCATGTGACGTGGCTGCGCTGTTCTGTATCCGTGACGACGGCCGGGCGGCCTGGGCAGCCCAGTCGATAGTCGTCCAGCCAGCGGCCGGGCTGTTTGCCACACTTGGCTGGAGCCCGTACAAGGTAACCCAGAATGAATTACGGATGAGATACTGGCGTGCAACCCATTCCCTTATGCAGTTTTCATAACAAGTACACTAATAGTAGGCTGTTGAGATTGTCGGCATGAATATTTGATGGTAAACATACATGAAAACGTGTAAATAATTACAGAGTCGTTATGTGTTGTTTGCGACAACAGCTCTGCACGCTGGCGACAAAGTGATATAGGGAAGGTACCAAGATCGTTGGAGACAGCCTCCCCATGTTGAAGTAATTCAAATCCGCCCCTAATCCGCACAGGCAGATCGCTTTTCGCAACTTCAATCTCTTTTTGTTCTTTTTCTTGCGATGAAATGTGCTGAGCGTCGGTGTTTGGAAGTCCCTCTGGGCTGAAACTGATCCAAATTACTACCCTATCCCGCAGAACGTGGCAGCGCCACGGTACTAGACGGGACACCATCCCCACTGAAGTTGTTGCAAAATCACCCACACCACAACACACAGCCTCCCTCCCAAGCCCCCAAAAGCCCGACAGCGTTCATTATCTCGCCACCACGCCAATGTGTCCTCTTTGACCGGCAGCCATGTCGGTAACATCGACCGGCCGCGCGGCGCCGCGTGCCGGCGTGTGGGGACCCGGCACCGCCAATTACGCCGCTCCTCACCAGCCGTATAATGTGGCCGTGGGCGCGCTGTTTGCCACCGCCGCGTCCCGTCGTTAGCGACGATCGACCGCCGGCCGCGCCGCTGTGGCCAGAGAGCGGACCGCGGCCGCTGCCACTGCGCTGAGTCGATATCGCGGCAGGGGCTCAACTTGGGCACACCATCAATTCAACGTGGGAAATGTGGAGTGCTTCAAACACTCAACAGCTTACACAATTAAACGTGGTGTTTTTTGAACACGAATTCTCCACTGGTGCGTGTGCGTGTGTGTGCGTGGGGGGGCAGGGTAGTGGCGGATCCAGGACTTAATTTGGGGGAAGGAGGTCTAAAGAGCACGAGCCTCTCCCGCCATTGCCTCGAAACAGCCTCCGGCTATGCATTTAAGATAAGCACTCTGAAATTTCGGTGGGGGGGGGGCTTGAGTCCTCCTAGTCCCCCTTGCATCTGCCATTTTCTGTCTCTGTGTATGTGGTTATGATCACGCAGCTTGCTGGTCACACAGAGCGAGCCCAGGCGGCGTCGCTGATAACGACTAGGCTTCACTAATGACTCGTAGACTGAGTCCGCGAGTCCGGACTGAGTCAACGAGGTCTGCTGGAGCCCATTGGTAGGTATCTAGCCACCGCAACGAATTATTACTTGTAACAAACAGCAAGAATACATCATCGCAATAAGAATATTGCGATGATGTATTATCCTCCCCCAGCTTCCTCCAACCTACTCCCAGATCATCCAAGCTCATTTTAAACATTCCCCATCCTCCTCTCAAACGCGAGGCGGTTTTTCAAAGGAGGTTGGAAGGAGCATAATTCTGGCGGACGAATTTTAATTGATAAACCAAAACAAATCACTTTACAAGGAGAATTGGATGTTGAGGGTAATTTGTGATTGTGTTTTGCTTTTTTTAAGTGTGAAATTTCCTGTAAAATACATAAAATGAACAGGAGGGTCTTAATCAAATTTGGATAATTCAGTAGCTTCGCTACGTTCGCCATGTTGAGGCTGATCTAGTAGCTCGGTTGGTACAACGTTGGGCTCCAGTCCGCTGCTCAGAAAACGGCAGTGATAGTGCGTGTGCAGACATGGGATCGATTTCCCTGAGACGCTCCGGCGCTCAATATTTCCCTGACGTAGGTCAGCTAGCGGCTGACTGCTAGCACCTTGCAGCGGACGTTAAGCTTTGACTCCTGAATTAACCATTCATTGTGAGGACTGCTCGCTCCGATGTCTCAGTCGGGATCTTCGTGACAAGTCTTTTGATGACTTTAGTGAGGCTTCGACTCCAAAAACCGAGCATGTAACAACTAAGACAGCAATTCTATTTACAGTGGGCGAAGAAAAAAGTTTCACTAGGTGAGAAATGGTAACACATGGTTCAACAAAGTCGGAATGTGTTTCAATATGTGTTACAATAACAACGATTGATGTATCCCCATCATATTCCAGGTATTTAAACCCGATGGGAAGACAGTTTAGTACTCGGTATGGCCTCCTCCCGTTTTATGCACTCCTGGATCCTGTCTGCCATGGATCTGGCCAACTTCTCCAGCATCCCAGCTCCAAGCCAGTGCACCACATCAACTTGATCTCTTCAATGAGGTGGGGGAGGGAGGTGAGCTGCATCTCCTTGAGCCTGGCCTTCATGATGGACCAGAGGTTCTCAATTGGGTTGAGGTCAGGAGACTGGCCGGGCCACCCCAGAACAGGAATGCCATGATCGCTCAGCCAAGCCATGGTCAACTTTGCCTTGTGACAAGGAGCTCCATCCTGCATGAACATGCCCAAGTCCTGGATCTCCCAGAAGGGTAGCATGTGCTCCTCAAGCACTTGGCGGTAGTTGGAAACATTCATGGCTACCCCCTTTGGCAAGAAGAACAATCCCGAGCGCCCACTTTTCCCAGAGAATGCTCCCCAAACCATGACGGTTGGGTTGATGAACTTGGGGTCCAACCTGTCACTGCCCTTCTTCCTGCGCACCTTGGTGTTGTGGGACATGGGGAACTGATAGAACTTTGATTCATCCGACCACATGACGTTCATCCAATCGTCACCAGTTTTGTGCTGGTGTGCGAGAGCCCAGTTGAGTCGTCGTTCCTTCTGGAAAGCAGTGAGAAGAGGCTTCTTTGCAGGAACACGAGCTTGGAACCCGAGATTGTTCTTGAGAGTCATTCGGATGGCCCTCACAGACACAGGTAGCCGCAGTCTGTTCTAGATCTCCTTGGCAGAAATGGTTGGCTTTTTGGTTACGAACTTCACCATCTCCCTCTTGATCACAGGAGAAAACATGGTTGGACGGCCAGATCCAGAAGCACGTTTGACCGTTTCACGGACACGGAAATTCTCCCAAAGCTTCCTAATACCACGGCTAGACACCCCCAGCTTCTTCGCCACGACCGTGGTTGACATCCCCTCCTCCAACCAGGCAAGAGCCTGCGACTTCTCATGGTCAAATGACTAATTCGCAAACAGCTGATGTCTGCTGCAAGCATTTTTCCAGTCTGTTCCAGTGGGCACCGATTTTCGCACCTGCTTCTACTTGCTCTAAGCTCCTCTCACCTGCTTTTCTGGGTAGGTGCAGAAACAAATAACAGATAAGTGTAGCTAAGCTAAGGGACAGCTTTGAGTATGAGCACGTGTACCAGCTTGCTTTCAGGTAACATTTGGCAAGCATAGCATAGGCAATAAGGAATTAGAGTGGACCTCCTTTTTGACCAAGATATGTAAGCAGAGGAAAAATCTCTAGCTCAGTAAGTAGCTACACAATGTGAGTATCAACGTCAGATGCGTAGCCAAGGGCGGGGGCGCCGCCCCTCCTGAGCGAAATCCTGCTACCCCCTGATCAACGTGACTATCAAATGGGCACAGGGATAGTAAAATCGCCTGCTGGGATGGCGGCTGTGCAGGGGTAGGTGAGGCCGGCGTGGCTGGGACGAGGACAGTGGCTGGAGACCCGCAGAGGAGTCAGTTGGCGTAGCACAGAAGGAGACTCAGAAGCTCCAATGTCGAGCGCTTGCATTGCAATTGTAAAATTTTGGTTTCGGCTTTTGAAAATAAATAAAACAGGTCTGGCTCATTGGAAGCCGCCTGAGAATTTACAGACTTGACCTTGGTCATCTCTTTGACTTGTATACTCCTACAAATATGGAGTATATGGAGTCATACAGTGGCGTTTTCTATACCATCTTGACGAGGGACATTACTTGCACCACTACCATTCAAAGCAAAAAAGATGCTGTTGTATTTAGCTGATTGTTGGTGAGAGCTGTGCTTTTCAGCTTCAAACCTATTTAATAGTATGTGTTTCATCCCAGGGTTTTCGTAGCGGTACTTAATGCCTTTTGAAGGAATTAGTTTCTTATACGACCATTATGTAGATATCTTTATTAGTCTTTATTTTACACACATCACCAAGTCTCAAGTGGCAATTAATTGGCCGAGAAAGGCATTCACCTCGATATTGTAAAACATTGGATTGAATAGTTGGACAACAAACAGGCAAACACAGGCTGAAGCTGGAACCTATATCAAAAACAAATTAAAATAAAAGATCACTAATAAGATGTCTATTTTATCATAATAAATAATTCATAATATACATTTTTTGGTTCCTTGTGATCCAACTGTTCTTCACTTCGTCACAAGGGGGCGCGGTAGTGGAGTGGTCAGCGTAGCTGGCTTCCATTCAGCCGACCCGGGTTCAAGGCCCGGCGGCTTCCCTGAACAAGGAGCAAGCTGGCTCCCGAGAAACCCTTCCAACAGGGAAAGAGTTGGCGACGCCGTATGACCCTGGCAGTTGGTGCGTCGATAAGCCCCAACAATTATTATCACTTCGTCACAAATGGGATTTAAATCACTTGTCGCAGATGGTGGGGGGTGGTGGGGAACAGCAAATGTTTCTTTACCTCCCCTAGACCTCCGCCTATGCAGATATATAACCATGCCAGTATGATTACCGATAAAACTGTCGTGGAGTACTGGTCAGAGGTTCGACCTGAGCCCGTATTGGGGAGGGCGGGGCGGGGGGCGGCCGGGGGCGGGGACTGCGCCTCAGGCAGCCAACTCAGGTGTGGTTGCACAGAAGCGGTCCTGGGAAAACCGAGCGCTGGTGCTCTTTGTTGGTCGTGATGATGGCAACGGCTCCATACCGATTCACCCAACACAACTGCATGCCAGGGTAAGCGCCTAGAAAGTGACAGGTCAGTTGAGGCGGTCCTGAACAATTCTTGGAAAAGGTGGCCACCTCTTCCTGGATACTAGTGTTTCAAATGTCAAACGCCGGGTGCTGCACTATAAGCTCTAACGCGGAATGATAACACTGAGTAAAGACCGTTTTTGATCGTAATATCAGCGAAAAAGTGGTCTTGAGTGAGGCAGGGAAAATACACCGAGAAAGAGAGAGAGAGAGAGGGAGAGAGAGAGGGCGGAGAATATATATATATATATATATATATATATATATATATATATATATATATATATATATATATAGATATATATAGTATATAGAGAGAGAGGAGAGAGGAGAGAGGGAGAGAGAGAGAGAGGGAGAGAGAGAGAGAGGGAGGGAGGGAGGGAGGAGAGAGGAGGACAGTTCCTGATCCCCACGCTCCACCACATCCAGTATACCGTTCCAAACATCCCTTCACATTGCTGGTATTGAGTTCGGCCCTTTCGGTGCCGCTTTTCCACTGAAGTACATTATGTACGTCACTTAGCCCAATGAGCGTCACACTGAGCGCAGTTGCGCCACAATGGCCTCTCGTGCGTCACAGCACGTCGCGGAGACGATGGGTGGCGCGGCCGCCCGAAGCGGGGGTAAGCGGCTCATTTAGCACGGCTTGTTAGCGGCCGATTGAAGCGGGCCGCTGCACTCCTCACCACAATGGGCCAGAGCTCGGCCTGAGCAGCCCTCCGCTTGTCGACGTATTGGAAGTAGTTACGTCGGAAAGATAACTGTCGTTTTGATTTTGGTCAATTACACGAGCATGATGTGTATTTATCGTTATCTCCCGAGGCAAAGCACACTCTTATGAACAAAATGATTCATCAATATCCCGGCATTTGGCACTAAATGAGAAGCTATGACCAGAGCTGTGCTTTAAAACTCTCATGTAGGTGAATTTCTACCAGAGTGCCACATTTTTTGTGCCCAAACTGAAAGGATGGACAACACAGTATGTAATTATTTTACAATATAAAAATGCTTAGGTCATTGGTCATCATGAACTGGTACTTGCCGTCACCTCCTTTTACCAGCTATAAGAATGAATAAGATGTATTTCACTGTTTAGAAAAAGGACATGAAAATCGTCTTTTTTTTGAGAATATCCCGAAATTTATGGAATCAAATAGCTTAATATGAGTTGGAATCCGGACTGTGGATTCAGAGGATCCTCTGGGGCTTGAACCCAGGACGCATGCATTAGCAAGCCTTGGCCCGGTACCACTGGGCCACCTTTACCAGCGTGGATACCGATATAAAATTGCTCTAAAAAACTGCGATGGTATGAGTCGATCGCTTTAAGCACTACTGAGTGAAAATTAGATGCACTTAGAAATTTCGGGGGAATTATTCCCTTGCCTTGAGAAGCACGGGCCCGCGCCTGACTTCAAAAACACGCCATGAATTAAGTTTCAGACACTTCTAATACATGCCAATCTAGCTTTGAAGAACTTAAATCCCATTCATCTAGGTCGGCAAATAAGCTTTGATGATCATGTAAAATATATCGATTTTAGCTGCCAGTCATGTCACCAAAAGGTCGGAGGGTACATTCTTGAGTGGATAGCTGTTTAGTAGGCTGTAAAAGTCTTCCGCAAGGTGACAGAATAGGTAAGTATTTAATCATAGATGTGTTTAGCAGTAAGTTCCTTTTTAACTGGTAGAATAAACTATCAATTTTGTTTTTCGCTTATGCCCAGAGCTTCAGAATTAGAAATGCTGACAAAAATATGCACAACAGGGAAGGAAAATTGTTGTGTTATGTATTGGAATGGCATGAAACCTGTTGCCTGCTTATTTATCCCGGAAGAGTTTAAATTACCTCGATATAAGATAACATTATTCGATCTTGAAAGTCGAAGAAAGCACACAGATGATGATATCGTTTAATCGCTCGCACACAATTCAGAGTCAATAGTCTTCAATCGTAAGATTCACCTTGTGAAATGCAGTGTTGCCAGCTCCCGGTAAATGACGAAGTACTTACTAAAAAATAACATACAAAATTGTAAAAGGATTCACAAGGAAATTAGCTAACATATCCCACCATTTTAACGACGCAGTTATGTGTAAATAGCAAAACAAAATTGATGATAGTTTGGATAATATTCAAGCCCCCACAAATCAGGGTTACTCTAGCACACACAGCTTTTCAAAAGTAAGTACACAAACGGCTATCTGTCCCGTGCAGCTCTGGGTACCTAACTATCAATCGATACTTACGAGAGGGCTAGGACGGCACCTCCAACAAAGCACCCGCATCAAAGAGCGGCCGATGGGACACAACGAGGCGCACCCACTGAGCGGGTAGCTGAGACATATGGACACCATTTGTGGGGTACAGGCACCCGCCCCAGCAGGGACCAGCCGATGGCGTATGGGTTCACAGCGTGGGTGGCTTAGAGTTAAACAATAGACTAGAGAGTTAATCAACCTTTCCCTCAAAATTTGAAAGGTGAAAAGAGGGAAGAATAAGTTTTTAAAGACTATTATTTCGCCTTTGCCGGGCTTTGTCAGGGTACATACATAAACAACACGAAAGTACACAACCCCATAATCGAAATTGGATACATGAAGAACGAAACCCGTCTTTAAGTAAAGGAATAGAGATTATACCAAAGCAATGAGTTATACGATTTGCTAACGATGTCAGGTTTTTTAAAGGCTAGTTAGGACAGTATAGAGCTATCGGATTTTTACTATCTCGTGGTCAGCACGTTCGTTCAGACATCAATATCTACGGTTGAACGTTTCCATCCTACATCGAAATATCTGCTTATGATGCATCGAGATTGAAAAATTTCGACCAGGGACGGGTGGCTTAGTGAATAACACGACTGTCTCGTAAGCTACCGGTCCCGGGTTCAAGTCCCAGCGGAGCATCTAAATAAGTTTATATAATCCCCCAAAGCCCTCCTAGGATGAGCGTTGGTGGCACCGTATAAAATTGGCAGTTGGTACGTCGTTAAGCCCTAAAAACTATAATTATAAACATTTCAATTCTTCATCTCGCTCTAGAGCTTGCTAGCCTTCAAGGATGTGGAAAAGAGCTTTGTATGGAGCCTCTCCCATGATGCTGACGCGCGCGAATGTTGAGGACTTCTCTATGTAACACTGTTGAAACAATATGCCTCGAATGAGGTTGAAACTCTATAACAGGCCGTAATACGAGACTGCGCTGGAAACTCTTGAAAGTAGTGTGGTTTCCATACTCCGATCTTTTTCCGTATCTGCACTTTTTCCCGAGCCTGACCCGTGAGCTAAAGGTATGGCAAAGGGCCCAGACGGAGCTAGCCAGTCTGCACGGGCGCCAGAGGTTATAGGGAACATGCTGTCTAATACGTATCTTTCCATCAATCGGGTACTGAGTTATCCAGTGTAAGGCGCTTGGGAGACCTGTGCCTAATCAATCAATATAATCATCATCGCTCCGGTGCCTTCAATCGCCAACGACGATTATTAGCAAGGGTGTAATGTTCCCAAAATCTTTGGGGGTGCTCAGTCGGTGGGCGGGGGCGGCACCCCATAGGGGTGGCGGTGTTGGGGGCGGCACCCCTTCATCACACTAAATCTGTTCTTCATCGCTTTTTGTGCCTTTTATAGCGCAGGGAACATTCTATTTTAATGTTGGGCAGGTATTCTACAGCTTTTTTGAAACATCTTTGCTTTTTAGGCGAAATCCCAAGGCTTCATACACGTCTTAAAAGAATCAAATATGAGTTGTAAATCTATCCACGATTTAAGTATATTAGTTTTGCTGGATTAAATTTTACCTTCAGAATGGCAGGGTGGATCGATCGATCTTGGGGCTTATCGACGCAACAATTGCCAGGGTCACATGGCGTCACCAACTCTTTCCCTGTTGGAAGGGTTTCTCGGGAGCCAGCTTGCTCCTTGTTCAGGGAAGCCGCCGGGCCTTGAACCCGGGTCGGTTGAATGTAAGCCAGCTACGCTGACCACTCCACTACCGCGCCCCCGGAATGGCAGAGTGGATGGATATTGAAATGAAAGCAAATAATTTATCACTAGGTGAAAAGAGAGCAAAAACACTGATAGCGCTCCAAACAACGCGTGTATTGTTCTGTAAATATTAACACGTGCCCCGCTGGGGGGGCAAAATTAAGCCCCTCCTGGTTTTCCCCAGGTAACTCAAAAACGAAGAGATGCAAAACAACGAAACTTACAGGTGGGACAACAGGCAAGGTTGTGAAAATTGTATCAGAACATTATATAAAAACATACACACAAATAATGAAATAAAAATACTGTAAAAAATGGCATTTCACTCGACAGACTAAGTTCAGCGACTAGGTAACATGAACTCGACGTTATGTAAAACCTGAAAGACTACTAGGATGAATGTATGAAATGAAAACTAACGCTCCTCAGATATGACATGATGCTAGTGATATCCACAGAGGGATGCTCTCCCACAACGCTCACTGTCCAGATATCCCCAGGATGGTCACTGACCATTGCTCAGTGCCCCGGGAGACGGCAGTGATGAACCATGGGCGCCAGTGATCAGCAAGGGGGCGGCAGTGATCCAGCAGGGGCGGCAGTTATCAGCCAGGGAGCCGCAGTTATCAGCCAAGCGGTGGCAGTTATCAGTCAAGTGGTGGCAGTGATCAGCCAGGGGCGGCATGGGGAGCAGTTATCAGCCAGGGGCGGTAGTTATCAGTCAGGGGTGGCAGTTATCAGCCAGGGGTGCCAGTTATCAGCCAGGAGGCGGTCGTGATCACCTATTGAACAGCAGTTATCAGTCAGGGGCGGCAGTTATCAGTCAGGGGGCGGTAGTTATCAGTCAGGGGTGGCAGTGATCCGCCAGGGAGCGGAAGTGATCAGCCAGGGGCGGTAGTTATCAGCCAGTAGGGTCACATTTATCAGTCAAGGGGCGGCAGTCATCAGTCAGGGGGCGGTAGTCATCAGCCAGGGGCGGTAGTTATCAGACAAGGGGCAGCAGATATCAGTCAAGAGGTGGCAGGGCATCACCCATTGAACAGCAGTTATCCGTCAGGGCGCTGCAGTGGTCAACCAGGGGCGGCAATTATCAGCCAGTAGGGTCGCATTAATCAGCCAGGGGGCGGCAGTTAGCAGTCAGGGGGCGACAGTCATCAGTCAGGGGGCGGCAGTTATCAATCAGCCAAGGGGCGGCAGAGATCAGCCAGGGGCGGCAGTTATCAATCAGCCAAGGGGCGGCAGAGATCAGCCAGGTGCGGCAGTTATCCGCCAGGGGGCGGCAGTGATCAGGTGGGGGCGGCAGTGATATGGCGTCACAAATCATCGGGAAAGTGATAAGCCAGGTGGCACTGATGAGCCAGAGGTGGAACCAATCAGGGTTCATTACTTCCAAGTAATGAAACGATTACGGGAGAACTTGCCAGGGGCGGCAGTGATAAGATAGGATGACACTGTTCAGGGCAGCGGTGGTAAGCCAGGGGCGGCACATGTATTGGGAGTGCTCAACACATGATTGGGGGTGCTCAAATTAGAATTGGGGGTGCTTGAGTACCCCCAAAGAGATAGAAAATTACACCCCTGATTATTAGGCATGCTACTTTAAACGATATCATATTCTGGGCCCTTCAATGAAATAGTTATCAGACAGTATGTACATCTGCGCGTAATTTTATCAGTGATTTGGGAAATTCGTAAGCGAGGAGGAGGCTAAAAAAACATTTTTCAAGCTTCAATAAAAATCTAGACCTACACCCCACCTCGCGCCATCATTAGAGGCCTCTAATGGCGGGGAGCGGGGCGTCGTTTGGGTGGCGCTGCTGTGCCATTTGCGGGGGCTGAATCACGGCCTGTCGGTGACGGCAGCGACAACCCGTCAATGACGAGCACAGAGATACAGGGCCGCCACAGCTGGCGACAACCACCGCCCACCGCCACACAGAATATCAATTATCCGGCCCTCTGTCACCGCACAGCTGTGGCGCGTTTTGTTTTGCGCACCGTCGCCGCTCGCGAGCAGCCGCGATCGCAAAAGGCAGCGTCGCCAACGACGATGCCAGGGTGACGCGTGTCGAACGCTGGCTGTCGATAGCGGTCGAGAGTGCTGACGCGCTTAGAAGTGTTTGTGGCGACGCAGCTGCGCGCCGATGGCTGGCGCGGTGTCGTCGGGGACGGCGCGCCACAATCGCGGCGCTGCGTCGCGAATGTCCACAGGTGCGCCGGCGGCGGTGGGTGAGCGCCTGGGGTGCTCAGCGCTGCTGACGCCAGCAGGGCTGTCACGTCAGAGGGCCGGAACACAGGCCATCGGCAGTCCCCAGGTACTGGGCCTGTCTGACTGAACGTCATCGTCACACTACTACTGCTACTTCGACTGTGACAGCTGGGGGCGCTGGCAGAGCAACACACCGGGCTCAGGGTTCTGTAGGTGGGGTGTTTAATTTAGCTTTAGAATATCATCGTTCTGTAGACTTCCCGTGCGCCTGCTGGCAACCAGGTGTAAAGCATCCCCAAGAGTAAATTGATCGAAATCGAAATTAATTAGCATGGGGAGATAAATAATCGTTTTTTTATCCACTACTGAAGTTTGCACGTTCCAATCCTTCGGCAGCCAGCAGCTTTCACATCGCGTTTCATCTCCCACTTTCAAACAAAATCACGGCTTGGGTCCCTCAGTGAGACAGAATTCTACCTATGTTCATAGGCGCAGAAACCGGGGAAGGAGGGCAAGAGGGTGGTTGCCTCCCCTACTTTCGGACTGTGGGGCAGTGCCCCCAACCTTGAGTCGATTTCAGACTTTTTCCGTTAACAAACCAAGTGATGGGCGGAACCATATTTGACCCCACCAGCGATGACAACTTTTGCCCCCCAACTTGGAAAAAGTTCCTCCGTCTATGCCTATGTTTGCTTTCACGCGTGGTTCGGCAATTTGATTTCGGTCAGGATGGCTAAAATTTAGTAACCTACAGTGCATGTTTTGAACTCCACAGAGGTTCCTTTCTCCAGGAAAGTCTTTAAAAATCTAGAAGAATGTACAAAACGTAGACCGTTCTATCATTATGTTATGAGATGTTAGTAATGCTGGTGCCACGGGGCTCCTGACGTCCCTCGGCCGCTCTACATGGCACACATGATATTCGGAGACGCCCAGTATCTGCAGCTGACCGAGGACTGTGCTGTGCATCTCTTCTACTATTGTAAACTGCTCGAGGGAGGGACTACGGCGCCAACAGCAGTACCTGCACCCTCCTGCACGCATTCCAGCTCACCAAGTAGCCGTTTCAACTGTGTCTTGCGGCCCAGCTTTCAGGGCGGTACTGGAGTGCGGCCGACGCGACTGTCGCACACCCGGCCGTCCCATGTCATAAGGCCTGTCATAAAGACATTTCTTCTCCTCAAAGCTACGACTTTTCCTTTTGTGTTCGCGGCTTGTATGTTCGCTTTCTGCGAAAAATTGTCTCATTGTTTGCTTCATATAACGTTTTTCGTCTATGATTTCGGTTTACTTTTTTGATCGTCTTTGTTCTGCCGGAATATGTGGGCCTTAAACCTTAAAACGTAAACCTTAACACAGACTCTCGACTAGGATATTTTTCAGCAACCACTCTCATGTCTCTTTCATGACTTTTATTTTGTCATATTTTGTTTTGCCTATTTGCCTCTGGTTAGGTTCTCGCTATGTGGCAGTCTGTGCATGTTTTGTTTTGTTTCTTAACTTGCTTTGTTATTGTCATATTTTGTTTGCCTGCTTTGCTTTCTACTAAAGTTCTCGCTGCAGTGCTTGTTTTGTTCTTAATTTGATTTTGTTATTTCTATTCTTTTTGCCCCGTGCATGTACTCACATTATTATGATCAACTAGCTGTATTACTTATTTCAAGCAGTATGCACTACTCTATCTTTTTGTTTTGTATCATATCATTTGCATTGTATTATGTGTTATCTCTTACGTTGCTGCACTTGGTTTTGTTTTTGTTGTTGTTTTTGCTTTTATTTGCTCTCAACTGCCATTATTCCTTTTTGATGAAGTTTGTGTTTTTATGCCTGCTCTTTCTTCTCTCGTTTCTGGTCTATATTTCGAGAAAATCAATAAAAATATGATGATGATGATGATGATGATAATAGGAAACATGCCAAACATAGCAATAGCCAGATAACAGGAAAGTAGGTGTAACTTTATGTATGAACAAACATATCCCAAAAATGCCGGGAAACGTTGCAGATAATACAAAAGAATGATCTGAAAACTTCAGGTCTTCTTGTGGTTTATTATTTATTACGGCAAACGAATTTCTCCCATCTGGGTTACGGATGTTTAGGTGTAATTTGGTCTGTCAGATGTAGATTTCGTTCATCGAAAGCTCTTAGTAGTTGACGCATGCATCAGTTTCAGCAGTTCTCGTTGGGGATGCGCGTGAGAGTTGCGGTAATGTCTGCTTTTCGTCCTTGCTAAGAATGATATTGTCTAAGATAGAGATGATTTGGCGTTAACGACGATATAGTCGGTAAATGGCTTAGATATATCCTTCATCGGAATCTAGACTCCCACTTCATTTGACTCAACAATTTTGATTGATATGGACACACTTTGGTGGTGAAAATTACCCATTCCACCTTCGAACCTATAACCTGTGGCTTAAACACCATGCAGGAATATTAATAATTATCATGATAAATTCCATAATATGAAAATACCTTACCACCGGCCTAGCGGGTGCAGTAACAATAGAGTCGCTACCCCTCCCTTACCAGTTTCAACCGAAAAATAAGATTTCGCTCCAATTGGGAAAACACATTTAAAAAATGAACAGGGAGTGGTTAAAACAAACGGTGGAAACGTGCTTTTGAAAAGAATACACGCCCTTGATTATCATGAGTATAGTTCAGATGGTTAGATGCTTCACACTAAACTACATTTTAGGGTGCCGATATTTGCATACGGTGGAGAGAGGGTGAACAAAAGCCAATCACAGTTTAGAATAACTATAAGGATATAATAATAATAATTGTTGAGGCTTATCGACGCACCAACTGTCAGGGTCATACGGGTCGCCAACTCTCTCCCTGTTGGAAGGGTTTCTCGGGAGCCAGCTTGCTCCTTGTTCAGGGAAGCCGCCGGGCCTTGAACCCGGGTCGGCTAAATGAAAGCCAGCTACGCTGACCACTCCACTACCGCGCCCCCGATAACTATAAGGATGTGGCCGCTGAAGCGGAGAGGGAAAGCCACCCCAAGTTCTGTGGCATGACCAAAAGAGTGGGAATCGTTCACAAGCCTGGCAATGTAACCTTGCTGTAACTCTTATTTTGGGGAAAACGATTTCTTCTTCATAATCTTAAATGTTTGCTCCAGTTGAAAAAAATGTTTGCCTTGTCTTTTCCACTATCCACAGAATTACAGGAGGACATAATGTGTAGGCATACGAGTGCTTCCTTCCAGACTCTGGGATTCGATTTTGGTTCTTTCCATGTTTCTCGTTATAGCTGAAAACAGGTTTAGAATGGAAACAATTAATGCTGGGACCCTACCATTAGAAGAAGATGTATATCGTCTTAAAATCAGGCTTATTTTTTTAGAAAAGCGCCCGGTTAAGGGGGCATTAATCTATTCTAACTGCCAAAAATAAAACTCATCCATTTGTGCCCTTAAGCCGAAAAATATAAAACATTTATATAACGTCCGGTATTCTCACATAACTGGCTTAAAGGCAATCAAAATTGTATTGAGTAAAATCGATGAACAATGGATACACAAACGATATTTCTGTAACTTTGGTATAGCCTACTGGGTAATCTAGTTGTAGTTAAGACCAGGTTCTTTTAGCATAGCCCCTTTGATTTTAATTTTACTAAGCTCCTTAGGGAATTATATTCTTTCAAATGCCATTCAAAATTAACTATTGTCAGTCTTCTCACATGGAAGGCTCTAAATAGGGGCGTCGCCACGGAATTTTTATAGGGGGGACGGACCCGGGCTGGTGCTGACCGGTTGAGGCGAATTTTGAGCATATTCAGTAACTGACAGCATTAATGACGATAGGCCAAAACATTTTAGAGGGACGTCCCCCCTGGTTGGCCAACTGGGGGGATGCGTCCGCCCGTCCCCCCGCTTTCGGCGCCCATGGCTCTAAAGATAAGAGCATACTTTTGAATTCATGATCTAGGAGGAATAAAAAAGGCCACATGTATGTGATGATGCTATTGGGTAGAAAAAAACTTGAAGCAGTAAAAATCATGAGGCCTGATTGTTGCAGCTTCAATATAGCTTCTCATTGCAGGCAAAACAATGCAAAAATTTTGGGTGGGCTTGCGGTCGAATAAAATCGTAAATTCGAAAGCTGGAGATAAACGCGATAACGCAAGGCACTTTTGTATCACTGAGGTGGAGCATTGCTCTCTTGATAATGTTTTGGGAAAGAAACACAAGTATAAAATCGAATAAAAGCTATGAAGCTTCCAGTAAAATTTTCAAGATTTACTTTGTTTTTCATCATCCTCGCTCACCCTCCCCATCCAAAATTCCCTCGACCTTCTGCATGCAAGACACCCAACATAAAGAGAGCTTTCTACAGAGAGCTTTCTGTGAAGAGCTTTCTACAAAGAAGAACTGCGGACACTATACTTTGTTTGACTGAAAAAAATCGCACAACAAAATCATTCATTCAATCACCATTTTTTCTGATTGACGAAAACTTTTCCCTCAATCTCCATCGCTGAAAATTTTTCATTGGTGGTCCCCTTAACAGGCTGACGGTAGCGGTTGCGGTTTTGAATTCTTTTGAATTCACTACCCCCTCATATGCTATTTTTTTGTTATAGAAACTGCTACCGCCACTCCGCTACCATTTGCAGAGTCTGCAAGTAGCGGAGTAACGGAGTAACGAACTGAAGTAGCGGACCGCCCGACTCTGGAGTTCATGCTAAGGGGGTTTGTAAGGAAGTCAATTCGAGGCCGTGGCTCCCACTGTGACTGATATATTTGTTTTACCTGAAAATTATACTGAAAGGCTGTATCAGAACATATGATAGCACTGAATTTGCTCTATTTTGTTTCTAGGATTCGAGGAGACAAGTGAATTAACAGCTTATTCACTTATTATCTTGCTCCTTGGTGTAGAACTCTGAAATATGTCGTTAAACACTCTCAAAGGTTGATACATTTTGAAGTGCTGCACCGAGGGAGCATGACTGTGCGTAGACAAGTTGTCAATTGGCCTAGCTCCTCCAATTCTGGTGTAAAATGTAGCAAAAGCACAGTGATTATACAATCTGGCATAGCCCTATCTCGTAATCTTCGTGAAGGCAATAGCTTGCAGAAACTTTTGGTCATAACCAGGAATGACCAATAATTTCTCTCATCAATTGCCTTCATGAAGATTCTTAGGCTGGGCTGTGTCCGAATCCATAATCGCTGTTTTTTGCTATGTTGGGCATCCAGGCTTAGAGGAAATATGTCAACAAAAAATGTTATATATTAAACATTTCATCTGCCTTGGAAAAGAACCTGCAAGGCAGGAGAGGGAATTCACCGCATGGAGTTGAATTTTGTTTGGGTATTTGCAAAGGAGAAATCAGTTCACTTCATCAGACTGATGCCATATGAGGGTAACATTGTAGTTGCTGGTGCAGCTACTTCAATTATGGCGCAAAATTCTAGCGGTGGCTATTTGCTGCTAGTGAATAAGTGACATGAAAGAACAGGGACGTAGGAGCCGGGGGGGCAGGGGGCAGCTGCCCCTCAACTTTCATGATTCTTAACCATTCACCCTATGGCGTTGACTGGAAAGAAATGACTTGAAAATTCCCGCTGCCCCCCCAACTTTGAACATAGTTCCGACGCTCCTGTGAAAGAAGCATCATGTGAGTTTAATATACATGCAAGATGCATTGGAATGAAAAAAATCAAGACTCTTGATTCATCATTAATATACAGGAGAAATAAATATGAATGGTTGAATAGATTCTTTTATATCCTAAAAACCTTAATATCACATAGCCATGGCCCTTAGCTCTCGTAGAAATAGGTACCTTGCGGTAAAGGTATCTCGCTGTTGACTTGCTTTTTTAGTGTCACTTAACTTCCCAATACCATGTTCATGTACTATACATATGCTTCCACGCCATTGAGGAACTTTTAAAGTGTTGTCGTGGTGAGTATGAGGTGATTATAATCTATGGAAGGAGATGGTACGGATAAGGAAAGGTGAGGATAAAGGTGGGATTTTACCCGGAAGGGTCACTGCAGCCACAGGCGCATGCGCTCACAGCCCCCAGGTAGAGATAAGGATGAGAACAAGGGTCATCGGTTGAAAAAAGCATAAAAGTTTACACACACTTAGAACATGTAAACTAAGATAATATGAGGGTAAAAATGATCGCTTAGTATTCATTCTATTCCCACCCGGAATCCTTCCTTTAACTACTCGGTTTTGTGTTTCTCTTGGCCATTTGTACCAAGCTGTTTTGAAAGAGAGCATTTGATGAGAACACTATTTGAATCTCGCACACTAAGCATGACACCATACTTCTTTCTGGTTTTTCACTGCAGCAAGTTTCTGATCTAATGGGGAACACTTGTATGGTGTATCGAGAAAGCGGTTTGGTAGAAACACTTCATGTCAATCAGCTCATTGCTATTGGTTCACAGAACACCAGCTACTTCATCTGAATTATTTTACCCCATTTTTCTTTGCAGGCTAAGGGGGTAAGCAACACACGATATAGTATTTTCATAGTTGTGTCATCCAGTCAATCCATGCTTAAGACAAAATTTGTGTTCGGCCCTGAAATTGTCCTCCCTTTCTAGAGCTCAGCTTCTTCAATCCTCAGTCTAACATATCGTGAATCCACAGGAACGAACTTTTTATTTTTCGCAGCTAGATTCTCCCTGATATTCTAAGCATTTTATTTTTGTTTTCATATTAATCGTACTTTGATCCTAAAGGCCTTGATTTGATACTGACTTTAACGTTTTCACTTTTGCATGTTCACTAAACTTCAGTCTCTTCGTCAGGTATGTACATACCTCTCATAATACCACGTGCTGTTTGGGAAAACATTTCGGGGGAGCGGTATTGCAAATCCATGAACTTGCGGACTATAATTGCTTAAATGCAAGTGACTGAAACAAAGAAGATCAAACTTCTGGAGCCTTCAATGTAACTAGACTTAGTATCTTGGAAAGAGCAAACCCTTCCCATCATACAAACATCCAAAGTTGATGCTTTGTTAAGAACGGTAATGGTACAAACTTAAACCTCAAGGAAACTTCATCGCTATCATTCGAGGATAGGGCGACCTATGAGAAAACTATTCCCACCCTGGGCTGTACTCGCATCACTCAGTCACAAATGAGAAAACCGTCAAACTCCGGGCGGACCTACCTCTAAATAACTGACACATAACGGTACATTAGATGCTTTATTGGACTGTAATGACAGTTATGGCTCAATATTATAACTCCCATAGGACGCAAAGTTCAACGGTCTTCGATTTTTTCATTCATAACTCCGGAACTCACGGGCACGTGACATAAAGCCGATCTGACCACCACTTTTTGTTTAACGGTATTTTCTTAGATCGTGCTCTGAGATATTAAAGTGAAGCCACTTCATGTGAGGCCTGATTACGTCCATTCGCCCACATGTGGAGAGCTCAGTTGTTAGCTTAGTTGGAATTGTCTTTTTAGGTACACTGATTCGGAACCTCAATCATGATTAGGCTTTACGCCATTAGAATATCTTCATTATAAAAATACAATACCATTTTAATATAAATCATGATCTATCTTAAGAGGAAAACTATAGCAGCATCTTTGCTTTGTCACGAAACCAATTTCCTTCATGTCATCAAAGAATATACCATTATTCCTTATGAGCACAGTGCAGGACTATCTCATAAAAAGCCTGTGGGTGATTATCGCCGCCGAAAAGGCACTTCTATGCCGCACGCTTGGTTCCCCAAGGCGACCACTGTCTGCCACGACAATAACCAGGCCCATTACCGCAGGTAATAGCCTTGTCCATCGCACGTGCCCCCTCCCCTGCGGCGGGACACACCATCGCCTGGGGCATCGATCACTCCCTCTCCCTCAGCCCACCAATTGGCCATCGCCACCAGCACACCCCATCAACAGGTCAGCGCCTCGACCACTCTTACCTGGCGTGCTGCTGTCGGCGGCAGTGATGTGTAGCCGGGGGCGGTGTGGCGGGTCGACAGGGTCAGTCGGCACGCGCGTCGGCGCGCCTTCACAACGACTGTGGCTGCCGCCGGGCCGCCAGCGGGCGCCGCCGCGCCGCCGCCGTGCACACCTGCTTTCTAACCAATTACACCGGCGCACCGCGGCGGCCGGCCGCGCCCAGAATCGACGACCGCCGCCCGCGGCGCGCCTCCGCCCCCCCCAACCCCCCGGCCAGGCCTGACTGACGGTGGCCCCCACGGTGCCCCATCCTACCCCCCACCCTTCCCCACGGTGTCGTGCTGATTTGCTGAAGTGTGAAAGAGGCGACGCGGCAGGAAGTGACTGCCTGGTTCTTTGCACGCTGAGTGCAGCGCTGATGTTGGGCGTGTGTTCGGTAGAGACAGCCATCAGGTACACACAGTGAAGGTGATTGGCCGGATTAAAACAATTTTATCCAGTCATGGTCTTTATCAGAGACTACACAGCACGCATGGTTGCGTACTGCTTGTTGCATAAGCGGATACAAGGGGTAACGGAGACAAGTGCCCCATCGACCTACCCGGCGCCCTCGCACTGCGCCCCGACACCCCCTGAAACCTCGCCGGCGGCTCCTGAAACGTCGGTCCCCTCCAATAAGCAAGCAATATCACCCCCACACTGCAATATTATGTCCCTCTGAAATGTCATATCTAAGGGATTGGAGCCCCTGGCCCATACCCCTTCATTCCCGAATGGCACCCCCTCCAGGCGTACCTAAATGCCGACATCTCCGGACCCAAATGCCGTCTTACCGAAGTGCCCCTTCCCATCGAGAATCCTGGATCCGCCTTCGACAACTTTAATAATAACTTTTGGGTCTTATCGACGCACTAATTGCCAGGGTCATATGGCGTCACCAACTTTTTGCCTGTTGGAAGGGTTTCTCGGGAGCCAGATTACTCCTTGTTCAGTAAGCACTCTGGGAACCCGCTGGGCCTTGAACCGGGGTCGGTAGCGTGGAAGACTGACCACTCCACTACCGCGCCCCCTCTACGGCGATTTTTCTGAAAATGCTGATGCGTACAGTGTCGGCACTAAGGGACACAGAGAAAGTACCTACACTGTAAAAATTTGTACACCGTTGGTGCAACAACGCACCTTTAAAGCGTGGAGGGAGAACGGACGTTTTAAACGGACATGCGTTCGCCTAAAGGGTGTAACATGCACTGGTATCCAGTGTACCGACGCTCCTTAACCGTGCCTTGTAACACCTTTGGTGCGTTACCGTTGATCAAAGAGTGTAACGTAGCACTTCTCCAGTGCTAGCTTGCTCTGCTTATCAGTGTATCGTAAAACCTTTCGTACTTTACTGGTTACCTATGAAGTGTAACGTTGCACTGCTCCAGTACTGCCCTGCGCTTCTTAGAAGTGTATCATCATACCTTTCGTGCGTTTGTGCTCGCTCAAGAGTGTGACGTAACACTTCCAGTGCTGACCTGCACTGTTTCCAGCAACGGCCATGAGTTTTGTTCTGCAGAACTAAAATTCGTTACAAGTAACGAACCTCTGAATTCGGAGATGGAATAGCATTCCCGGTAGAAAGCAAGAGCTGTACAATCACGCGCGTTTCCAAAACCATATGTTTTGTTTCAGGCCTTTCATGACCTTCCCGAAACTGTCTTGCATGGAACGACTCGGAGGTAACACTCCAAATAACGGCAGACTTGTATTAGCGATATTACGACAAAACTCGAAGCAAATACTCCAACCACACCGATCACATAACCCAAACACGTATCCGGCCCGTTTCGTCCTGCTATTCGGCCTCTGCACCGCACCGCAGGCCTCGTGGCATGTCCTCCACTGGGCCTATAGCCTCATCATCAGCTTCACCACGTGGACCTGAATAGCCACCGCTAAACCCTGGTTAACCTTCCGGCAAAGAAGTGCTGATGCAGGAATAGCGCCACTTTTCCCCAACGCGCCAACGCGGTTTCGGGGCGGAAAATTCTGATGAAGTACCGGGAATTTGGCTCTCCTCTTGCCTTTGCGCTGCCACCTGAAACAAAGAAGGACTAAAATAAGCACTCAGTACTATTTCAGTTGTCATATTAAGACCCCTTTTTAAAATAAATGAACAAGTGAGGTAAAATAGATATCCAGAATAATGAAGGACTCCAACCACAAACATAATACAGATCCTGGAATAAAAAATTGCTGAATTTTGATTTAAACTTAAACAAATATTCCAAGATCGCGGAACGTCATTTTTCTATCGCGGAATAGCGATAGCAAACCACTTATTTTTGGTTCGCGTGCCCAGCACTGGAAGGTGCAAAGGGTTTTTCTAAAGCATTTATTTCCATACAATGCCATGAGGATAGGGGCTAAGTATCTAAACTGGGGGGCAAGAGCTAATAACATTATGTTTGAACATAATATCTCAGCATGCCATCAATGTGTGCGTGTGTCTGTGCCCTATTTTTGGTTCGTTTAACCAATCTGCAGCATATATCAGGAGACTTGACCAGATGGTTGGGGAGCTTAAATTCTAGATTGCAAACTATTACAGGTTTTGACGAGATCTGGTGAGGGCAGCCCTTTGGCAAATTTGCTGGTTTGAGGCAGCTTGTTCAGAATTTCAGGTAGAGGGAGGGAGATTGGGAGAAATGCATACACTTTGGACATGGTATGATATGCCAAGAAGTGTAAGGGCAGCTGGGGGATAGAAGTGACCTTCATTAGGCGTGATGTATACGACAATGGTGATATTACGAAAATGCGCATGCAGCAGGAATTATTGTGCACAGCAAGAGCCAAAAGTCCCCTTTCTACTAATGAAACATACCCCCTTGAGTCCTGATATTGCCCCTTTCCTTCTGCGGTCCCCAGTTAAAATTTGAGAAAATGCACTGCATAGAATCATTCAATCCGTGATGCAACCATACCCAGTCTTCCCAATGTATTGTAGTTTGTTGTAAATATTTTTGAGTTCTCCGTGCCGCCCACGCCTCCTGGATCTGCGTATGCGCTGAGGCCTTTCGGGAATGTCACGAAGCAGCATGGGCGCCAGATGCTTGATCGCTCTTTGTAGGAAAGAAGCAGGAAAAATAATAGCCCACCCGAAAATATTTTCTTTTGTTTGTTGAGGAAAGCATAGTTTTCTATCAGCTATTTTTTCAAAACGTGCATGAGCCCCACCCTCCCCGTCCCTCAAACCCGTAATGACCTCTGGCCGATCCAGGGGAGCGAGGCGATCTCCTGAAAACCTGAAAACACTTTTTGCCCGATTTTTTTCAAAAAGTTTTATCACGACTTGGGACGATTTCCCCCCCTCCCTCAAACAACCCAATCCAGATCCGCCACTGGTGAAGACCGTCCTGGTAAGACCATCTAAACAATTGAGGAAGGTAGGTAATTCAGAGTCAATTATTTTCATGCAACGCCACGGTGTTGGTGGTCAAGTACCGTAGGTTCAGGTTGCCTTACCTTATTTCCTCGTCTTGGTAAGGCAGAATACCTGCCAATGTCCTCGTGGTTACTTGGCAGGTAAAAGGCGCAAAATTACTCGGTGGTGCTGGGCTCTCTTGCTCAGTAAGGTGACAGGCTTAAGTCCAAGCAGCTCCACTAAATAAATCGATGATCCGGCACCCAGAATTCTTACAACAGGGTGTGAGCTTGTGTTGTTAAGCCCTAATCAATAACTGATCGAAAAAACAATAGTAGTATAGCTCAGAGCCCATCCGCTCCGTGTCGCGTCCTGAACCAAGTGGGGAGACGCGTGCGGAAGTGGTGCACGTGCAGTAAAACCGACGGCGCGCGTGAGCCTAACCGTGCCGCGTTGCACCCTTAAAAGTGCAACGTTACACGCCTCGCTTTTGGCGATCGATTATAATAGTTCACGATACAACTCGAGCGTTTTAGGTTGCACTTCTAAGCGATCTCGCCTGCACTCTTGTGAATCTTCGTTGATGCTGGTCGGGTGAAGGGTGCGGCCTTACTCCCGATAGATATATGGGGCGTAGCTGTGCCTTTAAAGCGCAGGATAGCACCAAGCATACGACATGACTCGGAACATTCCGACAACATGGTGGTGCTATGATTTCTTGACACCTGATAGCCGTCTGTGCTTGCACCAACGGTGTCAAATTTTTACAGTGTACCTATTTTTTCAGATCCGGCTAATTTCTATATAAAATTTGGGAAACCATCTCAGGTTCTTTTCTGGAATTCAAGTCTTGCAATGTCTTGACTCTCCCAGAGGTGGGTGCTGCTACGAAAATTTCTGAAATCGCTGCTGCTACTAGCGCTGTTTCTCAAAAATCGCGAAATCACTACCGGAGACCACTCCACCGCCCCACTATCGTTACCTTTTATTGCAAATAAATTATCTGTTATTTGGCCCACTTTTTGCGGTACGGGCTCAAACTGCATCAGTGTAGGGATCAAACCTTGCATGATGGTGTGACGTTTTACATCTTGAGGAACTTGGGAAAAATTATATTGAGTGCAGTTTTTTGTATCTATTCTATTATTAGGTTCTTATCAGTGTCCAACCAAAAAAAATCAAATACAACTAGCACGTGCTTCCATGTTTCAATGGCCTTTAAATGTCAACTGTTGCATCAAAACAGTCCCCGAATAATACTTATACTACCAGCACAAACGCTGGCGTAGTCAGTGTTTCTTCTAAGGGGGAGGCGTCAGTCCAAAAGGGGATGTAATTTCAACGGGGGGAGCCACCTCAAGGGAGGTGCCACCTCATTTGGTGCTAGTGTTTTGTTCAGGCAGGGGGAAACTGCAAAGTTGCGGGGTTAAGCCTGTCTTCAGGGCTGACTACAGAAATGCGGGCTCACTTTTCCATCAACGCGAGAATGTGATATGTGTGGATATTGACAAGGAAAGAAGGGAAGTGATAGCAGCATCTACCGCACCAAAAAAATTGTCTCAAGCCAGTACATTTGGTGCGTTATGTCGGAATAATGATGTCGTCCAATCAGGGGCTCATCATTGTCCCATAAACCAACCTTCTATATCAGAACGATAGCAGTTGCTTCCAAACGTTGGTTTATGACCACATTTGAGTTCGCGGGGTTCTACGGGGGTCACGACCTTCGAAGTTTCGCTGTGAAAGATATGTCAATACATCTTTGGCACCGCCTTTGTTGCTAAGACTGACGCGCTCTTGGCACTAGTTGGTAACTTTCTGATTTCGGCAAATATTTTGCATGATGAAGACTCTGATGCGAGGGCAGAAAAATCGTTTTCGTGATGCTGGCGTGATACATCTAGGCTGGCCAGGCGTGAAAAAATGTGCTAAAATTTTGAGCACGATATCGAACGTTTTCCTTTACTCGAGCAGTGCTATTTTAAAGGCTTTAGTTATTTCTAACGACGGTTTTCCACCATGAAGATGCAAAACAAGGCTGGGGAAAAACATGGATATGAGAATGGTTTTCGTTGTGCCTTGCCGGTAAGCTCGGTGGTCGTTTCTTTTACGGAGAGCATACTCCAAAACTATATCATAAATAATAAATAGAATATAATAATAAATAATAATAATAAATCCTAAAAATGTTTGTAAGCAGCTGCAGACAACTCATGGCGAAACAGTTGACGTCGTTTTTCAGAAATTCGGAACTCATTTTTGGAGGTGGAATAACGAAGCCGCCTCAGTCCTGAAAACGGGTCCTCATGTCCAAAATGCTGAGAGCCAGTGGTATACATCACCACACAGGAAGGTGCTACAAGACAGTATACTGCCCCTTCCTCACCTGAGCTTCAACTCCGCATCAGTGCGGCGCGCGCGCTGCCCGGCGATGGTGACCTATCACCTCTGTGCCTCGCGGGCATGTGGGCCTGACGGATGGCGCCCGCTGATTGGCGGAGATACGTTCACATAGCTCGCAGGAAACTCTGCGAATGTTTTGTGATGGAAGAGATGTCTTATTTATTATCATATTTACTTTTTAATTAATGTATTATTTCAGCTTGGTTACCTGTTTCACCATTTAAGGCATTTAAGGGTGCTTTCCGGCTTCTGAATCTACATAAATCCGGAGTGTCAACGCGGGTTTATGTAGGGAAGCATAAACGCGGGTTCTGAGCGGAAAGCATCGGGCTCGTACCAGACGACTGCCGGTGGACAGGGGCAGGGGAGGCAATTGTGTCCGAAGGTGGAAACACTGACGGAATATATATGAAATGCTGCAACGCTGGGCACATTGTTCTGTTTTCAATGGAAAATATATGACGCCTTAATCTAAACATATATTATTTTGGGTTCCCAAACAATTGCGTAAATATAATCAACGTAATCCATCTAGATTGGGAAACTGTCGTGTGTGACGTCTCTTCACCTTTCCAGTGCTAGATGGAAGCTGCCTCCCACCAGGATGTGAGAATCGGCGCCCCCACGATAGGTCTTAGCATCCACTTTATAGGTTTTTCCGCCCAAAAGTAGCGACCCCCGGGTCCGGAGGGCGCCCCGTGGACCATGTGCCCCTATCCTGTATCTGTCTATGGTTTACGGAACACTGTTCCTTCACGTACTCTCTGGGACTGGAGTACATTTTGAGTGATGGTGACCTTGCCACGAGGAAAATATTCCTTAGATTGAGAATGTAATATTTAGGACTGGTTTTCTGAGATTCTTGTTGACGTTTCTTTTCCCTAGATTTCAAGGTAATTTTCCATTCATTTGGAGTCATGCCTTAAAGAGCTGGTTAAGTGGTAATATTACCGACAACGTGCCCTTGAAAAACTGTATTTTCCAGGATGAAGGTAATTGAAACAAGGCTGAGCAGCCATTAGTGGCAGAGAAAAAAATATTTTTGGTGCATCTTGCCGGCAGCAAAGCTTAGCATTGACATTTAGTTAAAAGAAAATGGAACAAATACATGTACTCTTTCCGCCTTCATCTCTACTGTAAACACCAGTGTTCCAGATAAAGGGCAAAGCGGACACGGCAAGAAGACATTGGTAGAGAACCAAATCAAAATGTTTATCAATCGGCACTTGCTTATAAAGACGGTTCAATTAGTGATCTTACTCCGGAAAAGAAGCTCTCATGCCGTGGGGAGGGGGAGGGCTGGAAACCGCCGGACCACAGCCTAGGGCAGGCTGGAGACGGTGCTTACCAGTAGTCTGCACGTGAGGTTACATGGTCCGACAGGCATGGTTTTACCCAGGACTGCCAGATTTATGCACAGGAAATATATACAATACCTGTAAATTTACAGCCAGTTATGCCAAAGCGAAGGCAGCAGGATCAATGTGAAATACGCCATAGTCATCATCATCATCACCATCATTATCACCAATAAAGTATTAACCATCTTGCCAAAGATAGGCTTTGAGCTGAATAATAGGTACCATCTTTGATGCTTTATTTAATACTGATTTTATATACAGCACAAAGTGGTGCTTTTGAATTGCGCTGTTTTCTAATGGTATGATATGAAGATGCATGGATATAACCAAACAGAACACCGCACATTCCGCTGCATGAATGTTGATAGTTCGAAACATGCAGCCTCAGGCATAGAAGCGCACAGCAGGATCATCTAATGCAGGCCTTAAAGATTAATCCTGGATGAGTTTTAAGCATCTGGATGCGAAGTATCATCCAAACGTGCATAAGAATAAGGGAAGCTGAGAACTTCCTCCACTTTTTGCCCACAAATGTTCTGAGCTAAACAATATCAGAAACAAATAAAATAGGAGTTTTTTTGGGAAGATAAGCATAGGATACAATAAATCCAAAGCCCATGAATTTCCTTATCATTACTTTAAGGCAAGTGGTTTGGTGAAAACAGAAGCCTTAAGATGTGCTGGCCCCTCACACATTTACCGGTGGCGATGGCGATTGCACCATTCTCGTCGAATCCATCGTCGGAGTCGAGGAGGCTGCATCCTCTGCACCGTGCGCGCTCGTGCCTTCAGCCTCCCTTCCCATCACCACCTGCCTTATGATGTCTCTTCTGTGTATATACCAAAAGGAACGTAGTCGCAAACTTAAAGATGTGTATTCAAAAGTGTGTGCCTCAGGCGAATCCAGCATTTCTGGTCGAGGGTAGGGGCACATGGTTGTGAGCTCTAGCGGATCCAGGTGCAACTTTTGGAGGGGAAAGCCAACGTTTTTTTTTTTTGTGGGGGGGCTCAATTGAGAAATATCACGAAAACATAGTACTTTTAAAGAAATTTGCAAAAAGCTGGTATTTTTGGGGGCCAAAGATACTATTTTAGATCTTGGAAGGGGCCACGGCTACTTTGGCCCCACTTGAATCCACCAGTGGTTGTGGGGGCACCACTTGGGGCCGGAAAAAACTGTCAGATCGGTCCCAAATCTGATCGTAGGGGCGCCAATAGGACACAAAATTTTAGGGGGCTACCGAACTTTCAGGGAGGCATTAGCTACCATATCAGGGGGATCAGAGGGATGACTGACGCTGTGTAGGGTGTCAGAAAAGGGATGAGACTGACAGTGAAAATAGGGGACCGTTTAGTCGGGGACAGGGGCACCATCTGCTCTAGAAAACTGCAGTGGGGTCAATAGTCTTGTTCTGGGAGAAAGGGGCAAGTGAGCTTCCGGTGGGTGCCGGACATTATTCGGGGGGCGGGCGCTGATACGCAGTGGGGAAGGCCTATCTGCTCTTCTGGTTCTTCCTGTGAGGTGAAACATCACCTGGTAACGGTGCCATCATTGTACCAACAGGGTGGCAGTTATCGCACAGGCCCTCGGCTTGGGGCGGCCTAGGGCAGCCACGGACCCCGAGGGAGCTGGGAACGCATCGGCCCCTCCCTTTGGCTACGCCACTGAAACAAGCGAGGACTAAATCACAAGACTTGGAAGTGACTTAATATTGACTTAATCTGAATATGAGCAAAGCTTTACGCTCTAAGTCATTGGGTGTGTCAAAATTGAGCGACTATGCTTATCTATTCCATATTCATAAGGTACAAACTGTGCACATAATTTCGCAGCTCCATTAAACCAGAGTCTGCAAATTCTACATCAGAAAAATTGGCATTGCTTTTAGTTTGGTTATTCCCTTATCTGAGGCCACCTCAGCCGACTTTGCCCAGGCAAGGGTACAAACTGGAGGGCCTTCGCTGCACAGCCATGCCGCGGGCACCACCGGGACACGGTTTGGGGGCGCCATGGCTGGCAGGCCGTGTTGCGTGTTGGGGGCGGACGGCGTGACCGGCCGTCTCGTCCGCTCCCCGCCACCGTTCCCGACGGCCGCACCGTGTGACCAATCGTGCACCATCGGCTCCGCGCCGCCCCTTTTTGCCGGCGCCGCCATTTACCACAGCACGAACAAAAGACTAGAAAACGCAGCGTCTGCAGGTGCGGGCGCCGCTTTCCAGCGCCGCCCCCGGTGGTGGCGCGAACCGGCCAGAACGCGGGAAAAGTGCGCGCCATGGCAGGCGCTTCCGTTCCGCGGCGACGGCCGCGCCGTTTGGTGACGCGTCGCCAACAATGCCGGCTTTGTGTAGAGCTTGTTGTCGCCCCGGCGGGAGTGCCTGTCGCTGCCTTGGTCCGTGGCGGCAGCAGGTCGGGGCGGCGCAGGATGTCTGACGGCGGATTCCTGACCGCCCGTCACCTATCCTGGTATTAGATACGGTTTGCAGGGATTAGAGAGTGCTGCCTAATGCTGTATCCTCTCACGCAGATATGACATGCATCTGAATCGGTCCGCTGTATCTTGCCTGTAGTGGGTATACTGCGAGAGAGGCGGTGACTCGTCCATCATTAAACAATTTACCCATTTCAGCCCAGTTGGAACTAAAATCAGAAGTCTTATAACCAGTTTGTGGGAAAGGTAGCAAATAGGCCGAATCCGACGAGCTTTGGGTTCTAGAGGAGAAGGTTTGTTCTCAACAGGAGGATGGAGACTGACCGACTCCATCACTTTTTTCGGTGGCGACACTTATGGAAATGCATACGTACCAGTGGCGGTCTCAGATACTACCCTAGGGAAAAACAGGCCAAATTTTGCGCCAGGATAGCTTTAAAAAGATGAATGTTGAGAAAATAAGGTGATATACGGAGAGTTGAGGATCCATGACAGAAATTTTCCCTTCGCACTCCAGAACTGCCTCAGGAAAGAAGGGAAGAATAGAGAGAAGGGGGAGCGCGGGAGAAATGGGACAAAACCATTGTCCTTGGTACATGGCCACCAACATTTGGTTTCCTTTTTGGCCCTTGCTTTACATCACTTCCACATTACAATATCAGTTTTATTTTCCGGTTAACACCGCACTGGAGGGGGTCTGGCACTAACGCGCACTGGAGGGGGCCTGTAGGCCCCCCTAAGATCTCGGAAACTAAGAGGGTTAGAAAAACGCCACTTGGTAGGTGGGTGGGGCTTGGTGATCTACATGATGACCAATTTTCATTGACCTAGGTTAATATCTTCAGGTCAAACGAGGTCATAAAGGTCAAATATTGGCCATGCTGGGATCGATTGGTAAATGCTGTGATTATGCAGGAAAATGGGGGAATAAGCTAAAGGCGGACAAGGTTCATAGAGAAGAGGTCTCAAGAGGCTTCCCCACAACTTTTGGGTCAAGGTCATTCAGGTCATTGACCTTTAAGGTCACCATATGGTATACTACTTATTATTTACACTTTGACTAACACTCTAGCCACTGTTTGGCGGGAAATGAGGATTGACCTTTCCCAATGACCTTTGACCTTGACCTTTGACCTTGAACTTTGTATTGGGGTACCCTACCGATGACGTCATAGCATAATATATGTCAGACGGGGTAACGTCATTTGGCCGGACGCACAGTGGTCAGTGACCTTGAAGTGCAGATATGACCTGTGACCTGTGACCTTTGACCTTGACCTTGACCTTCATGTGAAGTGACCTTGACATATAGTCCCGCTTATATGACGTTATGACGTCACCACTGGTCTTCAATGCAAGCTAACTGGTCCGACCGCGCGTTTACGGCGATCTCAAATGCAGGTCTGACTTTGAAAGCCTATAAGTCAAAATTTTCGGTCGATTTTCAAAAGTCTTCACCAATCGACGCGCTATTAAATTCTATTAAATGTGGCCAGGTTTCGTTTTTCGGCTACAAGCGGTTCTCCGGCCATCTTGAAAACAGGTGGGGGCCTCCCCCTCCAGTGCGTGTTAATGTCCTCGGTGATAGGATAATCTTTGAAAAAATCTGTTTTCAATACATGAAGCCGTGTTTACAGTTTGTTTCTTGCTGCTTTTATGTGTTCCTGTGCTTTTCTTCTCTTGTTAACTAAGTCTTGTCTTGTTTTAAGTTCAAAGCATATTTTGTCAAAGCGTGCTATCTTATAGTCATCAGTACACTTTATGGTTTGCTACAAGTCTTTGAATTTAAGATTGATTTCAAGTCCCAGTTCTCTCCATATTTCTCTACTGACCATGGAGCATTGCATACTTCCCTGATGCTCTACATTCTCCAAATTTCTGATCCCGGTACCGGCATCAACAACGGCATGCTCGGGATTATCCCAGCAAGGTCCCGGTAGGCTGGTGTATGGTCCCGGCATTTTTTCCGGAAAATTAAATTAATATCCATTAAAGCCAGAAGCTATTGAGAATCAGGTTAGTGGGCTGACTTTTAAGATGATGGATTTCAAGGAATTTTTTACTTATCTTTGCCAAGTTAAAAAGCCGGAGAAAAAGTGATGTACCAATTCATCTCATGGAAAGCACCGTTGACTTTCATGCATCAATGCCCGAATTGGTCAATGCTTCGAGCCCACGTTGACGGTCAGCCAGCGCTAGGCATGCGCATCCAAACAGCAATAGTAATAGCCAATGTGGGCTTTACACAGTAACCAGCATCATCCACTTTACTGCTGTCTCGGAAAATTTAAGGCCAAAGTCCGGGCCCAAATATAGACCTAATGAACTACAAAAAATAGTTTAAAATCATGAACATGAAAATGAAAAGCAATAGAACCAATGGATGTCTCAACACATACTTGACCTATCATTGAGGGTGCTCGGGCAACCCCAAAGAAATATACACCCACACCTGTGCTGGGCCAGGCATAGAATTGAATCCCATCCTGAAGCATTTCTGTCGCCATCATTCTGAAAACCCTTTTGGTTGCCATTTTAGATCACATAAATCAAGACATCGTGCAACGTCAAGACAGTTTGAGCTCTGACATACTCAGACGGACGTTGAGAGCCGGGCGCCCTCGTTGCACCCATTGTCTTTGTTCGCGGGCTGCGCCCTCCCCTCCCCTGATACTCGCCCAGTTGTCGGCGGTCAGGAGCGTATCAACGGCAGGGGCACCAGGGGGGGCAGGATAGGACGAGGATTTCAGGAGGGGCGATGTAAGCCGAACTATCCAGCCCCTTTTCTTCCAGTAAACGCCATAGACTTATGGCTGAAATTTCTATTTTCACGAGGGCAGTTCGTTCCCTTCTCCTTGCCCTCTCCCCCGGTGGTACCGCCCCTGGGCAGCGATGGTATGGGGCGATACACTGTTGCGATAACCTCTCCGACTCCAAACCGACTAGCTTACCAGGGTCGCTTCCTGCCATTAATGGTAATGCAGGCGTGCCAGGCCACTTATCGCGCGGTCCCCAACCGGAACAAACACCTGTGTCAGAGGCGTCTCATCCGCCGTTCACCTCTGAACCCAATGTAGCGCGGCGACGCAGCGCCCGAGGGCGCTCAGTCCGGAAAAGCCGGCAATCAATGGCACAATCGACATCTGTTTCTGAACGCCGTTTCCTGCTTAGAACTTATCAAAGGGTGCTACAAAGGTCAGATTAGCCCAATGCGTGACTGCATTGCCTCTCTTGTTACAATAAGAGAGAGCCAGCCCTTGAAAAAGATGGGGCTGGGCTTTCCTGGAAATTGTTTCTGCGTGTTGAAGTTTGGAGCCCGGCGGCGTCCATTTTGAAGGGCGGCTGCGGGGCACCGCTCTCGGGCGATAATTGTCCGGTGCTCGCTCGGGTGTGAGCAGCGCGAGCACGCGCGGCCAATGAGCGCGACAGACAGACGCCGACCCACCAATCACGCGCCAGCACCGCCAGCCAAGCGGAAATTCGCTCTTTGCACCGAAAATGGTGTCGATTTGAGACCAGTAGGCACTGTGTTCCAGACCGAAGAAGCTAGGAAACAAAGTGACCGTGGGATAAATACAAACAGCTAGCGTGCGCAGGAGGAAAAATTCCGCCATAGGATCGTTGCACCACGGTATGGCCAAGGCACTGCACGCATCCTAAAGCCCCAAAATACACGCAGGAGTGTTGTGACAGCTTATAGGAGGAGTTTTGAAGCCTGACATGGCGAAAATACAGCTGCATAGAGTTAGAGAATTTTGCGATTTATAAAGCCATGGGTTCGACAGCAGTAAAACATACATCCAGTCATGGCTGGAGATCCGGAGGGGGGGTGGTTGCGTGGTCAGGACCCGCTGGAATTTTAGTTTTCCATGAATTTTATATACGCCTTGTATTGCGGCGAGAGCGTTAACCCAGCCCTGGGTCGTTAACCCCTCTGCCTGGGTCGAGAAGAGATCTCCAGCCTTGCCTTCAGCCAGTAGCGGATCTAGGACCTCGTTTCGGGAAGAAGAGGGATTAGGGAGCTCGCTAATCCCTCACCATTGCCTCGGAACAGCCTCTGGCTTTGTATTGACTACTCTGACATTTCGCGGGGAGGGGGATGAGACTCCAAGCTCCCCCTTGTGTCCGCCACGACATCCAGCTAACACTAAAAATGTGAAACATGCTGTAAATTGTACGGTTGAATTTTGATTGAGACAAAACACGCGATGGGAATTCCCGTTGGGGTACAATGAGAAAACATTGGATGGAACTTTTCTAATTTCATTCAGGGCGGAACGGGGTGGGAAAGTTTTTCTCTCGAAAAGTTGCAGAGGAAAACGGAATTAAATTTGACAGAATCACTTCCTCGATAATTTTCTGGGTGAGAAGGAAACGGCTGAGACTTATAGGGAGTGTGGCATCTTTATAATGGGATTTGAGCTGATATAGCCAGGAGGGCTGGTGCATGCCATAAAATCTCGTGTTTCGTATTTGATTTGTCCTGGAAGCCACCATTTGCGGGTAAATAGGACTTGAAAGGAGCGGATCCCGACCCCCAGTCCCTCGCCGGCCCCAGCCACCACCAACGACGCGCCTTGGGGCCCAATAGCATCATATGGGGAAGGGGAGCGAGTCGTGAGGTCAGACGGTTTAAAAAGAAAAACGCTGCTTCTCCTTGAAAGTGAGTTCTGCGAGAAATTGGGAATCAGGGGGGGTTTCGGAAGCTCTACGCGACTAATGGCTCAAATCAAAATCCAAGAAGGAGCCATATTCCCTTAAGTTGAAAGAGAGAGAGAGAGAAAAAAAGAGAGAGAGAGAGAGAGAGAGAGAGAAAGGAGAGGGGTGCTATGGCTGTGTGTGATTTAAGTTGGTGCCACTCGTCCCAAGCCTCCGCCGTGGCGTCTCTGGATGTCAGACTGAAGGAAAGGTCTTTCCAGATTAATAATGAATCATTTCCATCCAAGGAGTCGTGCAAAATTGATAATTTGTTCTACAGCATATAATCCAAGGCAATAAGACGGCTTTCAATCATGCACAATACTATCTGACGGAGCCTGCTTACCGAAAGCCGTTAGGTGCATACATAACGCTCCAGTTCGACTGAGTTCTCCCTACCGGGTCCGCCCCGGGGCCGGGGGGGTCCAGGGTGGCCCGACATCCTGCGTCCAGTGACGGCTGGACCCTGCGCCGCACCTGCCGACGGCGGAAGTGAACTGAGCCCCAGCCGATGGAGCTGAGATACAGCACAGTTCTGACCGGCGTCAGGCGGGGCCTACTGCCGCCCAAGTGGCGGATCTAGGCCGGACAAGAAGGCAAGCAATCGCGAAAAAATGTATTTTTTGCTTCCTAATTAATGGCAAAAGTCACAGGGTGTGGGCGTTTATTAGTAGAGGCAAATCAATAAATTTAGGTATGGGGGGGGTTGGGGGTGGCAAGAAAACATAAATAAGCCGGTGTTTTCCTGGAAACAAACGAGACAATTCCTTTGCCCCTCCCACTGGATCTGCCAGCGTGCGGCCGACGCCGCACAGCGCTGCGGAGGAGCGCTGTATACCCCAATTTGGCCTTCTCACGGCTGCTGGAGGTGCCCCGCCTCGTAAGCGGAGACCTCAGATAATCAGGGGCACAGCTTTATCTTTTTCATGGGTAGAACACCGATGCTCAGGGATTGGTTCATAAGTTTTAAGAGTTTGAAGTGCCGTTTTGAGCGTGATAGTTGTGATGATTATGCTATATAAAATTAACCGGCAATCGTTCATAATATAATGTAATTGAAAACGTCAAAGAGTATATTAATATTTCGACAACGTGTCTTCGTCAGAAAAATAGTTTTGAATTTGAAAGTCATTGAAAGCAATTAATTTTAACGTTGATAAGTTTTGAAGTGCTGCGGCGAGGAGCATGATGATAAGTGGCTATATAAGTGATGATAAGTCGCTTTACTCCATGATTCTGATGAAGGGCTGTGCCCAAATATATAATCTTCAGTGTTTTTTACATTTCCGGATTCGAGGGGACAGGCCAGGGAACATCTTAGCCAATAATCTTTTCATTCAATTTGAGAGATGTTCAATTTGCAAGATGTTAAGAAATGTTTTCACGTGTACCTGCATGCTGTTCGCCCAAAACTCAAATTGAATTATAAAATCATCGCTATCAATGACTTTCAAATTCAAAACTTTTTTCTGACGAAGGCACGTTGTCGAAATATTAATATACTCTTTGGCGTTTTCAATTACATTATATTATGAGCGATTACCGGTTAATTTCATATAGCATAATCATCATGATGCTCAGGAAGCTCGGACAACATACTTAGCTCGGACATCGTGACTTACTTACTTGAAGGGAATGTGGCACCTTCATAACGTGATTTTAACTGAGATAGCCAAGTTGTAAAACAAGTCGGAAAACCTGGTACTCCATATTTCATTTGTCTTGGAACTCAATATTTCCGTAGAAAAAAGCTAAAACCTACCTGACACTAGCCCCCTCATCAGCCCCCGCCGGGGGCTATTGTTGTGAGCTGCTGTTGTGACGACATATGCTGACGTCACGATGAGCATCAGCCAATCGAAGCCCTTGAAGCGTTTCAAGTATGGTAGTGGCTGCCAGATGATGACATCATCCACAGGCAGGTATCTATTTATTTTCCTAGAGGAGTGTTTCTAAAAACAAAATATTGAGCTTATTGAACATTTTTTTAGAAATCATGAGTGGTTTCATTATTTTTGGCTAAAAGTACGCCTAATTTCAGTAAATTCCAGGATTCGACCAAGGTGCCACATTCCCTTGAAGGGCTTTTTGTAAGGTGTTCTGTGCAAGGCACCTTTGCCCACCTTTCTACGGGGGCCATTTTTTATAAGGAAATTTGACGCCAAAGTGTGGATTATACTAAGAAAATAATACACTTACATCCATTTATGTGTCTAATGCTTGGAAATGCCGCTGGTTTTTAAGATGTTATGATTACTCATTACAGACTATATATGCGTTTTTTGACGTAGTTGTTTAATTAACTCTCTGTTTTGTGTTTTTACTTTGACCAAAAAATTTAAAAAATGTAGCCACGGCTATGTCCTGCATATTTTGATTCATCATTCGGCGAGGACTATAATGGCATCCTGTGTATTTTCTATAGCTTTGTGAAGCCACAAGATACATGTTAGAACTAGCAATTAGTATTATACCCATATTCAACCATCTTTTATATCTGATGATAACCTCAACATTAACCTGGCCTGCAAATATAAATCCACTCGCTTTACCAGCCTCAGAATATACGAAATTTCTTTCTATTTTTCTTTTCTTTTCTGGGGCCTGATTGAGCCTCAGGTGACCGACTGAGACACAAGGGACCCGTAATTATGGCAGGGGCCAAGTTTTGATCATAGGGATCCGAGAATACCAGGTATTGGGGCCCAGTTGGCGTAAAAAGGGGCCCCAAAATTACGTCAATACGGAATATTTCATACTAAAACAATACGTAATGCATACAGACCTAAACCACCAGCACGCCCCCAAGGCACGGCGTTTCTAAACAACGCCGGAGGCTTCGACGCAGTTAAACTCTAAAAAAACTTATGGTGGGGAGAAGTCGGGTGACGGCCACAGGGGGCCCGTGATCATGAGGGTTGGCCTTTTTGAACTACAGGGGCCCCGCAGTTCCGGTGTGGTGCACGCGTGTGGCCGCAGGGGGGCCCGCCATTGCAATAGGGGAGCCCTGACTGAGGATACAGGGAACCCGGTTGACCGAAAGGCAATGCGCGACGGCTGAGGGGGCTGGTTCCGGATTGGTGGTGCCCAGCGGCACACTGGTGGGGCTGGAGCCCTACCGAATGTATGGAAAGTTCTGGTCCTACAGATAATACTGCTCATTTCTATTGCCCCTTTTCAGAGAAAGAAAGACACTTCTACTGATTACAGTATAGGAAAATACTAATTCAAAATATGGGATCCGATGATTGTTTGTCGCTGTCAAACATGGCCCAGCACTACACGCCGGACAAGGCGATACGATCAGCCGCTCCCTCCCTGCACACATCGCTCCGTTACGCAAGGCCTGAGTCATGGATTTGCAAACACTTAATTTACCTATGAAAGTGTTAACTGTGATGATAATAACTGTCACTCCTACCTTCATAGTTCTGGCTAGCGAACTACATATAATGCTGGAAACAAGGGAAACAACAGCCTTAAAGCACACAAGTCCATCAATTATCCATGAAGTGTGCACAGAACACACGCTCAATGCTGCGCGGGCGTCAATAAACCACAACCGGTTGCATTCCTGAGGCTTGCCGTCAAAGTGCCTACATATCCAAATCTTGAAAATCTCGATATTTCGTTTGTGATGATCGCTAGAAGGAAAATATTAAGCTTACAATGCCGCTTGTGATAGATATCGAGCCGGGAAAACATTGGGACTGGAATCTGGACCCTCAAACTCCACCCGAGGCATGACAATCCAGCTTCTGCAGATCACCGTCTCGGTTTTGGTAGTCGATACAAAGCAAAATATTAAGTTTGAGTTTTGATGTGCAAGCTTCAATGTTACGTTTAGTGAAATTGCTCTGCCAATTATCTACGCTCCGGATACATTTTGGCATTAATGCGGAAAATAAATGACCAAAACCCTGGAGAAAAGCAAAAGACAAACTAACACTGTAACCTATTTCTTAAGCATGAATCAATTCCACACCAAGCGGGGCGCAGGTCACATCGCATCCCGAAAGGAGCGTTAGCTGCGACTCTCTCACCACCTTGCCTTTGATTCAAGTCATAGTGGAACAGGTAGGTACACCTGGTCCGCAGCAGAGCCGCTGGAAGACACGCTATCTGTCGCCGCCGCCGCAGCCATTGTCTGTTTCCGGTACACCCCGGGGTCCGGGCGAGGGGCGGCCGAACCGCCTCACCACTGTATTCAATCAGCTTGTGAATAGCTGCCTGCGACGGGAGGCCGCGCCGCCCCTGCCGCCCCACTAAGTGGCTTTGTACTCTTGGCCGGATGTTGCCATTTTGCGTTTCACATTTACAAACGGGCGAAACAAAGCACTAACGCGGAAAAGATGGCGTATAAAACGGCGTGGGTGATAGCATCGGGCGGCGCCCCGTCCACGCTCGTCCGCCCCGCACGGCCGAACATAGGAAATCAGCGATTACACAAATGACAGTGGTGCCATTTTCCGGCGCGGCGGCGCGCTGTGGCGTGACGTGGCGCACGCCGCCACCTTTGGCGCCCATTAGTGCGGCCGGCTATTGATGAGTGTCGACCAATTGGCGACAATTGACCGCTACCCTCACCACTGACGCCCAGCCCAGGCCGAAAACAGGGGTGCCCGATCGACCGGCGCCCACTGATTACCTGCCGCCGGGGCAGACCGGGCCGATTCGAGGCGAAGCGCCGCCTCGGCCGCTGCGCGATCGAAGCGGCACCACTTTCAGCCGTCTGTCAGGCGGCCGCACTGTAAACACCGAGAGCCAACAGCGATCCGTTCTGTGGCGAGGGAGAGGTGGTGGCAGTAATGCTTCAGTCGGATGCCACCTTGTGAAGAGCAGCCCTGGCGACTGGTGGTTGTATAACACATTGCGGTTTCGTCCGTGTCCCGGAATGTGTCGTTACCCGCGCCGTTATTTCATGGTAGAGCCTGAGTGGTGGCGAGACCTTGCAGCATATTGTTTCAATGAGCTTAGAGTTGGCCCACCTAGTTCCTCAAGGGAGTGGTATGTAACCTGTATGGCGGCAAAGACACCACACCAGACACCTAAACATCACACGGTCTACCCAAGAGTGTTGGGTTTAATTTTTGCTACTCGTATGTTGTATGGTGAATTCTGTTTATCAGGAAATAAGCCACATGATCTAGAGCATTGTCAGTTCACAGACACCGATAGGACATGTGCCCCAGCGACCCCGGATTCTCTGTTTTGGCCGGTATCGCTAACTTATGTGTTGTATACCAGAGTGGTCTCAGCTACAGCACTGAGCCGCCAGTCGCCGCTGTGGTCCATCTTACCCAGAGGGATGCAGACAGGAGGTAGCGCCAGCTTATAGCGAGGTATAGGACCATACGTTCTTGAGGTCTCTATTTAATTTGTCTTGCCTTGTGCGTGGGAATACTACAACATGTGAACATTTTGATCTGTGTGCTCGGTTTGAGACACGCTTGCTTAAGCATGGGACGACTTTGATTTATACTCTTCCTCAGTTTTAAAGCACCTGCCTTGAAATACCAGGGGCGGCCGGCATTATTGACGTCACGTGACCAACCGCCAGGGTGCATTAAGATCAGAAGCTGTGTCTCTAGATATAGTTGATACATTTCCTTGTGGATACATGGACTATAGTATGATAAAGGACAATCGAAGGGTCTTCCTTTCAGGTGCCTCCAGACGTGGGAGCTAGTTCTCAGGTGCAGCAGTGCCCTCTCCGTCTTCGTCTTGGCTATGGAACGTCAATGACGGGTTCGGAAGTAGAGGCCTAGTTAGCCTAGCTAGCCGCGTAGAAAGCCACGACAGCTAACATTGTATTTCTATATAAAATCGGTCAGAATCTACTAAAATGGGAAGGGGGGATAGGACTTCTTAGAGAGAAGGGCATGATCGGAATGAAAGTCCTCGTATCTGCCCCTGCTCAGAGGGAACCCCGGATGACACTGGAGGAGACGAAGAGTGTGGTGGAAGGCTTTGGGGACTCGCTGGGGGGCTTATGGACTCGTTGGAGAAGAAGACCGAGCGGGTGTTGCAGCTGGGTAAGAGTCAGTGGATCTCCAGCACCTGAAGGAAGCACCATTCGATTCCTGTTTCAGACTGGAGTTGAAGTTCCTGTTTCAGACTGAGTTGAAGTTCCTGTTTCAGACTGGAGTTGAAGTCATTCGCGACGGCTGCCATATAAAAATCATAAAACGCTCAGCTGATTAGACTGACGTTACAGCAATTCAGAGCCGCAAAATTGATAATTGTTGCATCAATGGGAATATGCAAACTAAATTCGTTCTAGATATCCGGGCATATATCTCCTTTGACATAGTATCTCTTGTGCATGGGGTTCTGGTCTTGGAACTAGGAAGGAGCTTTCAAAGCCCTGCATCGGTCCTTATCCGCTGTCTCAGTCAACAAAAATACTAGGCGATAGGCTATGATAATAGACTATAGTATTACAGGCCAGTAATAATAGGTTATAACTTTGTTGTAATACTCCGGAAAATTTTTTATTCACACCAAGGGATTTGATTATTGGTAAAAATGCATCTCAAAGTAAAAAATGTTAAAAATGAGATAAAATCTTGCTTTCCGATGCATATAAAAGTCAAATTTCAAACCTTCAAAAAAACTACTTGGCAATTCTAGCGTCTAACGTGCTTACTCTCAATGAAACCAGATTAGCGCATCAAATGGTTGAAATCACCAACGGAGACACCAGAGCAGCCCTCACAGCGTCCATTCTCTAGGAATAAGACTGCTGATGGCGAGCTCGGACAGAGACGCTCCGCAGTCGGCGGCCGACCCCCGATAGGGTCAGCTAGCGGTCGCTGATTCAGTAACGCCAAGTGGGAGAAATCATCTGCGGTGCTCATTAGTACCGACAGATGGCCGCTCCGTTAATTGCGGGGCTGCTCGGCGCAGCCATTTCCGACTGCGGCTGCCTGCTTGGCGGAAATGTGTCGGAGAGGTTCTAACTGCTGACTTCTCCGACTTAGCGTCACTCTAGCTGACGAATGGTGACGATAAGGAGGCCGCAGAGCTCATGTAAACGTTGGAGCATTTGTCAAATTTGGAAATTAATACAATTGACAGCAGCTTTATGAGAAATTCGTGCACTAGGTTTATTCGAATTAACACGGTTCTGACACTCACATGCCTGGTATTGACAAGGTATGTGGTCTATTACAACAATAAGCAGCCATTAGCATGCTATTTTTTCAGTCTTCGCTGGCAGCAACCAAGCTGCTCAGAAGATAAGATTCAGAACCATTTCGGTTATAGCTTGATAGATATTCTGCTTGCTATATTCTGTTTGAATAATATTCCTCAATAATAGAGCATTCTTTGACTAAGTTCTCAATTATGGTGCATTAATAAAAACAAGCTTAACATATGCATTGGAAGGGGAGCTCAAAGACCACTTTACCTATTTTTCCGAGGTGACCGGAAAACACTCGTAACAAAAAAGTTACTTGGCGTTATTTTTTTAGAATTGAACGGTGCGTCGACTGCTAAAAACATTAAGATAACTGTTATTTTGTTCACCTATAGGCTATCAAAGTCAACTTATATTTTGAAGTCGTCACAATTGTGCAGTCGCAACACTTCGCCTGCATTGGAGACCGTGTTGTGACGTCATAACGCCACATAAACTAGATGATATGTCAAGGTCACCTCAAATGAGCGTAAAGGTCAAGGTCAAAGGCCATAACAGCATTTTTAGGATCATTGAACCCCGTGCTTCCGGTCAATAGAGGTTACCGAGTACAGTGTATATTATGCTGTGATGTCATAGTTGAAGTAAATCAATGTAAAGGTCAAGGTCAATGGTCAAGTTCGAAGATCATGGCTCAAGGTCAGTCCCAATTTCCCACCAAGTCGATGCTCAAGTGCAAGTTATAAAATACATGATAGGGAATATACAATACTGTGACGGCATAGGTCAATGACCTGGACCTCAAAATTTCAGGAAATATTTTTGGGACCTTCCCTCTATTACCTTTTGTCTGTTTCTATTATGTTGCCGACTTTTTACCACATAATTACACTTCCCAGTAGGTTTCCAGCACGGTCAAGATTCTACCCATATGACCTCGTTAGAACTTGAAGATATTGACTTAGGTCAATGAAAGTTGGCTATAATATAGATTACTTTAGTCCTCAGCCCCACCCTCCCCCTGGCAGTGGTGGGATAAGTGGGGTGGGCGTGGCGCGCGCCAGAGTGCACCCATGTCGCTTAAAAAATCGGCCTCAGATCGTCGAGCTCTTGAATTTTGCAACTGTTTGCACGTGCTCGGCTGTACTGGATCCCTGATTTCAAGGTACTGGTGAATATTCCCCAATTCAATTACGGCATTTTAATCACACATGTATCGACAAAAGTGCTATTTATAGAGGGTATTTTTAATTTTGGAGGTGTGGGTAGTCCGCCCGTGGTGCGTGCAGGGGGATCCTCCGCTGAAAGGTACTTATTGAGTATTTTTCTATCTGGGCTTAATTTACAGCAAATTCACCAAACATGTATTTAGTAAGCAGTTGTTCATTGAGGGTTTTATTTAGTTTTTGGTGGTGTAGGAAGTCCGCCTGCGGTGCGTGCAGGGCGATCCTCCGCTTCGAGGGAGTTATTCTAATTTTTCTTGAAAAAATAATGGGTTCAGGCGATCCGGAAACAATCCACCGCGAAGCGGTGGAAGTCTGCGAGCAAGGTGAGCAGTGCGGAGTCCTTAGGCGGGCGCGGCGAAGCCGCCGACAAGCACGTACTTGCCCCGAAGGGCAGGGGGCGCCGTTTTTTGCACTGTATCGGGTCTCCAATGCATAGGTGCTGACAAACAAACCCCCATATTTTGAATTATTTTTGAAAGTTTTATTAAGCATGTATCGAGCCAACCATTGTTTATTGATGGTGTTTTTTGAGTTTTTGGGGGTATGGGTCGTCCGCTTGCAGCGAGTGCAGAGGATCCTCCGCTGGAAAGAAATTATTGAGTATTTTAATATTTTAAATGAATTTACGGCAGATTTTTCACACACGTATCGAGCAAACCGTTCTTTATTGAGTGTTTTATTTACTTTTTGGGGTGTGGGTAGACCGCCCGCGGTGCGTGCGGGGGTCCTCCGCTTCAAGGAAGTTATTCCATTTTTTCTGAAAAAACAATAGTGGGTTCAGGCGATCCGGAGACAATCCACCGCGAAGCGGTGAAGTCTGCGAGCAAGGCGAGCAGACCTGAGTCCAGAAGAAGGGCGCGGCGAAGCCTGCCGACGAAGGCGATACTCGCCCCGCAGGATAGGGGCACCATTTTTTTGCACTGTATCGGGTCTCCAATGTTAAGGTGCTGGCAAATGGAGAAACATATTTTAAATTATTTTCGGAAATGTTATTAAGCATGTATCGAGCTAACCATTGTTCATTGAGGGTGTTTCGAGTTTTAGGGGTGTGGGTCGTCCGCTTGCTGCGCATGCGGGGATCCTACGCTGGAAGGGAAATTATGGGGTATCTTTTAGCTGTGTGGCATAGCCGCCGGGCTTCTTTTGTCTGTTTGTGATTTTGTGCTGGCGTGCTCCGATGAGCATGGTGTAAACAGGTGTTGGCCCCTTGGATGGGCACGTGGCCCATTGCTGGCTACCCCTTGATGGAAAAACGGTAATCTGTACCCGTTATTAGGTCCCAGAAGTGTGCCGGTAACCCTTCGGGACAAAAAGCGTATGCAGGCGTGTTGACAGAAACTTTGGACATTTATCGAGGGTATTTTTTAGTTTCTTGTGTTTTGATTGTGCGCCCTTGGCGCCTGGAGGGGATCCTCCGCTTGACGGAAATTGTTAAGTATTTAAATTGATTTACCTCAGATTCAGCAAACATGTATTGAGCAAACCGTTGTTCATCGAGGGTGCTTTTTGAGTTTTGGGGGTGTGGATTGTCCACCCGCGGTGCGTGCAGGGTGGTCCTCCGCTCTAAGGAAAATATCCGGTGTCTTTTAGCTGTGTGGCACAGCAATCCCTGGATCCTTGATTTCAAGGTGCTGGCAAATATTTTTGAATTTACGGCAATTTTATCACACATGTTTTGACGATAGTGCTATTTATAGAGGGTATTTTTTTAGTTTTTGTTGGTGTGGGTCGTCCGCCCGTGGCGCGAGCAATGGGATCCTCCGCTGGAAGATAATCATTGAGTATTTTAACGCCAGGCCGGCCGTCAAGGAATAAACAAACCGGAGACAATCCACCGCGAAGCGGTGGAAGTCTGCGAGCAAGGCGAGCAGACTTGGGTCCCGGAAGGGCGCGGCGAAGCCGCAATAATTCGATACTTGCCCCGCAGAGTAGGGGCGCGGCTTTTTTGCACTGTATCGGGTCTCCAATGTTAGGGTGCTGGCAAATGGAGAGACGTATTTTATATTATTTTGGGCAGCTTGAGTAAGCATGTATCGAGCCAACCCTTGTTTCTTAAGAGTGTTTTGGAGTTTTTGGGGGTGTGGGAAGTCCGCTTGCGGCGCGGGCAGGGGTTCTCCGCTAGAAAAATGTACTGAGTATTTTAATATTTTAGGTTAATTTACGGCAATTTCATTAAACATGTAGGAAGCAAACCGTTGTTCATTGAGGGTGTTTTTGAGTGTTTGGGGCGTGGGTCAACCGCCCGCGGCGCATGCAGGAGGATCCTCCGCTATAAGGAAATTATCAGCTATGTTGTAACGTGTGGCACAGCCGCCGGGTTTCTTTTAGCTGTGTGTAATTTAGTGCTTCCGTGTTCCCATCAGCAATCGGTACACAGATGATGGCACCTGGCGGGGCACGCGACCCCTTGCAGATTACCCCTTGATCGTAAAAGCATTATTATGAACCCGTTATTGGGTCTGAGAGGTGTACTGGTGATTTTTGGCCAAATGCGTTTGCAGGCGTGTTGGTAGAAACATTAAACAGTTGATGGGTGGTATTTAAAATGTTGGCATCATTTAGGGGGGTCTCCCATTAAGAAGAACCAGAAACTTCTAATTTTGCGTTTAAATCCTCCGATATATTTTAGTCAATTCATGGCAGTTTTTTAATATTTTAAACAAAGTGTTGCTTATTGAGAGTGTTTTTTTTTGTTTTTGGGGTGCGTGGCTCGTCTGGTGCTGTTGCGTTCCCAGGAGCATAGAGTACACAGACGATGGCTCCCTGGCGGAGTCAGGTGACCCCTTGCTGGTTACCCCTTGATTGAAATATTTGATATGTACCCGTTGTTGGGTCTCAGAGGTGCACTGGTAACTTTTTGGGCCAAACACGTTTGCGGGCGTGTTGACAGAAACATTGAACAATGATATGTGGTTATTTATAATTTTCGCAATGTTTGGGGATCCTCCATTAACCCACACCCCACCGGGAGTCCAGCGCCACCTTCGCCCCACCGGGGGCCATTGATGGCCACCCCTCTAACTCCGAAAATATGGGCGTCAGCGCAAATTTGCAAAGTGCAATAGAAAGCCCGTGTGAATTCAGTAAGAAAATACTTCACATGTTTTAGTGCTCAGGTCAATAGTTTGACCTCCAGAGGTTAAATTAGCTCCAGATCGACTATTTTCACTCAAATATGCAATGCTTAAGCAAACTGGGCATAACTCTCATGCTATTAGAGCTATTGAAGTCTGGTAAAGTAAATTTGATAGGAAATTGTCAGTCCTTTTTCCACTATGTGGAACGTAAAGACCTGCCGCCATTAGTTTGACCTCCAGAGGTCATCTCGTGACGTAAGATGACCTGAGGTCACGAAAGGTCAGAAAGTGAGCTTGCCATATACCAAATGAAAGCTAGCGTAAAGACAAACACGATGATGTTTGTTTCAGCGATCTAGCTTAACTAGGTCAAAAGCTATTGTCAAAATACTGTTTTTGACCCCTGGTGACCTTGGATGACCTTGGAGAGGTCAAAGGGCAAATATGGCCCCTGGAATCCGTGAAAGGGTGTCCAAGAACGCTTTTCTGATCAAGCTGAGCATTTTTAATCGCTTTTGTGACTTTTAGATCATAAGACAGTTTTTCCCCATACTTTTTCAATGGGAGAGGTCACCTCGTGACCTGACCTCAGGGCACGAAATCGAAAAATCCCGGATATACAGCTTGTAGACCCTGGAGAAGCCATAAAGTGTAGGAAGTTTCAAAGTGATCGAATTCGAAATGTAGCTCTTACAGAGCTCTAAAGTTGAAGTGAGGTGACCATGGTTGACCTTGTCTGGTGACCTGACCTTGGGTGACCCGGGGTAAAAATTTCAGGGATGGTGGGAAAATGATGCAGTGAGAGGTAGAGTCCTCAACCGCGGTGCTGCTCCTCTTTGTTTTTCTGCTATCCCAGAAAAACGTTAGGGGGCCATCGATGGCCCGGTGGGGCGAGGGTTAAGAAAAACCACAAAACCCTAATTTTGCTGGAAAAAATAATGGGTTCAGATGATCCAAAGACAAACCACCGCAAAGCGGTGGAATGTTCAGCGCCTGCCCGGACACCTTATCTAAGCTACCCTCTGGGAGCTAAAACAACTCTTCCTACCAAAGCTAAAGTGCACTGACCTTCACAGTATGGGTACAGGATATGAATTGCGGCACAGTTTCACCGCAGGAAACGCATTGCGGTACAGTTTCACTGCAGGAAACGCATTTCGGAGCAGCATGCCCATGGTTGAAGACAGAGCAAAGGAATTAAAAAGAAAGGTGGTCCGAGCGACTTATTGGTTTACGAGACCCAGTAAACTTAAAGGCTATTTCCAGAAATTAAAGTTTCTCCCCCCTTTAAAAATTATATGTTTCCCTGAATGGGCTTCGGCGACCCAGAGACAACCCAACGCGAAGCAGTAAAAGTCTGCGAGCAAGGCGAGCAGACATGAGTCTTGAGGAGGGCGCAGCGAAGCCTCGGCCGGCAAAAGCGATACCTGCCCCACAGGGTAGGGGCGCCGCAGGCCGGCCCGCTGAATCGAGACACGGTTAGGTAAGGTTCGATTATGTCAGGGCAGCTTACCTAATCGAAACGGAAGACACAATCGGCACACCAACTCGTGGTTGCCGGCAGCCTTTGCTAGATTGCTCGAAGGGCTGCCGAAGGCGAGTCAAAGCAAAGCACAAGAGGTGAGGTAGGATAGCAAGCAGTGCACGGAATTGACGCCTAGGGAAAGGAGCAAACTGGCAGCGCCGCGCTAGGGAACAGAGGAACCCGGCAGCGCCATGCCGGCCATCAACTAAATTAATAAACAATCTGGAGACAAACCATCGCGAAGCGGTGGACGTCTGCGAGCAAGGCGAGCAGACTGCGGCCGCAGCTGCGCCGAGTCCTGAGGAGGACGCGGCGCAGCCGCGGCCGACGAAACTCGATACTTGCCCTGCAGGCTAGGAGCGCCGCAGGTCGTCCCGATGAATCGAGACATGGTTAGGTAAGGCTCAATTACGTCAGGACAGCTTATCCAATCGAAAAGGAAGGCACAAGCCGCACGTCAACTGGTGGTTGCCGGAAGCGTTTTCTGGATTACTGGAACGGCTGCTCAATGGCATGCAAAGCAAACCACAAGAGGGGAGGAAAGCCACCAAGCAGCGCACAGGCGGGCCGTCTAGGGAAGGAAGACACCCGGCAGCGCCAGGCCGGCCGTCAAGGGAAGAAAGAAACAAACCGGAGACAAGCCACCGCGAAGCGTTGGAAGTCTTCGAGCAAGGCGAGCAGACCCGAGTGTTGAGGAGGGCGCGGCGAAGCCGCGGCCGACGAAAGCGATACTTGCCCCTCAGAGTAGGGGCGCTGCAGGCCCGCTCGCTGAATCGAGACATGGTTAGGTTAGGACAGTGGAGGCACCCTGGTGCTCCCACGCGATTGCGTCGGGCTCAAAATTTAGGTCTGACTTTGAAAGCCCACAACTCGACAAGTTATTAATCGATTTGCAAAATTTCTTCACCAGTCGACGCGTCCATGAATTTTGTCTTCTTTGGCATGCTCACCCCTCACCACCCGGGACGCTCTGGATGGTAATCTCGCAACGCGAGACGTGCCGTCTAGTTGGAGATAAATTTTCGTCTCCACTTGTGTCACCACCGTGACGGCGATACGAGAAAAATACCCAACTAGGGCACTGCTTCTTCGAGGGCACTGCTCAGTGAAGAAGGTCCCTTCTTGCTCTTTGGCCGTAAGATGTGAGATCAGGGTTTCCACGTTTAACCCGCGCCCCACCGGGGGTCCGGCGCCACCTTCGCCCCACCGGCCATCGATGTTCCCCTGTAACTCCAAAAATATGAGGGTTAACGCAAATCTGAAAAGTGCATTAGGAAGCTTGCGTGAATTCAGTAAGAAATTACTTTTATGTTTAAGCGCTCAGGTCAATGGTTTGACCTCCAGAGGTCATGTTAGGTCACGATAGGCTACTTTTGCTCAAATGTGCAATGCTTAAGAAAACTGGGCATAACTCTTATGCCATTAGAGCTATTGAGATCTGGTAAAGTAGATTTTATATAAAAAAATTCCAGAGCGTTTTCTGCTATGTGCAGCTTAATGTCCTTCCGCCAGTGTTTTGACTTCCAGATGTCACCTCGTGACCTAATATGACCTGAGGTCACGAAAGTTCAGAAAGTGACCTTTCCGTATGTCAAATGAACGCCAGTGATGAGACATACATGATGATGTTTGATTCAGTGCTCTAGCTTAATCAGGTCAAAAGTCATTGACAAAATACTGTTTTTTACTCCTGGTGTCCTTGGATGACCTTGGAGAGGTCAAAGGGAAAATATTCCCTGGGATCAGTGCGAGGGTGTCGAAAAACGCTTTACTGAGCAAACTGAGCATTTGCAATCGTTTTTGTGAATTTTACATCATAAGACAGTTTTCCCAATGTATTTTCAATTGGAGAGGTCACCTCATGACCTGAGCCCAGGTCACGAAATCGAAAAATCATGAATATGCATCTTGTAGACCCTGGAGGAGTGATGAAGTGTAGGACGTTTCTTTCAAATCGATCAACCAAGAAATGAAGCTCTTAGAGATCTCAAAAGTTTAAGTGAGGAGACCTTGATTGACCTCGTCTGTTAACCTGACCTTGTGTGACCCGGGGTAAAAAAATTCAGGGATGGCGGGAAAATGATTGGGTGAGAGATAGAGTCCTCAACCGCGGTGCTGCGTCTCGTCGTTTTTCTGTTATCCCGAAAAAACCTAGGGTGGCCATCGACGGCCCCCGGTGGGGCGAGGGTTAAATGAATACGTCTTTGTTATAATTCAAATCCTAGTACATTGACAGGATTGCCAACGGAACTCATATGGCGAGACAATAATTTGTGGAACAGTCCAAGGGTCGAAACCAGTGGCGGATACAAAACTGCATTCCGGGGGGACTAGGGGCTCTAGCCTCCCCCGTCATTGCCTCGGAACAGCTTCCGGCTGTGCAGTTACTGTAGGTACTCTCAAATTTCGGGGCGGGGGGGAGGCTTGAGTCCCCTAGCCCCCTTTGTATCCGCTACTGTGTCCTCCATTTTCACTTATTCTAAGTTACTTTACCGTTTTTCTTACATTCTTGGCAAATGCTTTCTTAGTGAGTGCTCACCACTTTACATAATGCTGCGCTACTCACAACATACCAATTTTCTACAGGGCTACGAGGAGGATTAAACTAACTGGATGGGGTGTCCGCTCACCCATTACTTTGTAATTTTTGTATTAGGCACTATGTATTATATCCATGTCTTTAAGAGGGTTGTGTTGTTTCTGAATTATATACTGACGTTATCACGGCTGCAGTCATTAATACGAGCACTGCACCCCAATCGTTTTCGAAAACCCACGCTCCTGGCGATATATTCACTGACGGTGGCAGGGCCGTTATTGCCTGCGATGTCTCTCAGCTCTGCCCAGCCTCCAGCTCCCTGGCTGTCTACTCCAGCCCAGCCCGCCTGCCGCCAGCTGCTCCTCTCCCACGGCGGCGCGTCTGACGCGGGTGCGCAACAATCGTCTCGCGGCGCGTCTGCGGCGGCGCGGCGCAGCATTGTGGCGGGAGTGGCGCGGTGGCGCCCATTGTGAGGTGATGACGGCAGGGAATGTGAGCCTCCCTGGATGGCTAATGGTAGGTGATGGCTAGCTCAGTGTTGTGGCCACTGCTCCTGAGCACTGGTCACTGACCACATCTGGGATTTCAGGGCTCAGCGACCCCAGAGCGCACCGCGCCGTCTACTGGTGGGACGAGCGCTTCATCCACGCGTCGTGCGAGATGTCAGGACCGGGCGTGGTTTACGCTTTCATTTAAAAACAGGAATGTTTCTGTTTTAGGTAAACAAAATTGGGTACATCTGAAATCAACGGTCTTCCAGTTGAGGGCAGAAGTGAAGTGACGACCCATGCCCTTTTTATCACTTGTTTGCTAAAGAGCGTATCAAAGCTTTTGTATTGTATACATGTCTTCAAAAAGTAGTAGGAAAAACCCAAACTGTAAGAAATGTAAAAAAAACGGTTTTGCCCTACATATGGGGGTGTCCCCAGGCCTTTCTTTTCATGGAGGTCATATTTCACTACAAACAACGTACTCATGACGTCGGGGGTAATCTGTCGTTAGTAGGGGCCCGTTCCATCTAGACCGTCGGATGGGGCCTCCTTGATCTGCTCATGACCTTGTTGTGTCACTCAGGAACCTCTCTCTTCAGGTGTACCTATAAACCTGCTGGTAACGCATTTAGTGTTCGTAAGATTCCTGAGGCTATCACGGGCCAAGGTGGGTGTCGCTCCTTTCCCATTTTCCAGAGCGGAGGGACTCGGCCACTTGTCTTCGATTTCCTCCAGAGGTTGGTGGGGGGGGGGAGGGAGAGGAGGGGGACAACATCACATAGTTGCAGGAAGCTCAAAAGGCGACACGCTCATAATAGAAGCTTAATGCAAGCATATTGGCGTCTAGTCGACCCATACAGAGAGTTCTGTTGCTAGCAATTCCTTCACAGGGAATCTGCTGGGGACCCAAGGCCATGATGTGGCCTGCTGAAGGAAGATCTCGGCCCCGTCTCGCCCCTGCCTTTCTCAATTGGTACATAATTTCTCAATAACAAAATTCACCCTGGCCCCACCGGGGTCATCGATGGCCCTCTAAGTGTTTTTTCTTCAAAATAACAGGAAAAAGATGAGACGCAGCACCGTGGTTGAGGAGTTTTCCTCTCACCTCATTATTTTCCCACCATCCTTGATATTTTTTCCCCCGGCCACAGTAGGTTAGGTCACCAGGTAAGGCAAACCAAGATCACCTCACTTCAACTTTTGAGCTATACCATAGCTATATTTCTTATCCGATCGATTTGAAGCTTTCTACTCTTGTGACCCCTCAAGGTTTTACAAAATGTTTATGAGGGATTTTTCGATTTAGTGACCTGAGCTCAGGTCACGAAGTGACCTATCCCATGGCAAAAGCCTGGGAAAAACTTTCTTATGATCTGAAAGTCACAAAAATGATCGCAAATGCTCACATTTTCTCACAAAAGCGTTCTTGGCGACCTTTTCATAGATTCCAGGGGCGATATTTTCCCCTTCATCATAGGTCACCGGGGTCAAAAACAGTATTTGACGATAACTTTTGGCATTAACAAGTTAGAGCGCTGAATTAAACGTCATCGTGTATGCGTCTTCAGTGGCGTTCATTTTATATGCAGCAAGGTCACTTTCTAACCTTCCGTGACCTCAGGTGATGTTAGGTCAAAAAGTGCCATCTAGAGGTCAAACTACTGGCGGGAGGTCATTATATTTCACATAGCAGAGAAATCCCTGCTATTTTCCTATCAAATGTACTTTACCAGATCTCAATAGCTATAATGACATGAGAGCTATACCCAGGTTTATGAAACATTGCATATTTTGGTAGAAATAGCTTATCGTGACCCAAACCAGCCTCTGGAGGTCAAACCATTGACCTGAGCGATTAAAAATACGAATTTAAATCATACTAAATCCATACCAGCCTTCCGATGCACTTTGCAGATCTCCGCTAACACCATATATTTTAGTTAGAGGGGGCCATCGATGTCCCCTGGTGGCGTGAAGGTGACGCCTGATCCCCGGTGGGGGCGCGGGTTAACAATTTCAGCGGAATTTGAAAGCTCTTCATGAGACAAATCGAAATTATACGAGCCATTTCTGGGTCAGGCTTATATTCTCCAGAGGTCAAAGAATGTTCCTTATATAAGACTCCAACAGCCCGTTTTCCTTTGGTAAAACTTCTGTATCTTTGGGTAAAAATTGGTCTCTGTCGGGGGAATGGATGTGTTTTGTGACCACTGACCTTGTGGATGGAGCGGAGGCCTAATTTGTTCCCTGCAAAAGGCATTTCCTGCCATAGATATGTTTGGAGTCTGCGGGGAGCAGGCAAAATACTTGCTGAGCCACTTACATTCTGCAAGCTGGCCGAAGACATTCCGAAACAATTAGTGTTAGCGTTTGTACCATTTCTACAAATACCCTCGTTTGGAAGGGGACCATATTGTATCACCGTTTCAATTCGTCTGACGCTTCAACTTAAGCTCCAATCTGCAGAGTCAGCATCCATCCAAGCGCAATGGATTTAAATCGGATGCTTGAACTTTCATAGAGACTGCATAGTACACCTGCGTTTTATGATATTGAACGTTCATTCAATGATAAGCCCAAGCATAATCATTTTCCACAGAAAGTTCAAGCGATTACGTTTACTGTTGAATCTATTTAAAGCAACACTATTTGGGACATTTAATATCACTAAGAAGTTTCTAGCTTTCTATATCTTGCTTTTACTTCATATCTTGCCTTTCTACTATGTTTATCCCTCCTTGCACCAATATACTTGTACTCGAATCCTAGCGCTCTTTGTTAGCGGTTGTTAGCGGTTGTAGACACCAGGTTGTTTCTCTACCACGCCTCCATATCATGTGTGCTTATGCGTACAGCCCGGGAATGGACTGCAGACGATTTGTAGAACGGGCAGCTGGTCTGAGCGCAGGTGATGGCCCACCAGGCCTCGGCCGTGCCTCAATGCATCACCGTCAGACGCGCGGGGCGGCACTTTTTGCAGTCCGGCCACATTGTCGTGGCTCTGTAGCCAGCGCTGGCCATCTCACAGTCGCCGGGTGAGGCCCACTTACGGTTGCAGTCAAAGGAGTCGCGCAGCTGGAATTTTTAGCCCTCTGCGAGAGGTCTTGAATGTCGGGCCGTTTTTAGCGGGCGCTGCGCTGATCTGCCGCGGTGTTCGCGCGCCGCTGAAGGACCGACGCGGTGCCGTTGGACACTCTGAGCTACATGATTAAGCCAGTCATGACGAACGAAATCGGGCCACGCTGTGCAGACCGCTGCCAGAGTTGGGACTTTTCTTCGCCTCCGTGTGAAGATGAGCACTTGTCAGACAGTAGGCTCTATTTTGTTTCAGATTTGATAGATTTATGTGTCACCTTTATGTGTGACAACAGAGACAAGCCATTGGTGGATCCAGGGGTTAGAGGAACCGTGGCCCCCAACGGCAGAACGGTGTAATTTTCTCTCTTTAAATAATTCGCTCGTAAGTCTAAAATAAGCTAATAACTGCAGCAATATGTAAGAAGACAAGACGCATTTTCCCGAAATGTTTAGTAATGGTGACATTATGCAGAATGAGACAAAAACTCTGCTGGGGCTTTCAAGCCCATCCTCCATCCCAGGTCAACGTATTTCCTACCATTGTCCTACAGTAATTTGTGACACACACCAGCCCTCCCCCAGCTCACGACCCAGTTGCCCTTCCCCATACTCCCCAAGTCCTGATTCCGCTAGCGGATAAAATCGCCATCGAATCGGTGGTGAAAAATATCAGATTCTTATTTAATACCTTTGAATCTCTGCACCATGTTTAAAGTCATAATGCTCTATAAGACTTGAGTAAGTCTTACGGTACCGAATTGATCTGTCCATGCGCTCGGGCCCACCAACCTTCCAAGGCGTGGGTACAGGGCTGCTACGGCAATTTATCGGACCGCTAGACACTCTGCTAGTCTCTTGTGACTAATCGGGCCCCTAAACACTCTGCTATCTGGCTAACTAACAAAAGGGCATCGCTAAAATAGTGTAAACATCCACATATTACACCGAATACGAGTTATCAATACCATATCGTGAGAAGAAGCCCCGATGCTGCCCCCGGATTCTTCCCGAGGGCCGATTACCACCTCCGCTAGGCACAGCACATGGCGTCAGCACTCAACCTCACCGTTTGCGCTTACCGTGTCATTACCCCTCCAGTCTTACCCACCACCCCTTCTCGCCCGCTCCGCATCTCGCATTCTCATCTCGGCTCTGGCACTGATCATATTGCTCGCACATTTCTTCCCACACCCCGCCGACCGGCTCTTGGTTGGGAGCGCCTGTCGGCCGTCAGTGCTGCCCGCAGACCGGCCCAGGCGGCACTATCAAAGTGATACTGTGCCCAGATTAAATGCACTTTAATGTCACTGATGAAGGGTAGTGATGATTGAGGCCGGCGCGATAGAATCACGCCGAGCAAAGCGGGCCCAATAATTATCGTTGGCGCCGTTCTCACGCGTCGGCGGTACAATGGAGGCTCGGCCGCGTGGCTGCTCATACCCGCCTCGGCCGCCGCCGCCAGACGCCGCCGCCGACGCGCCACTATTGACACCGCCGCGCCGCCCAGTCATCCCGCACCCAGCCAGCTAAATTATTGCTCAAATGCTCGATAATTGCAATTCAAAGGCAGCGATATTCAAATCAACAGAGTGAGTTGCACATCGCATGAAATATCTGTCTGTAAATTACCTATCTTTTTGCTATTCGTCTTAGCGACCGGCCATAATGGCCAGTCTGGAGTTTGGTGGCTTAATTGGCGGCGCGGCGCAGGCCTGAGCGGCGTTTTGTGGCGCGGCGCGTCATCGCCGGCGCGCCGTGATCGCCCCAGATTCGTCGCGGTGCGCCGTGTTCGCGCCGGCGAAGCCACAAACAGGGCTGCACAACGGGCGTCTCCTGATTAAATCCCATTGAAAATGGATATTATTAATGCTCACCGTCGTTCATCAAAGGGTAGGCCATCCGTCTCCGACGATGACTTAATTACACGCGACTGTTGCGGCTGCTGGAGTCGGCAGCGAGATGAGCGCGCGGTGTTGAAAGTTGGGCGAGCCGGCGAGTTTAATGCGCGGTTGCAGCGTGCTCTCGCCGCGGTAGAATAGGCAGTGATTACAACGCCGACTGTGCAGATACCTCTGTCGGAGAGGCCCTCGGGCTGAGGAGCGAGCTGGCGCTGGCACGAGCGCGCCCGCTGATGACCTAATCACAGACAAAAGAGCACGAGGGCCCACTGCCGTTAGCTGTAATGCTGTTCTAATGTCGGTGCTGTTAGTCCTGAAAATTCCTGGATCAATCATCGGGCAGTCGCCCCCGCGCCCGCTCTGCGCAATAGCATGAAAAATGGAGGCAGGCAGTGCGGGCAGACGTGCCGCAGAGGCAGGCAGTTCGTGAACATGTTTCCCATCAGTAATCCATACTTTGTTTAAGCCAACGTGCCACCCTCGGCGGCGAGCGGGGTGGTGTTGTCCTTGTCTACTCACTTTTCAGATGGTGAATTGCCTAACTTTGTCTAATTTGCTTGGGCTCAAAAACTTGTTTAAAGAAAATTAAAGTAACTTTAAGACGCACATATCTACGATAAAGTTATGGGGGACGGGTGTGCGTTTTGTGAATATGATGCTAAGCCCACGCTGACTTACAACTGTGCAGAAGTTCCTACGCTGAAGGTGTCATAGGCCAGTCCCAGACTTGTTCGAACGAGATACGTTTCACTTCTAATACCATCACCTCCGACAACAACGAGAAAATTATTCAACTCTGCTTCTATCCTTCCCCATCACTCTATATCTCTGACTTTGGATGAGCTTTCATAATTAGACTACTGATCAAGAATGCGGACAAGTAAGTATATTTTCAAACTGAGAATCCAATGGAAAACATTAGCTAAAAGCTACTATTCAGTAAGTGCTCTTTTACCAGAACACAATATTGTTTTAACTCTTCTTACGAGTGTCGACCCTTGTTGGCACGAATGGTACTAAACGTCAAAGAAAACGTCATGGATGCAGCGGCTATATTATATCAGAATCTGAAAGGTACGCGGTGTTTTCACCACTGGACAGGTTTCATTCTACTCCTAAAATGTGATTACGGTTGCTAGGCTTTCTAAACTTTTTTCAGGGTATGCCTCTGCCCCGATAACCTCTAATCCATTAAGCGACAGATCTCGTTGTCGTCATTTTTTTTTTGTGGCCAATTTTCTGTCTAAATCAAATTTTCAAGCTTTCACTCATGGTCTAAAAGCATGTCTTGGAAATTTGAATTAAAAATCGGCCCCATATTTTTCCTTGAAAAGAATCTTATTTGAAATTCTGCATACCTTTTTAGGCCTGATTTCATAAAATATAAACTTAAGCTGGCTATTTATTATATTTTCTATAATGCGCGTTTTCAATGTAATAATTCCCGCCTAAAACCAAACTATCGTTGTTGCTCCGGTGGCCACTGCAGTGCTCGGAGCACATACTCAGGTGACCGCTGCCGCCCGCTGATGACTCAGCAGCCAGTCGTGTCCTCTCTCCTCTCGTCCGTACCCCGGTCACGTTGGGCCGACGTCGGCAGGGCTCGTGCATCTGGTACCCACGCTTGGTACCGGCCCATGCCCGACCAAACACGCCAGCTGCCCAGTCGTCAATGGCGCAGGCCCGCTGGTGGCGCCGCGGATCGGAGATGGCCTCCATTGTGCTCTTTGTTTGCTTAATTCATCTGCAGGCGACTCGTGCGCAGCGGCGTCGCCTGCGACGTTTGATGTACGCCGTCGTCCGCTATGTTGCAGCGCAGTCCTCATTTCGCCGTTTGTTTAGTCTCAAAGACACGTTGCGCCAGTGTAGATTGAGTGGCTGAAGCTGGAGTGGGCAGCAAATTATAATCTAGGTAGAGGCTGGATAAATAAACCTACCGTCCTGGAAGGAGGTAATGGAGGGTGTTGGGCCGTCAGCTAGAGCTGTATGTCGTTCTTTTATGTCTGAATTGGCATCTCACAACGATAAAGTGCCACACACCCTACCACGTGATTACCAGGTACTTAGTTGGTAGCATCATTTCTAGATTGTGTGGTGCAGATCTTGTTATTTAAGAATGATTTAATGCCTTGACTGCCGAGCCGAGACCAACCATTACTTTTCTTGATGACTGTAACTGATTCTAGATTCGCAGGTATGAGCTGATTCAAGGGAGGCCAGAGGGACACCTCCTCCCCCTCCCCCGTTGATCGACCCTCACCAACCCCTGAAATGGTCGCAGACACCCTGCAAGGTCGATGGCATCCCCTGAGATGTCGCTTCCTACACCCCCTCCCCCCAGAATGCGAAGACGGCACCCCACAGTGTTCTAACGGAGCCGAAAGTGGAGACATAATTCCATATCTCAGGAAGTATAAATCCCAGATCAATAACTTTGGTATCAATCGAAAGCTCTTTTCCCAAAGATTATGTGGACAACATATGAATGTCAAGACCTGACCACAGTGGGCATGCCTATCAGGTACCTATTTGACCCTAGGTCAACAACAAAAATAACTATATGCGCTTATGATAATAAGGGGTTTTGCATGGATGTGTTAGTTAATTTCTAGTCACTTTATGTGTATAAGCGCAATATGCTTGACATTGAAGACGTTATGTAACACTCGCTTAACACACGCAGTGAGGGGGCCCTAAAGTGCCCCCACCTATTTTTCAAAGTAGGCAGAGAACTGTTCACCGCCGGAAAACGCTACTCAGCCACATTTGAAAGTATTCATGACCACGTCGATAAATTAAGCAATTTTGAAAATCGGTCAATAACTTTTTTACTTATAGGCCTTCACAGTCAGACCCATATTTTGAGACCGTCGCACTGGGGTGGTCGCACCAGTTCGCCTGCACTGTAGACCGAGTGGAGGCGTCAGAACGTCATATAATCAGGTTATATGTCAATGTTACCCCACATGAAAGTCAAGGTCAAGGTCAAAGGTCTCATGTCAAGGTCATTGACCGCAGTTTTCCGGTCAAGCATTACTCAGTGGCATTACTCAGTTTAGCGTATGTTATCCCATGACTTTATAGTTAAGGCTACTCAGGGTCAAGGTCACCGGTCGAGGTCAAAGTTTTTTCAAGGTCAAACCATCATTTCCCGCCCAAAGGCTGATATAGTTCCGGCTATATTGTATATAACCACCCCCTCTCCTTGGGTGCACTACTGCATGTAACCATGAAGACAAAATTGATCACATTCAACGGAGATATGCTTGTCCATACACCAGCACAATGGTATCAGATTCCTACAGAATAAAAACAAAACCTTGGCTCGGTCCATAACCGAACTGAATTTTTTCAGAATTGGCGTTGTGTCGATCGCACAGAACTATTTTTCCGATGAACCTGCCTCACGTTTTATGTTACTCTGTGTGTATTTACTTGGTAAAGATTAGTTAGCTGCTCCTTCTCTTTTGTAATGAAATTCCCAAGTCCAAATGCCGTATCAGCTATAAGCAGGTTTACCCGCGTTTCTACACTAATTCGCACTTCCATGTTTACAGCATCCAGTTTGAAACTCAAGTGACGATAAAAAGAACATGCAACAAGTGCGTGTGCGGGCTGTGAGACTGAATTCCCTGATGTTATTTGAAGTGAAATTTGCAAACGAGGAAGGGTTAATTTGTGTATCTCGGTTCTCATCCCATCGTGAGGTCAAACAATGGTCTGTGCAAATACTAGCTGGGGCATGCTAGTGTACTGAGACATCAATCGAAAGCTTGGTTTTCCCCTACTGTAAACATTGCACTTTTCACAATTATTGAGTGAAGACGTCAACGACAGTAGGTTAAAAAGTCCAGTCGACAAGCAATGCCAACAACAAGAGCTCATCTAACTGATTGTAACCAATGCACTACGCTTTCGCCGTGCCCCGGCCCACCTCCTCCAAGCCTCCAGGCATATATCGCCGACGGCCGACGCCCCCGACCGACAGCGCGCGCGACATGCCCTTGTATGATATGTCGCCACCACCACTGCCGCAGCGTGACGCAGCTGAAAATTGCAGGGCAGGTAACGAAACATCTTGCCATAGTTTAAAAGTGGTCTCAGGGTGGGGCAGGCGACGCAATTTTTTATGCTTATCGATAATTGACATGGTCTCAAAATGTATGTGCAATGTATATGGTACATATTTTGCTCTCCAAATTTAATTGCATTCACCATTGGAGACAGCTGTTTGCAAATTCGCATTCTTCATGCCTTAAACTTTCTAATGAAGCCTGGTTTGTCACATCTTGTACGTTTTCTTAGCCTACAAACAAGTACCGAAAATGAGCATTGTTCTTGGCCCTTGTCGTGTTGTGTAGCAAGATATTCAAAGGCAGCAGTTTGGTGCCTTGTCACGTCGACTTCAAAGGTCTCATATTGTTTTGTTTAACATTTTCTGACACTCTGATCATTTTGCTTCTAGTTGCAAATATCAAAATCAGTTTTAAAAATAGTCAGAAATTGAAATAATTTCCCCATTTTGGCCTCCCTTAGAACACTGTGCCCCCCCACGATAGGATCTGGCGCCCACCTGATACGTTTTACCGTCCAAATTTGGCGCCTCCTGGTCCAAATCGTGTCCTCTGACAACGTACCCCGATCGGCAATCCTGGACTCGCCAATGTTAGCATGACAATCTCTTACCGGCCACAGACAGAAAGTGTGGAATTTTCGATTCCGCATAAGAAAGATGGTCACATTTTCAGAAGCATGCACCCCGGGTACATTAACAGTTTCAGTACGTCACGCTCTATTGAGGTGCCGTCCGCACGAACAAACTGCTACGCAAGCAAAAGGAAATACGGCGTGACCCAGACGAAATATGGCAACGCAGAACATATTTTTGTAAAAAGTAAATAATAATCATTCAGGTGGCGCAGTGTTTAGCACGCTCGCTTTCCATGCGGCCGTCCCGGATTTAAAGCCCGGTGGATTCCCTGGACAAGGAGCAAGCTGACTCCCGAGAAATCCTTTCAATAGGGAACAAGCTAACGACGCTATACTACCCTGGCAGTTAGTGTGCTAATAAGCCGGAAAAATTATCATAATAATCATTGATTTAATTTGAATGAAGCCTTCATGTAAGGTCATATCACTCTTGTTCAGTCTTTCTTTAATCTTTTTTGAGTGAAATATTTCATATTAGATAAGAATTGTATTTCATTTTCAAACTTTGTCAACAAATGCTACTGGACAAGTCCTCTTAGAAACCGACTAAGATCAGGTGACAAAAATGCATTAGACACCACGATACAAGAATCGATTGGTACGTTACCGCGGTCGGTACGAAAATAGTGCGCATTGAGGCTGCTCATGTATCCATGGTAATGGCAAAAGACTGTTAGAATGCCGCCCACCATTCACCGCGCCGTCAGAGGGTAACGAGTACACACGGCCAGTCCCAGTCCCGAGGTCTCCGGTGACAGCCGCCCCGCGCGTCTCTGTTGTCGGCTCACCATCGCCGCCTGCATGGCACAGCGCACCGGAGCGGGCCCCGGCGGTGACAGCCCGCATTGTTTTCCGCCGGCCAAGACGACGAGTGGTGCTGACGCGTGCCATTAACCCTACTTCCACACCGGAGTGTAAACATGCGCCCAATTAGCAGCGCGTGCCGGCCGGTCGGCGCGGCCGCCGCGTGTCTGCCATCGCTGCCATACCGGAGACGGGCCGGCGCGGCGGCTCACTGCGATTAGGCGCGGTGTCAGCCGAAAAAACAGCGACAATTAATGGACACGCCGATCGAATAGATTGTCAATGTCTCAAGAATCAGCCAATGTCAAACGTTGGAGAGAAGTACGGAAGAAATACATGCCTGACTTTTATCTAAGATAATAAATACTATTCTTAAAAAAGTGACCACGGGTATTTTATGTTTATCATCACGCGCATGTTCGGGGGTCTGGGAAGGTACCCACCCCCTCAGGTGTTTTGCATATCATCTAACAACGACGGCATGCAGTACTGCTGTAATTGGTATACCTTTTCACTTATTTATGTAGCAGCTTGTGCCAAAATTCTGGGTCCAGGTCCTTTCAGGTCAGGTTACCAGTGAAGGCCAGGTGACCTTTTCCCCAAAACAATTTAAGGTAACAAAAGAGCAAGGTTAGCCTATGGATCTGAAATTCATATTGCATATTGAGTCCACCGGGTACTACAAAACATCGATCGATCGGGTAATTCGATGTCGATGACCAAAGTTCAGGTACAAACCCTTATCCTTCATTGGAAATGTGTCGGTAAAATGGTTTGAGGTCAAAAACTTAGTTGGGAATGGAGATAGTTTCTTTTGGCGCTCTTTGGTATTTCGCATCCCTGCGTTTCTATTGATATACGTTTCTATTATATACGTTTTGACCTGACTTTTCTTGACCTGACCTTAGCTCAGGTCAAATATTGGATTTGACTTGGCATGGTTATTTTAAATGTAATTCTACGTGACTTGCTGAGAATCCCGAAGGAGTATACAACCGTTTATATTTCTCCTACATCAGACGTTATGACTGATCCATTAAATCTCATTACATCCCATTGGCGGATCTAGTCGGAGGGTTTGGGAGGGGCAAACCAAAGCCGAAAAGCAAAAAAACCGTCGCGCAGTGCAAAATTGCCTTTTCGGTAAGATTTTGTGAACTAGAGACGAAAAGCAAAAAACCGCCACGAGGTGAAAAAATGGACTCAAGATACTTTTTTCCTATCCAAGCCCCAATATTTACACTGAACTTCACTAATTCTGTTTGAAGTTGAGAGTTGAAGCACCAAAATCTTGCTTACAAGCTAAAAAGGAGTCGGGGAAAAAGGAGGTCGATCGCTTTGGGGGCAAAAACATACTTTTGCCCCGTGCTTTTCCGTTTGGGGGCAATTGCCTTTTTGCCCCCTGGATCCGCCACTGTTAGATCCCTAAGGTGAAATGTTTTGGCCTCTGGTGACCTTGGATTTGATCCGACGAGATCTTAAGCACACTTTCTTTAAAACTGAGGTCAGCTTCCTAACACCGTTCACCGTTTTTCGCTAACTAGTGTGAATTTTTAGACCTAAGGCGGGCAGGTACCCGCAAACTCTCCAACCTCCCAGTCAAGGCAAAGGTGGCTCAGACGCGTGTCAATGCGCGTGTTAATCTACTCTACTCACTTGCACTTTCAGCTACTTGTTTTTATTTGTCTCTGCTTGTAGTTATTTTCTTATATTTTGGATATCTATAATTTTGAACATTTTGTTTGTATATCTGCTTTTCCTTTCTCATCTTTCTTTTAGCATTACTCTCTCTCTCTCTCCCTCTCTCTCTCAATTCTCTCTCTCTCTCTCTCTCTCTCTCTGTCCTTCTATTTCCCCAAATTGTCTTTTTATCGATAACTCCAATCATCTCTTTTTTACGGGTCCATTCGCAGCGCCACCTGCCGGCGGAGGACAGCTCCTGCTCGGCGGCGCCTCTCGCCGGCCCTCTCCGCCTCTCCGAGAGCTGCTCTCGTCGTCGCCGGCGTCTGGGGCAGGTGTCGCTGCCGTCTGCCGTCGCCTCTGGCCGCAGGTGCAGCGGCAGCGATGACCATCGGTCACACCACGCCGCTCCGCACAGGCCGCCGCTGCCGATCACTATTAAATCTGGCCGCAGAGCGCCAATTACGCGGCGCGTTTCTTGCAGCAGCACCTGGAGAAGCGGCGGCGGCGGCGGCTGTGGCCGGGGCACGTGGCGACGGCGCGCAGGTGCGCTCCGCGCTAATCAGTACTCGGCAGGCTGAGATGATTTAAATACTCGGTGGCATGGAGCCGCCGGCTGACCTCATAAGTGGTTACTAAACTGGCGCGGCGAGAGAGAGGGCAGCTGACTGGGGCTGGCCAGCTGAGTGTGATCAGTTTTTGCTGTCGTATCGACCGGTGATGGCACGTTGTGTCGCAATGCCGGCCGGCGCCGAGAGCGCCGCCGCCGTGGCCTCCAGCACAGGCAGCTGCAGCAGGTGGCTGCTCAGAGGCTTCTCTGAGAACCCAACACTTACTGCCGTGCGATTTAGAAACCACACATTCTAGGAATAAGCTACCGAAAACCAGTTTCATGCAGTGCCTGGAACAATATTGAAAACTAGTAGAAGTGTCCCGACACCTTATCTATGTAGATGTCATCCTGCACAGAGGCCACAGGGCCACTAGAGCGCCGCTGTCTCTGCGTGGAGAGTGAGGGGACAGCTGACAGGGCGCTGTATGCTGGGGCCGGATCCTGCTCACCTGCGCAGCCGCTGCTGCCGTTGCCACAGCTGACCAGACGGCGCCGCTGCAGGGCCAGCCCGCCAGGTGCGCCCCCGTCACCCGCCGGCTCGCCTGCTCTGGACACCACCGTCAGCCCAGCAGCGCCGCCGATTTTACTAATAATTGGGGGTGTCAAATTTGAATGAAATCAACAGATTCTGTAACGAAAAGTGATGGTACAAAATCAAGTGTATTTGAGCCATTTTACGGACGTGCCGAACTGCAGAAGACCAATAGGCCCTTAAGGTAAAAATCACGAAAGCTTAAAGCTAACTCCATAATACCTTATATTTTATTTAGGGTGACCGGGCACCCCCAACAATATAAATCCACACCCCTGCATCCCAGTGTGAGTCGAAACCTTGGGTGGTCCCCATTCGGAGCTATGTTTTTGTGCCGAATTCTCACCCGGATAGAACCTGACGTAAAAGTGACGGAGTACCGTTTTATCGGGCGGATTAGCAGCGCGGGAGGTGGTGACGTCATCGCGGCTGGTGTTCCTGGTGCGCTAACTGGCCGAATGGCACACTGGAGGTGTACAGAGGACATGCGGACGTCAGGATGATCTCCGGATCCGATAGGAGGCGCGGAAACGGCTGGCGTCGTGTTTGCGCCGTTTGCGCCGCGATATGATCGCGCCAGGTCTGGAGCGACCGCGCTGGAATGCGCGCCGGCAGCGGCGCGGCGATAGCGGGAGGCGACAGCGAGCTGTTAGTACAGACGTCTCTCAGATCGGCGCCGGCGACAGAGCCGCAACCCATTCCTGTGCCGCGCCCGAACGTCGGAGCAGAGGGTGGCACGTGACCTGCGTCTCGTCTCAGCGCACAGACCACGTGACCGGCACGCGACGTCGTCGTCTGGGCGGTGTTGTTGGGGTCGTGCTTCTGGTTGCCGGCAGTCCGGTGGGGCGGCTGGTGGATCGCCGGTCTGTCAGCGCACTGAGGAGTTCATTTGTCACGGAACTCTAACGACCGGCAAACACGGTCGGAACAGGCCGCCGTGTCCACAGGGGCATGCTGATCGGTGATAGAACTCCAGGCCTCACGCAAATTCGATATATATCGAGCAGATCTTTAGAAAATGATTTTATGAAAATGGTTCGCAATCGAGTCGTATAAGCAATGTACAATGCCGACCATTTCTTGTTCGTTGAGCTTCTATAGAAGCTAAAGAACATGGTTCTCAGCACCTGTACCAAGCAATACGTGCTGATGGAGCACATATACACAGCCGGCCGTATTATTCACCCCAAATAAAATATGGTGACCCTGACAAGTGTTTGAAAACTTCTTTCGACACCCTCGAGTATCAATGACAGTATTATGACAGTTGGAGGGAGCGAGAGCTCTCATTGATGGCCGCCCCGGTAGCTCAGTTGCCGCCCCGGTAGCTCAGTTGGTAGAGCGTTGGGCTCCGGCCCGCTGCTCAGAAGCATGCAGTGGCAGGGCATGCCCAGGCTTGGGATCGGTTCCCTGAGACGCTCCGGCGCTCAATAGTTTACCCGACTTACAGGTCGGCTGGCAACTGATTGGTGAGAGGGTGACCTGAGCGGGGCGGCCGTCCCTGTGCTTTGTGAGACGTTAAACTTTGGCTTCTAAATTAACCCTCCATTGAGGGAGTTGCTCGTTCGGGTGGTGGGGTCGGGGTCTCCGTGACAAGTCCCTTGATGACTTTAGTGAGACTCCGACTCCACCAGTCGTACTAGGAACAACTTGAACACTTTTTTAATTAAAAAATAGCGCCCCTGGACAACAGCGAGACCATCAGGCCCGGCGCTGTTCCGAGAGGTCCCCCTGACTTACCAGCGAATTCACTTTGTTTTAATACCAGCCAAATCGACCGGAAACGATTGAAAAAATGATGAAGAACCAAGACGAACTCCAGGGCGACGAGAACCATTCAAGACCAAAATCGCCGCTCATCATTTGATAGGCGGATCCAGGATCCCTGATTTGGGGCCGGGTGCCATCTGGACCGGGGAGGCAGCGATTCTCGCATCCTGGGAAGGATGAAAAGCCACATTCCGAGGAGGGGTGTCATCGAACTTTCAGGGCGAGGGGGGACGTGACCATCTCAGGGTGCACCACCGATTTCCTACCAAAAATCATTTTGGCATTTTAGTCTGGAATTGCAGCTTTGGCAGTGGAGGTTTCCAGTAGCGCCCGCCGCTTTCTAAGTAAAGATTGCCTCGCAGTACGATTGCCTGACTTCGTGATTTACCGTTCAGAATAGCACAGCGTGCTCATCTATGATAATTGAGACCCGCATACACCACGGAAATGCAAACAAAAGATAAATGTCTGGTTATAGCAACACTTCAGAACCCACCTGGGCATAGGCGTTTAGGGTAAGGATCGGCTTAACAGAGGTGGAAATGAGGTTGTGTGTGCTAACATGCAGGGACGTAGCCAAGGGGGGGCGGCAGGGACACCTGCCCCTCCTGAGGGCCCGAAGGGCCCCCTGAGGACACGAGCCGCGCGAAGAGCGGCTCGCCCGCACTATGATCTGTGGCCAAATTGGCATTTATACCAGACGCCCTCTTAAGCCCTCTTCAGCACTCGATTCTGTAACAAGCAGGGCCCTTTTTACCCATCAGGGCCCTTTTGGCGCTGTCGCAGGGGCCCTTTTTGGGGCGCCGCTCCTCCCTGAGCTAAATCCTGGCTACGCCCCTGCTAACATGCAGTGCTTTAGGTGCCGGCTTTGAATGGTTTCAAAATTTGCCAATTTTATTCCACTTCAAGATTTCGGTTTTGTTTGAAAACAGCTGATCGCATACCGGCATGAATGATATGCTTCCGAGGTAGGCATAAAGGGGGATAGGGACGGGCTGAAGCCTCAGGGGTCAAAAAAGTTGCTGGCGTGTCACCATTTGAAATTCCACATCACGAATGTGTCACCAAACTACAAATGGTACCAAAACCCTTATTTCTTTGAGTTGTTACACCGTTTTTCATTGTTTTTGTGTATTATGCTCCCAGTATAAACCAGAGCTGAAAGTTCTGATATATTTATCTAACGTTTGAAGCCGAAGGAAGTGTATTCAGCAGGGACAGATCCAGGAATTACCAAGGGGGCTTTGACAGGGGGTCAGGAATAGCTTTGGGGGCTGGACCATGCAAGGAATATATTTTCATTAAAAACGTGTGTATATATATATAAAATATATATATATATATATATAAACATATATATATATATATATATATAATATTTCGAAGAGCAAAAAAACATTACTTCCGTTTTGGGAGGCAGACAACTTTATGAGCTCTGGTGGGTCACAAAGCTATGCACCGGCGCTAAATACGCTGAGGTCCGCTCAACATTGGGTTGGATCTCCACAAATACGATATTGACCAAATGTCCGCTATGATCAGTGATCAGCACCATCCCGAATCGCATCAAATATTCTGTGGCCTGTTTGAATAGTTACCTTTTGCTCCAAGCAAAGACGGAGGTTGCAGCCACAGAGGGCCGATACCAAAGGGGTAACCGCAAGCAAGGCAGAGGCCGACTGTAGTCAGGCCTAGGTAGACCATGGGGGAGGAGGGCATGAATGTTAGAAGTAGGGGACTGGCTTCGGCCACAACATGTCTGAGATTATCGTGAGGGACCTGGTCGCAAACACATGGGTCGCAAGTGGACCACAGGGGTCCAGAAGCACTTCAGGGGGTCGGATAGTAACAGGAGGTCCGGGTGAACCGCAAAGGGCCCGGATGGACCCACTGAGGGCCCGGGTAGATAACAGGGGAATTATATGCATCTGCGGAGAATAGGGCCCGGCTTTGGCAGCAGTGGGCTGGGGGTAATTCGGAGGAGCCCGGTCGCTCACTCAGATGTTCCAATTGGACTAAAGGGCGCCCGGAAGCATGTCAGGCTGCCCGGATAGCCACAGGAGGCCCAGCTCAACCGCTGGGGGCCCGGCTTCTACACAGGGAGCCCTAGTGGAAAACAGGGAAATTATCTGCAACTGCTGAGAATAGGGGCCCGACTTCAGGCAGCAGTGGGCTTGGGATAATTGTGAGGGCCCCGGTCGCAGACTCAGTGGCCTGCCTTCTGAGATAAGGGTCTCGCGTTCAAATACCGGTACTCGCTGGGCGCAGGGTTGGCTCTCACGCTTAACCGTAGCCTTGTCCTTGCAATGACTGCCAACCGCCTTGTGCGGCACGGTGGGACATAGAGAAACAGTCATCAATTCCCGGAATTTTTCCGCATATGCGGGGAATTGGGCAGTAGCTTCTGATGTTGGCAAGGCCAGGAGCCGAAAAGTAAAAAAGGAACCACTCGGGGAGCCTCAGAGGCCAAAAGCTGGAGACCCGGAAACCAGCATTAGGGAGGGGGGTTGCAACAGCAACCCTCGGATATCCAAAACAACAACCATTCGGAGCCCTGAGATCGATTTCAGAGGCCCCGAAATACATTAAATGGGCCCCTAGGCCTGAATTCGGGTGACATTTGGAACAAGGGGCAACATCATACTTGGGTGAGGATTCTTACGCAGTTGGCTTTCAGACAATTATCGTTAGTTAGTTAGTTATTTGGGCTTAAGGGGCGCACCAGCCTGGCAAGGCCATATAGCGCCCATCAGACAATTATCAATTTTCCGCCGTGCACCATACTAGAACATTTATGCAGTGTTAGAAATCCATGGAATTTTTGTGCATTTTCGTAAATACTAACTAAATACGCTTCCCTTATAGATTTTTTATATTTCCTTGATAATTCTGCAGCACTTTCCACTGAACAATTTTCGAATCAAAGAATATTTTTATCAATCCTTAACATTGTTGGAAGTTTTCCACGATTTCAAAGTAGTCCCATCTTACGTTACGAATTTTTGCACATTTTATACCCAAAAACCTAGGGGAAACGTAGAGGGCTTCGACTGGTTCGCCCTGCGTGTTTTGATGACGATGCCACCGCTCTGTTCTGTACGCATCTTTGCGTATGTATTCTGGAGTGGTAAATTTACCCATATGGTCGGAGCTTCCAAATTTTACGCTGTGGTTTCTCGGCGTAAATCAACTTTTATTTTCCCTGATTTCGAAGCCTGCGGGGCCTAGCTAAAGCCGCAGAGCTCACCCTGTGGTGGCCCAGCGGCTGCGGCGGGAGGCGTTTCTTTCCAGTGCTTAAGGTCAGCCCAAGGGGTTGGGGCCGATCGCTCCCCTTTGTATACGCCCCTGGAAATCAGGACCACACATAGGATAAATTTTGCATTTTATCGTTCATGCACGAAAGTCAAGCCAGGGGTAACGCAGCTACACAGCTGACCGAAAGATCCTATGGTAAGCGGAAGCTAAAGCTGCGGACAGTGGCTAATGGCTACAACCGCGAAGTGACAGAGTTCGCAGCTGCAGCATGGCTCCCCGCGGCCACTGTCGACACCATCGATAGGGAGCTGCGCGCTGTGGCTCGCACGATCCCAGCATGCCCGCAGCCAACTCCGACGGACCCCTCATGGCGGAGGCAGGTGGTGCGACGGAAATTATCTGCAACTGCTGAGAATAGGGGCCCGACTTCAGGCAGCAGTGGGCTTGGGATAATTGTGAGGGCCCCGGTCGCAGACTCAGTGGCCTGCCTTCTGAGATAAGGGTCTCGCGTTCAAATACCGGTACTCGCTGGGCGCAGGGTTGGCTCTCACGCTTAACCGTAGCCTTGTCCTTGCAATGACTGCCAACCGCCTTGTGCGGCACGGTGGGACATAGAGAAACAGTCATCAATTCCCGGAATTTTTCCGCATATGCGGGGAATTGGGCAGTAGCTTCTGATGTTGGCAAAGGCCAGGAGCCGAAAAGTAAAAAAGGAACCACTCGGGGAGCCTCAGAGGCCAAAAGCTGGAGACCCGGAAACCAGCATTAGGGAGGGGGGTTGCAACAGCAACCCTCGGATATCCAAAACAACAACCATTCGGAGCCCTGAGATCGATTTCAGAGGCCCCGAAATACATTAAAATGGGCCCCTAGGCCTGAATTCGGGTGACATTTGGAACAGGGGCAACATCATACTTGGGTGAGGATTCTTACGCAGTTGGCTTTCAGACAATTATCGTTAGTTAGTTAGTTATTTGGGCTTAAGGGGCGCACCAGCCTGGCAAGGCCATATAGCGCCCATCAGACAATTATCAATTTTCCGCCGTGCACCATACTAGAACATTTATGCAGTGTTAGAAATCCATGGAATTTTTGTGCATTTTCGTAAATACTAACTAAATACGCTTCCCTTATAGATTTTTATATTTCCTTGATAGTTCTGCAGCACTTTCCACTGAACAATTTTCGAATCAAAGAATATTTTTATCAATCCTTAACATTGTTGGAAGTTTTCCACGATTTCAAAGTAGTCCCATCTTACGTTACGAATTTTTGCACATTTTATACCCAAAAACCTAGGGGAAACGTAGAGGGCTTCGACTGGTTCGCCCTGCGTGTTTTGATGACGATGCCACCGCTCTGTTCTGTACGCATCTTTGCGTATGTATTCTGGAGTGGTAAATTTACCCATATGGTCGGAGCTTCCAAATTTTACGCTGTGGTTTCTCGGCGTAAATCAACTTTTATTTTCCCTGATTTCGAAGCCTGCGGGGCCTAGCTAAAGCCGCAGAGCTCACCCTGTGGTGGCCCAGCGGCTGCGGCGGGAGGCGTTTCTTTCCAGTGCTTAAGGTCAGCCCAAGGGGTTGGGGCCGATCGCTCCCCCTTTGTATACGCCCCTGGAAATCAGGACCACACATAGGATAAATTTTGCATTTTATCGTTCATGCACGAAAGTCAAGCCAGGGGTAACGCAGCTACACAGCTGACCGAAAGATCCTATGGTAAGCGGAAGCTAAAGCTGCGGACAGTGGCTAATGGCTACAACCGCGAAGTGACAGAGTTCGCAGCTGCAGCATGGCTCCCCGCGGCCACTGTCGACACCATCGATAGGGAGCTGCGCGCTGTGGCTCGCACGATCCCAGCATGCCCGCAGCCAACTCCGACGGACCCCTCATGGCGGAGGCAGGTGGTGCGACCAGGATTTGGCTTGGAGCCTAACCTTCAGAATGGACCCTTTATAGCTCAATGCCTCCTCCATACCCAGCTCCTAATGAGTAAATATTTCTTCCAATAAGCACAGTGAACTTCACCCAGGATTTTCCTTTTAAGGATTGGAAAGGTGCACTTTATTAATATTTAAAAATAATTGTGATATCTGGATATCTTATGAACATGTCATGGAAGGAAGGAAGGAGAAAAGCTCACCGCTCTGGACGGACGGGATCAGATGAGGAAAGACTTGCTGGTGGAGAATCATCTTCAGAGTTCGCAGTTGGCGGCTCTCACCACTCACCACACGCACTTGTGCCTGCTGAGCAGCGAAATATTCCAATGTCACTTCAGTGATTATTCTTAGAAAATTATAGATAAAGAATCTCGCAGCGAGAGGGTAGCAGTTAAGTGTTACCGCTGAATATTTGCCGTGAAGAAAGATATTATCACGCATTAATATGATTGTGATATTTTAAAGGTCATACAGTCACGACATTATAAAACAAACAAATTCGCACACTTGATGTTCATAAACATCTCTCAGATCCCCCCAGCTTGCCTCGCGCAGCAGTTTCGGGAGACACAACGAGAGCATTGCTCGGGATCGGTGTTCAGGGGTCCATGGGACCGATTAACAGTGGCTTCTGAGCGCGATGCTCGAACTGACCTTGCTCACTCAACGAGCACTTCACTTGCTTTGAGCTGACCTTGTTCCTGAAAGCGTAGGCATTGGTCTCGGGGCTCCCAAACTTGACCTCCTGGGACCCCGGGAATCAGTCTCGGAGGCCCCCGAACATCGGTCTCGGACTCCACGAGCATCGCTTTGGGGGCCCCGAACATCTGCCTCGCTGCCCCGAGAATCGCTCCGGGACCCCCAAAACCTGGTCTCGCCCCTCCCTCCCCCAAGAGCGATGCTCGGAACCGATATTCGGGGACCCCGAGACGGATTGTGGAGGGATTCCAAGACCAAGCTCAGAGGGACCCAGTGATGCTCGGGAGCCTCCAAGAATGATGTTGAGTGTGGGGGGTGTCCAGGGGACCGATGATCACGGTCTCCGAGTCAAGATCAATGCTCGTGGGCCTCAGACAGATGTTCGATGCCCCTAAAATGTATACCTTTATCAATCCCAGGAAATCCACCTCAGTGAGCATCATATTCTCAACACAGGCACATCTCCCGAGCACTTTTTCGAGACCCTCCGATCTTGGTCCCGAGCAGTGGTCTCGGGGCCCCCAAGGGTGTATTCGGCAGCTCCCAAGACCGATATTCGGGTCTCCCAAGACCATGTCCCTGGCCCCGGGAGTGATGTTCGAGACCAATGTTTAGGGGCTCCGAGACTGATTCCGAGGGCCAAAGATCGGGGGCCCCGAGAAGGATGCTCGGGCCCCAAGAATGTTCGGGAACCCAAAGACAGTGCTAGAGGTCCCGAGAGCGATTCTCTGGGGCCTTCAAGACTGATTATCGGGGTCACTGAGACCAAGCTGGAGAGGGGGAGCACCAACACCCATATTCCGCTTTACAGTGAACAGTAAGCCCAAGAGGGTCCACGGACCCCTAGGCTACGCCATTGCCCCAGCCCCACCTGTATCAAACCAAAGCAGGCCCCAAGCAACTATGTTCTCTAGTTGTCGGCATCGTAAGGAAGGGATTATGTAACTGAATTGACGCATTTTGTATCCTCTTTTCAAACTTACTCCTACTTTAAGAGCTTTTAAAGTCAGTTTTAAAATAGCAGTGGCATAAAATAGAGCAAGAAGTCCCAAACATCTCAGCGTACAAAGAGTGCCAAATGAGGACCAGCACAATAGGCAGCAGGCCAAACATAATTTTTCGCTAAAATAATAGTTCTACATGTGAAAGATTGTGCGATAGCATATTGAGGGATAACATTGTCCTGACCATTCCCAAAATGTGCAAGAGTTTAAGAGTGCAAAAATATGCAAAATCATGTATACAGTTTTGCATCCTGCACAATACACCTAATTGAGCCAGATAAGTGGGTGAGCTTACTTTCCATCCAATCATGAATATTCCTTCATATTTTATCTAGACAGCTTTCTTAAAGCTGTCATAAAAGTCCTGTATTTGATAAAGTTTAAGTGACTTCCCCAATCCCTCTCCCACAGTCCCAAATGCTTTAAGCCCATTCCAAACCTATACACCTGCTGCTTCAGCAAAACTAATAACACCTACAATGTTTCACAGATAAGGCAGGAGAAACATTAAGAGGATTTGTTGCATGATTGTAAAGGTATGCTGAATGAAAATATTTTTGTCATTTATCAGCCAGTTACACTGACTCTGTTTTAACTTATAATCTGATGAATGCACTACAGTTCCAGCAATCCTGTCTGTGTATGACACAGGCAGAAACAACATGGATTGTCTAGAAAAAATCTTGTTATGGCAGCTCTTTGATTTGTCAAACATTTTTAGGTCCCTACAGTTGGGCAGCCAAGATCAATTTTTCTTCAAGATGCTTAAAATAATATAAATACTCATATCAAGATACATTTTGCAGGTTGTTGATCATTGAACAGAGCAAAACTTGCAACAGATACCATTATGTTGGCTTTAAATATTTCATTCAATAGTTTATTCACATTTATGAAGCATTTTGAATCATTGCTAGAGAAAATCACATCATGCTAATCATTGCTTAATATCCCAAAACGCTTCTTCAAACCAGACTTCTATCCTTTTTATTCACTAGCATTATCAAGCCAAGGGACATTGGGGAGGCAATGTTTTTTTTAAACTGAAGCAGTGGCTTCAGTTTATTCAGTGGCTTTCAGTTTATAGCAGTGGCTTTCAGTCCTTCTTTTCCTATATGGAGTAATACCATTTGCTGTTTACCTGCAAATGAAAAGCCACAATAAATCACATATGCTGTCCCCAAATGCCCCAACCACCAACATACTTCACCTATCCACCATGTTAAAATATACATCTGGTGGTTTATCCCTGCTTGCCCCAGCACCACAAGTTCTGCCCCCAAGTATGTTTGTGCCCTGCAGTTTCTTTTGCTGACCCCAATCTGAAAAATTGGCAGACTGCTGAAATTTTACACTCATGGCACAAATATTTCATGTACATACATACCCTCACCATGGAAATACGCAAAAATCATTATTGTCACATTTAAATGATTTTATATTTGTGCCTTGCATGAGTTCGTGGTGGCGCTCACCATCCAGTGTGCTAGTGGTGCCTCAGACAGAAAAAACTCTCAAGATGGTAGGTCTGAATCCATATATGAACATCAATGCTTCACATGATTTATCATATATGCATGAGCTAAGCAGGTACTAAAACTGCTCACTATGCCCAACAACCACCCTGATAAGATGTTGAAACCTGACACAATCTGCTTACCTACTGTTCTTCCCCACAGACTGCCCCACACTGGTCTTGACCCCATCCCTACTAGTCTAGCCACCCCCAAAGCTACCTCCTAAACAACTCAAACTACAAGTTCTTACTCTTGTTTGTGCCATTCCACAACTTTTTGCGGACTAGAAGTGGGATGTTTTTCAGTTATTAAATCTAGATATTGATGCCCACACACTCCAAAGATGAAACAAAAATATTTTTGCTTCAAGTAGGCACTGCATGAGGCAGGCCTGGAGGTCTCGTGAGTTGATACTGGCACAGCACTACAAGCCCTTATAAAGTCTGCGGGAGCCCAAATTCAGGGGTCCGAGGGTTGATCCAGGGGGCCAAAGGGGCTGTTACCCCAACAAAGCCCAAAAGTGTCTTTTGCTACAAAGATCCAAATTTGGCCCTTTCAAAATACTTTATTTTCGGGATTTCTTGATGGAGCCCCACCAAACATTGATTTCGTTCCTCCAAAGTTGCTCCTAGTTCGCCAATGAGGGTCCGACCCCAAGGATTTCCACGCACGGGCTTAGAGAGATAGGTATCTAGGTACCCAGTTACAGTGCCCACTTGAGTCCCCGACTCGGCATACCAGTAAGCACAGCGGCAAAGTCTACCTTCACTGCAGACTTACATATATTAGGTTTAAGCAGTATTTCTTTCATACTTAGTACCAACATACCTGACTGATCAACACCTATACTCTCCACCTTGCCACCACATGCGGAAGAAGATGCAACCGATATTTCCTTCCTCTTCCTTGCCTTTCCGCTCTATTTATTTTTCCAGCGCCTACCTAATTTTAAATAAATATCTCGCACGCCTAATGTATCTACAGGCGCCTAATGCGGCGGCTGGCGCAGTTCAGTGAAGGCCGAGCCGCTCAGCTGATTATAGCAGTGATGTGTTCGACCACGGAAGGAGAAGTGAATACGGCTGGTGACATAGCCTGGGGGCAATGGTGACAATGGCACTTTATCACCATTCGTGTCCAGCCCATGCTGAGAGATAGGCGAGGGCCCGAACTTTTTCGGCCTAGGATCGAATATGGTTCGAATAATTCACCGCATTTACTAAATATAGTTAGTCGAACAAAGCTTATGGCGCAGACGGTTATAATGGGCCAACCAAATAGGAACCGTGCCAACCAGGTCAATCCAGATTTTGAGTGTATGAGAATTAGAGGTGCCACTTTTGTGAATTGACTTGTGACTTTTGTCACCCGGTGGAACTCCAGCTGTCACCATTTAGAATGGCAAAATGGCACTTTTTCGACCCTGTGAAGCCTCACTCCCGAAATGATATAGTGTCTACAGCAACCAAAAAATCAGAGGCTATTCGAGGTAACGGATGGGGAGGCTTGAGACACCTAGCCAAAAATGATAGAGTGTCTATAGTATCCAAATAGTCAGAGGCTACTCGAGGTAATCGATGGGGAGGCTTGAGGCCCCTAGCCCCCCTCCCCCGAAATTGAGTCCTGGATCCACCTCTGGGGTATCCAATTACCTCAAGACAGTAATAGTTTCCTCTACTGAGAAAGAAACATCACTCACTGGAAGCAACAACGCTTAGCTTTGGGGGGCAAGTACCACTAGTTTTGGGATTTAAGCGATGCACCAACTTTCAAGGTCACACGGCGTCGCCAAATCCATCCATTTGGGGCGGGGGATCAGATTGTACCTCTCCAGAGTACCTACCGGGCCTTGCTCTAGGGACATGCGGGTGCCATCCACGAAGACAGTTTTGTACTTACGGCGCGGTGTAACCGCGGACGGATCATGCTGGGCGGTACAGTCTAACCTTTCGCAAAGCTGTATGACGGTACAGCATAACCTCACAGGCAGAGTCATGCGGCACAGTATGGTTTCCAACATGATGTTGTTTGAAGCCTTGGAGAAGTGAGAATGACGGGACTTATATTAAAGCTGGGGAAGAATACGAGTCCTGTTAAGCTCCCGTTACGCTATGATCGCGTCGTGGTCATTCTCCAAGAAGACGACTGCAGCCATATTGGCAGTCCCCTGCTGTTTGCCACAGCGCTTGAACTTTGACATTTCGTGTAACACTCTTCCGCGACGGCGACGAACGGCTCATCCGCAGGAATATAGGCACTCGGCAGGTGTGGCTAAGTGTGCAGATAGCCTGATCACAGCCCGGCGGCCGCTCATGCGCGAGTAGCGGCGGCAGATGGACGGTCGGCGCCGCCGGCCGCTCCTTTCGCCCGCGTCCAGCTCACTGAGGCAGCTGCCGAGGAAACAGGCCGTGATGAAACGAACCAGTCGGCAGCGGCGCCCGGCGCTGGTGAGCCCGGGGAGTTAATGAGCAGCTCCCTGCCGGGACCGAGCGTTGTACCCGGAGGACACGGCTGGGTACTGGGTACGTCAGGGGCGGATCCAAGGTGGGGCGATGAAGATCACCCCCACCTTGGGCCGACTTTAAGCACTGGAAAGTAACGTCTCCCGGCGCAGCTGCCGGGCCCCCACAAGGGTGTTTTGAGTGAAAACCCCTGTCTTTATATGTATGCACTAACTATACATATAGTGCATGCGAGCGTGTAGGTGTGATAGAAACCTGTAAAATGGCCCAGGGTTGAGCATGGGGCACCAGTTTTTGCACAATATGCACAGGACGTGTCGTGTCGGATTTTCCATGCGTGTGTGGGTGTTCCGGGTTTTTACTGCATGATCAAGTCATTTTCAGTTTTTCCCCAGCACGGCCCAGATTTGATCTTTATGAGCCCGTTTGACCTTGAAGACCTAGCTCAATGAAGATTGGTTAAAATCTAGAGCACCATGACTTCCATAAATAGCTCAAAGGTTCTAACCCCCTTGGTTTCCGAGATTTCAAGAGGAGGGGGCACCTTAAGACCCCTTCTTCTGCACGTTGACACCAAACCTCTCTCCACTATGTGTGTTAAACTTGGCTGTATGTTAGAAAGGAGTAGTTTATAGGGTTTTCTTAGGGTGTGCTTGATGACGGAAACAGGCTCCTGGCGCTTGGATTCAGGCTGCTCAATGCTTATCCTCCTCCAGGTAAGCCATTATGCAACAGAATATGAATCCTCGGTGGGTTTACTATGGCATTAAAGAAAATTATCCCACTCTATTGTTGAATTTCAGCTCTTTCACAAAACTATTCCATACCTGCAATCACCGGCAGAAAATTTCTAGCATTTTTCAATCACGTCAAAGGCAGGGTTGGAAGTTTGTTTTTTCTTCATTTGACCCCTAATAGCTTTGGGCATTAAAAGGGGTTAGGGGATACGGAGTCCCCTTACGGAGGGAGGCCTTCCCGAAAGGATGAGGGTTCAGCCTTTCGACCTAGTGAATACTCGCAGGCATCCTTCTTGAAAATCCTTTTATTCAGTAAAAATATCACGTATGGTTTCATAACCACCACTCAAAATCCCAAACCAAACTGTTACATGATCAAACACATGGTTTTCAGCTGGGATTGACAAGCGCCAGTAGACTGCTGTCAGATCGGCGGTATCCAATGACTCGCCGGACTACCCCACCGAGCTATCGGGATGGTAATGTCAGCCGACACACTGGCCTATCGGTGAGGCCGGGCCGACACATCCGGCCGTGTCCGGTGAAGTTGCGTGCGCCGGGCGGCCACCATCGGCTGTAGCATCGGCTGCGGCTGGGTGGACGCGAGCTCGGCGTGGGCGGCGGGGCTGACCGGTGCCGATGGCCGGCAGTGATTGATGCGAGTTGATCACGCGAGCCCAGGTGTGGACACGCCTGTCACCACACTGACAAAACCCGGCCCGCCGACACCCGATGGCGCCCAGACACTAACTGGGCTGCAGCTCACTGCAGCTCACTCCGCAAGAGAGAGAAGCTGCCACTTTAGAGTACAGGGGTTTCAAATCTTCTTTGTATTTTTCACAGGTGAAATAAGCTCTGGGAGCATGATTATTGTTTGGCCCGGGCTGTACCGCACTAATCCTGTGATGTGTTCTGGTGGCTGGTTTCCTGCTCCCGTTCTGACCGCCGTCGTCCCTTCCTAATCTGTCGCTGGGCGAGCCGGTTACCCACCCCTATTCGACAGTGGGCCGTGACCAGTCTGGCGTCCTCAGCAGCGGAAACGGCGTGTCTGTCGATCAAAAACGAACGCCCGGCCGCCCGGCGTGACCGCGATAGCTAAATGAGTTAGCAGGCCGACCACAATTAGGACTTGTCGGTGGATGGGAGGTGTAAACATCTGACGTCTGAACGGGCCGTCGACCGGCCGCGATGGCGCGATAAGGCGACCGCCACGGAAGGCTTCTCACGCGGCCAACCTGCACCCGGCCAGCGTCGCGCCACCTCTCCCACGCGGCGCGGCGGAGTTACAAAAGGGGCCACGTGGGCTGGGGCGCGGCGGTCTGTGATGGTTTATGCGTGCAGCCAGGGCGACAACACAGGACAAACGTTGGTAAAGTTTTCATTTCGCTTCACAGAACTCCAACGCTCTTTTTAGATATCAATTGGAGCGTAGGCTTTGATGAATGTTTTGGAACAGATCATCATGGACTATCGTCAACATCAAATATTTTCCGTGAGTATTTGCATGCTTATGTTTATAACAGCACAGATGAAGAAGAGGAGCAAATCTGACTTACGGATGCATGCATTGTTGCAAGGCTAGATACAACGGCCCGCGTTTATGCACACATAACTGTGGATTCATGTCCGTGCAAATGCCGTCATCATTATCGTTAGAACTGCAGCTGGAGATTAGTAGGCAGACTAGAAAGTGTAGAGAGTATATCAGTAGGTAGACTGCATAATGTAGATAGTATATTAATAGGCAGAGAGTACATTAGTGGGCAGACTATGGAGTGTAAAAAGTGTATTATTTGGCAGACTATAGAGTGTAGAGAGTATATTAGAAGGCAGACCATATAATGTACGTAGCATATTAATAGACAGAGACTATATTATAAGGTTGGCTATAGAGTGTAAAGAGTATATCAGTAGGCAGGGAGCACATTAGTAGGCAGAGAGTATATTAGAAGGGCACACTATAGATTGCAGGTAGTAGATGAGTACGCAGACACATCTCACCTCAGCCGAAGTTGAACACAAGTGGGAAATATATGACTGACAAATTATTATCGGCCTAGAGGTGGGGGGAGGAGGGGTCCTCGAAACCCTAATCCCAATGGAATTTCCACCTGAGTGCGAATAGAGCTCCTTCTACCTAACTGATATGTTGAATGAATACCAGAGGCCTCCTTGTTTTAATATATTTGGACCCACTCCTAACAAGCACAATTTACCAATTCACAAGAGTCATCGGCGTAGGTATTTATGGGGTCTCTCTGCTGGGCCAGATGAGACACAGAAGGACAGAGGGCAGCTAACCAATATGGGAATAGAAACCACGTAAATCCACGCTATCCCAATTTAGTTTGGCGACACAACCACGGTGGCGGATCCAGGGGAAGGGGCAAAAAAGGCATTTGCCCCCGCCCAAACCAAAAAGCTCGGGGCAAAATATATCCCCTCCCCCAAAACGGTGGACCTCCTTTATGCTCCGACTCCTTTTTAGTTTATAAGTCAGATTTTGGCGCTTCAACCCTCAACTTCAAATAAAACCAATTAAGTTCAGTGTAAATATTGGGTCTTGGAAGGAAAAAAATATCTTGAGCCCATATTTCCCGCGTGGTGTTTTTCCCCTTGCCTCAAATATCCCAAATTCTACCTTCAAGTCAAATTATTGGATCACAATTTGTTTACTGCGTGGCGTTTTTTTTTGACTTTGGTTTGCCCCTCCCAAACCGACCGGCTGGATCCGCCACTGCACAGCCACTGAGTCATCTTCGCAGGTCAATCATTTTCCTGTATCCAATATAAGACAAGAAAAAAGTCCATCACAAAAAGCTGAGGTAAAATGCTGAGATGTTAGCCAAAGTTAATGATCAGTGCTCTATTTCAGTGGCAGGGCCAGACAACACGCCAAAAGGGATTTCCCGGTCCCCTCTAGTGACCCAAATATCCCTCCTGCTGGTCAGCTTCAGACGTTTAAAGTCTTCGTCTGACAAGTCTTTGCATCCATTTCCGGGTGGCCACCCCTGATGAACAAGAGCACTTCTGTCCGGGCCACTCCCGAGAGCTGATGCCTGCTTCTGAATGGCTCTCTTTCATGCCGTGAAGTCGCACTGAAGTAGCTCTTGGCCTGCCTGCACCAACTTCTCTGACCAGAACCGCGCGAGTGCCAACTGGTGAAGCAACTTCTAACAAAGGGTTTGGCCTGAGAAGCACACAACTATTGGTTGTCATTGTACTACAACAGAATACTTGCATTGCGACTTAAATGTCATTATGCGCAAGCATCACTTAGATCAGAGTTTCCATTTCAGACGGAAACTCTGCCGGACCGCTGGCACTCCGTCCGCTCTGACACCACCAGGACCGGCGGGGCCGGGCGACCCCTGTTCCGTGCCCGGGGAGGTCTAATGGAGCGGCCCCTGATGCGGCCTGACCAGTGCCAATCACGGCCAGACGACACGCCACTGGCATTCCCCGCGTGCCGGCCGCATTATGGATGGCCCATTAGCGCCGTCAGAGGGCCTGCGTTGCGGCGCTGGTGGCCGCTGCTGGCCCGGCTGCCACAGATGTCCGCTCGTCAGCGTGCTGTACCGCTGGTAACGGCCGGGCCCGGGGGCAGCCGCGCACACTTCCCTGGGGGCCCCCCGGACCACCGCTTCAGAAAAGACTCTTCTGTGGACGTTCTGGAGGCACTGAAAATCCGTATGCAATGCAAATAATCTCGGTTCAGCAGACAGAAACTATTCTAATTCGGGAAAAAAATCAAATGCAGCCAAGGAACTAACATCCCTGAGATATCAACCTATTTATGTAAATTCCTCTTCTTTCTCCTTCCTCTCTCTCTTCCTCTCTCTATCTTCTTCTCTCTATCTCTCTCTCTCTCTCTCTCTCCAGAGGGGCATGTTCTGGTGGTATTACAGTGGTATGCCCTCACGAGAATTATGGAGGGATTTGGGGCGACACGTCAGGCACAGGGCCCATGTTGCTGTCTCGCCCCGTGATTGAGTCTCGGGCTCCCGTTTGAGTGGGTCCGCCAGGGCAGGGTTGGTGGAGGCTTTGTGGGTGGCGCTGTCACTTGAGCGATCACTCGTTCACCCGGGGCGAGTCCGAGGGTGACAATGTCTCTGAAACACGTCCGATCGCAGTGATGAGTGGCGTGTGAACGTGTCACGCGTCATACCCTTTAAAACTTTAAACTGCCTGTGTGGCGGCTGCCCTGGCCGTGTGGCACGGCGGAATTTAAAACCCCAACTGTCCATCCGAATCAACGTTGAAAAGGCGTGTGTGGGTGCGATCGTAAGCATGAAACACATTGAAGGAGAGGGAATTTATGTCTGGGTTGGTTCTTGTCGTGCAACGTTACAAGGTTAGTTACAAGTGTGGATAACTGTGGGCGTCCATCTACTCCTACATCCATGTGGGTGTGTGCGTACGTGTGGGAGAGGGAGAAAAAGAGGGAAGAGAAAGAGGGGAGAGAGGGAAGAGAGAGAGAGAGAGAGAGAGAGACAGAGAGAGAGAGAAAGAGAGAGAGAGAGGAGAGAGGGAAACACGAGGCGAGTTTTGTGTGTCGCTTAATGTAAGCTCCCAATAGAAATCAGCACGTGGTTTCGATGAAGACCATTTTTCTTTTCAACCCGGGCGCTAAAGACATTGACTACACTCAAAAGAGAGCAGCCTCAGACAATGCCGCCCCCTTTGTGCGACGGAAGCGAGGCATCTGCTGCATTGCACCTGCTCCAAATTAAGTTGACGACTTTCAGCAGGGGCGCCGCTAATGGCGGAGGCCGGGGCCACGGCGCCGGCCAGACCCGCGGGTGACGCACCCCCGGTAGCTTCCAGTTGCGCCGCGACGACTGCGAACAATGGCGCGCCTGGACATGCCTGGCTGCGACGGGGCGGAGTGCAGAGGTCGAGTGAACTGATAACACGCCGCCCTGTAGCATCCCTGTAAAACTCAAGGCCTCTGCAGGGTCGGAGGTAGCTGGGGAGTGGGAGGGCAGGGGCTTCTGGGAGGGAGAAAAAGCGGGAACATGCAACAGAGGGAGAGGAATTTGTTTCGTGAGGGAGCCAACTCGCAGACAGCTCCGGTTGCTTTAGACACGGGTCCGTCACATTTAGTTGGTTACCAATCAAAATTGACAGGGACCTTAAAAACGGCAGGAATAAAGGGACGTGACCGTCAAATAGGTATGTGTAATAAGGAGTTACGTCGCCCTGAGCGTCCGAAGGACAAGCTCGGTGTTGTGAAGTTTCCTTCCTGAGCCGAGAGCCTCCGCCGCGCAGTCTACCATGCACCGCGGCGACCCCCCCCTGTGCTGTGTAACTGGGTGCGCCCGTGGCGCGGCCGCCCGACCTCGGCTGACCCCTGGTCGTCGGCGCGTGACGCAGCGCCGTCGTCTGATACCGTCGCCAGCGACGCTCCCTATTCAGCCAGGCCATTAGTGGGGTGAGTCAATTGTTCGGGAGTGCTGGCCACTGGCACGGAGCACCCCAACTTAGTTAGCGCAGGCAACCGTGCGTCAGCAGCCCAGCTCCAAGGCTCCGCCACTTTTTGTCACCACTTGGAAGAAGACGTCGTCTCCAACACCGCGGCACACAGCTGTCAATTAGTATGCAGGCAGATGTCGGTTGATGTATGTATAGCGCATACACTGTACATACACCGCGGCCGGTTCGATGGTGTCTTTATGTAGCCTTAGGTCATATTGTTTTTTATAACAGACAGAGTGCTTCTTGTGATGCATCTCTTCCGATGAACCTGTTTTGACAGATATTTCAAAAGGCGCACAGATTTTTTATCATTTGGCTTTGTTTTGAGATATGACAATGCTGAGACCAACAGGAAAAACTATTATAATGCTCGGCTATCCCAAAAATGGAAGCTTGGCGATTGGAGAATTGAATCACAAGAATTCAAAAGCTAAGCAATGTTTCTTTAATATTGTCTTCGAATTTCAGTGAATATCTTATAAATGTCAGCATGGTTGTGACATATTCTGGCATGCTAAAGGGGCCTGGGGCCTGCCTTGGGGGGCCCTCTTAGGGCCCTAAGGGGCTCCGGGCGTATATGTACATTCTTTTATAAGGCCGAAGTAGTGATCGCCAACATCTGGGTGAGAGCAGAGATTAAGGTTGATGCAATGCTTAAGATATTTATCCCTCCGTTGGATTCCCAACAACGTCGTTTGACTTATTGCATAAATCGTGAAAAATGTTTCTGACGGAACTCGGGTAAAATGGAGTTTGAATACGTACGATACCTCTCACCCCGGATCCAACGGTGCCCTATGATTCACCTACATTGTTCGATCAGGCGTGTACAATAATAATATAAGAAATACGCACGGTAAATCTACAAGAATTTTACGGTAAAGTCTACACGTGTGGCAAATATTACTCCTCGCTTACCGATACGAAGCTGTGTTCCGTTTTCTTTTCATTTTTGGAATTCCAAGTATCAATGACGCATGAAAACAGAAAATATATTTTCCAGCCTATCTTTTTCAATATACAAGCATCTTATGTATACGTATACTATCCATCTCATTGTGAGTGCAGTCGTAACGCGGCCGACTCGGTCTCAAGGCCCAGCGGCTTCCCTGAACAAGGAGCCATTGGCTCCCGAGAAACCCTTCCAACAGGGAAAGAGTTGGCGACGCCATATGACCCTGGCAGTTGGTGTGTCGATAAGCCCCCAAAATTATCATCTGATCGCAGACTATCTGCAGACTATCTGATCTTGGACTGCTCCTTTTGCAAACCACGCCAAACCAAGTAAAGTCTGCCTGTGCCACTACCTTCTGGTGTGCAGAATTTCCTGTACTGTCAAAACACCATACAACCCATGGTCAACAACCAAGCAGGATATGACTACATTGAGTGAAAAGTGCATCATTCTTATTCGCATGTGCTCAATTCCAAAAAGTCCCATAACATCGTTTTCTTTCACCAGTTTCGTGCTTCTGACTGGTGTTTTCCTGGGATAGTAGGAGAGACATAGAGAGAATCTCTTCTTGCAGGGAGAGTAGGCATGAAACCACTGGCGGATCCAGAATTTCACTTCTGGGGAACCTAGGAGGTCTACACCTTTCCTACCTCTGTTTTTAATAACTTCTTACTTTGTGATTACCATGGGCTGTCATAAATTTCGAGGGAGGGGGCTTGAGTCCCCCTATATAGCATCGGCAGCTGCATGGTACCTATCACATTATATTATTACGATGCACACGATGCATGCCATTATAATGTTCATAAGGCGAGACATACGTTTTACAATCATCCTCATTATAATGCCAATCAAAGTTTTAAATAAGGCAATAATGAAACATACAAATGTGCAGAAACAGGAATTCTTTATAAATGTCATTTTCCTAGTACTGTCAAACACATTTACTATGCTAAGAATTATTTCATTACCGCGTTGCCATTATTTTATGATTACTCATATCCAAAAACAACTTATTTTGAGTCACTCACCTGAAAAGTTCATTTTAAAGGGAGAAAAAGTGCAACGAACAAGTCAGCACAGCAATTTGCAGCTGAGTTCCGAAGGGCCCGTCAAATTTTGAACGCTAGTAGTTTCTAGAGGCTGGCAACAAACATTTCCAATATCTTAAAGGTGTGCTCAGCGGGAGATTCCGAGCTCAAAAAAACCGTACTGGTTCCCTGGTGACTGTTCCAGGTGAAAATTTTAAGCATTAGGCTGCAACTAGGGAAATGTGCAGCTGAGGTAGACGGCCGGTTTTGGCCTCCCGTCCGCACAATGCCTGAAAAAGTCATCCCGATTTTAGCCGGATGTTTTATGGAGAGCTGATTTTAAACCTACGTGCGGATTTTTCGTCCTTTGTCCATTGTCCGAAGCATACTTGGAACCCAAGCAAAGGATCATGCTTGCGACACTGTGACGCCAAAGCCTACCACCAGCTCACATGCTCCGTTATGGCAGATGATATGCCGCCGTGCACACGGCAGCTGGGCGCGCGGATTTGGTAGCACTGAGCGCGGATTTGGCAGCCGAGCGTGACGTGTTGAAGGGCCGCGACAACTGTTCTCGGGGAGCAGAACGGCCCGGCGGAGGCCATTGCAGCGCTAATTAGGCCCATACGTCGGCAGTGCGGTGGAGAATGCCCCCGCCAGGTGGCCGCAGTGGGACGCTGCAGATGTACAGATGTGCAGATGTGCAGATGCACCCGCGCGCAGATGTGAAGTCGGCTCCACGCAGCGGCAGTCCGTTACTACCAAACCCCACAGCTGCGGCGTCCGCGCGTGGCCCTGGTGACAACGCCCAATCAGCAAACTTAAATCAATACAGGCATTGTTCTATATTGATTGGCACCGGAGCTGGTCGCGTGAAGGATGATGATGATGGAGTGGCTTTAACTCTGACATTCCGAAGCAGTGGTGTCATCCCGTACCGCTGGTGAGCGTCTCCATCAACTGTTGTGAGCTTTTGCTGGGCCCAACTTGGTTAAAGGCCGTACGGCCCCGGTACAATGCGCAGTCAGTGTTGGTTGGCTAAAATTCACTGACGTACACGACACTAAGAGGGGAGAGCGCCAAACATACGCCATATGGATCCTCCCATCATTGTCTTTCAGAGCTCCTAAAGCACATCCGATCTACATGTAAAATTCCTTTGTTGGCAGCACAGGTGCTGCCCATTTCAAACTGTTTTAATTGCGGCAAGGATTCAAGGTCAGGGGTCGTAAAGACATTCATATTCACAGGGGGGCGGTGGAAAGACCTTTCTCACGATCTACGAAACATTCAGTCGTAATGCATGTACATACATAACTTCAAACTGAGAGGAAAGGAGAAATATATCTAGCATTCTCATCTCGTGTGAGGTTTCCCACGTATGATAGGTAATTTATCCAAGTAAGTATAATAAGAGAGAATTGATATAAAGGCAGCTGCAGTCACATTTTTGTTCTAAGCTTCCAATCAGTCTATCTTCTCATATGTGGCGAATCCAAGACTTCATTTTGGGGGGGGGTGCCTAGGAGCTCGAGCCTCCCTGCCATTGCCTCGGAACAGCCTCTGACTATGCATTTACTATAGGCAGTCTTGACATTTCGGGGGAGGCTGAGCCCCTGTGCTCCCCCCTGCATCCGCCACTTCTTCTGGGTCAGTTTGAGCTAAAGCAAAACATTAAATCAGAAGTATTTTTATACATTTTTGCCGTCTAAAAATACAACTATCGATAAGATACGGATGACTTTATTCTCATTAGGTTTGGTGATGATGCCACCAGTATGACGGTAGCTCGGCACTGGAGACATTGTAATGTCCCATCGTGCTGCGCGGCGCTGTCTTTTCCAGCATACGTGCCAGACCTCCGAAACTCTGATTTTGGCGTGAAATTAACGCCTGTAGAGCTCTTTGTCCCACTAGCTGTATGGTTATACTGAGGATTGGGCCTCACTTAATCTCTTCAGCCAGTGCGGTCCAGTCTTTAGTACTCTCGAGACTTATTTTTTTAATGTTTAAAATTGTCTGATGTTTCCACTAAATGCTCCACTCGTATTGTCTGGTAAAAAATACGCAGGGCTGTGACAATGTTGTTAATTCGCGGCCGTTGGCTGATTCAAGCCTGGGGCCTGGGGGGCGTGCGCCTTGGCCGGGCTGATGACACCTCTGTGGGCCTGGAGGCGTTGTTTGGCGTTGGCTGATTGAGTTGTGGGTGGGGGGGGCCTGGCCGTTGGCTGATCGTGGGCCTGGAGGGTGTTCGGCCGTTGGCTGATTTGAGACTGTGGGCCTGGTTCTAGGCCGTTGGCTGATTCCTAGCAACAGAACATCTGTGCGGCCTGAGAAGGGACACGTATGCTTTACCTGCCTGTCTCACTTTGGGAACGATGCACGGTCGAAAACATATTTTCCCACCAGGCATTTGTCCAAATTATAACGAAACAAGACAGTCAGGACATTCGGCTTTGTCAAGACCCCAAAACAACCATGGCAAAATAAATTTCATTTATCGTGGATCTCAGCTGTTCAATACATCCTGCATGTCAGTCGGATCGCCTCACGAAAGGAGTTCCAGTACGTTTAAAAGAGCCATAATGTATGTATATGTTGCATGGGGAGTAGTTTTTAAGAGCATGTCACCGTGTTTTCTTTTAGACATTTATGATTTTAGGTTTTTACTTGCATTCATGCCATTGTTGTCATTGTAATGCGTATTGACGAGGTGCAGTAGCACTGATTTTTTATGCTTGTAATGACAAGGACCTTAGAGAAGGCCAAAATTGGTGGAACAATTTTCTTCTGTTAATATGCATAAATAGCATTTGTTAAGTTGTTTATTTACAACGTTTCACCATCGGACAAACGCTGACTCTGCGCACAATCACCATCGCCACGTCACCGCTCTGGAAGTCACTGATGAAGTGTCACATCGATTACGACACTGCCTGCGTGTCGGCGCCGTCGCCGGCGGCAGCGGCGCGCCCAGGGCGGCCGTCGACACGGCAGCGTCGCCACCGACGCGCTCCTGGCGGCCATTCCGACGCAGGTCGCCATTGCGGCGCTGCGTCGCATCCGCCGCCCCACCGGAAACGCCGCTCCGCCAATCGCCGGCGCGCCACCGGCAATTACGGCGCAATTAGGCCGCGCCGCGTCCGTCGGAGCAGCACCGCTGAACGGCCGCGTCGGTTCTGGTCGGACGCGCGCGCGCCGCCGGCCATTGTCTGCCGGCGTCGGTGGCGCGGCGCGCGATTGTTGACGCGACGCGGCCCGCCCGGCCACAGCGGCGCGACGCGGACGCCAGTCAATGCGGCGCGGCGTTTAGATGCGCCAGGGTCGACTGCATCCCGCCCCTGCCTCGGCTGCCATGCATGAATGTATGCATGACTGTGTGGTGGTAGGCGGGCCGGCGCTACCGCAGGTGGTCCCCGCTCACTCGACCGTGGTCGGCGCGGCGTTTTCTCCCCATTGAGCGGGGTCGCGGCTGACAAAGGGGCGCCGGGACCCGACAGAGGCGGACTGTATGGGGGCGAGCGAGCGGGGAGGGGCGCCAATGGCCCCATGTTTGTGGATGTGGCTATTATGTCATGGGGTGCTCTATGTCGCATTTTAAGCGTATTTACTTTCTCCCTCTTAATGATCGGCGGTTTTTACGCCCATGACGACACGTGCCGCAATAATGGCGGCAAGCCGCAAAGTACGACACAAAACTGCACTGAGGAAACAGGCCGGGTCAGGCAACAATGACGACCGTGTCGCAAAACAAGGCGTGCGATCTTGGGCATTTAAGTGGATCACGATGTTGTGAGGGACACTCTCACTTTCATTTAGCTGGTCAGACTGAGGCAAATGCGACCAAAGTATGCAGCTCACACACCCGCTTCCAGACCAATCGATATGTGTTCAGGTGACAGTATTCCACGACAATCGGCTTCTATGCAGCTGACCCGACCGTCGCGACCAGGCACTATAACAGCCTGCGGGCAAACACAACTCCTGCCCCGGTAGGCACGCCTCAACGCAGTTCTTCCGTGAGAAGGAAACAGATTTCAAGCATGACAGACTTAATTCGGTATGAGGTCTATCTTATAGTTGGTCAGGCGAAAGAAGACAAGTTTGGATGACGACATGTTTTTGTGCACTTTGTTCGTTCACAAGAAAAACATTTCCTTCGGTCAGTTCATGTGCCCCACATTTGTGAAACAGCGACTATTTGAAAATTGGCACACGTCAGAACTGATATTAAATACGCTGCAACTCCTGAGAATATTTCAAAAGTTTTCCATATCATGCATTCCGCATTGTTTACAATGTTTTATATTGATTGGAATAGCTATGTCGACTTCAGAATTCCTCCCTACCAGGGACGGATACAAGGGGGAGGTGAGGGGCTCTTGCCCCGCGAAATGTACGAGTGCTTATAGTTTATGCATAGCCGGAGGCTGTTCCGAGGCAATGGCGGGGCAAGCCCGAGCCCTCTAGCCCCCCCCCTCCAATGGAGTCCTGGATCCGCCACTGCTCTCTACCCCACATTCTTTCATTAGCTTGTTTCAATTTTTCTCTGTCGTTCTTCTCGGGTTAGCGTGAACCTTTTTGTGCCAACTCTGCACTTCCGTGCTTGTGGTAGCAGCGACGCGAACATTGCATAATATTTCACTACATAGGCGCTCCACAGCATCTGTGGCTATCGTTAGATTAGAGAAAAAACAACGGGAACTAGACAAAAACGCAAACAAGATTATTGTGTACGCGCAAGACTGTTTTAATTCATGCTCATCAAATTTACCACTCGTGACACCCGGGATCACTTTATTTCCAAAAGGTAGGTACAGAAAAAATAGCATTCAATACCTGAAGAAAATGTTTTATGAAGATCGTTCTCTTGGTTCTTGCCTTTTACCTAGGTAGGTAGATACTGAATCCAGTGGGGGAAGGACCAGGGGCAACATGAACTTCACAACACACTTCTTCCCAGTCAACGTCATTGGGTTAGAGCCAATATCTTTTTAGGAAGGGGAGGGAGACAGTTTACCTCTATCTCCCGTGGTGTCACCCATGGTTGAGTTTCATTGTCTCCAATTTCTGAGAAAAAATGCTGAGACAATATTCGTGAAAAAGGAACATTTTCGTGGGCTGCTATATTCCGGCAAGCTTCTGCTTCTTTACCTGAACCCATAGGTTTGCATTTTGAAGGGGAACTTGGACCCTTAATGGATTTGAAATAAGCTCTGTATCTCGCACGGTATTTGAAAAAAGTCCAACCTCTAGCTTCATTTAATCCAAAACTAGCCGTTTGCAGCAAAAGCCCTTACTCGCGGTTCCCCTTCCCCTTCCCTCTCCGGTACGCTGAAGGTCGGCCGAGCGTAAAGACGCATTTGGGCGGAACTGCACTTTGAAAACACTTTTCACAAAAGTTGTCGATAATCAAAAACTGTAAGAAATTACTTGGGGCATATTCTCCAACTCTGAACTATACCGCATACCTCCAGACCTGACCGATTCCAGTATTGATGAAAATTGGTGTAGGTACGTTTAGCATGTGGCAAGTTGGTACAATCGTTAAAAATTTTGCATTTAATAACTACGAGGGTTTCAACAATTACAGTTTGGAGCCAAAAATATAGTTAGACGTCATTCTTGACTAAAAAGGAGAAATACTATGTCTTGCACCCAAAACTGAAAGCAATTGTAGATAATGCTAGTACCTATCCAAATTTCTCAATCTAAAAAAACTTACATAATCGATACTGCTGCACCGAGTCAGATCTGTCCCCCGAATATACCCCTACAATGGATGTTAGCCGAAAACCGAAGGACTCGGATAAGTTTCGTTTTTTCTGCACTGAGTTTCCAAGTAAAAATTGCAGGTTTGACGGAATCGGATTTACCGAAAAAATTCCAAGCCTCCGTTTTCAAAAGTGCAGCTTCCTTAACCCTCCATGGAAACCTTGGCGCAGATCGCGGAAAGCATTTCAATTATCCCGAGAACTGCCAGGGAAATCATCAATACTTGCCTGATATCAATCAATTTCATATCATATCATATCCATGTCATATGGCAATTAATACATACACAATGAAAACCCTCGTGAGAAAGCAATCCCTCATCTGGCGCGCACGATCTTTCTTCACGCACGGAGACGCACATTTACTCCCGCTCCGTTTCTTTGAGACAGATGCGTCAGAGGAGTGAGTCTCCCGCAGTGACAAGTGCTCTCCCGCATCGCTTGAGCCCGCGCGCCTCCCATCCGCAGGCAATCGACAGCACCAGGCCTGTACATGCACCAGCACACACGGCGGCATCGATCGGTGCAGGCAGCCATTTTGCCGCCAAGTGGCAGGGTAGCCGTGTTTGGGCCAATCTCGGCTCTGCACGCGCAGCCGCGCCCGCCGCGCACAGCCGCGCTGTCACCGCCGCGTCAGCGCGACACACCTGCGCCGCGCACACGTGTGTCGCGCAGGTGCTGACGCCGAACAGCGAAGGGCTCAGAAATCCACCGAACAAGGGTTAGGTAGAAACAAGCCTCTGGTGACGGGGAAGGCGGCAACAGCAAACCTGCCCTCCTGGCAGAGAAGGGTAGCTCTCTGACGTAAGGAAACCTTTTCTTCGTTGGGACAGCACTGATGCCGTTTGAAAGTGCTCAGGCGGGTAGAGGCCCAGCTACCGCCTTAAAATTTCAAGCAATCTAAGGCAAGCCATCCCACTTGGCCAAAGTTAACCTATCCCACAGTACACTTACAAAACATTACACAATGAATGTGTCAAAACTTGAACGGCCATACCAGGGTCAATCCAGGACATCAGCCGAAACTTGTCGGTTTCAATTGGGGCAAGGCTTGCCGTGATTCCAACCCGACGGAATCGCTTGTCTAAATCACCATGAAGGCTAATTCGTCCGCGTGAGTCATCTGAGGAGAGCTGGACCCATGAATCGATTCCACGGAAGCAGGCTGGCTCGCCGACAGGGACACGTGCTTTTGTGGCCTCGTCCGCTAGATCTGCCCCGGACCAGACCAGGCCTCACATCTGGATTGGAGAATTTCCTGTCCATAGTCGTACAAAAAAAAGAAAGACCTGGTTAAGGAGCCTCGTGCTCTGCCATGGGCGGGAAAACCCTTCGACGGCTGTCGGGGGCACATGTTTTACCTCCAGTCTCTAAGTCAACCCGCGATTTTACACGCCTACATCTCATCTGACAGTTTCCCGATCAGGTAATATAAAATGACTTAGAAGCGAATGGCTGATTCACTCCAAACCACGACGAGGAAGTCTAGATCTAAATGGAGGTCAGGAATCAGAAGCGTAGCACCAGTATCTACCAGTCATGTCAACCCCATGAAGCCCACCAAGGCATCCCAATGCTCCTGGGAACATTGCACAGCAGGGGAAGCCCAGGGAACAGAGCGGCTTGCACCAGCCGACCAGTCTGCCACGCTGCGGCGACGCTGGCACCGCAGTGGGTCCAGGCACGCCCCTCCCACCCTGCCGCCTGCAGCTGTCGGCCTGTTCTCCTCGGCCTGCGGGATGTCGCATCACGGAGAACCAGCTCCTGCGTGTCGCCCACACGGCGACGCACCTTTTACTACAACATGAGAAAACAGCAATGCTACACATGACAATTTCGCAAGCACTCCACAGAGCCTTCAGAAATATCGTTAACAGGTCGCAGCCAGGGGTCTGTTCCGTTGCTACTCGGCCTAGGTCTGCACCTTCCTGAAAGGCCAGGCCGAGCTCGGCGGACAACGCGGCTGCCCCCGCTGGTACATCACGATGTGGGAACACCGCCGGCGAGGTCAGCCCACCAACACTCTTCTACACCTTTCACAGCTACCTGTTAGCCATCTGCTCGGAGATGTCAGCACCTTCATCTTCCGAGGACGACATGACCAGCTAAGCTACAGATAAGACCATCGCTCCGGCGCATAGGATGCCGTCCGCCTTCAATCGTCTCCTGGACTGAGGGTGGATGAGTGGACCGTGAGGGCCATCGGGGAGAGGACGGAGGGCACCATCTTCACTCGCGATCCCCCGGAGGTGGTCCGCGTGAGCGCTGATTCCTGGTCTGTCACCGGCACCACCCAGAGTCCCGCCCGCAGCCCCAGCACAGCAGTCGCCTCGGTTCCAGTATATTAGTAAAACAGAGTCATTGCTCCAGTCATCTTCAAAAACAGCCATTGGCCCAAAGGGGCCGCTAACAATCAACATCGCATACAAGCCTCCTCTGTCAAAACATTGTCGTTCGCTGGCAACCGCAGCCGCGGTTAAACACCGACACACGCACAGGGGCCGGTCCAGTTGAGGCAAAAACCCTCATTCTTAGGTTTCGTTTTAGCGAATCGACTTCCGTGCGCAAAATCAAATTCTCCCAATATCGCACATTTATGATAGCAGCTGAATGGTCATTGTCGTCTGGGACAAAATCACGGACCTTTCTGTGGTCAGCTGTCGAAATGAGCCTCCTGTATGAATATGGGGTAGGGAGTACGTTAGGCTACATCGCGTACAAATGTGTGCCCAACGAAATTAGTGTCGCTTATCTCGAATCTGAAATCTGCCTTTATGTGATGCGAAAATGTAGCGAAAAACAGACCTTCCACGAAATACAAAATGTTGAGCATATCAAAACATGGGCGTCTTAGCAGAACACGGACCTCAGATTCAAGGCCAGCGCCATCAGCTTAGTTGGGCACGTATGTTCACATGCCACTCCCATTCGGGCAGGTCGCTGGAGCTCAATGTTGCCGACTTTGCTATAGGTTGACTATGGGAATTTGCATGCAAAGACAAATATGCAAAATCTGGAGTAAAGATCGCCTTTTATCCAAAACTTTTATATAACAACTTCGATTCAAAATATTATTTTATGCCAGAAAATCACCTAGCCAAAACCGAAATCCAGGATTTGTGTTCTTTTTCCAAACACGATCCACTCTAGAACACACCCCAACTAATAATGACGCAATTGTACAGAATGGCACCCGACTTGTACCTGGGGTTGTAAAAAAGCAGCACGCTCGTGCACACGGGAGACCAGTCGCACCACCCACGGGTTAGCCTCCAAACGCAGCGAAGCACCCCACATATCACTTCACTGCTGACAACGAGCGGAGAGGCGGCGCCGGAGCCGCGACACTCTCCACAGTAACACAGTAACCAACAATAATCAACAGTTGTCGACCGCCCGCCCCGAGACGGCGGGCCCCATCCACTGGCAGTGATTTCGCGCAGCTATCGTCGCACTAAGCTCATTTACAAGCGCTGTAACCGCGAGCGGGGTGCATCAGTGATGGGAAGATCAGTAATGGGAGGATCAGACTGGCTCGGGTCGGATATCTATATTGCCAAGAGAATGCATTGCGGATATTGCTGAGCAGGAAAAGTAAGAAAAAAACTAAAAAAAGTATAGAAATGCTTAAAGGGAATGTGGCACCTTGGTGCAATTCCAGACTACAGCGGTCTTAGGGGCGGTCTTTACTGAAAATAATGGATTTGGTCTTGTTTGACTAGCAAGCCTAATATTTCGCTTCATTTGAATTATCTGTTACAGGTATAAAGGTCTCCAAATCAGGGTGAAATCAAATCGGCGTGAGACCTGGTACTCCCTTTGCCAGATTCAACCCCTTTGATTTACGCCAGAAATCAATATGAATACAAATGAAGCGTTTTTAGCTGAAACCTCGTATTACTAGGAGCGAAAGGGATACTCAATAATTTCTGATATTTTTATTTATGCATTTAAACATATTTGCGTTCCAAACTAGTCATTGAAGAAATCCATAAGTATTTATAGCTAGCAGTACCAAAGGGACCTTTAGCATTAGGTTTTAAAGTAGTCCAAGCTAGAAGTAAATGTGCGCGTAGCGGGACCGTCACGTTCCCAAGCTCAACTCATACCACGTGACCCCCGCGGGAGCGGGGTCGATAGGCAGTGAATTGTCACATTCTCCCTCCCCAGACGGTGAGTTCCGGGACAAACCAAACTTCGACCACTTAGTTTCTCAGGATGCTCTATCACATTGTTGTATCAGTTCCAATGTCATTATGGAGGTGCCACATTCCCTTTGCCGACAAACTCAGGCGTAGGCCCACCCAATACGGACACATCGTGAACAGAACACGAAAGAATCTCTTCCCGGCCAGAGATTGGCGAGGTCCGTGCGACATCCTTTGTACGAACAGCTCCTACACCAGGTCCTCTCAGCAGCGACTGAAGCTCTATACCTACCGACGGCCTCTATCCGGTCACGTACAAACCCATAGTCAGCCGACCCCCAACTCATCATCTCGGGGCCGCCAGCACCCGATCACCTGGGACGACGCCGCGACTGGGGCCGGTCCGACCCGCTGCTGGGCGTGTTGTACCCGCACCCCTCCTCCAGCCTCGTGCCTGTACACAGCCGCGGGAGGCGCCACCAGTGCCGTCCGTGACCAGCGCCCCTCCCTGGGGGCTGCCGCCGGACAGCTCAAAGGCTACCCATAGACTCCACAAGGCACGCATTGTACACGTGTTTGGGCAGGCCTCCGCTGGCGCTGCTGGCTCCGCTGCGACCGTGCCGCCCCCTCGGCGGTGGCGCGGGGCCAGCTCAGTGACTGGCGGTACCTCCGATACCTTGTACTGGGAGCGACAGCGGCTGTCCTGGCTACGGGGAGTCCCGGTCCCCAGTGGCCAGCTCCATCTCGGCGTCCTCCACCGTGAAGAGCCGCGAACACTCGTCCAGAGTCATCTGCCGAGCCGGGCATGAAGCACTGGTCAAGCGGAGTGCGAGAAGGTGCAAGCCTCGTCACGGGAGGGTATCCAACTTTCCTCACGGTCAATACACACCACACGAACAACACGTCAGTGTACGGCAAAAAAACTATTTAGCAGTCTACCGTCTCTTGGACCTCCATTCTGAAACTCGGAGGAAGGGGGCCACCTTGGCGCTGAAGATATTTTACACCTGGACGCTGGTGGTGCTACACACCTGGACACCCTTGCTGCTACACACCTGGACACTGGTGCTGCTACACACCTGGACACTGTTGCTGCTACACACCTGGACACTGGTGCTGCTACACACCTGGACACCCTTGCTGCTACACACCTGGACATCCTGGCTGCTACACACCTGGACACCCTTGCTGCTACGCACCTGGACACTGGTGGTGCTACACACCTGGACACCGTTGCTGCTACACACCTGGACACCGTTGCTGCTACACACCTGGACACTGGTGGTGCTACACACCTGGACACCTTGTGCTGCTACACACCTGGACACCGGTGCTGCTACGCACCTGTGCGCTGGTGGTGCGTCGGAACATCCGGCCGGAGCTGTCGTCGTTGCTGGCGGTGGCGGCGCCGGCCGCCGCGCTCTCCGGCTGGTCCCAGATCTCGGCCTGCTCGCTCATCTGATCCCGCAGCCAGCTGATGGCCCACAGCCAGCGCTGGGTCCGCGCCAGCAGGCGCAGCTTCAGCGGCTCGCAGCGCGCCGCCGTCGACACCAGAAACTTGATGCACTGGTAGGCGCGACGCGAGTTGGCGCCGCTCGTCTTCCGGATCAGACCTGCCGCAACGGAAGCTCGTAAGTACGGCTAATCTGAAGACAATGAGGGCTTGTAGTACCAACAGCTTTCGGTGAGTGCACCAGATAGAGAGCTTCACCGAAGGTCGGACAAAATTATACATACATTTAGTCGCAGGCAAGACAGAGCTCTACATAACAGCAAATACATACAAAGTTGGAGCATGTACAATCCGCCACAGCAGTATTCCAAAAACACAGCGACCGTTCACCACGGGCACCACCGCCGGCCGAGCCGACCCCCCCTGACCGAGCATGCCCCCCCGCCGCCGATGCCCACGACCGAGCATGCCCCCACCTGCGTGCCCCCGCGCCCCCCCCACGACGCACCCCCCGCGCCCCCGCCGCCCCCGTGCCCCGCTCGCCCCCCGCCCACCGGCCTCCCCCACACTGACCGAGCATGCCCTCCACGCTGTCGTCGCCCTCCCCCACGCCGTCCAGCACGATGTTCAGCCTCAGCTGCTGGCAGTCGTCCTCCAGAGCCAGCAGGTCGCCCAGCACCAGCGACAGGTGTCGCAGCTCGTCGCAGGGCGTCGCTCCGCAGCTCCTCTGCAGGGCGGGACCACCATCGTCACACGTCAGGCTGCAGGTCTACAGCGGTGGCGGTCGGCCCGTTTTGGGTTGGTGGTTTTGCGGCCTGACTTGGTTTGCAAAGGTATCACCGAAGGGTACTTAGACCCTAAACCTTTCATCATTTTCGATACTTACTATGCGCCATTTTGGGACCAAACGAGCACACGGCCAATCTCTCTTATCCTTTCTTAATTTGCCTTGAAACCGAATTGGCCTGCACAAAAACGAGTGCAGGCTTGAACCATTCAGAATACACGTCACTCTTTAATACACCTATATTCCTAATATGACAGCGTTGATTTCAAGACGGTGGTGTCCGGCCCAGAGCCAGTTTCTCGCTACCTCCGGGCCCCGGGGCATCTTCCCTAAAGTACGCTCACTGGCTGCACTCACCATGAGAGCGGTGGTGAGGCGGGTGGACACTCACCATGAGAGCGGAGGTGAGGCGGGTGGACACTCACCATGAGAGCGGAGGTGAGGCGGGTGGACACTCACCATGAGAGCGGAGGTGAGGCGGGTGGACACTCACCATGGAGCGGAGGTGAGGCGGGTGGACACTCACCATGAGAGCGGAGGTGAGGCGGTTGGAAACTCACCATGAGAGCGGAGGTGAGGCGGGTGGACACTCACCATGGAGCGGAGGTGAGGCGGGTGGAAACTCACCATGAGAGCGGAGGTGAGGCGGGTGGACACTCACCATGAGAGCGGAGGTGAGGGGTGGACACTCACCATGGAGGGAGGTGAGGCGGTTGGAACTCACCATGAGAGCGGAGGTGAGGCGGGTGGACACTCACCATGAGAGCGGAGGTGAGGCGGGTGGACACTCACCATGAGAGCGGAGGTGAGGCGGGTGGACACTCACCATGAGAGCGGTGGTGAGGCGGCAGAACACTCACCATGAGGCGGTGGTGAGGCGGCAGAACACTCACCATGAGGCGGTGGTGAGGCGGGTGGACACTCACCATGAGGCGGAGGTGGGCGGGTGGACACTCACCATGAGAGCGGAGGTGAGGCGGTTGAAACTCACCATGAGAGCGGAGGTGAGGCGGGTGGACACCACCTGAGCGGAGGTGAGGCGGTGAAACTCACCATGAGAGCGGAGGTGAGGCGGGTGGACACTCACCATGAGAGCGGTGGTGAGGCGGGTGAACACTCACCATGAGAGCGGTGGTGAGGCGGGTGGACACTCACCATGAGAGCGGTGGTGAGGCGGGTGAACACTCACCATGAGAGCGGAGGTGAGGCGGGTGGACACTCACCATGAGAGCGGAGGTGAGGCGGGTGGACACTCACCATGAGAGCGGAGGTGAGGCGGGTGGACACTCACCATGAGAGCGGAGGTGAGGCGGGTGGACACTCACCATGAGAGCGGAGGTGAGGCGGGTGGACACTCACCATGAGAGCGGAGGTGAGGCGGGTGGACACTCACCATGAGAGCGGAGGTGAGGCGGGTGGACACTCACCATGAGAGCGGAGGTGAGGCGGGTGGACACTCACCATGAGAGCGGAGGTGAGGCGGGTGGACACTCACCATGAGAGCGGAGGTGAGGCGGGTGGACACTCACCATGGAGCGGAGGTGAGGCGGGTGGACACTCACCATGAGAGCGGAGGTGAGGCGGGTGGACACCACCATGAGAGCGGAGGTGAGGCGGGTGGACACTCACCATGAGAGCGGAGGTGAGGCGGTTGGAAACCCTCACCATGAGAGCGGAGGTGAGGCGGCAGAACACTCAACATGAGAGCGGTGGTGAGGCGGCAGAACACTCACCATGAGAGCGGTGGTGAGGCGGCAGAACACTCACCATGAGAGCGGTGGTGAGGCGGCGGCTAAACTCGGCCTGGTCCTGACTGGCACGCACCAGCAGCCGCACCACGTGCTGCGGCCTCCAGCTGGGCTCCCGCAGGGTGGTCAGCACCTCCCGCAGGTAGTGCTCCGACCTGTCGCCGTACAGCAGGTCCGGCGGCGGCGCCGGCTCGGCTGCTGCAGCAGCTCCGGCGGCGTCAGGTAGACAGCTGAGCAGCAGCAGCGCCAGCAGGGTGTGCAGCTCTCCCAGCTGGCGGGCCTGGGAGACGGTCCAGCGGCCGGCGCCGCCCGGCGGTCCCAGCAGGAAGGACGTCAGCCGCGGCAGCACGCCCAGCGACAGCAGGTGCGCGCACTGCTCCCCACCCTGCCGCACACGGGGCGGAGGTGATGGTTAGGACAGGGGGCGGGGGATGATGGTTAGGACAGGGGGCGGGGGTGATGGTTAGGACAGGGGGCGGAGGTGATGGTTAGGACAGGGGGCGGAGGTAATGGGTAGGACAGGGGCCGAGGTGTCGGGCAGGACACGGGGCTGGGTGATGGTTAGGGCACGGGGCGGAGTGATGGTCAGGATACATCGTAGAGCGCAGTAGGGCCTGAGATCGATACATCCAATTACTGAGACAGTGCTTTACAGCGAGGGAAACATTTATCACACTAGAAAAGAAGCTGCGCAACCCAATGACAATGAAAACAACAATTCAAAATATTATCAATTTTATGATCAGCTAGTGTGAAGTCATCATTCAATGCCTTCAATCATGGCGCGATCACGTTCGTTTCCGAGCTTCAGAATCATCATACCGTACATACAAATTAGGCATGACTGTGAGTCTATTGACACAGCTCTGCCAGTCTTCAAGCTTACCATGTGGGCGTACTCGGAAAGCATGCTCATGTACTGAGAGCAGGAGCGGATGCTGTCGGGGAAGTGTTTCTCCACCAGACAGCGCAGCAGGGTCTGCACACTGCCGTCAGTCTGTGGAAGGGAGAGATGGATCAGTGGGAGCCTGAGCGTCAGCTCTGAAATACGCCGTCAGCAAACGGAGCGACAAAATAGGGCGGTGACAAGGGCCAGTATGGGATTCGACGTTATCATCTGAGCAAGCGGCGGCAAGACAAAAAAACTGCGGTCACCTTCCTGACACAGAACTAGCGAAACGACAATATTTTAGCCTTCCAAAGTTTATATTTTACAACGTGAAGAAGGCGCAGAGATATCCATTCATGTGGTGTAGTTGCGAACATTTTTCCATCTGCATATATAGCAGAGGTGACGGAATACGTTAGAAAGTCAGGAACACAAGGACGCCAGGTGATGCTTTCCAATCACGGCCAATACTCTGACACAATCAGAAGTCTCTCTTGATCAGTAAATTATATGGTCAAGCTGGCACAAATATCAGAGAAAACGCCAAAATTAAGAACACGTCTCATCATTTAGAGCCATTGTTTCCTAGTGCGGCCTTTCATTACTCAGGACCAGAACAGCTAAAACTCGACATGACCGGAATAGCCGGCAGTCGCGGTGCCTGCCACGACCCCCCAGCTGCGGTGGGAGATCTGACCGTGGAGCCCCTGTGGCGGAAGTGCGCCCTCAGCCCGATCATGATGAGCTGGGTGAAGTCGAAGCGCACGGCCGCGTTGTCGCAGACCAGGAGGAAAGGCCTGCCGACGACGGGACGGTTACGTCACGGACCACGCACCCCGACTCAGTTTGTACGGACCGGAATTGGGGAGTCACGAGGGACCGCAAGCAATAAATAATTTCATTTCATTTATTCAGTTATATGAACAACAGGCTCTGGACGTCCATTTGCAGTCCACGTCAACACGGCGCATAAACGTACATACATAAATAATATACACCAGGTCAAAGCACCGCGCTTAATGGTCCTGCAGCCAAAGCCCCTAAAATCCCTCCACACACAACCGGACAAAGGTAAATATCCTGCTGGATTCATTTCCCAGAGCTCCGTCCCTCCTTCCCGAGTCAGCAATGCCCACGCGTGTTCGGCGTCAAACCTGAAGTTTCTGTCCGTCACCCACCCTCCTCCGCGCGTGTCCGGCGTCAGACCTGAAGTTCCCTGTCCGTCCCCACCCTCCCTCCGCACTGTCGTCAGACCTGTTCCTCCGTCCCTCCCTCCCAAGTCAGCAATACCCCCACCCTCCCCTCCGCGCGTGTCCGGCGTCAGACCTGAAGTTCCTCTGTCCGTCCTCCCGACTGAGGAAGCGCAGCAGCCAGTTGGCGGCCGCCGGCTGCGCCTCCGTCATCAGCCGCAGCGCCTTCAGCCAGCGCTGAGTCTGCGTGCCGCAGCGCCGCCTGGCGTGCAGGTAGGTGTGCAGCAGGAAGTGGACGGCCAGCGAGGTGGCCGGCACCGCCAGCGACGCCGAGCCGCACGCCTGACGCACGCCCCCGCACATCCGATTAGCATATAGGAGGTAATGAACCAACAACGCAAGCAGAGTGTGTGACCGGTAATGAGCACACACAGGCGAGTTATGCACGCTGCTGTTATTAAAATATGGTGATTTGAACCGAAACAAGGCTATCCTTATCTCATCATTAAACGGGTGAACACAACAGCAGGATCCTGTTACAGAGTGATACGATCTGGTGAAACAAGGCACTGCAATAATTGTAAAATATATAAACCGTCCTATAACGTTCATAATTTTGGGGCCTATCGACGCACCAACTGCAAAGGTCATATAGTACCAACTTTGAGCAGCACGGATTACGCAAATTCGAAACAACATTCAACGCGAGTAATCAACATTTAATATTTTCACCGCCAATTGAATATTTCAACTTAGTTATCGCAGCCAACAGCTCACCATGTTGCAGGTGACGAGGTCGTAGATGAAGTTGAAGTACTCGTCGCTGTAGATCTCGCGGTTCTGCATGAACTTCAGGTTAGTGTCCCGCACCACCTGTCAGGGGGCAGAGCAGATGTGTCGCCACCGTATACACACTCCCACGCGGGTCAACAGGAACCGTTTCACGCGCTTTAAAACGGCTCCATGGCGCAGCCGCGCTGACTCTCGGCTCTAGGTGAAAAACGCTCTGCAGCGATAAACCGGCGGTAACCAGGCACCGTACAGATATTTAAAAACGTCATGTTTACGCTTCACACAATACGTCCACTGGGGAAACAGGCACTATGACACAGGAACAAAATGTAGGCTGCGTGAGCAGACTAAAGAGACAACAGATCACACCATGCACGAGATATCACAACATGGTAAGAAGTGTGCTCAATATCTGAATCGCATCGAAAGTCGTGCCGAGACAAAACATCTAAAGCTGGAAAAATATATTGCAAACCCTTTGAACACACAGCGATGCCGTACACAGCACCCAGCAAACGGCTGATAACAGCAGGAGCCCGAAATCACAGCCACGGGGATCTCGACGAGCCTCCCAAACCACCCACCAGACGTAAAGAAGCTGCCAAAGCGGCGGCAATCCGCACTGGGGCCGCTGTGACGCTGCCAAATTACAGCTACTGGCCAATAGATATAGCAAACGTGGCCGGTGTAATCTAACCTAATGAACAAAAGGCCAGCGTCGGTTCCACCTTATGTTCAGCAGAGGTCGGGGCTCTGACTGACCTGGTGTATGGCAGAGAGGACAGCTCTGACTGACCTGGTGTATGGCGGAGAGGTCGGTGCTCTGACTGACCTGGTGTATGGCGGAGAGGATAGCTCTGACTGACCTGGTGTATGGCGGAGAGAACAGCTCTGACTGACCTGATGTATGGCGGAGAGAACAGCTCTGACTGACCTGGTGTATGGCGGAAAGGTCGGTGCTCTGACTGACCTGGTGTATGGCGGAGAGGACAGCTCTGACTGACCTGGTGTGCAGCGGAGAGGTCGGTGCTCTGACTGACCTGGTGTATGGCGGAGAGGATAGCTCTGACTGACCTGGTGTATGGCGGAGAGGTCGGTGCTCTGACTGACCTGGTGTATGGCAGAGTGGTCGTGCTCTGACTGACCTGGTGTATGGCGGAGAGGATAGCTCTGACTGACCTGGTGTATGGCGGAGAGGATAGCTCTGACTGACCTGGTGTATGGCGGAGAGGTCGGTGCTCTGACTGACCTGGTGTATGGCGGAGAGGTCGGTGCTCTGACTGACCTGGTGTATGGCGGAGAGGTCGGTGCTCTGACTGACCTGGTGCATGGCGGAGAGGTCGGTGCTCTGACTGACCTGGTGTATGGCGGAGAGGTCGGTGCTCTGACTGACCTGGTGTATGGCGGAGAGGTCGGTGCTCTGACTGACCTGGTGTAAGGCGGAGAGGTCGGTGCTCTGACTGACCTGGTGTATGGCGGAGAGGTCGGTGCTCTGACTGACCTGGTGTATGGCGGAGAGGTCGGTGCTCTGACTGACCTGGTGTATGGCGGAGAGGATAGCTCTGACTGACCTGGTGTATGGCGGAGAGGTCGGTGCTCTGACTGACCTGGTGTATGGCGGAGAGGACAGCTCTGACTGACCTGGTGTATGGCGGAGAGGTCGGTGCTCTGACTGACCTGGTGTATGGCGAAGAGGTCGGTGCTGTGACTGACCTGGTGTATGGCGGAGAGGTCGGTGCTCTGACTGACCTGGTGTATGGTGGAGAGGAACGCTCTGACTGACCTGGTGTATGGCGGAGAGGTCGGTGCTCTGACTGACCTGGTGTATGGCGGAGAGGACAGCTCTGACTGACCTGGTGTATGGCGGAGAGGTCGGTGCTCTGACTGACCTGGTGTATGGCGGAGAGGATAGCTCTGACTGACCTGGTGTATGGCGGAGAGGATAGCTCTGACTGACCTGGTGTATGGCGGAGAGGATAGCTCTGACTGACCTGGTGTATGGCGGAGAGGATAGCTCTGACTGACCTGGTGTATGGCGGAGAGGTCGGTGCTCTGACTGACCTGGTGTATGGCGGAGAGGTCGGTGCTCTGACTGACCTGGTGTAAGGCGGAGAGGTCGGTGCTCTGACTGACCTGGTGTATGGCGGAGAGGTCGGTGCTCTGACTGACCTGGTGTATGGCGGAGAGGTCGGTGCTCTGACTGACCTGGTGTATGGCGGAGAGGATAGCTCTGACTGACCTGGTGTATGGCGGAGAGGTCGGTGCTCTGACTGACCTGGTGTATGGCGGAGAGGACAGCTCTGACTGACCTGGTGTATGGCGGAGAGGTCGGTGCTCTGACTGACCTGGTGTATGGCGAAGAGGTCGGTGCTGTGACTGACCTGGTGTATGGCGGAGAGGTCGGTGCTCTGACTGACCTGGTGTATGGTGGAGAGGAACGCTCTGACTGACCTGGTGTATGGCGGAGAGGTCGGTGCTCTGACTGACCTGGTGTATGGCGGAGAGGACAGCTCTGACTGACCTGGTGTATGGCGGAGAGGTCGGTGCTCTGACTGACCTGGTGTATGGCGGAGAGGATAGCTCTGACTGACCTGGTGTATGGCGGAGAGGATAGCTCTGACTGACCTGGTGTATGGCGGAGAGGATAGCTCTGACTGACCTGGTGTATGGCGGAGAGGATAGCTCTGACTGACCTGGTGTATGGCGGAGAGGTCGGTGCTCTGACTGACCTGGTGTATGGCGGAGAGGATAGCTCTGACTGACCTGGTGTATGGCGGAGAGGATAGCTCTGACTGACCTGGTGTATGGCGGAGAGGTCGGTGCTCTGACTGACCTGGTGTATGGCGGAGAGGACAGCTCTGACTGACCTGGTGTATGGCGGAGAGGTCGGTGCTCTGACTGACCTGGTGTATGGCGGAGAGGTCGGTGCTCTGACTGACCTGGTGTATGGCGGAGAGGTCGGTGCTCTGACTGACCTGGTGCATGGCGGAGAGGTCGGTGCTCTGACTGACCTGGTGTATGGCGGAGAGGTCGGTGCTCTGACTGACCTGGTGTATGGCGGAGAGGTCGGTGCTCTGACTGACCTGGTGTAAGGCGGAGAGGTCGGTGCTCTGACTGACCTGGTGTATGGCGGAGAGGTCGGTGCTCTGACTGACCTGGTGTATGGCGGAGAGGTCGGTGCTCTGACTGACCTGGTGTATGGCGGAGAGGATAGCTCTGACTGACCTGGTGTATGGCGGAGAGGTCGGTGCTCTGACTGACCTGGTGTATGGCGGAGAGGACAGCTCTGACTGACCTGGTGTATGGCGGAGAGGTCGGTGCTCTGACTGACCTGGTGTATGGCGAAGAGGTCGGTGCTGTGACTGACCTGGTGTATGGCGGAGAGGTCGGTGCTCTGACTGACCTGGTGTATGGTGGAGAGGAACGCTCTGACTGACCTGGTGTATGGCGGAGAGGTCGGTGCTCTGACTGACCTGGTGTATGGCGGAGAGGACAGCTCTGACTGACCTGGTGTATGGCGGAGAGGTCGGTGCTCTGACTGACCTGGTGTATGGCGGAGAGGATAGCTCTGACTGACCTGGTGTATGGCGGAGAGGATAGCTCTGACTGACCTGGTGTATGGCGGAGAGGATAGCTCTGACTGACCTGGTGTATGGCGGAGAGGATAGCTCTGACTGACCTGGTGTATGGCGGAGAGGTCGGTGCTCTGACTGACCTGGTGTATGGCGGAGAGGTCGGTGCTCTGACTGACCTGGTGTAAGGCGGAGAGGTCGGTGCTCTGACTGACCTGGTGTATGGCGGAGAGGTCGGTGCTCTGACTGACCTGGTGTATGGCGGAGAGGTCGGTGCTCTGACTGACCTGGTGTATGGCGGAGAGGATAGCTCTGACTGACCTGGTGTATGGCGGAGAGGTCGGTGCTCTGACTGACCTGGTGTATGGCGGAGAGGACAGCTCTGACTGACCTGGTGTATGGCGGAGAGGTCGGTGCTCTGACTGACCTGGTGTATGGCGAAGAGGTCGGTGCTGTGACTGACCTGGTGTATGGCGGAGAGGTCGCTGCTCTGACTGACCTGGTGTATGGTGGAGAGGAACGCTCTGACTGACCTGGTGTATGGCGGAGAGGTCGGTGCTCTGACTGACCTGGTGTATGGCGGAGAGGACAGCTCTGACTGACCTGGTGTATGGCGGAGAGGTCGGTGCTCTGACTGACCTGGTGTATGGCGGAGAGGATAGCTCTGACTGACCTGGTGTATGGCGGAGAGGATAGCTCTGACTGACCTGGTGTATGGCGGAGAGGATAGCTCTGACTGACCTGGTGTATGGCGGAGAGGATAGCTCTGACTGACCTGGTGTATGGCGGAGAGGTCGGTGCTCTGACTGACCTGGTGTATGGCGGAGAGGATAGCTCTGACTGACCTGGTGTATGGCGGAGAGGATAGCTCTGACTGACCTGGTGTATGGCGGAGAGGTCGGTGCTCTGACTGACCTGGTGTATGGCGGAGAGGACAGCTCTGACTGACCTGGTGTATGGCGGAGAGGATAGCTCTGACTGACCTGGTGTATGGCAGAGAGGTCAGTGCTCTGACTGACCTGGTGTATGGCGGAGAGGTCGGTGCTCTGACTGACCTGGTGTAAGGCGGAGAGGTCGGTGCTCTGACTGACCTGGTGTATGGCGGAGAGGTCGGTGCTCTGACTGACCTGGTGTGTGGCGGAGAGGTCGGTGCTCTGACTGACCTGGTGTGTAGCGGAGAGGTCAGTGCTCTGACTGACCTGGTGTGTAGCGGAGAGGTCGGTGCTCTGACTAACCTGGTGTATGGCGGAGAGGACAGCTCTGACTGACCTGGTGTATGGCGGAGAGGATAGCTCTGACTGACCTGGTGTGTGGCGGAGAGGTCGGTGCTCTGACTGACCTGGTGTGTGGCGGAGAGGTCGGTGCTCTGACTGACCTGGTGTATGGCGGAGAGGACAGCTCTGACTGACCTGGTGTATGGTGGAGAGGATAGCTCTGACTGACCTGGTGTATGGCGGAGAGGAGAGCTCTGACTGACCTGGTGTATGGCGGAGAGGTCGGTGCTCTGACTGACCTGGTGTATGGCGGAGAGGTCGGTGCTCTGACTGACCTGGTGTATGGTGGAGAGGACAGCTCTGACTGACCTGGTGTGCGGCGGAGAGGTCGGTGCTCTGACTGACCTGGTGTATGGTGGAGAGGACAGCTCTGACTGACCTGGTGTATGGCGGAGAGGTCGGTGCTCTGACTGACCTGGTGTATGGCGGAGAGGTCGGTGCTCTGACTGACCTGGTGTATGGCGGAGAGGACAGCTCTGACTGACCTGGTGTATGGCGGAGCGGACAGCTCTGACTGACCTGGTGTATGGCGGAGAGGTCGGTGCTCTGACTGACCTGGTGTATGGCGGAGAGGTCGGTGCTCTGACTGACCTGGTGTATGGCGGAGAGGACAGCTCTGACTGACCTGGTGTGCGGCGGAGAGGACAGCTCTGACTGACCTGGTGTATGGCGGAGAGGTCGGTGCTCTGACTGACCTGGTGTATGGCGGAGAGGACAGCTCTGACTGACCTGGTGTGCGGCGGAGAGGTCGGTGCTCTGACTGACCTGGTGTGCGGCGGAGAGGTCGGTGCTCTGACTGACCTGGTGTGTGGCGGAGAGGTCGGTGCTCTGACTGACCTGGTGTGCAGCGGAGAGGTCGGTGCTCTGACTGACCTGGTGTGCGGCGGAGAGGTCGGTGCTCTGACTGACCTGGTGTGTGGCGGAGAGGTCGGTGCTCTGACTGACCTGTTGTGTGGCGGAGAGGTCGGTGCTCTGACTGACCTGGTGTATGGCGGAGAGGTCGGTGCTCTGACTGACCTGGTGTATGGCGGAGAGGACAGCTCTGACTGACCTGGTGTGCGGCGGACAGGTCGGTGCTCTGACTGACCTGGTGTGCGGCGGAGAGGTCGGTGCTCTGACTGACCTGGTGTGCGGAGGAGAGGTCGGGGCTCTGACTGACCTGGTGTGCGGCGGAGATGTCGGGGCTCTGACTGACCTGGTGTATGGCGGAGAGGTCGGTGCTCTGACTGACCTGGTGTATGGCGGAGAGGACAGCTCTGACTGACCTGGTGTGCGGCGGAGAGGTCGGGGCTCTGACTGACCTGGTGTGCGGCGGAGAGGTCGGTGCTCTGACTGACCTGGTGTGCGGCGGAGAGGTCGGTGTTCTGACTGACCTGGTGTGCGGCGGAGAGGACAGCTCTGACTGACCTGGTGTGCGGCGGAGAGGTCGGGGCTCTGACTGACCTGGTGTATGGCGGAGAGGTCGGGGCTCTGACTGACCTGGTGTGCGGCGGAGAGGTCGGTGCTCTGACTGACCTGGTGTACGGCGGAGAGGTCGGTGCTCTGACTGACCTGGTGTGCGGCGGAGAGGTCGGTGCTCTGACTGACCTGGTGTATGGCGGAGAGGTCGGTGCTCTGACTGACCTGGTGTATGGCGGAGAGGTCGGTGCTCTGACTGACCTGGTGTATGGCGGAGGGCATGCGGTCGGGGAAGAGGTCGCTGGCGTCGCCCTGCTGCACCAGCTCGGTCAGCTGACACAGGCTGTCCTCGTTTCTCCGGCTCAGCGGTCTACTGTGAAGCGGACAGCAGAGACACACGTCAGATCAGAGTCGGGGCCAGGTCCTCCCCCGTCACCGAACACGGGTCCGGTGGGAGACTCCAGGGTCCACTGCATCTCCTGGCATAATGCACCGAAGGAACAATATTACATTGTAAGACAAAGCATGTAAAATGAAAATGACCGAGATATAGTCGACAGAGCGAAAAACATTGTATAATATGAAGTAGATACACAATCAACAAGAAGAAGGTGCATTCATCAATTTTTCCTTATCGATTATTTCCCCTTCCCATAGACCCTTCACCATTCATAGGTAACTACTGTACAGAATACCGCATCACACACAGCCCGCAGGGATAATTACCGGCGAAACTAGACACAAAGACTAGGTGCAGACAGACACCAGTACCGTTTCACTTCTTCAGACGCGTCCCTCCACGAACGCGGTGTTCACGCGCCGTTCCCCACTCGTCTCCACTGACCTGTGACCTTCAGACGCGTCCCCCGCGCGGTGTTCACGCGCCGTTCCCCGCCCGTCTCCACTGACCTGTGACTCCTGGAGAGCCGGCTGGCCGACATGCTCTTGCGGGGCGTGCGCGGCGTCTTTAACCGGTCGTTGGCCTGCTCGTAGAAGAGCATGTAGCCGTTCCAGTAGCGCAGTCGGGTCTCCGGCAGCGCCTCCGAAGGACCTGGCCGACGGCACAGGGAAGTGAGCAAGGACCTGGCCGACGGCACAGGGAAGTGAGTAAGGACCCGGCCGACGGCACAGGGAAGTGAGTTACAGCACTACCGCCAGTCCGTACTCAGCGTACAGACAGAGGGCGGGCAAGCTCGCTAGTCAAGTTACTGGGACAAGCTTGGAGAGGGACGAACTATGGTGTACCCAGACAGCAAGTGAAGTAAAACGTTAACCCGAAAACACTTAAGGAGTCGAGCGATTTCACAAAGAGGGCATGAAAAGAACATGTATTGTGTTTAGGATCAGCTTCCCGAGCAGCTAAAACTACACAAGATAAACCACAAGCCATCCGCTAAAGTTTATACAGCATACCAAAGAATGACCGACTTTAAACAAGAATATGACCTACATCAAGCTATCAAGACTTTGTCTGTGGTGCAAAACACCATGCACTGCACTCACCCCACTTGGGCTTGGCGGAGTCGGAGACCTTGACCTTGTAGTTACCGCCGAAGCACTCCTGTTCCAGCAGCTCCTCCGTCATGTCCACCGGCTCCACCGTCGTGTCGTTGAACTTGTACCACTGCCCCTTGTTCGGGTTCGATAGCGAAGAACCCCTGGCGAGAACGAACGCAAATAATCCACGCCAGCCGCTGGTAGACTTTAATTCATAAGCTTTGAACATTTTATTGTAAGCCCTGATTTTGGGATCTTAGTCTCTCTAATGCCATCAAGGGCCTTGTCTGGAGATCCCGACGCCACCACCTCAACGAGTAATTATTGCAACGACAGGTTGATTTTGAAAGTAAAGTTTAACATCGCACCAAGCACAGGGACTGCCGCCCCGCTCAGGTCACTCTCTCACAAGTCAGCTGCCTGCCGACCTACGTCGGGTAAATATATAGCGTCGCATCGTCTCAAGGGAACCGATCCGGAGCTTTCACCGGTGCGCTGTCCCTGCACGGTTTTCTGAACAGCGAACCGGAGCCTGAACTCTATCAACTGAGCAACGGAGCGGGGAGGGGCGCGACAGAGTAGAAACAATAATACAAGGATCAGGTTCCAAGGGTACCAAGTTTCAAATTGGTGAGTCGCGCTTTTCAAGAACGGCGAATAATTCTTACATAAGAATAAAGAATGGCGCCCTTTAGGAAAAACAACTCGCGGATCAGCTTAATGAAACAGTAAGGAAAATGAGATAAGCTACAAAGCTGGCCCACGCTTGTGTCCCTGTTCACAGCCTCCGGACCAGGAAGCCCAGTCCCTCTCCCGGCCACCCGGCCGTCCCTCACCGCCTATCCTTGGCGTAGCTGTAGTAGTGTCCGGCGCTGGCCTGGCCGCTGTGCACCACCACGCCCACCAGCTCGTACAGCACCGGCGCCGGGCCCGGCGTAGGCAGCCGCTGACGGCGCGCGTCCCCGCCAGAGGCCGCCGGCACCGCCGCCGCCGCCTGCGCCGCCGTCACGCCCTCCTCCGTGTACGGACCCATGTCCAGGGTGAACGGAAACTGGCCGACACACCAGGCGGCGTCAGTGCGGAAACTCGCAGTGTAGGAAATCTGGGACGGATTCACGCCTGGGCTCTGATGTGAATGAGTCAAACTGCAGGGAGCTAGCACGTCAGACGCCGAGATTTGAAAACAAACTGTAAAATTGGTACTAATCAAGTATTTTTAGAGCATGTCACACCGCTTGTGGTCGGCGATAGCACACGCGTGCCGGCAGTTAGCGTCGGCTCACCTGGAAGAAGCCGTCGAACTTGATGGAGTGTCCGGCCAGCCAGTCGTAGCCGAACCTCTTCAGCTGGATCACCAGCATCGGCGGCAGCGACTTGATCAGCGTCCTCTTCACGGCCTCGCGCTGCGGCGCACGCCAGGCGGCACGTTATAGCCCGCGGATATCAGAGACTGAGTGGACGGCAGCTCAGGCAGCTGGCGCAGCGGGCACAACACCACACTGAACGGAGAGCTGGCATGTGGTCCCCGCAGAAATCACTTATAACCAATGAAAAACGCAATGTTGATGCAAGCCGTAAACTCTTCTGCACGATTTTGATACATCTCGATAGTGCAGGACCTGACCACCACATTCAGAACATTTAAGTCTAGTCGGGCTCATACCTGTACGCGAAATCAGGCTGGTCCAAGAAAATGGGTGAGATATGATAACGAAGAAATAAAGAAGGGATTTCCTTCCTGGAAGTCCTTGCTTTCAAAACAAAGCATCGTTTGCACAACGCCCGAGGATTCCACTACACAAACTATCCACAGTTAAACTATATCGTTCTCTTTTCTAATAAAACAATAATTTCCAATACAGGCCTGCGCCGAGAATCCAACACCTCGGGTTTACACTCTGCTACAGGACGTGGTACCTTTTGGCGCACTTGTCGCAGAAGTAGGAGTTGTCGCCGTCCATGATCTCCTCTCGGACGAACTGCTGCAGCGACTCCTGCAGCGTGCCCGACTTGATGGCCAGGTTCAGCGCGTTAAACGTCTCCTCCCGCTCGTACCTGCCCATCAGACCAGACTGAAACTGAGCGCTTGGACACTGGCTGGGAACTCGCGCTCGTACTTGCCCATCAGACCAGACTGAGACTGAGCGCTTGGACAATGACTGGGAATGGTGAATCCGGGCCAAAGATGGGGCTGCGTTTAAGAAAGCGACACGACGAAATAAGATCAAGGAGAGAAGGAAATATTGAGGATAAACAATCAGGAAATATATACGCACGGGGGCAGGTGGTTCTATGATCTAGCAATAAGTACTAGGCTGCGAACCAAATGAACAAATATTACAACAACAAACAACAAACATTACATGAGCTGCTAACGACAAATGATTCAGACAAGTTGAGACAACAATTTCTTTGTTGTGACAGGAACGAATGACGCTGCCGCTACTTTACGACCTTGACATCACTTGAGCCATCAACTCTAATCCGTACATCTACCAGTAACCTGTCCTTCCACGCACGTAGTCCCAACACACAGAGCACTTCACCGCTCTCCGCACCAGCACCACCCAGAGCCCAGCGCTTGCCTGTGCGGGCAGTCCTTGCAGATCTTCTGGTCGGAGAAGGTGCCCTCGAACACCTGCTGGAAGACGGGCTCCCGCTGGATGCGCCGCAGCTGCTCGTCCGTCTGGTCCAGCAGGTTGGTGAAGAATTCGTAGGCGTCTGAAACGCGGAGGGCAGACGTCAATCCCGCGCCATAGGTTATTCAACCAGGTGCAATTGAGAGCTACGTTCCAGATAAGAAGCATCACAAATACTGCAGGGAAACAGCTTCAGGGTAAGTTTGGGTCTATGGATGTGAAGCAAGCAGGAGTCGACAGATCCTTCTCAAAAGGAGTCACTGACCCTGCAGTTCGCAGGGGGGGGGAGGGGCTAAGCCTGCGGTTCGTGAAAAAGGCCACTGACCCTGTTGTTCGCGAACGTTGATGGGTTGGCCTCTGAGTCTGAACACGGTCCAGAAGCGCTCCGGAGAGTAGTACTGCAGCTTCAGCTCCAGCAGGTGGCCGAACACCATCTGCAGCTGGCACAGGACGCTGCGGAACAGCGCGCGGGAGTTCTAAGCAACAACACAGCACGCGAAGACTGCGGAAGGTACACCGAGCGGTAGTTTCACAGCCTCACACAGTACGCACACACTGGGGAACACGGAGAGGGAGTCACAGAGCCTCACACAGCACGCGAAGACTGCGGAACGTTGAGCATCATGATTTCCGCATGTCACAGCCAGACTCTGGGAATCGAGTCTCTGTCAGACGTCAGTCACTGAGTTACTGGGGTGACGGTTCTGACGTAGATCATTAAAAACAAAGATATGACAGTGAAAGACGCCTTTGATAGGTTACACCAGTGGGCTCGAAGCAGAATGGAATAGTACCACCCCCCCTGCTCCCGCGACTGCGCCTGACCTTTCCTCTGTGACCTGGTCGTCCTGTACACCGAGGATGGCCTCCCTCAGCCCGGGCACCAGGTACAGCTGCTGCAGCACCGAGTTCATGTAGCAGGTAGCACCAGCGTTCTTCAGGCCCACGTAGTTGCAGGCGGCCCGGCTCTCCAGCGGCGGCGCGTACTGCCAACAAGCCCACAGACATGCTAGAGACCATCCCCGTCCCAGGCCGGTTCACATGTGTCGACGAGGCTCAGCTTAGGTAAATGTATCAGTTCAGTTGACGAAAACTAGAAGAGGCACAAGTTTGGCTGGTTTACCAGCGCATTTTCCTCTTACATCGAACTCCTTGGAGAGTTCGCCGTCGAAGGCGTGGTGCCTCTCCACCAGCTGGGAGCAGATGAGCTCCAGGTTGTCGGCGCAGTCTCGGCACAGCTCCACGAACAGCCTGCCGCGCACGGCGCACGTCACACAACGGCAGGCGGGCGGAGCGAGGACGCGCCAACGCTTCAACACTTCAACACGCAGCCTCTCGCCTGCAGCAGTAAACCAGCGCTGAGAGAGGTTCTCCCTCTGCAGCATGTACTGGCGATGTCGCTGTTCCTGCCACAGTACCTGTAGGCGGCGGTGCGGGAGGCCTTTCCCGTGCAGCGGGGCAGGGAGACGGGAGAACCCTCGGTGCCCTGACGCCGCGACGCCGGGAACAGAAAGTCGTCCATCAGGGTACCGATCAGCGTCTGACCTGTACGCCAGACACGGGGTAGGGACAGTTGCACCGACGGAAATCAGGGTACAGATCAGCGCCTGACCTGTACGCCAGACACGGGGGCACAGTCACACCGACGGAAATCAGGGTACAGATCAGCGCCTGACCTGTACGCCAGACACGGGGTAGGGACAGTTGCACCGACGGAAATCAGGGTACAGATCAGCGCCTGACCTGTACGCCAGACACGGGGGTACAGTCACACCGACGGAAATCAGGGTACAGATCAGCGCCTGACCTGTACGCCAGACACGGGGGTACAGTCACACCGACGGAAATCAGGGTACAGATCAGCGTCTGGCCTGTACGCCAGACACGGGGGTACAGTCACACTGACGGAAATCAGGGTACCGATCAGCGTCTGGCCTTTACGCCAGACACGGGGTACAGACAGTCACACCGACACTACATAAAAAAGCAGCGAAGCAAGCGCAACTCAGAGCACCAATTAGCGTCTGACTCAATACACCAAAGGTCTCTATAGTAACTGTACTGGAAAAAAACTGGCAAGCTGAATAGCCCAAGATGGTGTGTGTTAGGGTTTAGGGTGCTAGAGCGACTAGGCTATGTCGCGCCCAGCCCAGGATGTAATTACGGTGCTAAACAACAGAGATGAACAGCACAACCCGGTAACAGAGTAACGATAAACAGAGCAGAATCTGAAAACGCCGTGTTTTTGCAACCAAAGGATACCAAACGTACGAAGGTTAAACCTGGAAACAGTCTCTTGCGGAAGCAAATGAATCTGGCAGACCCCCTCCTCACACCACTGCCGTGTCAGCGTATCAGTTTGTCGGTGCGCCAGTGTGTCAGAGTGTCGGTGTGCCAGTGTATCAGTTTGTCGGTGCGTCTGTGCGTCGGTGCGTCGGTGCGTCAGAGTGTCTGTGAGTCGCTGCGTCTGTGTGTCAGTGCGTGGGTATGACGTACCGATGCCGCGGCGGTTGGCACCCTGGCAGGTGACGAGAGTCTGTGAGTCAGTGTGTTACTGAGTCGGTGTGTTAGTGTGTCTCTGTGTCTGAGTCGGTATGACGTACCAATGGCGCGGCGGTCGGCGCCCTGGCAGGTGACGAGGGCACGCACCAGGTCCAGGTGTCCGGCCAGCAGCACGTCGTCGGCGCCGCTCTCCTGGCCCGGCGCCGGGCTGAAGTTGTGCAGCCAGGCCACCTCGTCCTCGGCCATCGAGCAGGCCGACACCGACAGGCGCGCCTGGTCGGCCGCTGCCGGACGGTGGGAGGGTCACAGGCCGGACGGGGGGATGGTCACAGGCCGGACAGTGGGATGGTCACAGGCCGGACGGGGGGATGGTCACAGGCCGGACGGGGGGATGGTCACAGGCCGGACGGGGGATGGTCACAGGCCGGACGGGGGGATGGTCACAGGCCGGACGGTGGGAGGGTCACAGGCCGGACGGTGGGATGGTCACAGGCCGGACGGCGGCATACGGCGGGAGGGTTACAGGCCGGACGGGGGAGGGTCATAGATCAGACGGTGGGAGGGTCACAGGTCGGACGGTGGGATGGTCACAGGTCGGACGGGGGATGGTCACAGGCCGGACGGCGGCATACGGCGGGAGGGTTACAGGCCGGACGGGGGAGGGTCATAGATCAGACGGTGGGAGGGTCACAGGTCGGACGGTGGGATGGTCACAGGTCGGACGGGGGGATGGTCACAGGCCGGACGGCGGCATACGGCGGGAGGGTTACAGGCCGGACGGGGGAGGGTCATAGATCAGACGGTGGGAGGGTCACAGGTCGGACGGTGGGAGGGTCACAGGTCGGACGGTGGGAGGGTTACAGGTCGGACGGTGGGAGGGTTACAGGTCGGACGGTGGGATGGTCACAGGCCGGACGGGGGATGGTCACAGGCCGGACGGGGGGATGGTCACAGGCCGGACGGGGGATGGTCACAGGCCGGACGGGGGGATGGTCACAGGCCGGACGGTGGGAGGGTCACAGGTCGGACGGGGGGATGGTCACAGGCCGGACGGTGGGAGGGTCACAGGCCGGACGGTGGGATGGTCACAGGCCGGACGGCGGCATACGGCGGGAGGGTTACAGGCCGGACGGGGGGAGGGTCATAGATCAGACGGTGGGAGGGTCACAGGTCGGACGGGGGATGGTCACAGGCCGGACGGCGGCATACGGCGGGAGGGTTACAGGCCGGACGGGGGAGGGTCATAGATCAGACGGTGGGAGGGTCACAGGTCGGACGGGGGGATGGTCACAGGCCGGACGGTGGGAGGGTCACAGGTCGGACGGGGGATGGTCACAGGCCGGACGGGGGATGGTCACAGGCCGGACGGCGGCATACGGCGGGAGGGTTACAGGCCGGACGGGGGAGGGTCATAGATCAGACGGTGGGAGGGTCACAGGTCGGACGGGGGATGGTCACAGGCCGGACGGTGGGAGGGTCACAGGTCGGACGGGGGATGGTCACAGGCCGGACGGGGGGATGGTCACAGGCCGGACGGAAGCATACGGCGGGAGGGTTACAGGCCGGACGGGGGAGGGTCATAGATCAGACGGTGGGAGGGTTACAGGCCGGACGGGGGATGGTCACAGGCCGGACGGTGGAGGGTCACAGGCCGGACGGTGGGATGGTCACAGGCCGGACGGCGGCATACGGCGGGAGGGTTACAGGCCGAACGGGGGGAGGGTCATAGATCAGACGGTGGGAGGGTCACAGGTCGGACGGGGGATGGTCACAGGCCGGACGGTGGGAGGGTCACAGGCCGGACGGTGGATGGTCACAGGCCGGACGGCGGCATACGGCGGGAGGGTTACAGGCCGGACGGGGGGATGGTTACAGGTCGGACGGTGGGAGGGTCACAGGTCGGACGGTGGGAGGGTCACAGGTCGGACGGTGGGAGGGTCACAGGTCGGACGGTGGGATGGTCACAGGCCGGACGGGGGAGGGTCACAGGTCGGACGGTGGGAGGGTTACAGGTCGGACGGTGGGAGGGTTACAGGTCGGACGGTGGGAGGGTCACAGGCCGGACGGTGGGAGGGTCACAGGTCGGACGGTGGGATGGTCACAGGCCGGACGGTGGGATGGTCACAGGCCGGACGGCGGCATACGGCGGGAGGGTTACAGGCCGGACGGGGAGGGTCATAGATCAGACGGCGGGAGGGTTACAGGCCGGACGGGGGATGGTCACAGGTCGGACGGTGGGAGGGCCACAGGTCGGACGGTGGGATGGTCACAGGCCGGACGGGGGAGGGCCACAGGTCGGACGGTGGGAGGGTCACAGGCCGGACGGTGGGATGGTCACAGGCCGGACGGTGGATGGTCACAGGCCGGACGGCGGCATACGGCGGAGGGTTACAGGCCGGACGGGGGAGGGTCATAGATCAGACGGCGGGAGGGTTACAGGCCGGACGGGGGATGGTCACAGGTCGGACGGTGGGAGGGCCACAGGTCGGACGGTGGGATGGTCACAGGCCGGACGGGGGAGGGCCACAGGTCGGACGGTGGGAGGGTCACAGGCCGGACGGCGGGAGGGTCACAGGTCGGACGGTGGGATGGTCACAGGTCGGACGGTGGGATGGTCACAGGTCGGACGGGGGGATGGTCACAGGTCGGACGGGGGAGGGTCACAGGCCGGACGGTGGGAGGGTCACAGGCCGGACGGTGGGATGGTCACAGGCCGGACGGCGGCATACGGCGGGAGGGTTACAGGCCGGACGGGGGAGGGTCATAGATCAGACGGCGGGAGGGTTACAGGCCGGACGGGGGAGGGTCACAGGTCGGACGGTGGGAGGGTTACAGGCCGGACGGTGGGAGGGTCACAGGCCGGACGGTGGGAGGGTCACAGGCCGGACGGGGGGATGGTCACAGGCCGGACAGTGGGATGGTCACAGGCCGGATGGGGGGATGGTCACAGGCCGGACGGGGGGATGGTCACAGGCCGGACGGGGGATGGTCACAGGCCGGACGGGGGATGGTCACAGGCCGGACGGGGGGATGGTCACAGGCCGGACGGCGGCATACGGCGGAGGGTTACAGGCCGGACGGGGGAGGGTCATAGATCAGACGGCGGGAGGGTTACAGGCCGGACGGGGGAGGGTCACAGGTCGGACGGTGGGAGGGTTACAGGCCGGACGGTGGGAGGGTCACAGGCCGGACGGTGGGAGGGTCACAGGCCGGACGGGGGATGGTCACAGGCCGGACAGTGGGATGGTCACAGGCCGGACGGGGGATGGTCACAGGCCGGACGGGGGATGGTCACAGGTCGGACGGTGGGAGGGTCACAGGTCGGACGGGGGAGGGCCACAGGTCGGACGGTGGGAGGGTCACAGGTCGGACGGGGGAGGGTCACAGGCCGGACAGTGGGATGGTCACAGGCCGGACGGGGGATGGTCACAGGCCGGACGGGGGATGGTCACAGGCCGGACGTGGGGATGGTCACAGGCCGGACGGGGGATGGTCACAGGCCGGACGGGGGGATGGTCACAGGCCGGACGGGGGATGGTCACAGGCCGGACGGGGGATGGTCACAGGCCGGACGGGGGATGGTCACAGGCCGGACGGGGGGATGGTCACAGGCCGGACGGGGGATGGTCACAGGCCGGACGGGGGGATGGTCACAGGCCGGACGGGGGATGGTCACAGGCCGGACGGGGGATGGTCACAGGCCGGACGGGGGGAGGGCCACAGGTCGGACAGTGGGATGGTCACAGGCCGGACGGGGGGATGGTCACAGGTCGGACGGGGGAGGGCCACAGGTCGGACGAGGGGATGGTCACAGGCCGGACGGGGGATGGTCACAGGTCGGACGGGGGATGGTCACAGGCCGGACGGGGGATGGTCACAGGCCGGACGGGGGATGGTCACAGGCCGGACGGCGGCATACGGCGGAGGGTTACAGGCCGGACGGGGGAGGGTCATAGATCAGACGGTGGAGGGTCACAGGTCGGACGGTGGGATGGTCACAGGCCGGACGGTGGGATGGTCACAGGCCGGACGGCGGCATACGGCGGGAGGGTTACAGGCCGGACGGGGGAGGGTCATAAATCAGACGGTGGGAGGGTCACAGGCCGGACGGTGGGATGGTCACAGGCCGGACGGTGGGATGGTCACAGGCCGGACGGCGGCATGGACGGCGGGAGGGTTACAGGCCGGACGGGGGAGGGTCATAGATCAGACGGTGGGAGGGCCACAGGTCGGACGGTGGGATGGTCACAGGCCGGACGGTGGGATGGTCACAGGCCGGACGGCGGCATACGGCGGGAGGGTTACAGGCCGGACGGGGGAGGGTCATAGATCAGACGGTGGGAGGGCCACAGGTCGGACGGTGGGAGGGTCACAGGTCGGACGGTGGGATGGTCACAGGCCGGACGTGGGATGGTCACAGGTCGGACGGTGGGATGGTCACAGGCCGGACGGCGGCATACGGCGGGAGGGTTACAGGCCGGACGGGGAGGGTCATAGATCAGACGGTGGGAGGGCCACAGGTCGGACGGTGGGAGGGTTACAGGTCGGACGGTGGGAGGGTCACAGGTCGGACGGTGGGATGGTCACAGGTCGGACGGTGGGAGGGTCACAGGTCGGACGGGGGAGGGTCACAGGTCGGACGGGGGAGGGCCACAGGCCGGACGGTGGGATGGTCACAGGTCGGACGGTGGGATGGTCACAGGCCGGACGGGGGAGGGTCACAGGTCGGACGGGGGAGGGCCACAGGCCGGACGGTGGGATGGTCACAGGCCGGACGGGGGATGGTCACAGGTCGGACGGCGGCATACGGCGGAGGGTTACAGGCCGGACGGGGGAGGGTCATAGATCAGACGGTGGGAGGGCCACAGGTCGGACGGTGGGAGGGTTACAGGTCGGACGGTGGGAGGGTCACAGGTCGGACGGTGGGATGGTCACAGGCCGGACGGGGGAGGTGGTCGGCCGGACGGGGGATGGTCACAGGTCGGACGGCGGCATACGGCGGAGGGTTACAGGCCGGACGGGGGAGGGTCATAGATCAGACGGTGGGAGGGCCACAGGTCGGACGGTGGGAGGGTTACAGGTCGGACGGTGGGAGGGTCACAGGTCGGACGGTGGGATGGTCACAGGTCGGACGGTGGGAGGGTCACAGGTCGGACGGTGGGATGGTCACAGGCCGGACGGCGGCATACGGCGGGAGGGTTACAGGCCGGACGGGGAGGGTCAAGGCCGGACGGCGGCATACGGCGGAGGGTTACAGGCCGGACGGGGGAGGGTCATAGATCAGACGGTGGGAGGGCCACAGGTCGGACGGTGGGAGGGTCACAGGTCGGACGGTGGGAGGGTCACAGGTCGGACGGTGGGATGGTCACAGGCCGGACGGGGAGGGTCACAGGCATGCGGACGGGGGATGGTCACAGGCCGGACAGTGGGATGGTCACAGGCCGGACGGGGGATGGTCACAGGCCGGACGGGGGATGGTCACAGGCCGGACGGTGGGATGGTCACAGGCCGGACGGGGGATGGTCACAGGCCGGACGGGGGGGATGGTCACAGGCCGGACGGGGGGATGGTCACAGGCCGGACGGGGATGGTCACAGGCCGGACGGTGGGATGGTCACAGGTCGGACGGTGGGATGGTCACAGGCCGGACGGGGCATACGGCGGGAGGGTTACAGGCCGGACGGGGGAGGGTCATAGATCAGACGGTGGGAGGGTCACAGGTCGGACGGTGGGATGGTCACAGGCCGGACGGTGGGATGGTCACAGGCCGGACGGCGGCATACGGCGGGAGGGTTACAGGCCGGACGGGGAGGGTCATAGATCAGACGGTGGGAGGGTCACAGGTCGGACGGTGGGATGGTCACAGGCCGGACGGTGGGATGGTCACAGGCCGGACGGCGGCATACGGCGGGAGGGTTACAGGCCGGACGGGGGAAGGTCATAGATCAGACGGTGGGAGGGCCACAGGTCGGACGGTGGGATGGTCACAGGCCGGACGGTGGGATGGTCACAGGCCGGACGGCGGCATACGGCGGGAGGGTTACAGGTGGGAGGGTCTCATCGGACGGTGGGAGGGTCACAGGCCGGACGGTGGGATGGTCACAGGCCGGACAGTGGGATGGTCACAGGCCGGACGGTGGGATGGTCACAGGCCGGACGGCGGCATACGGCGGGAGGGTTACAGGCCGGACGGGGGAGGGCCATAGATCAGACGGTGGGAGGGTCACAGGCCGGACGGTGGGAGGGTTACAGGCCGGACGGTGGGAGGGCCACAGGTCGGACGGTGGGATGGTCACAGGTCGGACGGTGGGATGGTCACAGGCCGGACGGCGGCATACGGCGGAGGGTTACAGGCCGGACGGGGGAGGGTCATAGATCAGACGGTGGGAGGGCCACAGGTCGGACGGGGGGTGGTCACAGGCCGGACGTTGGGATGGTCACAGGTCGGACGGTGGGATGGTCACAGGCCGGACGGCGGCATACGGCGGGAGGGTTACAGGCCGGACGGGGGAGGGTCATAGATCAGACGGCGGGAGGGTTACAGGTCGGACGGTGGGATGGTCACAGGTCGGGCGGTGGGAGGGTCACAGGCCGGACGGCGGCATACGGCGGGAGGGTTACAGGCCGGACGGGGGAGGGTCATAGATCAGACGGTGGGAGGGTTACAGGCCGGACGGGGAGGGTCATAGATCAGACGGTGGGAGGGTCACAGGTCGGACGGTGGGATGGTCACAGGTCGGACGGTGGGAGGGTCACAGGTCGGACGGTGGGAGGGCCACAGGTCGGACGGTGGGAGGGTTACAGGCCGGACGGTGGGAGGGTCACAGGCCGGACAGTGGGATGGTCACAGGCCGGACGGTGGGATGGTCACAGGCCGGACGGCGGCATACGGCGGAGGGTTACAGGCCGGACGGGGGAGGGCCATAGATCAGACGGTGGGAGGGTCACAGGCCGGACGGTGGGATGGTCACAGGCCGGACGGTGGGATGGTCACAGGCCGGACAGTGGGATGGTCACAGGTCGGACGGTGGGATGGTCACAGGCCGAACGGCGGCATACGGCGGGAGGGTTACAGGCCGGACGGGGGAGGGTCATAGATCAGACGGTGGGAGGGTCACAGGCCGGACGGTGGGATGGTCACAGGTCGGACGGTGGGATGGTCATAGATCAGACGGTGGGAGGGTCACAGGTCGGACGGTGGGAGGGTTACAGGCCGGACGGTGGGAGGGCCACAGGTCGGACGGTGGGATGGTCACAGGCCGGACGGCGGCATACGGCGGGAGGGTTACAGGCCGGACGGTGGGAGGGCCACAGGTCGGACGGTGGGATGGTCACAGGTCGGACGGTGGGATGGTCACAGGTCGGACGGTGGGATGGTCACAGGCCGGACGGCGGCATACGGCGGGAGGGTTACAGGCCGGACGGGGGAGGGTCATAGATCAGACGGCGGGAGGGTTACAGGTCGGACGGTGGGATGGTCACAGGTCGGGCGGTGGGAGGGTCACAGGCCGGACGGCGGCATACGGCGGGAGGGTTACAGGCCGGACGGGGGAGGGTCATAGATCAGACGGTGGGAGGGCCACAGGTCGGACGGGGGATGGTCACAGGCCGGACGTTGGGATGGTCACAGGTCGGACGGTGGGATGGTCACAGGCCGGACGGCGGCATACGGCGGGAGGGTTACAGGCCGGACGGGGGAGGGTCATAGATCAGACGGCGGGAGGGTTACAGGTCGGACGGTGGGATGGTCACAGGTCGGGCGGTGGGAGGGTCACAGGCCGGACGGCGGCATACGGCGGAGGGTTACAGGCCGGACGGGGGAGGGTCATAGATCAGACGGTGGGAGGGTTACAGGCCGGACGGGGGGAGGGTCATAGATCAGACGGTGGGAGGGTCACAGGTCGGACGGTGGGATGGTCACAGGTCGGACGGTGGGAGGGTCACAGGTCGGACGGTGGGAGGGCCACAGGTCGGACGGCGGCAAGCACCGGGAGTGTCACGGCAGACGCTCGCATTTCAAGGCTGGGCGGTAAATATATCTGTTAAAACGTACTACCTTTTTCAGTCCGATGAAATGCCCCCACAGAAAACACCATCCGCTGTTGAACAGAACGGATTTGGAGATCTGGAGCAATTAATTTTACGTTAAGTGAAAAAATGCATTGAAAGTTGAGAAAACAAAACTGAATAGTATAAGTCAGCCCCAATACCAGTCTAGAGCAGTGCAATTCGGAAGCATACCAAGATACTTAAAAAACAGCTTTCCCCCAAACCCGACAAAGCCAGCAGGGTCATCGGTCCGAGTGCGACAGGCTTACCAGTGAGACCAGTGAGCAGGTGGGCCCGTAGCCGGAAGTACTGCTCCGACTGGGCCTTCAGACGGTGGCTGCCCGCCCGCGAGGAGCCGGACGGCACCCACAGCGGCACCCGCGTCTTCAGCACCACCTGGCGGACAAACGCTCAACTACTGCCCGGCCACGCGTGCTCTGCTGCATTGTTACCACGACCAGCTCAGAGATACTGAGGGTTGGGATTTTTATATTGATAAACAAAATATCCCGAAATATTTTAAGAGAAGCCCAAATCCTTTGAAAATTGTAGGACAAGGCAAACCGATATCAACACAAGAATACCAAGAAAAGTGAACCAACGAAACCATCTGGTAAGCCCACGAATACGCGACAGAGCAGGCTTCCCACCACCTCCTCTGAGCAGCCGCCCGCCGACACGCACCTGTGTAAGGAAGTCCCGCGGGCTGGGCGTCACCTGCGGCGTCACTATCTCGCTGACCAGCACCATCTGGTCGGCCACCACGCCCCTGACCTCGGCCGACGGCGAGTCCAGCAGCATGTTCACCACCCGGTCCCGCACGTGGGGCAGCGAGTACACGTGACCTGCGGCGCAGAGCCGGGCCTGCTGCAGCCTCCTCCGCACGGCACAACCACGCACACAGTCCTTCAGAACACTTCACAAACAGAGCTTATATCAGGTCAGATGCCCGATCGGCACAGAGAAACCTGCTATATGATACGTTAATACGAAGATATTACACATCGTTGACCTGCACAGCATACGTGTAGTATCTTCAAAATGTATGCCAATGACGTGAGGGTTCACCAACCTACATAATCTTAGCAGTTGCGCCATATTAACGTCAACAATCATGATTTGAGCTTATACTCTTTGCTCCCTCGTGCTCTAGAATTGGACCCCATGACCCCACCATGACCATGGTGGTTGAAAGCGAACCCTTGAACTCAAACAGCCCGTTCAGCCCGCTGCCGGCTTACCCAGTGCCTGCGGCCTGCTCTGTAGCAGGTTGACCATCAGCTGCAGAGCCAGCGTCGCCACCAGCGTCTCCATCTCGGCCAGCAGGTCCGGCCGCGAGCTCGGTCCCGCCTGCAGGCCGCCGCCCTCCCCTCGCTGGCGCTGCTGGTGGTAGAGCCTACCGAAGACAGCAGGTTTTACCGGCTCTCACCAAGTCAGCTCACAGCTCAGCTGGTTTGGTACACCAGCGAACTAAACCAAAAGAATTAAACACACCACTCTGCATTCTCTCGGCGAACCACCCATCTCGCTAACCAAAAGTCGCATCCCACTCGGTATGTTCATTTCCCGAGAGCAGGTGTTGGGACCTAAATCACCCCACGGCGACGTTGGCCGGTGACGGGCGACACTCGGCAGCGAGGTACCTGGTGCGGGCGGCTCACCAGTGCTGCTCTGCCGGCGCCTCTCCTCGGCCAGGTAGAACTCCACCTGGGAGCGTTTGTCGCGGCCCAGCCGGCCGGCGGCCGCGCAGGAGGACAGCCGCAGTAGGCAGGACACTGTCTCGTGCAGTTCTGCAGCCGACAGACTCTGGGGACAGCGGCGGGGGCAGAGTGTGAGACAGCGGCGGGGCAGAGTGTGAGACAGCGGCGGGGGCAGAGTGTGAGATAGAGTGTGAGACAGCGCGTGAGACAGCATGTGAGACAGCAGGGAGGGTACAGGGCAGTACCGGAAATAACATGCATATTTTGGGACCGATCTATTAAAACAAGGACGACGAAAACCCGAACTACGTGTTCCCATTGCCGACAAACAGCGCAGCAGTCTGTATAACATACGGAAGACCCCACCCATCCGAGCGTTGCACGCCCTGTCTGAGCGGCAGCGCCGCCGGCAGTCTTACATGGACGGTGTTGGAGGCGGCGGCGGTGGCGTCCAGCGCCGACTTTTTGGCGGGAGTGGGGCGCGCGCCCGGCGAAGAGAGCAAAGCACCGCTCAGTTCCGGGCGGTCACACAGCAGGAACCTGTCACACATGCAGAGGGTGGTCAGGGCAGCGACCCCTCATCAGCGGCCAACGCACTCAGTTTGATGCAGTAGCTTAAATATCGTGCTTCCGTAACATGTCACGAATTCTTATAGACAAACAGCACACTCTGATACGGCAGTTCACATATTGCACCCCCGAAGCGTTTCTTGTGTAATCATTGTGAGTTTAAGCAGTCTTAAATTCCAATTCAGTGTTGAGTACTCTTTTACCTCAGGAGCATACCCGGTCAGCACATACAGACGGTCAATGTCGCAGCCTCCGAGCATAAATTTGATAACAGTGTTTGGAGCCCAGAATATCTATGATTATTTATTGATTGTTTACGCACGGGATTACAGCTGTTCAAACCGATTTGCCAATGAGTTACTTATATGTTGACCATGAGCGCCGCTGTCAAGCCTCGGCGAGGTCAGTAGAGTGATGGAGGATGGAGGTCGAGAGGCGGATGGAGGGGTCGGTGCAGGACGTCTGCCCCGGTCAGGCGGTTAACGGCGACCGCGGTCGACAGGCCGTGGAGGACCAGGCCAAGGCCGAGGCTTTCGCACGTACCTACTCCCTCGTGAGCGCGCACACCCGCCACCCGAGGCGAGACCGGGCCACCAGGACCGCGTTGCGGTCCGAGCGGGCTCGCCCGTGCCCCTGTGACGAAGCCTGCCGACCCTTCTCCAGGGACGAGATGCTGGACCAGCTGAGGATCATGAAGACGAGGAAAGCGCCGGGACCGGATGACGTATGTACGGAGCACCTCCGGCACCTGGGACCAACCGCCCAGGAAGCCCTCCTGCACCTGCTGAACCGCTCCTGGTCCACCTCAGTGGTCCCCTCTGCCTGGAGGAGGGCCGTTATCATCCCTATCTTAAAGGCCGGGAAGGACCCGCAAGACGTGACCAGCTACCGGCCCATCTCGCTCACCAGCCACATCGTCAAGCTGGCAGAGCGGATGGTCGGTGCCAGGCTGAGTCATCTTCTGGAGAGGGACCGGACAATCCCCGAGGAGCAGGTCGGTTTCAGGAGAGGCCCCTCCGCCGAGGAAAACCTGGGACGCCTTGTTCAAGAAGTCCAGGACGGGTTTAACCTCCCGAGGCCCCGAGGCCGCCCGTCCGACGGCACCACAGCCGCCAGGTTTGTTCTTGTCGCCTACGACTTCTCCCGTGCCTACGATAAGATAGATCACCGGATGCTTCTGCTGAAGATGCTGCGTCACCTCCCCAAGTGCATGGCCTCCTGGATTTTTCAATTCCTCCGAGACCGCCGTGCATGTGCCGAGGTGAACGGGGTGCGAAGTTCCGGCCGCATATTCCGCGCCGGATTACCGCAGGGGAGTGTTCTCGCCCCAACCCTATACACCCTGTGGTCCGCGGACCTGGTGGAGGCCCTGCGGTGTGTTCCGGGCACCTCGGTCTTTATGTACGCCGACGATACGGCGACATTGAGCTCCGGGTGCACCGTTGCACTCGCCAGAGAGCGCGCCCAGCAGGCTGCCGACACCATGGCCAAGTGGTCGCGTGACTGGAAGATGGTTATCGCTGGCAGCAAGACCCAAGCCCTCGTGTTGTCGCGCCGCTTCCAGGACGCCCAGAACTTCGCCATCAGGGTGGACGGCACGGAGGTCCGCGGAGAACGGCATTTGAAGCTACTTGGAGTCACCTTTGACCGTCAGCTGCACTTCGGGGAGCACTGTGCACGCCTCCGTAAGAAGCTGAAGCCCCGTGTCGCGCAGCTCCGCACGCTGACGGGCCGCTCCTGGGGTCTAAGAGAGACCCAGCTCCGCACCGTGGCTAGCGGATATGTCCGCGGCGCCCTGGAGTACGCGGCCGCAGCGTGGCTGCCCGCGACGTCCGAGAGCCACGTGGAGCTGCTGGAACGTGAGCTCAGGGCGGCGGCTCGCGCGATTACGGGATGCCCCGCCAGCACCCCACGAGACCCGCTGATGGCCGAGGCGGGAATCGTGCCCGTCAGGGTGCGACGGCAGGTTCTGGCCGCGAGGCTAACCTGCACGGCGGCGGCTCTTCGGGAGGATGACCCCCTCCGAAAGACCGCCGAGCGCACGGCACCCCAGCGCCTTCTTACCACCACCGGCTGGCGCGCTGTCGGGGCGCGGGCCCTGGCGCTGGCGGGTGCTGTCGGTGCCCCCGTGGAGGAGCGGCTGCACGTTACCATCCCCCCGTGGGTGGACAGGAGCGGAGTGTCCATCCGCTTGGACGTCCCGGTAGCCAGTCGCGAGGCCACGACCACCCGGCGGCGAACGGCGACCGAGGAACTCCTGGCCACCCTCCCAGATCAGGCCATCTGGATCTGGAGCGACGGCTCTGCGGAGCGAGGTACCCACGACGGAGGGGGCGGCGCCGTCATCACCCGACCCTCGGGCCGGACGCAGGAGGTCGCCGTCTCTGCCGGCGCCTTCTGTAGCAGCACGCGCGCTGAGCTCACAGCGATGCGGGCTGCCCTGGAGACCGCGCTGGATCCCATGGGAGATGACACCGTACCCATCGTCCTATGTACGGACTCCCAGGCCGCGCTGGCCACCCTGGCGGGTGGAGCCGGCGCGCAGCGATCTCCGATGGGTGCCTCCGTCTGGCGCCTCCTGCTGCGTGCCACCGCAGGGGGCCGTCAAGTCTTCCTACAGTGGGTCCCTGCTCACTGTGGACTACCTGGAAACGAAGCTGCGGACGTGCTGGCCAAGGGGGCCTCCAGCCTCCCACAGGGGGATACCCCTGTGGACGTCAGCAGCCTATCCCGAGCTGTCGCCCGCGCCGCCTCTAAGGCCTGGCGTTGCCGCTGGCCCGACAGCCTCTTCAGGCGAATCATGGGGGACCGGATGCCGGCTCCGGTCCTCACCAACGTGCGGGAGGACGCCGTCAATGTCCACCAGCTGCGGGCAGGTCACTGGAGCCGCTCAAGACAGTACCTGCACCGCATCGGCCGTCTCCCGTCGCCCGCCTGCCAGCAGTGTCCCAACCGCGAGTGCCCCGCTGCACGATGCATCGTGTGCCGAGAGGGCCGGACACCCCGGAGCATGTCCTGCTCCGGTGCCCCAGTCTGGCGGGTGCGAGGCTTCGCCTATTCGGCACTATCTACCCCGACCCGACGCAGCTCCGGGACGGCGGGGCCGTGGCGGCCTTGGCCCGCGGCTACCGGACTCACCAAGAGCCCCTGGGCTACGGCCGGCCGTAGGCCGGCCCGGGGAGAAAAAACAACAACAACAGGTCAGTAGAGTCAGCTGACACTCAGCAGAGCCAGCTCAGGCCCCGGACTGACCGCGCGATCTGCAGCGTGAGGTAGGTCTGCTGCTGCACCAGTCCCTGGTCGTCGCCGGCCGCCGGCTCCCGGCGCAGCGCCGCCAGCACCTGCGTCAGGCCGCCGTGCTCCAGGAAGGCGCGACAGAAGGAGCGCGCCGACTCCGCCGTACCGCCGGCCGGCCGGCACGGCATCAGCTTCCCCGACAGCACCTGTGGCAACCGGTACGGCATCAGCTTCCCCGACAGCACCTGTGGCAACCCGGCACAGCATCAGCTTGCCCGACAGCACCTGTGGTAACCGGACGCATCAGCCTCCCCGACAGCACCTGTGGTAACCGGACGGCATCAGCCTCCCCGACAGCACCTGTGGTAACCATCAGCCTCCCCGACAGCACCTGTGGTAACCATCAGCCTCCCCGACAGCACCTGTGGTAACGGACCATCAGCCTCCCCGACAGCACCTGTGGTAACGCATCAGCCTCCCCGACAGCACCTGTGGTAACCATCAGCCTCCCCGACAGCACCTGTGGTAACCCATCAGCTTCCCGACAGCACCTGTGGTAACCATCAGCCTCCCCGACAGCACCTGTGGTAACATCAGCCTCCCGACAGCACCTGTGGTAACCAGAACGCATCAGCCTCCCCGACAGCACCTGTGGTAACCATCAGCCTCCCCGACAGCACCTGTGGTAACCATCAGCCTCCCCGACAGCACCTGTGGTAACCGGCACGGCATCAGCTTGCCCGACAGCACCTGTGGTAGCCGGCACTGCCATCAGTAACGCTCGGACCGGCCCACCGCCCTGGGAGGAGTACAAGTGACGCCAGTAGCCTCTACCACTCAGTGCCAGATGGGCAGCAGTGGGCGCCTCACCTCCAGGTTGTACAGCAGCCGAAGTCCGGTGGCGGGCGGCTGGTCGCCGCCGCCGCCGCCCCCGCCCAGCAACTGGCGCACGCGCTCGGCGGGTGTCAGAGCGCCGGCCGCCTGACGTCCAGCCGGCTCACACAGCGCCTCCAGCACGTCCGACACCTCCGGCTCTGTAGGCATCTGAGGACAGGGGCACACGGGGGTAGACAGACGGAGCACTGAAGCGTTCGCAGATTTGTTAAATACCTCAGGACCGGGGGCACTCACAAGAGCGAGGGCCTCCTGCGGAGCAGTCATCAGGGTGCTACTACAGGCACATGAACACAAAATGAGCGAGCGTTAAAATATCTTTAGAAAACTGAGCAACGGCACACACTATCGTGTTAGCAAACGAGAGAAAAGCGGATGTGGTCCGAAACATCCCAGCGGCATCTTATCCCGGCAACACACACATCCACGTTGCAAGCCTAGGTTAAGCGGTGCAACACCTACGGCAGAGGCACGCCTTCCAGACGGCCATCCCAGCATACCTAGACCCCACACTCGGTCACTATTGTTACCGTTGTAGTGGCTGCCCCACCTGTCGACTGGGCAGTAGACAGAGACACAGCTGACCTCACCCTCCGGCGCCGCCCTGACCTCGGTCTGAGCCCGCTCACCAGGTGGAGGATGTCGCGGGCGCCCGCTGTGATGGCGCCGCCCTGACCTCGGTATGACCCTGCTCTCACCAGGTGGAGGATGTCGCGGGCGGCCGCTGTGATGGCGCCGCCCTGACCTCGGTCTGAGCCCGCTCTCACCAGGTGGAGGATGTCGCGCGCGGCCGCTGTGATGGCGCCGCCCTGACCTCGGTCTGAGCCTGCTCTCACCAGGTGGAGGATGTCGCGCGCGGCCGCTGTGATGGCGCCGTGTCGCAGCTCCGCCATGCCACAGAGCGTGGAGAAGGCGCCGCCCGCCGCCATCACCACACCCGGCAGAGATCGTTCCGAGCTGACGTCAGACGGCGCCGCGAACGCCCCCGCCGCAGGAGCGGCCGCGCCGCCCTCCGGCACCGCCGCCGACTCTGAGTCTGCCTGCAGGACCAGTCAGCTCACAGGTCACCGCGCCCCATACACGTACAGTTCTCTCCTCCATCCTAGTCACCTAGAGTCCGCCTGCCCGCCCTGCCAGCTTAGGCCCCCTCACAGCACACGCACTTGTCTTTCTCCATCGGCGGGATTCACTCCCGTAAAAAGCAAGTCTTTTCCGCCTGGGCAGTTACAACAGTCACACGTCAATAGGTTCAATGACCGTAGCAGCCTAAATACCTAAACGGCAGAAACTCTGGTCCGCAGTAAAGGGCCATTATCGTAGTCTTAACGAAGTTTATACATACAAGGACTGCTACCAGCGCTGCCGGTGGTATGTAATGGTATACCTTAGGACCGTTCTTGGGGCGAGCACAGTAGTTTATATACTTCAGGACTGTTCCTGGCGCGGTCAGGGTGTGTATACATACCTCAGGACCATTCTTGGCGCGGTCAGGGCGTGTATAAATACCTCAGGACTGTTCCTGGCGCGGTCAGGGTCCGTACATACCTCAGGACCGTTCTTGGCGCGGTCAGGGTCTGCACATACCTCAGGACTGTTCCTGGCGCGGGCAGTGGCGGAGCCGACGCTGCGGACGGTGAGCCGGCTGCCGCCGATGACGCCGGCCCGGTGCAGAAGCTGGTGCGGCGTGTCCAGCTCCGAGTCGCCCAGCTGCAGCTGCAGGCTGGAGGAGGCCAGCTTCAGCTGCCCCGCCGCCCGCTGTCGCAGACTCTCCACCGACTCGTTGGCGTGCGCCTGAAGTAAACCACACGAATTCTCTGGGTGTCTGCTACACCAGCGGCAGCACGGTAAATATTACATGGGAGGCACAGCCAACTTGTCACACGAGTTCTTTCCAACGTCAGTTAGTTCGTTTAATATGCGATTTACGGAGCGCAACGTGTCCCAGCGCCCCCAGATCCGCCGCCTTTCATTTGAGAACGTTTTCCGGAATTTTAAAAGTAAGCAGTGCATAAAGCAGCACTCTCACAGTCAACGCTTATTGCATCACGTATGTGGTCGCCTTGAAAGGCGTGCGGCTAAATGCACGCAAACACTTTTAACCATTGCCAGGAAAATATCGGCACATATCTGCCGTCTCGTTTACCTTGTAAAGGCTTCATCGGAAAATGTAGCCCCTAAGAAGTCCATAAATATCCTGCTTGAACTCTTACCACTCTTGTTTTGATTTGAGTTAGCACTGGCAGAGCACAGCACTGGCATTGGCAGAGCATCGGTGCTATATCCCAGCTGACCTGAACTGTGACCTCGGTACTATATCCCAGCTGACCTGTACTGTGACCTCGGTGCTATATCCCAGCTGACCTGTACTGTGACCTCGGTGCTATATCCCAGCTGACCTGTACTGTGACCTCGGTGCTATATCCCAGCTGACCTGTACTGTGACCTCGGTGCTATATCCCAGCTGACCTGTACTGTGACCTCGGTGCTATATCCCCAGCTGACCTGTACTGTGACCTCGGTGCCGTCGTGGGTGAGGTGGAGGGTCAGCGGCGCGCCCCGAAAGGTGGCGCCGTGGGCCGGGATGCTGCGGGACTCAGTGTACAGCGCCTCGATCCTCTCCACGTAGGCGCGCACCAGGAAGAGCAGTCTCCGCAGACCCCGCCGCTCGGGGCAGCTGCTGAGCACGGGGGGGACACGGACACTCAGCCGAGGGGACCACCGGAGGAGGAATCACCAACAGCAGGCCCACGCCTCCCGCAGAGGACTTGTATCATCCATCACCCACCAGTCTAACATAGGGTAACTTCAGGACCTTTAAATTTCCTTATTTCGATACAACTATTTGCGATGCGGTTATAAATATCTAGCGATCCTCCGTGAGCCGCTGTGATTTGTTTCCGAAGCTCAACCCCGTCGCAAAAACAGTCTGCGCGACCACTAATTATGACCATAGTAAAACCAGTTTCTGATTGTCTTTAAAATAACACGCTAACAAAAACGTCAGAGAACAAAGTTCAAACCAAACAACCAATGGAACGACATCTCAAGGCTCCGTATAGCTGCAGGGCTGCACCATATTCACCACGTCGGGATCACCAGCTCACCACGTCAGAATCACCAGCTCACCACGTTGGGCACCGCTCACCACGCGGAATCACCGCTCACCACGTCGGATCACCAGCTCACCACGTCGGAATCACCAGCTCACCAGGCGGAGGGAGAAGCCTCGCCGGATTGGCGGCTGCTGGACGCCTTACTGGGTGACGAGGCGGGAGACTCGGGCGTCACCGGCGTCATTTGTACGTCTGACGCGTTGGCAAACACCGTTGCCCGCCGCGACTGGGGAAGAAGAAACGTCTCCACTTGAAGAACCGTTATAGAAAGAAAATTACAAGAATTTACGAACGCTCGCGCATGGAGGTGTTCCAGACTGTTGCGCCCACATAACAGAAATGTTTTTCCCAGTTGGATGAAGGGAGGGGGAGATTTGCAACAGGTTCACATTAATGAGGTTTCTTCACACAAGTTTTCCTTCAAAATGAAAAAAACAGATATAAGCAGACGGCACTAAGCGCGCCAGAACTGAACATTTCCCCACTGGTGTGCCACCAGAATGTAAATACCCAGGAAGACAAAATTAGAAATGTCAGCTCAAGGGATCAGCGATGAGACTTAAATGCGTTTCCCAGGCAAATGTCTTATGATACATCCTCCAATTCAAGTAATGCTCTCACATTCATCTATGATATCAGATTGGTTTCCTTATGACATCATGGAGACAGATGTGAGGTAAGTTGAATATTCCTCACCAAAGTGAACTACCAACCTCCAGTCTGTTGTAGCACTCGTTGAAGAACTTGTTGTGCTGGGAGGCGGGGTCCCGCTTCAGTCTGGGCTCCAGGTTCAGGTAGTAGATCTCCAGCAGCTGGTCAATGACGGCGCGCGAGATCTCTTCGTCGGCCACCTCTGTCAGAATGCGCCACAGGTATCCGACCCCCACCGGCGACTGGCCCCCACCACCTGCACAGCGGCGCCAAGGGGGTCACTGATCTCGCGCCGAAGGTACCGCTTGGGAGGCAGCTGCCGGTCCTGATCACGTGACCACACAGCATCTTTGCGGACTAAGAACAAATATTTCGACAATAGAAATTCGCGACAACCCATTAGTTTCAGTATAGTAGTATTTTGAGAGCAGAATTATAGACAATCGCGTCTAATCATCACTTAACCTGGCTGGTCCCGCACTTCTTGCAACGGAGACATGGTAAAACCTCTAAAAGATTGTTTTTGTACTCAACAGTCTTCCTTCACCGCAGCCTTTTTGCAAAGAGAGCGCTACAGCTTGCACAACTAGCCAATTCCTGTATATCCGTCACTCAGCGTTGGCACTACATGTTTCAGAGCAACCCGACTATCCTGGGTACAATGTGGGGAGCATCAAAGACATCGGGCTACGGATCTAAAACCACCCGGCAGTCACCTCTCCTCCCACTCCACACCGCAACTTATCGGTAAAGCTCAGCAACTGCGGGAGGCCAGCGCATCCTGCCTATTCACCCCGACGATTCCCGATAATAATTAACGCTAACGGAAAAAATACTGTACACATCCCCCTCTGTCCCGAGCCCCAGCACACCCCACGCACCAGACTGCCGGTCACCCGGCGGAAGATGGTACACATCTACACACCCCTCCCCCTCTGTCCCGAGCCCCAGCACACCCCACGCACCAGACTGCCGGCGAGGCGGCGGAAGATGGCCTTGTCGAGGTTGACGCGCTCGAAGTAGGTCTTAAAGCAGGCGAGCGCGGACGCTGTGAGCGGCGTGGGGTCCAGCCGCAACAGTTTCTCCTCGAAGAAGCGCGTCTGCGTCTCCCGGCTCAGGTCCCCCACACAGCCGGTAAACCAGTCGAAACAGATCTGCAGCACACAGCTGGTGAACCAGTCGAAACAGATCTGCACCACACAGCCGGTGAACCAGTCGAAACAGATCTGCACCACACAGCCGGCGAACCAGTCGAAACAGATCTGCAGCACACAGCTGGTGAACCAGTCGAAACAGATCTGCACCACACAACCGGTGAACCAGTCGAAACAGATCTGCACCACACAGCAGGTAAACCAGTCGAAACAGATCTGCACCACACAGCTGGTGAACCAGTCGAAACAGATCTAAAGCACACAACCGGTAAACCAGTCGAAACAGATCTGCACCACACAGCCGGCGAACCAGTCGAAACAGATCTGCACCACACAGCCGGCGAACCAGTCGAAACAGATCTGCACCACACAGCTGGTGAACCAGTCGAAACAGATCTAAAGCACACAACCGGTAAACCAGTCGAAACAGATCTGCACCACACAGCCGGCGAACCAGTCGAAACAGATCTGCACCACACAGCCGGCGAACCAGTCGAAACAGATCTGCACCACACAGCAGGTGAACCAGTCGAAACAGATCTGCGCCACACAGAACAGATGCGGTAATAGGGGAGCATTGTGCGCTCAAGACGTGGTCTCGGCACTGCTCTAAAGCAGAGGAATTTTAAAGGGAATGAGGTACTTTCATCATGGGATTTGAACTGAGGTAGCCATATGATAGCGCATGCCGGGAAACCACTTGATCGATTTTTTTTTCAAAGTGAATTTTGTCGACGTTATTGCAGATTCGGCATTTTGAGATCGAAGCTTCACTTAGGTCGCCAAAGGACCTGTGAGGGAAACTCCCACTCTACCGTCCAAACGGGTCATCCTTGCAATGACGGGTCAATTTCGAGGCAAAAGTGTCAACGTCCCACAAAGCACAGGGACGGCCGCCCCACTCAGGCTACCCTCTATCAGCCAGTTGCCAGCTGCCCTACGTCGGGTAAATGTTAAGCGTCGGCGCACCTCAGGGGAACCGATGCCAAGCTTTCACCGGTGCACTGCCACTGCACGGTCTTCTGAGCGGCCCGGAGCCCTGCACCCTTCCCCCTGAGCTTCTGAGCTCTTTGTCCCAAAACTTACATACTGTTCCCGGAGAAAGGACAAAATTCATCCCCGTCGTCCTCCCCCCGGGGTCACGCGAGATGAAGTGATCATTGGTAACCATGACAACATGACGTAATACTCACACACCGCGAATCGGACACTTCAAGCGAACCTCAACCTCCACAAAATCGACGTGCCAGGCGCGAACTTGGTACTGACGGTCGTATGTAAATACACATAACTTGTTCCAATGACTTGTTTCAAACAGGAAATCTGTTCTAATATATCAAGAAAAGTAGCAAGCAAATTTGTCACTCCAGTGTCACTTCACTAGCGAGTCACTTTCGGTGTTTACAATGACCTGTTTCCGCTAATAACGCTCAATTTGTGTAACTATTCATTTGCGGCAAAATGAACGGGGCTTAAAGTGGTATGAGGCATTATCAGACCACATGCTACGCCGATGTAGATACTTTCTACCCCCTAAAACAAGCGCCACTTTAGTTTTAACACGAAAGGGACGCTACCTGCCGTCGTCAGGGCACGGGCGCTTTCTCACCTCGCCGTCGTCAGGGCAGGCGTTGAGGTTGTCGACCAGCGCCGCCCAGATGTCCTGCACCCGCTCCCACTCGAGCGGCACGCGGGCGTCCTTCAGCAGGTGCTGCAGCACCTCCAGGTGCGTGCTCAGACACTGCCGAGACGCGCTGGTTCACACTCCAGGCACGGCATCCGTCCACGTACAGTCCGGCAGAGGCAGTTTCCACGGCCTCGTGACAAACATGGAATATAAATATACAAAGACTATCATAGGCACCATGAAAATTATATCTTGGCATCAACTAACCACAAACTGACGCGTTCTTGCGCGTACATAACAACAATGAAAACCACAAACTAGACAACACCATCCTGTCCCAACACAGCCGTTCCATCGAGTCCTGTCCCACCTAGCCCCGCCGCCGGGTGCGTGTCCTAACATCGCCGTGCCCCGTCCCCCTGTACTAACCCCACCGCGCCCCATCCCTGTGTACTAACCCCACCGTGCTCAGTTCCCGTGCGTGTTCTCACCCCGCCGTCCCCCGAGTCCTCACCTCACCGTGCCACGCCACCCCGTGCGTGTCCTCACCCCGCCGTGCCCCGTCACCGTGTCCTCACCCCGCCGTGCCCCGTCCCCGAGTCCTCACCTCACCGTGCCACGTCACATCGTGTCCTCACCCCGCCGTGCCACGTCACCGTGTCCTCACCCCGCCGTGCCCCGTCCCCGAGTCCTCACCCCGCCGTGCCACGTCACCGTATCGAGTCCTCACCCCGCCGTGCCACGTCACCGTATGCATGTCCTCACCCCGCCGTGCCCCGTCCCCGAGTCCTCACCCCGCCGTGCCACGTCACCGTGTGCGCGTCCTCACCTCGCCGTGGCGGTAGTCGCCGTGTCCTCACCTCGCCGTGGCGGTAGTCGCCGTCGACGATCACCTGCCGGTGGAGACTGCCGCCGGCGGCGGCCACCGCCCTCTGGTGGCAGGCGCTCAGACTGCCCGTGATCAGCCGCGGAATGTCGTGCTGCACGTACATCAACTCGTTGAACGCGCTCTGTGGACGAGAAGGCACAACACTACTCAAGCGACGGATGCGCTGGTACACTCTGAAGCGCAGCACAAAAGTATGGACCTGTTTTTGGTTTTAAATGTCAGACTGCAACGATGAATGAATTCAAGAGCGCTCATGTACTTTGTCTCTTTTCGGTCGACCTAAGTCCCGAAGACTAACCTTGTCGATTTTTATGTAGCTCTTAGTGCCGTGAATGATCTTGTCGACGATATTGTGGATGTGGCGGAGAGCAGGTACCGTCCAGGTTCGATTTGAAATGTCATCCACACACTTTGATATGTAGAGCTTCACCTGCCAACGACAGATTACACACGAGTGATTATTAGATCCCGAAATGGCCCGTACAAACTGACGCTTTCAATGCATATGCACAGACATTTCACCACCACCAAAACGGAATGTTATTATTGAGCCAGCTTCAAAGAATCAACATTTATCGATATCTCAAGAGGTTTCAGGGGTTGAAAATTAAACAAACAAGAAATATTGCTAAAATAGGAGAAACATTTCACTTACACTTTACAATACCAGCGACCGTACTGATAACATCAGTACGGTCAGACTGATGACAGCCACCGGTTCTGCTGCACATCACACTGCGTCACTGGCCCTCGCGGTTCTCCATCACCTGCTGAACTCCGCGCTCTCACACCTTTACCTCAGCCTCACCTGTTCGTCACTGGCGCCCTCGGCCAGCACCTCCGTCTGCAGCTCCGTCGCCATCTGCACCAGTCGGGAGCTGAGGCCCGGCGCGTGCGCCAGCCGCCACAGCAGCTCCAGCATCTGGGCGGCTGAGGCCGGGTCACGCCGCTCGCGGCCCATCCGACCCACCAGCTGCAGCAGACCCTCCTGCTGCCACGGCTTACTGCCCTCCCAGCTCTGCCAGTACCACAAACCACTGTTATACAGCGACAGACCCTCCTGCTGCCACGGCTTACTGCCCTCCCAGCTCTGCCAGTACCACAAACCACTGTTATACAGCGACAGACCCTCCTGCTGCCACGGCTTACTGCCCTCCCAGCTCTGCCAGTACCACAAACCACTGTTATACAGCAACAGCTCTGGATTACACAGGTCAACAGCTCACAATTCTCGGCAGACGACTTCTAATGAGCATCAAAGCATCAAACTGAAGTTTTGCGAAGAATCCAAGTGTACCACCCGAGGTCCGGGGCAGGACGGGGCTGGGGGCGGTGCCGATGGGGGCGGCGACGGCAGCTGACACTCACACGTTCAATGAGGGAGATGAGGTGCTGCAGCTGAGGGGCGCTGAAGTTGACCGCCGCCGCCGCCATCATGCAGTGGATGTTCTCCATCACCTGCCGGAGCACCCCTCAATCACTGACTCATAACCTGCCCGAGGACCCCTGACTCACTGACTGGTCATTTGGGCGTTAGGGAGCGCCAGTCTCTGCAATCCTGCGGCGTTCCCGAGTTACAACACTGTCTAAACAGTCCTGCCAAGTCATGGGGACGGCTGGTAGGCCATGAGGACTATCCCTCAATTTCAAAGCAACAGCGAGTGATAAATTGAAGTCAGCCTGAGTTATAGATTTGATGTGCGTAGTTAGATTAACCCTTGGGACCGTTTTGACCCCCGACACCCTCCCGTTGAGGCACAAACCTGTATAGCGTGTCGGCTCTGCATGGACCAGATTTTACTGAGGTCCTCCGTGGAGAGGTGCGGACCCAGAAACTCGATGATGGCTTTGATCCGGTCAGTGTACTGCTTTTGGTCGATGTTTCCTGCAAGCGCGACAGCGCACAGGAAGCCATTCACACGGAGGCCGGTAACAGGCGACTATACATAAAACACATTGCCGTGACGTACACTATGGGGATGAACAGCGCCGCTGGGGAGAAATACCGGCTTTCAGGCCGCCGAGAATGTAAGCCTGGTCAATCACAATGAGACCGGGTAGGTGCTTTGTTTAACTCTCAAACTCAGACTGGGATCAAGTTCAGCAATAGCCTAAGGGCAAGCTTTTCAATCATTGAATCTGACACAGCAGAAGTGTAATACACATCAGCGTGTCGACCCCGTTATAGAGACAGAGTTGGGCGTCCTCGGTGCCTCCACACGGTGCAGATGCCTACCTTCCAGTGCCAGGGAGAGCACTCCCTGCTCCGACATCCAGGTCTGCACCTCCTCTGCACCCAGCACGTGCCGTGCCGGCCGCTCCGTCTCCTCGATAAGCACAGATATCTCCTGCGGCGGAGGAGCGTCGTGACGTCAGCGGCCCGCCACACCCGGCGGAGACCACGGCTCTGGTGCACGCTTAAACAGGCTGCCACATCCCACCGCCATAAATTTGTCTGCTAACAAGGAGCAGAGCGATGTTGAAAACCTCACAATGTACTGGACGCATCCTCTATACAATCAATTATCCTATTCCTCTTTCAAACATAGTTCCGCCACTCTGGACGAGTAAAGGAAAATAATTTGACTCGTAGATATAAAAATATTTATAACAATAAAACTAGTGGCATTACGCGTTTCCAGGGGCATGAAGTGCAAAACTCACAGCAGCCCCTTACGTTTATTAGCGTCTGCTTATGACCATGTAATGCCTAGCGATTCCCTACCTGTAAGGCATTCATTCTGGTAGAGAAGTTGGGCGTTTTCAACATTCGGACGAGTATGGAGAGCTGAAGCTCTGTGATTTTGTCTTCGTTTTCGGTCCAGAGGTAGCAGAAGAGCCGCTTCATCGTCCCCAACAGCTCCAGTACCGCCCGGGCGTCCTGGTTCGTCAACCCAGGCCATCAAATCAACCAAGAAGACCTCAATATCAGCACAGCGAACCATCATTTCTAGAATTGCTAGAGAGGAATTTCAAGAAATTCAGGAAAACAACATCACAATTCCGGTGAAGTGGTTCAGAAATCAACCCTCCGTTACGCCACTCACAATAGAAAATACCCGTAGAAAAATTCATCCAGTGCCCACTCAATACGGTGCTAGCTGGTCCCTGACAAGACCAGTCTGCTAGTGCTTTCATAGCAAGGCAGTCGCAGCCTCGTTTGACCTCCATTTTGTGTGCAACTCCAGGGGGACTATCAACTGCCTGAGCGGTACGGGCGGCCCGACACGGCACCACATCCCACCTTTCCGTTGAGCTTGTTCTCGTCCAGAGAGACCAGGTGGGCCATGGTGTTCTCCATGGCCGAGCTCATCAGCGGCTTCACGCGCTCCCCCACCAGCAGCTCAGCGCCCCGGCCTGAAGACGAGAGGACCGCACGTGCAGCGCAACAGACGAACAACACAGTCCGCCCTCGGTCAAGGCACCGGGACCTTACAAGCATCACGTCTGCACTGTGCTTTAGAAGAGCTTATCTGCTTATTTACCCAGGAATAGAGGGATGACATGTGACACAACTGGCTACCCAAGTGGCGCGGCGGCCCTTCCACCGACTGGTGGTTCCACTCACCCAGCGGTGCCAGCAGGGCCGACATCTCAGCCAGGGTCAGGTCCTCTCGCTGCAGGCACTCCTTGATGCGGACAAAGCCGCCTTGCGAGCCAAAGTGGTTGATGAGATCTGCCAGCCAGCCGTACGTCCCACCCTGTCGACAGAGGGTGAAGAAGACGAACACTTTACTGACATGTTGGGGAGGGATCCTACTCGGAAATTTCGACACCTGTTCCGCTGAGCCAACGAACCATTCGATGGAAAATATCCTTATTTGAAGGAAAGTATTTTTAGTAGAGTTACTGATGCGTGCGCATGGTTTGGTGCAGCATTTCTGATTGGACCTCAGCTGGCGGCTGACCTTGATGTGGAAGGTGCACGCATAGTCCTCCGTGTCGGCCCCGGAGCGGATGGAAGGGTGCTTGGACTTGTTCTTCTGATTCCACGCCGTCTCCGGGTCAAATGCCTGAATCACAACACTGGGGTCAAGGTCAACGACTCCATTCGTGAGGCAGCATAGTTGTAGCCCCCCTCCAAAAAAAACATCACAAAATAGCCTGGAAGCAGAAATTATTTAACCCGTTACATACTTGGGCAGAACAATGAAGGAATATCGGGCACAATGGGTAGCAATATATCAACACGCATTAACTATCCCTTCAAAGCCTTGGCTCACTATACAAAGGCGTATTAGTGAAACGTCACAAGGTCCTCGAACCTCCAGCGTGTCCAGAGCCCTGTCCAGCTGACCTGCGCCAGTATCTGGGTGAGCCAGTCGCAGGGCACGGGCGGGTGGGGCAGCCGCGCGATCACCAGGCTCACGAACAGCTCCAGCATGTTGCAGATGCCCTGGTGGATCTCCAGCTGCCAGGAGTAGACGGCGCTGCTGGTCAGCAGCTTGGTGAACGACTGCATCATCACGCGACTGGTGAAGCGACGGCAGTTGTCGTCCGCCTCGGACAGACCTGGGGAGGGGCGCGGTGACGACAGCGCCGCCCCGCGGCACGTCCCGGCAGCAGTGGAGCCGGACCAGCAGAGGAACGGCAGCAGGGGAGCCGGACCAGCAGAGGAACGGCAGCAGGGGAGCCGGACCAGCAGAGGAACGGCGGCAGGGGAGCCGGACCCGCAGAGGAACGGCAGCAGGGGAGCCGGACCAGCAGGGGAACGGCAGCAGGGAGCCGGACCAGCAGAGGAACGGCAGCAGGGGAGCCGGACCAGCAGAGGAACGGCGGCAGGGGAGTCGGACCAGCAGAGGAACGGCAGCAGGGAGCCGCACCAGCAGAGGAATGGCAGCAGGGAGCCGGACCAGCAGAGGAACGGCAGCAGGGGAGCCGGACCAGCAGAGGAACGGCAGCAGGGGAGCCGCACCAGCAGAGGAACGGCAGCAGGGGAGCCGGACCAGCAGAGGAACGGCAGCAGGGGAGCCGGACCAGCAGAGGAACGGCGGCAGGGGAGCCGGACCAGCAGGGGAACGGCAGCAGGGGAGCCGGACCAGCAGAGGAACGGCAGCAGGGGAGCCGGACCAGCAGAGGAACGGCAGCAGGGGAGCCGGACCAGCAGAGGAACGGCAGCAGGGGAGCCGGACCAGCAGGGGAACGGCAGCAGGGGAGCCGGACCAGCAGGGGAACGGCAGCAGGGGAGCCGGACCAGCAGGGGAACGGCAGCAGGGGAGCCGGACCAGCAGAGGAACGGCGGCAGGGGAGCCGGACCAGCAGGGGAACGGCGGCAGGGGAGCCGGACCAGCAGAGGAACGGCGGCAGGGGAGCCGGACCAGCAGAGGAACGGCGGCAGGGGAGCCGGACCAGCAGGGGAACGGCAGCAGGGGAGCCGGACCAGCAGAGGAACGGCAGCAGGGGAGCCGGACCAGCAGAGGAACGGCAGCAGGGGAGCCGGACCAGCAGAGGAACGGCAGCAGGGGAGCCGGACCAGCAGAGGAACGGCAGCAGGGGAGCCGGACCAGCAGAGGAACGGCAGCAGGGGAGCCGGGCCAGCAGAGGAACGGCAGCAGGGGAGCCGGACCAGCAGAGGAACGGCGGCAGGGGAGCCGGACCAGCAGAGGAACGGCAGCAGGGGAGCCGGGCCAGCAGAGGAACGGCAGCAGGGGAGCCGGACCAGCAGAGGAACGGCAGCAGGGGAGCAGGACCAGCAGAGGAACGGCGGCAGGGGAGCCGGACCAGCAGAGGAACGGCGGCACGGTCCGAAAAACCAGCGGCGGAGCTTAAAAACCGACCACCGCTCACAGGGTTTAGATAGCAACCAACCACGAGGGCTGCATCAATCAGCAGTGACTTGATTGAGCGGTCTCATGCAATTATAACCGCAGGTACATAAAAGCCGCTGGCAAGGATAACAAATTCGAAACTGACCATTGGATTTTCTACCAATCCTATTTCTACTTTAACAAAAATAATCCAGTTCTTTAAACTTCCTGAGCAATTCTGGTGTTTTCAAGTACACAAGGGGGGCGCAACATACCTCCGTATTCAGTTGTGGGATTAGTCCATGAAGCCCGTCTCCCATCTCAATATGCCAATCTGATTTATTTATAAGCTAACTTCCTTACCCATTCCGGTGTTTTAAACGTTAATGCAGGGAGCACAGTATACGTATCCTGAAGTTTAACCCTGACATTTTTCCCGTGCCCACCTTCCTTGGCGAGTCGCGTGGCGGCCATCAGGCACTTTCCGAGCGACTCCCGCCGCTTGTACGGGATGGACCACTGGTCCTTGTTGACGCGTCGCTCCAGCTCCAGCAGCTCGTCGTAAGGGAACACCAGCGAGTTGTCGTCGCTCGCCTGCCAGCGACGCGGCGGGTCAGGTCACCGGGGCTCACCGACACGCCTGAGAAGTGTCTCGCGACGACAGCTTGTACGTAAACACTGGCGGACCCAGAGGGCGGCCATGCCCCTCAAACAGCAAAATTTTAGCCGATTTTCCTAAAAAAAACAATGTTTTTACGATTTCTCTCGAGTTGGCCCACCCTAAACAGCGCTTCTGCGTCCGCTCCTGTAAGGCAACAGTTCCAAATGGCAGAGACTGCAGCGGATTATAGCACAAAACGGTAAAAAAAACAGTCATCAGAAAATGCATGGGAAAGCAAAGAAACAGGACGCTCATAGCAGGGCCTCTTCGTAGCAGCCGTATATTCCAACATTCCCGGAGAGTGCACGGGTGTCGCCTGGCAGCCGACCCGGCACTCGTTGTCCGGGGTTTCAGGCAGCGTTACATCGCGGGAGCGGTACTGCTGGCTGGAGGAGCCTCGGACATCAGGAACGACCCAGGGGGCGCCAGGGTCAAGCGGCGGGGCCAAGCAGCCAAGCAGTTTCCGTCACGTCGTACCCCCCACTGAGGGTGCAACCGGGAGTTCTAGGTCAGGCGGCCCACCCGTCAGAGGAACTATTCGATGAAGCAGGCGCGACAGCCATGGGTGATAACCATTGTGGGTAAAGGTTCTCCCCTCGGTTGGACCCGGGTGGCAGCATATGCTGGGCGTTTTGTACGGACAGGCTCTGCTGGGTCCGTTTTCCAGAATTCCAGGCAGTTCCCATCATTGGCCTGACCAATCTTAAAGACGGCGTCACGTGTGAGAGGTGATTTTCTTGCCTGCAACTACGACACCATGAATTCATCATTCTGACATCACCCTCAGGACCATTATGGCCATCGCCATCATTATTACGACCCGGTGTATCGGTCCACGTGAGTGGTCGGTTCACGTGGACTCCCTGTGACGGTCAGACGCGCGTCTGTCCCCTCCTGGTGTCCAGCGGAGTTCTCAGACAGCGGAGTTCTCAGACAGCGGAGTTCTCAGACAGCGGAGTTCTCAGGCAGTCTGCCTGTCTGCTGACCAGAGGCTGCACGGTTCGCCGGGACGCCGGCAGCCTCATTGTCACGCCAGCACGGTCAAGTATCTAATAGGTCACATGCATGCCACAGGTCTCGAATAGGTGGTCATGCCTCACCTTCTTTCAGGAGTGGCCTGAGTTCGGGATTATAGACCTTTCCGTAGAAGCTGCTAGCTGGCGCGCAGCACAAAATTCACCATGGCCTCCTCCCTGTCCTTAGAAGCTAATTAAACTTTGCTGCTATGTCTGATTTGCGCGACACTATTGCCCCACAGTTTGAGATATTTATTTATCTTATTTTTATTTTATTAGGGCCACTCCCAACAGGCTCACTTGCCAAATTACAGGGAATATTGGCGTGGATGTTTAAGGATCCTCTCCACAGGGTCAGATCGGACACGGAAGGCGGTTTCCCGCCCTGGACACTGAACCCACTTTAATCCATGCTATCCGATCCGAAGACGGGCAACGAAGCCACTAGGCCACCCCGGCCCCAACTAGTACTATTGTGTATATATGAACATATGCAGTCCTAGGCTACGCCGCATGCAGCTCAGATAAAGCAGCGTCCTGATGCCGTGCCAGCTCAACAAGCGCACGGTTAGAAGGCACGCTGGCTTCAAGTTCAGAAGCTGGCACAGTTGACCTCCTAACTAATTCACAGCGCCTCAGCAGTAGTCTCGCTACGGCTGAAGTACACGTGAGAACCTCAGCAGCGGTCTCGAATACTGCTGAAGTACACGTCAGAAGTACTCAGAACATCAGGTCTCGACTAATGCTGAAGTACACGTCAGAATATCAGTAGTAGTCTCAACTACGGCTGAAGTACACGTTAGACCCTCAGCAGCAGTCTCGACTACTGCTGTCAGTAGCAGTCGTTGCCAAGTAAGATGTCGGTGCACTTAAAACACCGACAACAACAACAACAAACCAGCAGTCGTTTTCCAGCAGGAGGCTGCACGACCTGCAGCCACAGCGAGTCTTTAAAATAGGCGAAAGCGGGCCGGATTGTCGGTGCAAGGACACGTAAGATAAAAGCATGGGATCGCCTTTTCAAGCGGTGCATTTCTCGCAGCAAGCTCGCGAAAACGCACATCTTTATCAATAGCATTTATACACATACCGAACGCCAATGCCAATTCCACAGGCCGGTGCATAGAGCCTCGCAGTTCACTTTCCCGCGGGGTCGAATGGCATACTTTCCCGAGCGCAGGTACAGGTTCTGAAAAGGTGCGACGGCAGTGACTGAATGGCCAGAGTGCATGTCGCCCACCAGGGAGGCGCCACAGCCGAGGTGCCACCAGCAGTGACTGACGTGACCAGAGTGAATGACGCCCACCAGGGAGGCGCCACAGCCGAGCTGATACCAGCAGTGACTGACGTGACCAGAGTGAATGACGCCCACCAGGGAGGCGCCACAGCCGAGGTGCCACCAGCAGTGACTGACGTGTCCAGAGAGAATGACGCCCACCAGGGAGGCGCCACAGCCGAGCTGCCACCAGTGATTGGCGTTGTGGTGTTGTTGGAATACTCGGGCGCCGTGAGGGTGAGACGCCATCACGTGTAGGCAGTGAGTCGGCCGGCCTTCGGGTAGGTATGGGCAACGTATTTACCCGCATTTACCATCAGAAAATAGCCTGGACAGCACAGTGCAAGCGTCCGAAGCCCCCTCTTTGGTAAAAATGTTTGTTTTTGCAAGGTGGGCTGGATGCCGGACCTGTTTGGGACCAGTAGTTACCATTAACGACAACTACCTCAGACACATTTCCGTGTCCCAAAACGGAAAAGGCCGATCATTCATCCCAAAGTAGAACCGGGCAACTGCTGAGTTTGGCCGTATGTTATCAGCTTATCTTTACTGAGCTACCCCACGATGGGTCTCTAGGATGGGTACGACCACTGGTAAGCCGTGGCTAGCGTCTCCAGTGGACTGATGGACCCTCCCAGCGGCCTAGTTCCACCCGAGCGCGGTCATTCCCACGCAGTGCATCAGAATGAAGCATCATTTCAGCACCTCTTCTTCACATATCGACCTGATTTCTAACGCTGATCAGCCGAGTGCACAGCCTCAACAAAATATCAACGCAAGTACCAGATCTATGCACGGCACCAGGTGGCAGGCAGACCACCATCACTATGGTGCAGTTGGCTTAGGCGCCACTGTTTCTTACGGGAGGTCCCTGGACCAAACCTGGTCTCCGGCAGCCCTTCCCTCGGCCGCATTCTGCCCCGGAGACGGCAGAAGGATGGGAAGTGATCGCGGCAGGCAGCCCTGATACTGGAAGCACAGGCCTGATCATCCTCCAAATTGATCCACCCCTGTGCAGAGGTCCGGCGTTACAGCCTGGTCACGTGCCACCAGGACAATGCTCTGTTCCGCCGGGACCGAGAGACGACTTCCCGCAGGGGTGGCCACATGTAGCACACCCCCGCCGCGTACATAGCTGACGTTTCTGTACAAACCGAAAACAGGGATCCCGGTCGAGATGAAAAAGAATGAGGACAGGCTGAGACTGCCTTCCTGAGATTCTCTGGTGCTGTCAGCCTGCGAAGAGCTGACAAACCAGTCGGAGGTGGCAACTGTGGAGAGCAGTGGACCGATGGATACGGAAAGAGAGGAGCAGAACTGGTTCACAGGAGGGAGTTGGCTGCCAAAGAACGTCACGTGGTAGGGACGGCAGCGGCGTGACTGAGCATTAACACTGCAAACCACAGAAGACAAACGGGAAAACATTACAACAATCCGTATTGTTTGGCGTGCGCATTAGAATGTTACAAAATAAATATGGAAAAGGCAAAAAGATACGGTTACCGCGTTCCTTATATCAGGCATCAAACTAATGGCACCACGGGCATACCAAAGGGGAAAATGGTGCGTCAAGACATGTCTGTGGTTTAGATGAGGGTAACTTGATCATACAAAGAAGTAACTGAATAGAAATACAAAGACAGCAATAAACAAGCAGGGTTACACGTCTCAAGAAACGAACTCACTTGTCTTAGAACGGGAAAACTCACCTCGTTTGACTTGTCACCTTCCTGTGACTTGTCGCCATCTCCGCCATAGTTGGAGGGCCCAGACAGGGCCAGAGCACGCGAGCCCGACTGGTACATATTGCTCTTGAAATTCTCATCAGTGAGAAACGTCACCGCATCGGATATTTCATTCTTGGCCATGCGGAGCGCCGCACGAACTTCTTCCTCGTCGGGAAACCCCATATCCATGAGCATTTTGACGTTGTCCTCATCTTCACCCTCCATGTTGACAGCGTGGTCATCCAGCTTGAATGCCAGTACCGTCCAGAGATGTCAGAGAGGTATAGTGATGAGGTAGCAGACTGGTTTGTCGGAATTGGCTGTCGCATAAACACCACTTAAAAATAAGATGCGTTAAGAAGAGAAACAGTGACCACCTCTATTTCAGCGTCTTGTTGCTCAAATGCGTAATCCAATTATTTTATGTTAATAGTCAAGCTTCTTGGGATATTGTGGATCCTGTTTGCCAGTTGTAATGTCTTGAAGGAACTTCTGAAACAAGGTTACACACAATCAGCTTATGTTGACTTTTGATAATTCGGACATTTTAGGTCCCAGTCGTATCAGGTCGGGTCACCAATCCAGCTCAAGTGAACTAACCCTAACAAATGTTTACAGGTGCAGCATTAAAGAGAGTGTCCCACTTTTAAAATGGGTTTTAAACTGAGGTAGCAGTTTTGTTGAGCGTGTTGAGAAACCACTATTGACATATCTAATTTCACTCAAAGCTCTGTGTAAAATTTCCGCAAGGTTAAAATTTCAAAGTAAAGGGACTTAATACCTTATTTACATCCATACATGCATTTAGGTACAACGCCACACAACATACGCCAGAAGGAAAACGCTTGACAAGATTAAAAGCAAATGAGAAACACCGGAGTACGAACACGGGAGAGTGAAGAAACATGCGATGATTCGATGAATAAACAAAAACTGTGGAAGCCGATTTCCCCATGGAGTATGCCGGGGTGAGCGAGACGGGGGCGACGGGAGAGGTCCGAGAGGACGGACGCGAAACAACTGGCATGTACGGCGCGGGAGGGGGGGCAACGGAGGAGCGAGCCACGGACGGAGCGCAGGAGGCCGACAAGCAACGCATATAGATGGCACGCTTAATTGTCAAGCTCAAATATTTCGTCGATTCGAGTGAAGGGATCGCGCGCCAGGCAGGTTTGCGACATTACCGTACATTAGAGCACACAAGCACTCCAGCAGCTGGGGGGTGTCACAGGTAGGGAGAGGGGAGTGAAGAGGTCGTATAGATATAGGATCCATTGGCTGATGGATCAATTAACTGCCGGCAGGACCTTAATATAACAATGTTTTCCTGGTGTCAACAGTAAAATAATAGCAGCTATCATACCAGTAGTAGCAGTTATATCGCTGCCATAGAGGAGGCAGCTACTCATAACCATTGCAGTGAGCATAGGGTATCAGAAAAGAAGATCAATACACAGTTTTCCAGAAATAGTCACTGCTAAGGGGGAAGAAAATTATACTGTGGGTGGCGCCAGATTGGACAAGCAGACAGTTGGATTTACATGTATGATGAAGAGGTAGAGGAGTGTTCCCTCATCCACCTCAAAGCACCACAAAGCTGTCTAAAATATGTCGGGTGGTCAGCCACCTTATCACAGTGCAGCAGTAGGTATTTTTCAGCCCCCTAGCAGCCAGATGGAAAAACATTCACAGCAAAGACTTAAAGATGGCTCCCACCAGGGAAGTTAAATCACCAATGACCAGAAACAGGTAGTAATACTGCAACTGCAGTCGATAGCACTGCAGTCATCAGACTTTCACTACAGCAGCCAACCAATGTCGGATCAGAAACAAACACAAAGTATTGACCAATGTGCAAAGTATGGCATTTTCGATGAGATCTCATTAGTGTGAGTGCCCTTGGAGACAGGAGCGAGTGGTGCGAATTTTATCAACCTGGTGCGAATTTGCAAGACTGGTGCGAGGAAGGTGACACTTAAACCAAACAAATAATGGCTGAATAGTTATTAAGAGACAGGACTTATTAAGAGACTTAAAAAAGTCCTTAACTAACTAACTAATAAGAGAGGTAGCATTGCATCATGTGGGTAGGAATGGGTGCAGTTTTTCTCCCTGGCATATGGCAGATTGGTGCAAATTTTTGGCGGCTGGTGACGCGAGAATTTTAGATGGCTGGTGGACTTGTCTGGCCTGCTGCCATACTTTGCAGACTGGAGTATTGATAGAAATTCCCAAATTGCAAGTAAAAGTAAAATCAATGGCAAAGGAATTTAAAAAATTCAAGAAGTTATGTCCCCAGGATACTATGCATTCCACTTTTGTAGTTTTTTGGAATGACATTGTCATTCAGTCAGTCCCTACTAGCGACTGAGGCGCAGACACATCAGCAAATTGTGAGTGAGATAGTTTTGTCATGAATTTGTGCTTGAGAATGAACAAGCAGTTTCAAGGCACAAATGGATACACACAGGACCACTCAAAAAGATTCATACCCAGACACTGACTAACTTTGGTCCTGTGCTCATGAGCTCATTAGTATCCAGCTCTACAAGCATACAGTGTGCCTCCCAAGATCTGAAAACCAAAAGGTAAAAGGTACAGGGATAGGCTGTAATAAGTGTGCAATTCTGCAAGTGTGTGTGTGGTTTTTCCCTTCAGGTCCTTAAAGATCCCTACTGGTGATGGCACAGGCCTGGATTTTAATAATTTGAGTTGCATGTCCAAGGAGGTGGATTTCCACAAAACAATTAATCATTTATTCTTTAAAAGTATTCCTGAAACTGTCTAGATTGGATTCAACAAGCCATGCTACCAAATATCTGTCTGCAACTAACTAGTATGCTCTGGGGAATGAAGTTTTTCAAGCTATTCTGGGGATGTTTCTTGGGCGCATGAGAAACAGCTGAAGTCGCCACAGTTATTGTTTCACTAATTGCTCATGGAAAGGTTCTAGAAATATTACTGTGTGTCCTGAAAGAGCAAAAAAACTGGCACTTCATTTAGTGTGAGGTGGCTGCCTTATCTCTTCTAGTACCAAATCCTTAAAACTGGTCAAAAGGTGGGTCAGGATCCAGTGTGCAAAGTATGACATTTTCGACGAGATCTCGTCGGTGCGAGTGCCCTTGGAGACAGGACCGAGTGGTGCGAATTGTTTCAACCTGGTGCGAATTTGCAAGGTTAGTGACACTTAAAATAAACAAATAATGGCTAAATGGCTATTAAGACATGGGGGCCTTATAAAAAGCCCTTAATTGACTAATGATTGAGGTAGCATTGCATTGTAGGGGTAGGAATGGGTGCATTTTTCCCTTGTATGTGGCAGATTGGTGCGAATTTTTGGAGGATGGTGGTGCGATAATTTTAGATGGCTGGTGCGACTTGTCTGGCCTGCTGCCATACTTTGCAGACTGGGTCAGGATGAGGTCCACAAGGTAAGTAAGCAAGGTAAGCAAATAAACAGGTATATCAACGTTTATCTATAACTAAAAATTGTCTTAATTCAATTACTTTTACTGCATGCCAAAAGGGAGGTCCTTCCGTCCTCTTGTATTTTAACTTACTTGTATCATTATCTTATCGGAACTAATAATACCGTAACCTTCCTTTAGGAGGAGGGGCGGCGGCGAGCGGCGCCCTTAAATACCGGGACCCTCGGGGGTGTCATGGCGCTGACGCTCTGTGGCGAGCGAAATCAGCAGCTAGCGATATTTGAGATCTGGAACTTATCAAGAACTATAGGAAGTATTTAACAGGCTGCCATATCGAGTTGTGGCTTCTGTAATGAAGGGAGTGAAGATATTATAAGTGATAAAAATTATTTTGATCGTATCTTTCCTCCAGTTTTTTAACTTTATTGCTATACTTTAGCTTAATTGCAGGTTTTTTGGTGAAAAGGTGTCGTCTGAGTCATATTCATATCCCATACATTGGATATGTAAAGGTACGAATAAAGGAAATCACTCAAGGGACCAGGAAGATCGCGCATGCGCAATGGATCGGACCGGTACCCTCAGGGTACCGGTGTAAAGATGCAGTTTTGAAGTCCAGTGACTATTGAATTTGCTTGCACTGTGTTTTTTGTAAGAAAATGTGATTTCTCGCAAATTTTCATTCGCAGACAAACAATGCACCGGCAAAAGCTACCCTTATTACCACGGAACTCATCACAACATTGATTTCCCCCTTTCGGAGACAAATAAGCAGATGAGGGAAATAAAGACGCTGAATTCCCACACTTCAAGTCCAGCTCAAGATGCTACAGAGCAGTTAGGGAACAAGAAGGGGATGGACAAACATTCCTTGTGGCATAGGCGGATCCAGGATTGCCGATCGGGGAGGGGGGCACCTTCCCGGGGGGGTGCCATCCGGACCAGGGGGCGCCACTTATGACCGGCAAAACCTATCAGGTGGGCGCCAAATCCTGTCGGTGGGCGCCGACTTTCGTATCCTGGGGGGGGGGGTGGGAAGCGACATTTCAGGGGGCGCCATCGACCTTTCAGGGGGCGCCGAGGGTCAATCGGGGGGGGCACGTGCCTCCCCCTTGCCCCCTGGATCCGCCTATGCATTGCGGGGCTCACGGTCAGATCGGAAAAAGGTGAAAATGTTACATGCAGGGGTGCGGACACAAAAATTTTCCTGGGGGAGTGGATGGGGGACTGGTGATAGCCGGAGAGCAGTGGAGTAGCTAAGATGGGTCCTTGGGGTCTGGAGACCCGCGTGGCTTAATCTTATGCACCGCAAAGCACGAGCATTGGTCTCAGGGTCCCCGAGCTTAGTCTCAGGGCCCCCGAACTTGGTTTCAGGAGCACCCGAGCTTGGTCTCAGAGGCCCCTGGAGCATTGGTATCGAGGGACTCTGGAGGATCATACTCCGTGACCAATTTGGCCACGGTACGAGGCCCTGAACATTGATCTTGGGGATCCCAAATATCGACCTCGAGGGGCGCCCGAACATCGGTCTATTGAGAAAAACACAAGCATTGGCCCATCAGGCCCCCTCCCCCAAGTTTGGTCTCAAGGGTCTCTACCTGGCTATCAGCGGACCACTGAGCATTGGTGGCGAGAGCTCAAACATTTCTATCGGGAGCCCTCCAAAAAGAGACTGCACCCCTTCGGGCTTGGTCTCGGGGGCCCGATCTTAGACTGGACAGCCCCCATGAGCTCATTGCTTTGCTGCCCCCCCCCGAGATTTGGTCTCAGGGTCCCCTCGAGCATGGGCCCGTGTGGCCTTCAAACTTGATCTCTGGCATCGGTCTCGGAGGCCTCCAGCTGGTCATCCCCTTTCAGGTAGGGAGTCCCGACGGTCTTGGAATACCGCTTCGCCGAGACCTGGCTCCGCCCCTGCCGGAGGGTGATGGCTTGGATTTTGAACACGTTGTTGATCCGGCAGGGGTTGAGGACATCTCAGTTTGATTTTTTCCGGTAGCGCATGCAAACGGCGAAGCGAAGCGCCGCCGTACTTCGCACACCTTATCCTGGATCACTGCTGCAACGTTTCCCAAAATTGTAAGTTCGTGTCTTCTTAGGTCAGGTCACCACTACAGATCAAGTGACTTCACTCCCAAAGAGTTTAAGATAACATCAGTAGGAACAAGGTTAACCCTCGCCCCACGGGGGCATCGTTGACCCCCTGAGGTTTTTTTCAGAATAACAGGAAAACGACGAAAACAAAAGGTTTTAAAAGGAAAGGTTTAGCCTGTGATGACTGCAAAAACCAGGTCACTAGATCCTGGAGAAGCTAAGGTCAGCAAAATAAAAGGCTTAAACCGCGTATTTCAAATGCTCGCCCCAAAAATGGCAGTCTTGTTAGGTGTCTAAAATCAGCTAAAAATGCCTGCTTAAAGTCGCAGTAAGATGTTGAGTGCATACAAAAACGCAGCTGATGTCGCACCCTGGACAGTACACAAATGTGGCACTATCTGTTTATTTGTCATACCTGTGTAAAATCACTTGATGGCAATTAAATTCATTTTATGTTGACCAGTCGTAAGCGTGAAATCACACAAAACATCGTCATTTAGAAAATGCCGGAATACTAAACTTACAGTTCAGCAGCTTTGCGAACCAACTCGTCGACAAATTCTCTGCCTAGGGGTCCCCAGTTTCCGAGGCCCGACTGTGGGATGAGCCGTGCGCCAATGCGTGCCAGCACACACAAGGGCTCACAGGTCGTTCTGGTCTGATGTTCGCTCCGAGCTGACGGGCACCTGGCAAGGCGCTGTAGTGCCGACTGAGAATCGTCAGTAGCGTGGCTACAGCGTCCTTCAGCTCCAGTGGTTGGACTCGTCGTCGTCCTTCGCTGGCCCAGTGCCCGGCCCGACGCTGATGCACCGTCACCGCGGCGCCACGGTCGTCTCCGCGGAGTGGGGCGGGAGACGGTTCCGTATGATGAGACGATGCCAGCCGTCCGGCCACTGCTGCTGCCACCTTCTCCTGGCAGCCCTGAATACCGTCTGGGTGATGATCTGGAGGTCTGTCGCGGTGGTTTCCTGTCATAGGGTAGACGCTTCCTTTGCTAGTTGGTCTGCAGTGGTAGAACTCGTATGCCCGGTAAAACCGGTGGGCGATATCCAAACGGTGATGACTGTGATGCTGGCACTAACTAAGGCACCACCCCAGTCTAACCTAAATTTACTGAATGCGAGCCCGGGGTGGCGTTGCTGAACCCTTGCACCGTTTTCAGAACTTAAAAGCACGTGTGATGCCAATAGTAAGGCGCCAGTGGACCATCGCTTATGAGGCCAAGCACCATCTTTCCCGGCTGACGCATTAAAAATCACCACTGCGAACTCTGGGGGCTCCTCTGCATGTTCCGCCATATGTTTGACATTGATAACTTTCCAAACTAGTTTCTCTTCTCTTCGGCTTGTGTTGGCAAGCCTCCGTGTTCTTGCCAGAAAGCACGGATCCATTAACGGGTGTTTCCATGGGTAGTGCCTGCAAGACGATTGGGACTCTTCCGGGAACACCAGAGTCGATGGGTAGTATTTCTCGTTGTTAACCAATTTAGTCTGCCCTGGCGACAAACAGAAAAAGTAATTAGATAGTTTTCAATTTTGGGTTTCAAATGTTTCTTGTTAAGCTTGTTTTGAGAAGGTCTGGCTGTGCCCTTCATTCCTCAGCATTTATATGTGAAACTTAAGTGGTACACATAAGAACATTCGCCTTTAACTAAACTAAAATCAAACATCAACGTCACAAGAGTGGCAGCCATTACACCAAACGCGAGTTCAATATCAAAACCTGATATGGACAATAACAAATAAAAGGAAAGTTAGCTCGAAAACACGGGATAAATGCATGTAACACGTACTGGCACCAAACGCAGGGTATTAGGAATGAAGAATGCATCTTGTCAACTAGTGAACTGAGGGCCTGCCCCAAATCCAGGATCAGAAAGATGTTTTCTGGATTTTATATTGATGACCACTGAGGAGATTCATTTAGGTTTCCCAATTTTTGCTCCGATTAACTGTCCCGCTAGCAGTCACCAAGACCGCGAATAGGTCCGGGCTTTGCCTCCCCCTGTTCGCAGGCACCACCCGGTCTGAGTCCATCACCCTCCAACGAAAAGAAACCTCGGCAACGCCCCTGTGGGCTCGGTCTATGATAAAACGTCACGAGATTGAATCTTAAAAATAGGGAGATCTCCACACTTACCTTCAATAACAGACACCAGATTTATCCTCCAAATGTATAATTGAATTCGGAGTAGAAGCGGCGGCAGGAGGCTGTAGCAGCAACGGCGATGGGCCGCAGCACCAACAGCAAGAGACTGCTGCAGCGACGGCAGGATGTCGTAGAAACAGTGCGAGAGGCAGCACAGCAGCGGAAAGGGGCCTCAGCAGCAGCGAAGGCGGCGAGAGGCCGTACAGATGATTTAATATTGTGCATTGGGTTGTTCCAAGGTATAACCATCATTATTTGGGGGCCTCGCGCCCGCGAAGTCTCAGGTGCACTACTGTCCTCACAAAAGAAGGCTTATGCCTTTGATACATCTACATGTATGTGCCCTGTTTGAGTATACTGTATGGCTGTAATGTCATATTGGTTTGTGATTTCCTTATCCAGACCTTAACACTGATTTTGTATTCCTCCACACAGTGAATACTTTTCATTGTGCCTGGAACAAAAACAACATGGTCAGAATGGCATAAATGGTTGCATGCCACAAATGGTAAATATAAAACTCAGTATTGGTGGTAGATGGCTATCAAAGTTCAGGTAAAATACACTTCAGGTATGAGTGTGACAATCTGAGGAATAGGGGAGTACCAGTGTTTTTTAAGTGGTGAGGGGCAGATTATGGCCTGGAAAAGACAGCAGGGATAGTTGATTGATTGACTGTTTAGGCCTAGGGATGTACCGGTCTGTGTAGTCATTTAGTACAGCTATTGCTCCTCTTAATCTGAGGCCTATGATAACATTTAAAAAAATGTATACAAAAACTAAAAATCAAATTCCATCATTGGGGAGAAGCATCCAGAGAAGGGTCCACCTCTAGCGGACTCATTCTGAGGCCAGTACAGATCATTTGGCCTAATCATGTTTTCATCATTAACCATTTTCCAGTATAAAATCCCATTCATTCTAAAAAAAGTTGCCCTTTACTGAATATAGATCTAGCTTCTGCAACCATTCACAGAAAGATAGTTTGCAAAGTTATTCCCCTTGTTTAGTACACATTCTGTGCAAGTTTTCAAGCTTGCGAGGTTTCAAAATGTATCCAGTATTCCAAAGACATGAGTCATACTCAAGCACAGGCCTCATATGGATAATGAGTATGAATTTCATGAATTCAACTGCACAATACACATAAATGAATTAGGCTGCAGCATAAACTAGCAACCTTTCAGGAACGGAGGTGATGTGGCGATGGAAGTACGTAGAAGGATCTATTGTAATTCCTAAGTGTTGCCAAGAATCAGCAAAAAGAATGATCCCCCATTTAGGTGGCTATCAGATGGCAATCAAGGAGGCAAAATATAAAGACAACACAACTGTCAGTGTTCATATTTAGTTCCCGGAATTGGTAAGTATTGATATCACTTCGAACCTTGATACTGTGGGCAGAGAAGACATCATCCAGTTTCCCATGTTGATGTAGGGTAGAAGCACAAATCTTGAAAAACTTTAACCTAATATATATATATATATATATATATATATATATATATATATATATATATATTTATATCCAAATGATGGTGCCAAAGATGCTGACCAAGCCACCTAAATCAGGGAATTTTCAAAGGCTGGCCAAATGAAATGTCACATATGTCAAACTTTCAGGATTAATTTGCTCGTGGTATGCACATCTAATGATAAACAGGTGTGAGGTGGCCTTACTAAAAGCACATACCAAAAAATACATGTGTGAGCTCCAACCCAATAACCAAACACTACATGTGAAAAACACTTAAACTCACAATTCCTTACAGCAATATTGCTAGACCCGTTTTGTGTTTTTTCTCTTCCCCCGCTCCACCGCCGCGCATTTCCCGACACATATGAATATGCTGTTTTCAAGTTTGAAATTTGTGCGTCGTTCTCGCCGAACTAATCGAAAGCTCATCGCCATTTACTCTAGCTATTTTCACTCGCAAACTTTTTTTGATGACGTCATGTCCCCCGAGGGTCCCGGTATTTAAGGGCGCCGCGATACTGCTGCCACCTACACGGAGACGCTAACACTACGCTCTGAGCTCTGCCGACAGGTCTGGTTGTCTGGCGTCCGACGCCCGGCTGCCTATTGCGACTGCTGTTGGCGGCTGCTGGAGTTCCTGTGACCATCTGCTCCGAGCGCTGTTGCTGGTACCAGCCCTGCCTATCGCTGTTTCCACAGCTGACCTGTAAATATTATCTCTATCGGACTAGGTGGTGTTGGTTTCTAGGATTCCGGCCACCTAGTACCCCTTCTCCTCAGTCCCGTCCCGCATCTTTCTCAACTATCATTTCTCTCTTCGGCCTGAAACCCGAGCGGTGGTTAGCCTGGGTGACCTCACTTGTTGAACCTCTGGTTCTTGGGTGAGGGGCTTTGACTGGACCTATCGGTCCTTCATTGCCAAAATCCCTAAACGTACGGCCAGTAGACTGTCTTTCACCCTCGCTAATTAGCAGTGAGGTCCCACATATACCCTCCACGGGCTGCGTCTATGCAAAGGTGTCACGGCACCTGCCCATAAAACACTACCTTAAAATAACGTAGGTCCCAGTTAGGACCCTTTCGAGGCTAATAGCCACCTAGGTCCCTGATAGGTCCTGAAGAGGCCCCCTGCCTCCCCTCCGATTAGTGATAGGTCCTGAAGAGGCCCCCCTGCCTCCCCTCCGCTCAGTAACCTTCTAGTGGCTGTAACAGCCCACTGTAATTAGGAAATTTCAGCCGATACTCCAGATAGGATTAAATCCCACACCACGCTGTATATAGGTTAACTTCCCATTAGTTAAAGCTCTCTTGCCTAACCTTCCAATTCACCAGCCTTACACAAGAGCCAGTCAGTTAGCGTCTCCTCAAAATTCTCTACTGCACAAGCACTCACCCTCCCTGCCTCATTCTCTGGCTCCGCCGTCATTTAAGCTAGCCGGGCCGCGTGGGGAAAACCGCCCGACGCTCTGACGTCACGCACACGCTTTGACGTCACACACACGCTCTGACGCCTCAGCCTCCAGAACTTTCTCACGCTACGCAGAAAGCGCGCGCAGCCATAAAACTGAAAACTAAACTCGAGCGGTTCTGCACGGTGTAACGTAAGTTAATATAGTCAGCCATTCTCATGGATCGCCTTAACAATGCAAACCTGCCAAGCGGAGCTTGGCTGGTTGGTAGTTACGACTCCATCCACCAAAATCTTGCAAAGGAATCTACCTTCAGTCTGGACAAGGCCATCAGCCGAAAGGTGACAGGCAGCTATGAAATTATCCGGCACCAAAAAGATGTCCTTGTTAAAACCAGCAACGCTGCCTCCACTAAAGCCTTGCTTCAAACCACAACTTTCGGATCGAAACCGGTGAGTTTCGCAATTCACAAGTCTCTGAACTTCTACCGGGGCACAATTCGTGCGCCAGAGGCTTCCCACCTCTCTGAAGACGAAATCGAGCGCAACTTTGATTTTGAGGGCCAAAGTGTGCTCACCATTCAAAGACTCACTCTCCCCAAGCCCACCACCGAAAAAGCCCCTCAGCGTAAAGACAATCGCTTCCTCGTCACCTTCGACACAAAGTGCCGAGATGACTGTGGCCGTGTCAAACTGGGCGACTGTGTCTACCCAGTGAAGCCGTTCTACCCCAACCCCATCAGGTGTCAAATCTGTCAAAGGTACGGCCACGTTGAGTCCAGCTGTAAAAACCCCGCCCCCCGCTGTGGCAAGTGCAGTGCTGCACACCGAACCAAAGACTGCACCTCCCTTAGCCTCCTGTGTGCTGCCTGTGGCGGCGCCCATGGGGCTACCGATCCCTAAGTGCCCAGCCTGGCTCCGTGAAAAACATGTAAATATGGTGGCTGAAGACGAAAAGCTCCCCTTCGACCTGGCCCGCAAAAAAGTGCGTGAGAGCGAAAAACGCCACTCCCTAACCCAGGCACGTAGTGGCAAGGCCACCGCGGCAGCCCCCAGCACAGCTGGCCAGGCCACTCCTCAGCTCACCGCCTCCCAAAAGCGTCCCCTTCGCCCCCTGATGGAGCCGCTAGTCATGGTACCCCTTCGGCTGGCCATCCCCCATGTCATGCAAAACACGCACCACAGCAAAAACACCTTTTGGCGCAAGTGGACTCCCAACACGGGCTGGACGGATCCCCCAGCCAACCCAGCCTGTTCCATTCCGGGTCTTCCGCCCAAAAGTACCGCCGCCCCCCGTCCCTCACATGGCACCAGGAAGACCTGGACCCCAACCGAAGGGCGGCAAAGCAGCCCTCAGCAGGTGCCTAGCTGTACCGAGTTTCCCCCGCTCCCAGCCCCTCCCACCCAAAAGTCACCGGTGCACCCCCTCCCAGGCGCCGCCTACGGCGGGCGCCGGGACGGAAACACCAGAGTGGCAGCTCCCCCCTTCCAGTAAGACAGCTGCCACTCAAACAGAAAAAGTCAGTGTAGCCACCCAAACCGAAACCTCTCTCACGGACAGCAGCAAAGCTCCTGTCTCTCAAGCACCGACGACCCGCCATTGTGGCTCTCAAACAGATCTGGCATGTCATTACATGCAATCCCAATTTGCCAGTGATTCCGACACGTCAGGTAGCAACAGCGAACCTGATAGTGAGCTGCCCGGGACCGAGTCTTATCCAAATGCTGACAGCATCTCGGTCACAGACTCTGTAGAAAATAGTTATCTCATGTCGGCCTCCCCCACCAGTTCAGTCTCATCCAAATCCCTCAGGCCCGGCAGCCCCCCCGGTGCCGAGGAAACTCCGGTACACCCGGCACTCGTCCCCCGTTTCCACTACCAGCGACACGAGTAGCACACATTCCTATCACCTCCGCCCCCGCCCCCCGCAAACCCCCCAGCATCTAAGACATTAAACCACCATGGGTTCAATTCTCCAATGGAACACAAACAGTCTAATTGGGAAATTCCCCTTATTTAAATCAATCTTTGCTGAGAAAAAGCCGGCAGTAGCAGCACTCCAAGAAACCCTCTTTAATGATAATGATAATAACAAATTCAAAATCTCGGGTTACTCTTGGTACCGCCATAATGTAAACGCTACTGTCCGTAAAGGAGGCACTGCCATCCTTATTGAAAATAGCATCCCTCACAGCCAAGTGCCTTTGGTTACGCCACTCGACTGTGTCGCTATTAATGTAGAAATTCAGCACGTCAAATTGACGGTGATTTCACTGTACATCTCTCCAAGCGATCCTGACCCGTCGGCTCGGGACATCGCCCAACTTTTGGCACAAATCCCCGGCCCTTTGCTACTACTTGGAGACTTGAACGGTCATCATCCCTCATGGGGCAGCGCCACCACCACTCGCAGAGGCGAAATCATCTATGACGCAATAGACTCTCAAAATCTAGTTATCTTAAATAACGGTGCTCCGACCCACCAAGCAATGCGCGGTGGCCATTCTGACACAGCCATTGACATCTCATGCTGCTCTCCTAGAATTGCGTCACTGTTCACCTGGGAAGTCGAAGACAACCCAGGAATGAGCGATCACCTCCCAATAAAAATTGGTATTCCCATAGGCTCAATCGACCATGTTACTCTTTTTACACCCTCATGGAATCTAAAACGTGCCGACTGGAACAAGTTTGAGGCAGAGGTCGACCTCACACTTGTCACCGGAGGTGACCCCGACTCGGCAGACATTGACTCGGTACTAAGAGCCATCAGCTCAGCAGCACATTTAACAATACCAAAAAGTCAAGGCCCCCGACAGAAAAAAGGAGCCCCATGGTGGAATGCAGAGACGGCACAAGCCAAAGCTCAAATGATTAGAGCCAGGAAAGCCTACGAGAGGAGGGCACACAGCCCTACTCGCAATGCCCTCCGGGTAGCCAAAGCCCACTTCCAAAACACGTGCAAGCGGGTCCAAAAAGATAGTTTCAACGCCTTCGTTTCTAAATTCAACCGCTTCACACCCATTTCTCAAATCTGGAAAACCATTGGAGCTTTCTCTGCGAAACGACCGCCCCGTGGACCCTTCCCTCAACTGACAATCTCCGGCCAAAACATCACGGCACCCCAGGAAGTCATGGACGCCTTTGCTGATCATTACAATGGCGTTGCAGCCAACAGTTCCTACAACCAGCGCTCAAAAGACCAGGCCGAATGGTGCAAACGCCGCACATTCTTCAATTCTAGTAATCAGGAGTACTATAACGTACCTTTTACAATGACCGAACTAAATTACTCCATTAGCAAGTGTGGAAACACTGCAGTGGGCCCGGATGAAATTCACTACTCTTTCTTCAGGCACCTCAGCCAGACAGCACTAAAATATCTTCTCTCGGCCATTAACAACATGTTTCTTAGCGACTCGTTCCCCACTATGTGGCGGGAGAGTGTCATCATTCCCATTCCAAAACCTGGCAAAGCAAAAAACGGACCCTAAAGGTTATCGCCCCATTTCGCTTACTAGCTGTGCTAGCAAGCTTGTAGAGCGCATGGTCAACGTAAGACTTCACGAAATTCTCGAAAAGAAACTCGATGCTATGCAATCGGGTTTCCGGCGCGGGCGAGCCACCACTGACAATCTGATCAAACTGGTCAGTGACGTCCAAAATGGCTTTTACAAGAAGCAAGTCACAATTGCTGCATTCTTAGATATCAAGTCGGCCTTTGATCGTGTACAAAAAGACGTCCTTTTGTATAAACTTTGTAAACTGGGAGTCCATGGCCACCTTGCTAGATTCATTGACAACTTTCTTAGGGACAGAAAATTCAAAGTGCGCTGCGGCACCACCTTTTCCTATCTGACATCTCAAGACCAGGGCACACCCCAGGGTAGCGTTTTATCTCCGACCCTCTTCCTAGTCATGATCAATGACATTTTTTCCAAAAAGCTACCGCCTGGAGTTAAGTACTCCCTATTTGCAGATGATGTCGCTATTTGGAAATCCACTCCGGTCGACACCAGGCGGCGCAGTCAACCAGAATTCAAAACCGCGACTTCCGAATTGCAGGGTAGTCTCGACGACATCCATGCTTGGTGCAATTCAATGGGTCTATCACTTTCGGCCGAAAAGTCATCAGTCGTAGTCTTTGCCAGGCCAGGTGTGAGACACCCTGTTCCTCAGCTCCAAATCTCAGGCAAACCCATTGAATGCGCGAAAAGCTTCAAATTCTTAGGCGTCATCCTTGACACCCGCCTTAGTTTTAACGAGCATATTACCAAAGTCGTCTCTAGCTGTCAAAAACGAGTCAATATCCTCCGCATGCTCGGCGGAACAGAGTACGGTGGGGATCGAAAGACCCTGCTCATGCTCTACAAGTCCTTGATCCGGCCCATACTCGAATATAATTCGTTCGTCTTTGACTCAACGAACAACACTAATAAGCTAAAGCTAGAGCGCATCCAAAACGCAAGTATCCGGGCAGCCACAGGCGCGCTCAGAGAATCCCCCATCACCAGCTTGTTAGTGGACAGTGGGCTGTGCCCTCTCCAAACAAGACGCCACTCCCAGCTTATCTCTTACTATATCAAGGTCCAATCTACCGAAAATCACCCGGCGAAACAATGTTTCGCCCACCCTGGACGTGTATCAAAAACTAATCGGACAACCTGGCCTCCATTTAAGAATAGAGTAGCTAAGACCCTGGAAACCCTGAACCTTGCGATTCCAGAAGCAATAGGCAAACCCCCACTCTCCCGCTTTTGGACTCGCAAACAGCCCAAAGTCGAGTTTCTTTTCACCACACGCAAAGACAACCTCACCACAGAGGAGATCTCCCAGAAATTCTTAGAGTTCCAGTCTAACAACACTGGAAAAACCTTCATTTTCACCGACGGCTCTAAAATAGGCGAAAAAGTAGGCCTCGGCATCTGGGGGCAAAATATTTGCCTCCAAAAACGACTTCCGGACAACTGCTCAATCTTTACTGCCGAGGCTGTCGCCATTCTAGACACACTAGTCCAGATTAGAACCCTAAATATTAATTCAGCCGTCATCTGTTCAGACTCTAAATCTGTCTTGCAAGCTATCAATAACGTAGTCAACCCCAGCCATCACGTAATAGCAGACATCCAGAAGGGTATCGACGATATCCCAGATGTCTCCTTTCTTTGGATCCCAGGCCACTGCAAAATTCTCGGAAATGAAAAAGCCGACGAACAGGCCAAAAAGTCTCTTGAACTCAGAGAGGTCACACCTCTCAAATGGTCCGGAGACGATAGCAAAGCTCTCCTCCAGAACCATATCCGGAAGTACATCCAAAATGACTGGACCACTAACCACAGCGCCCATTTATTCCATATCAAGCCTAACATCGGCTACTGGCCCAGCTCCAACCAAAACAGTCGTCGGCGTGAGGTCATCCTGACCAGACTCAGAAGCGGACACACCAAATTAAATGCCTATGGGCGTGTAGGTACCTGTGGTACCTGCTCTGCCATGGAAAATCCCTACCATATCCTCATCGACTGTCCCCAGCACGACGCCCATAGGCAGCCCATGCTAGATTATTGCCGCAACAGAAACATCCCAGTAAACCTCTCCACTCTTCTCGGCAATGATCACCCTGAGCTGCTGGACAAGCTCTTTACATTCCTGAAGGCTTCTAGGCTCGAGAGCTTTATCTGAACGTCTATGGTGGCAGGTATGGAAAATACCTGCATCCGAATAGCACCCTCATATTAGAAATAACAATTACACTAGAAACGTCCCTCTGACAAATTTAAACAATAGGTGCTTCAAACTAGGTTTTAACTGTCTGGTCCTAAGGTATGGTAGACTCAGAATAACTCCCACCCTAGGAAAAAAACACAAAAAAACAAAAAACAAAACAAAACAAAACAAAACCAAAAAAAAAAAAGTTCAACTAACCAACTAACCCTACCTAACCATCCGTTCATATTTGCTAACCAACTAACCCTAACTTAAGGACTACTGACTATACTAACCACGTCTAAGACTAACAACTAACCAACTCACACCCCTCCCTAACACTCTATCTGTTCTATTACCCTTCTCTCTTCCTCTATGCGGCGGCTACCCAGCCAGAGAGGGTGCTGTAACCTCACCTCCTGGTTGCAGGATAAAGACCCGCGGCATCACGTCATGGTGCTTGCGGGTATTTCTAATAACCCAAAATTATTCTTTTTCAATGGAGGAACTCGAGTAACGTAAGCAAACGGTTATTCGATAACAAGGAACAAAATTCAAAAACTAATCTTTACGCTGGCAAGACTCTTCACGTACCCTTTTAAATCCTACCTGTGCCCCAGGCTCGGCATCTCTGCCGTAGCAATCCCCTTCCCTCGCAAGTGTTGCTACACTTCGCGACCCATTCCTTGAAATAAGATTCGTCCCTTTGTTCTGCGACATTAAAGTAAACACCCCTCCCAGAAAATTCTCCCCCACACTTTAGAGGCGGGCAAAGGTGCTTTGCACAGAACGCCTTATAAAAAGCCCTTAACTAACTAACTAACTACAACAAATTGCGAAGAGGAATGAACAACTTATGACGAAAATATGATTATATTGCGGTGGATTATGGATGAAAAGCAGGGGCTATCTTTAGCCTGTTGAGTAAAGACAGAGCGCTCAGAAAAAAGGAATTCGGAGAAAGGGAATAATATTTTCAAGAAGGTTAAGAGCGCATTTTATTTTGCTTAGATTCAGGTTGAATTTCAAGTTTTCCTACTGAGGACAGGTGGGATGAGGACACAATAGCAATGACCTAGTCTCCATGGTCAAAACGTGATCTGGGTTGGAATTCTGATGGAGTCCATCAAGTGTTTTCTACCCAGCATTATGACATGAGCAGGTTTTTATAAGTCAATTTATAAGACAGGTTTTTATAAGTCATGCCAGGTGCCTGGGGCCTGTTCTCATCAAACTTGACGCTTGTAACAATTTATTGCTGAAGTCTGCAACACACTTATTTTATAATCAAGTATATTTTTATGAAATAGAATTGTGATCCATCTGACCTTGCTGTGGTATCATGGACAGTGGAGGTGAAAAGTAGTTTGCTGTCCTTTTTTATCTATCGAATTTGGTTAAATCAAGTCTTCAGCTCTCTTTGGCCTGCTTATGTCTGCTTTTTTGTTCACATAAGCTATTCTTAAATTTTACAGATTTTGAGACAACCTGTCTCTTATTAGTTTTTTTATTCACAGAGTAAGATGATTTCAAAACTTTTCAAGAGATGGAGTTCATATAAGTATCGCTTTGTTCCCTGGCTCCTCATGAACTTCAAAAACAGGCAAGTTTTCTATAGTTTGGTTGTATTTGTGGAGAAAAACTGCCTGATTGATATTGTATTTAGAATATCAAATATTTGATTTTTCAATGCTGTAATTTGTATTTTTCCCATTTTTATTTGTGTGTTTGTGTACTTTAACTTAACCTTTTGCCTGAATTTTTAGACTAGTAAATATTCTATGGGGGTAATTTTACTGGTGTTTGAATAATTGTGCCCTTTTTCTCTTATATATTATGTGTTAACATGGTAATTTCCTCAGCCTATTGATTGAGACTGTTAGACTTCTATCTTTCTTTTCTTCTTTCTTCTGTTTTGTTTTTCAATCAATGTGAAAAATCCATACATATATTTGTGATAATATACATTAGCAGGCCATGGTGTATAAACATGCAGGCAATCACAAGTTATGCTGGTACACACTAAGGGCTTGTTCCAGTGCCTCCTTAGAAAAAGATGAGAGTAGCTTGGAGTGAGTCGGAGCAGGCGCAAAAACCGGTGTCCGCTGGAACGATTTCAGATGAGATTGGATGAGATATGGCGCCTGATCAGCGCCAATATGGCGGGAGTGGCGCAGCTGAAAAACTAATCGAATTTGATTAAGGCCTCTGATGCTCATTTAATGTAGTTTAGAGAAAGTGGTATGCAGGAAAACAAAGGAATCAAAACCTTTAGCTGCCCTCAAACGTTGTTTCTCTCTGTAAAACAACTTATTTTAGTTTCTCAATTGAAATTTGTGTGCCACAATTGGCCTCCTCCAACCTCCTCTGAAAAACCACCTTTCGTTTGAGAGGAGGTTGGATTAGATTTGAGATGAGCTTTGGCGAGCTTGGAGGAAGTTTAAGGAGGCGCTGGACTTCTGGGCGAGAGGAAGTCGGAGAAGCTTTGAGGAGGTTAGATCAGGTTTGAGGAGGCGCTGGAACAGGTCCTAAATTTTGTGGCTAAAAACCTGCACATGGTTCCAAAAACTACATGCTGAAAAACTTGCATATATCAGTACCCTGCAAGCAAGGTCGGGCAACACGGCCATGCAGTGGCGCCACTGCTCCATGGGGCAGTTGCCACCTGTTTGGAAATACAAGATCCGTTGTCTGGGCAGATGCGCCCGGTGGAAGCAAACAACTGCCCTACAGGTGGCAGAGCCAAGAGGCATTCCCGGGAACCAATTACCAATGCCACCACCGGCACGGCCGCTGCTCCAGCCAAGCGCTTCAAGAGGTCGGATCTATGCATCTGTCCACTGCTTATCTCATTTCCTAATTCGGCGAGAGGAAAATTTTGGGCAGTGGCTGAAAGCAGACGATACCAAACTTTGGCAACCATTTTTAGGAAGTACAATACTGCGGTCACAAGTGCTTATCACCAGCAGTCAAAACTAATGCAAGCCGCCAGATTTTCTTGCATACATTCTTACCGAGTCAAGTTGAAGTAGATATTTAACTAGAAAAGCTAGTCAGGCTAATCAAAAACTGGTCAATCTATGCTTCCCGTATTCCCCTGAAATGTATTTCGGTATATTTGTAGAGGACGATAAGAATAAGTGTGCCGTGAATATTATCAATCAGTTGCCATACAGGTTTATTGCAGATACAAGCAAAGAATAATACACGAGCCACCGTGAAACCTGTGGCAAGCAGAGAGAGCAGAGAGGGGTGAAATAAAAATGAGGGAAATAGGAGAGCCAAGTTACTTTGAAGAGGATAAGCGAAGTGTCGATCCCCGTGTCTGTACATGCTCGCCATTTTCCTCAAACTTCAATGAGGAAAATTTTTTTGACAGATGCGTAGCTCATGGCGGCAGATCAGTTTACAGCTCATCGTTTGGTGTTTCGCTTGGTGTTTTTGGGCGGCCCGACTAGCAAGGTCATTTCGCGCCCATAACGAAAGTAAAGGGTAAAAACACCAAAAGTATCACAGCTTACAGCTCGAAATACTGTATAGATTTGGACAAATGAAACTTATGAAAAGCTGTCAATGAATTCGATCAAAACGCTGTTTTTCATCATTCCCTTCTCGCAGCAATGACACACGATTTATTTCAGGTCCGTTCGTAGAGACAGGGGCGCACTTCAAAATATAGTTAGTCATGATGATGCCGTAGAATCCGTTTTAGAAGTGCTAGCGGTTTTAAGCGGTCGTCTGGATGCATTTGGTGGTGTTCGAGAACGACATGAAGCGGCGAATGAGGTTAGTAGTTGGCTCTTTTTTCGTGCAGCTGCTAATGTGATTGGCATGTCTTCTTATATTTGCATATTGAAGTTCAACTGTAGCTTATTAGTTTCGGTAACGTTTCATGCCCAGTATCTCTTAAAATGTTCGGAACATTTGTATAGATCGAGCATGAGATAAAGAAGGCGACAGACCGTTTAATCAGCCGGTCTGCTGACTACGGCTTTGACGGGGTGCCGATCCTGCTCCTCCCACCACCGTCAGCTGCTGCTCTCGTGGCTTGGCTTCAGCCTGCAGCGTCGCCAGAGCTGTATCCCGGGCGCCGGACGCGGCGTCTTCGTCTCCCGCGGCACTGTGCCGCCGCGCACCGTCGTCTGCTGGTACCCCGGCACCGTTTACCTGCCGGGCGATCCGCTGCTGCTGCCATCTATCGGCAACCCGTACATTTTTAGTTGCGCAGACGGCCGCCACGTGGACGGTCGGGGCAGTGGTCTCAGCGGGCTAGTGTTCGGATCGTGTGCTGGCCGCGACCAGATGGGTCCGTACCCGGCGGCCGATCTAACGTGGAGGACGGAGCTACCGGCCAACCCGCTGGCTGTCGGGCAGTTCGTCAACAACCATGCACCTGGTACGTTGCCAGGCCGTGAGTTGAAATTGACTTAGAATGTGGCGAAATGTTATACATGTGGGCTGCTGTGTTGTTTTGCATTTAGGCTGCATGATGATACCCACTTGGATAAGGCTGTCAGACTTTGTTATATCGCTTATATCGTTCTCGCATTGCCTCGTATATTTTAGTGGTATGTCACCTAGCCGAGTCTTTTTACTCTGACATGCATTTTTCCGTAAAGCATGATGCAAATTCTGTACTACCTTCCATTGACCTGCGCCATTTTTCCTATTGAACTGCTCAATTATTCGTTCCGTCTCAAAGAAAGACATATGCCTCGCGTGGCTTTCTATGCTGATAGTTGTCATTATTTTTAAAGGAGACTGCAATTGCCCGTTTGCCCCTTCACGCTATTTATTTTCCTCGCCGTTCGTACTCAGCTTCTTGCTTTGGTAGTGAAGGAATGATCCAGAATTATACAATTATTTAATTATTTTGTATTACCTTAGGTGCTAATTATCCTCCCAAAATATAATGTCAATAAATCGTTGTCTTAAAAGGTGGCAGAAAACTCCTCTCAGCAATCTTCACTGTTTATATGGGAACTCCGTGTGTACTGTTGTCCTACGGCGTCGGTATCCCTGTTGTCTCTGCTGAAATAGTATACGCACTTCGAATCATGGTCACGTGAGTTTCGATCCCATCTAATCACATTGATAGGATTGAAACTCGCGCCCGCCTCTCATCAGTGCGGTGACCCAGCTCGCCCCGGCAGGATATCCGTGCAACGTTCGGTACCAGGAGTTGGACCTGCCGGTGATACCGTACCACCACCGGCAGTACCTGCCTTACGCCTGGTACCGTGCCTGCGTACCGCCGCCTCTGCGGGCCGTGGTACTAGTTTCGCAGCGCGAGATCCAACAGGGTGAGGAGCTCTTCTCCGAGTACTTCACCATAACAACGGAATCTTAGCCTGTGGAGCCGCCTTGTATCTGTATATTGTAATTTATTGTTTTTACGTCTGATTGTAAAACCTGACTATACAATGTGCAAAGACACAGCGGCGTGCTCAGGCGTCGTCTTGGCTGTGATATAGGAATTGACTTAATTCTAAGCAAATGTTATAACGATTGCTCTTTGCCTCGAAGGATGTTATGCTGCACTGTCTCACGCCTGAGGTGTGAGTACGGCTGTTTTCTGGAAAATTTGTCTACATAATGTTTCCATACTATTATTGTAATATTTTTGGTAAATTTGATTGTTTTCTATACTATGAATCTCTAAGAAGTTCAAGCTACACCATCAGAAATATTAATTGGAGTAGCTTGATTTATAATTTGATAGGTGCCGATGAGCAGGTGTTTTTTTATACGTGACTGACTCAGGGAAGAGTTGGTGAACTGGTATGTGCAGAGCTTATACAGAGTGGAATACAGGGATCAAGAAGAATTTGTTTGTAGAACAGTTGTACAATGCCGCTGCTCGTAATAACCAATGCTTGGTAACATTCGGCATTACCTGTTCCCGTGTATTTACTCACAGTGTTTCCGTGGCCGCTTACAAGCGTGGGAAGAGGGCCCCCCAATCCCGTGGTCGATGTTCCACTCCTTTACTCGCTTGTGTGTAGGAAACTTACTGCGTGCAAACGTTTGTCAACGGTAGGAGAGGCCGGGCCACCAAGGGCATGCAAAGAAGTGGAGGGGATATGGCCAGAGTGGGTGAAAGAGAACACGTTTCCATTGGGTGAGGAAATGAATTTGTAGAGGGCGCCGCAGCACACAATGGGGCAGGTAGAACAAGCTGAGTGATTGATATAAACTGTATGGAGGAGGCTTCCAGTCTGAACATGGGCCTGCAGGCTGCCCAAGCCAAACAGCCAATATTTGTCGGAAAATATTTTCATCGTGTCTGAAACTAAAAAATGACTAATTTTCGGACGAAATTATTTTCTTTTGCTAGTTTCGAGCTCTCAGCGTTATAAGGTCAATGTGTATCTGCCTATCTGATGGACGGAACGTAGCGCAAGTTGGGGGTAGGCTGCCGCAGTCAGTCTGGCCCTCTCACCCAAAATCCCCGTCGGTGCCCTCGCAGAAACTTACTCAGGGAGGGTTCAGTTGGGTCCTTGGACCCGCCATCTCCCGTGGAAGCTAGGCTCAGAAGCTTCCTTAAAGCATTAAGCACGTGCCGGTACGGAGGGCGGGCACCTGCCCCTCAGGTTTTCAGATGGCCAAAACCTTTGTTTTACGTATTTTTCAGATAGCTGGAGATTGTTCGCAGTTGGAAAGCGCTACATGGCTACAGTTGGGATATTTATTGAGCCTGTTGATTGGTGAAAGTTTTGAATTTTTAAGTAATTCTTTACAAAAGGCTTTCAAGTCAGACTTATCTTTGATACCACTGCAATCGTGCGGTTGCCATTTTGCCTGCCTGTGGACCGAGTGGTGACGTATAACTTCATGTTATCGGGATTATATATCGAGGTGTCCCCATTGGCGGCGCAGGGGGCTTCGGCCAGCCCCCAGCGCTGGGGGGCCAAACTATCGTTTGCCCCCCCCAAACGCCGAAGAAATTTTTGAAAAGTGTTTACACTAGGTCTGTAGAGCAAAAAATCTTCGCTCCCACCCCCCACCCCTCCCCCACCAGGAGGAGAGGCAGACATGGCTGGGTTTGCCCCCCCAAAACGCGGTTCTGCGTCCGCCCCTGGGTGTCCCCACTTGACGGTCGCAGGTCAAAGCAATTGACCCCATTGTTCCGGTCAGGTGGCATTATTCAGTTTGACGTATGCCATTCTATAACTTCATAGATCCAGTAAGTTTGCAGGGTCATAAGCTGCGAAGCTAAAAGCCCCAACGGGATGCTATAGGGTCCCTGACGGGAGGTTGGGATCCTCCCAGTCAGGTTCTCCAGTCGGGGGTGAGGTCCCTCAGTCGGGAGGTTGGGGTCCCCCACTCGGGAGGATCAGGGAGCTGGTTGGGCCCCCAGCTGAAAAGTTGATAGACCCTTAGCCAGGAAACTGGTTGGGCCCCCTGCCAGTGAGCTGGCGGGGTCCTCAGCCGGGTGCGTAGCCAAGGGGGAAAGGGACAGCTGCCCCCCCCCTGAGGGCCCGAAGTGCTCCCCTGAGGACACGATTCTGTAACAAGCACGGCCATTTTTACCCGTCAGGGCCTTTTGGTGCTGTCACAGGGGACCTTTTCGGGGCGTCGCCCCCCCCTGAGCGAAATCCTGGCTACGCCCCTGTCCTCAGCTGAGAAGCTCATGTGCCCGGCGGAAAGCTGGTGGCCCCAGACGGGAAGTTAATGAAAAGCTGGTGGGGACCCAGTCAGGGGGCGAGTTCCTCCTCCACAAAGGCAAACCTGGTGGGCGACCCCCAGAGGGAAAGCCAATGTCCCCGGCCTGAAAAGCGGATGAGCCCCCTGCTGGGAAACTGGTGGGGGCCTTCACAACGGGAACCGATAAAGCCCTAGCTGGGAAGTTGCTGGGTGCTACAGCCACGAAGCTGGTGCCCCCTCCCAGTTAGGGAACTGGTGGGAGGTCTGGTGGGCCCTTACAAGAAGTATGATGAGCTCCCCAGCCGAGAAGCTGGTTGTACAACTAAAATGACAAGCAGGCAGGCCTCCAGCTGGGAAACTAGTGAGGGTCCAAAGCTCCACCAGGGCTGCTGGAGGGCTCTGAAGTAGCCTCACTTGCCGCGGCCACGGAGCCCCTCCAAGAATTTGGGGACAGTTGCATGTCTTGCCCCACCATCAGGCCGGTGCAGTATTCCGGAAGAATGATTGGGTAAAAAGGTATCTAGCGGAATTTCTGGAGAGAAACCTACAGGTCTCAATAACAGTCATATATTCCTACCGGGAATCCCTGAATGAAGTCGTATGCACCATGAGCCGTGTTAGTTTTCCCAGCAGAAACGCATATTAGTATGCCATACGCATGCGCAGTATGGTATCATGGGCTACAAGATATCGTACTGCGCGTGCGCGTAGCACACTAGTATGCGTTCTGCCGGCAGAATAACACGGCTATGGAAAGCGCGCCGCTTATGAAACCTGTTGTAATAAAATCGGTAAAGTCTGAGGATCTGCTCAAGGCCATACATACCATAGCGATAAAATATAATTTTGGGCTGCTGCCGCGAGTGTCGCATTGGTGGTAACGGGAAGGTAGGAGTAAGAAATAATAATTAAACTAACTTGGAGACTTGGTACAGTTTCCCTCATTTGATTTACGTGATCGGAGGCAACTTTTTACCACCTGAATGTAGAAGTTGAAAGTGGGATAAACCCTGAACACATGCTGATATTGCCTGGGCATCATGGGCGTTTTGCATATTATCCTACGCACATGCCTGCAACAATTAAATAACCTGCCTGGACATATTGTGAGGCCATTCAGTGGAGGTATTTAGAGATCTGGATTCTCTGGAGAGTCACAATATGATGTGTAGTATAAACCGTAGTTTTTGGGGCTTTAAATGTTTTTCCTGGTCCAATGAACATCCCACAGAAATTCCCGTTTTGCTTTTCCTCGTGGCTGGAGTCGGCCTTGGGCCTCTTTTTCTACACATCTACATCTACATGTTCAGAGATGCATGCAGCTTTCTCCACTTAATTTTTGAGATTTATATGACAAACTATTTTAAGAATTTGTTTTTTCACTGAATTGGGCCTATTGTTTTGCTGTGACGCTGTGTGGCGCCAGATCTTTTTAAGCCCCCCCCAGCAGGTTAATCTGTTTAAGAACGTCTGTACTTTGTGCCAATAAATGTTTGGTTTTAATTGGCCAAGAATGCAGTAAGTGACAGTATGTATATTTATGGGGCTGTGCATGCCCAATCAATGCCACAATTGTGTTTTTTAATGTCAAGCTACACTTCTCATTTTTGTGCATTAAGGTTATTATTTATGAGGATGTTATTTTGTTTGTTAGATATATTTTCACTTATTAGTTTTTATGTTTTGTTTACTGTTTACTTTGTCATCACACCTCAATCTCTTAAAAAAACATCACAATCTCTTTCTGGTCCTGTTTGAAAAGTATAAATTGCTAAACTAAGATTTGTACTGGGGAATAGAGCTATATCAATATGAAAAGCACAATCAATGTGGCAGCGGGATAAGACCATCTATGGACCATGGGTGGAATCAGGGGAATGCAATAGGGGCATGTGCCTCACCTTCATCCCACTTCCCCCTCAAACTAACTTGTTGCACCAAATTATGCTCCCCCAGTACAAACAGATCTGGAGTTTGAATCTGGATGCACCATTTAAACCAAGATGTGTCTGTTTTGGGTGACAAAACTCATCAAGGATGCCAATATTTTAACTGGGGTACCAATACTTGCATCTGGGGAAAGCAACATTTGAGGAGGTGCCATTGGCCTTTCACTGGGCACCATCATTCTTCAAGGGTGCCATTGATCTTCACTAGGCACCATCAGTCTTTCAGGGGCTGCCATTGATCTTTCAGGGGCCCTAAGGGTCAATCAGGGGTGCTAGTAGCTACCCCACTTTCCACTAGATCTGCCCATGTTACCCAGGATTCAGAAATCCAGGCACATGCAAGGTGATCACATCCCCAACATCAACAACATACCATGCCACTATTGTGCCTTCCTGGTATACAAAATCAATGCCAAAATAGTTTCATGCTTAATTAAACCAGCCTGCACCATTGCTTACCTCTCCCAACTCCTGTGGCCACTCCAGTAATGATAACAATAGCTAGCCACACCTGTAAGAAGCATAAAAATGAAATAAATATAAATATTTGAACTAAATCGTTTTTTCATTGTTTTACTTTCTAAGGATAGTTCTATTTTATCTGGTACATTCTGTTTTTAAGGGGTTTTTCACTTTTTCGTTGTTTTTTTGCACATTGTAGCTTGAACAGTACATTTCATGGAGCAAACCTATTTTTGGTAAAAGAATTTGTATCGGTATGATCTCTCTGCTCCCCCCTCCTTGGAACCAACAATCGCACCGCTTGCTCCCCGCCACGTGTTTGTCTCTAGTACTACAATGTCGCAAACGTGCCTGGTGTGCGATCCCATCACTGGAATCAACGGAACATTTGAGCTCGACAAGGAGGCGTGCTATCTATACGCGTCAGTCCTCGGCCCCCTGCGCTCCGACCGTGGCTCGTTTGTCCGTTACGTCCCCCCTCCCCTTACATGCGCTTTGTTTTGCGTCCGTCCTCGGACTCCTCTACGCGGCCCCCATCCGGCCCACCTCGGCATACTGCGTCCGGAAATCGCCTTCTACAGTTTTTTCTTCTGTATTCGAATTATGTCATGTATTTCTACTCTCTGCTCTGCTTTCCTCTCTCCCATCAAAAAGTCTGACTACAGGTTTCACTCTGTTTTTCTGCTTTGCTCAGGAATGTATCAGGTTTAGCACCTGGGTGGGAATTGAAGATTGGGGACCTCACCAAAATTGATGTAACATAACCTTACCGTCCATCCTACGACCTAAGCGTGTTATCGACATGATGTAAAAAATCGAGCGATATTTTTTCGGCCTCGTCCTATTCCGAGACAACGGCAAAGCGGCTTAGTGTAGCGGCTTAATGGAGCGTAATTTCTGACGGGAAATACCGGGAAAATGTCGGTGAGGTTTATGGAATATGTTCTGTAATATTTTATTGTTACGGTGCTTTTCTGAATTGACGTGTTGAAAGATATAGAAGACTGCTGATTGTGGTGATGCAGGTATTATGTCAATGGAAAGTATTTTATATAAAATATATATTATTCAGAGTGGCCATGTTATTTGTTTCTCTTCATGTTTTCCACCTTGGTCCTTTATTTTGTACTTACCCGTACTTGTACCCCCTCTGGTGGGTCAGTGCCAGCCTCTGGTCACATGTTGCCTTGCTGTGACGCCATCATGGTGCCAGAAAACCCCTTGACGTGTCTTCAACATCGGAAACTTAAAAGAAAGAGCATCCAAACGAAATCCGGTAACTGTTGGGTAAGCAAAGTAGCAGAGGCGAGTGACCAGGTAGCCTACATGCCCAGTACAATCCCTTCCATCCACTCCTGTTCAGAATCCTAACCATTAGCTCCTAAGATGATTGACTGCTGGGAAGGAGGCAAGCCAAAAATACTTGTAAAGAGATCTTTGATGAGGTAAGTGCAACAAAGACAAGAGTGCTGTCGTTTATTCCAGATGACCTTTGTTGGGTCCCAGTCAAACAGTGACCCGTAGTGACCCCTCGTTTGGTACAATAGATCCTTCACGAGGTGCAAATGGCGCAGATGAGATATCCAGGGGACTAGAGAGCTGTGGGGCACCAAGAAGACTGCAACATAACCTAGCTATGGTACCAGAGAGTTTCAATAAGATCTCAAACGGACCGCCATGGCACAACAGCGCCTATGGTACAGAGGAGCAGCGCCTATGGTACAGAGGAGCAGCGCCTGGGGGGGCGCCTTGGTGGGGAGCACTCTTGCGTCCTTAATAATTGTTGGGGTTTAACGACGACCAACTGCCAGGGTCTACGGCGTCGCCAATCTCACCCTGTTGGAGGGATTTTGGGGATCGATCGACTTATTGGGCTCCGGGTTGACCCGGGACCGGTGGCTTGAGCAAGGGTGCTCCTAAGCACCTCTCCCCACTCTTAGCGTCCAACCAGATAGCTGTACCACCTATGCTGCCCTTGTCAGATACAAAGCTCGACTCGGATCGGCTGTCAACGACGACCAAAGCATTGAAGCTCCGGTGAGAATCCCATCCTCTGTATCCTCACCTTTTCGTATCTGTACCGTCTCCTTCCATAGTTTTTAATCACTTCATACTCATGACGTTAACACCTAAAAAGCCTTCTCAATAGTGTGGAAGTATGAGTAATTCATGAAACATGGATTGAAAAAGTAAGCACTCCTGAGCACAGTATTGTCCCGGTTCTTGTCTATTATCTGCTTTTTAGAACTGCCCAACGAAATGCATATAGTTTTCATTTTGTTGTGACTGGTATCTTTTATTTCAGATGAGCAACTATTTTTCTGGGTGATGAAGACGGGCAATAGTTATATTGCTGAATTGTGTTGATTTAAGCAATGCATTAGTAATAATGTTGATTTATTTACTTCTGCCTGCTAATAAGCTCCCTAAATATTGTTTTGTCAGCTCCGTTCCGTCCTAATCTAAACATGAGCCGCATCAAGGCCCTAAATGATGAGTCATCAACCCAACTCAGCAAAGAAGACCCTAATCAGGTCACCAGAGAAGCACAGGTAAGTTGGCATGTGTTCCCTGATTCTTCCTCTGTACACACCTACATTTTAGGTGTGAAATATGTGATGGGACTGAATACGTTTCTGTCGATTCTCAGTTCGGGTTTTGTGTGGGTTGGGTTGGAGCCAGTTCGGGGTTTTGGGTGTTGTTGAGGCCACATGGCTGTGTTTTGTTGGTTTGATGGCTGGGTTTGCCTGCTTTTCCCTCCATACCCAAAACATTTACATCTGGGTTCTGAAAATTATGTATTGTGTGATATGTTGGCGAGAATGCCTTGGATCACGAACACCAATATTCATGCTTGGCTTGTTTTATTAAGAGTCAGGAATGAGCGTGGCTCGCTATTACATCAACCAGTAAACCGCCTTTATTGCACAATGTTTTTTTGTGAAATTATTTTGTAATAAACTTTTGCAAAACCACTTTTATTGACGATAACGGAGGGAACGCTTCTCCTTCAACATGGCTACCATTTACTTTTTTGTATTGTTCATTTTCGTTCTGTAACATAAGTACAATGACATTCCACTGATAGTCCTGGTGCAATAATTGAGTGCCTTTCAACTTACATGGAACACAATCGAACAAATTAGAGAACAATTTTGTACTGTAGGTTGACTCCCGCTCCAAAACCCCACGCTCGTCCCCCTGTCGACCGCCCTCGTTTCTCTCCGCCAGGAGGATGCAGCGTACCGGCAGTACAACGACGCGCTGTGCCTGCAAGCCAACGGCGACGACGGGGGCGCCGACCTTCTGTTCAGCGCCGTGCTGCAGTCGGCGGTGGTCAGTGACCCCGTCGAGCCGTGGGCCTCAGGTACGCCCCCCCAGCTCTCGTTCTGGGCATGCCGTCATGCAGTTAAATGGAATGTGGCACCTTCATAATGTGATTTTAACTGAGATAGCCAAGTTGTGAAGCAAGCTGGAAAACCCGGTACTCCATGTATCATTTGTCTTGGAGCTCGATATTTCCGTATAAAAAAGCTAAAACCTACCTGATCCAGCCCCCTCATCAGCCCCTCGCCGGGCGGCCCTTGTTGTGAGCTGCTGGTGTGACGACATATGCTGACGTCACGATGAGCATCAGCCAATCGAAGCCCTTTGAAGCGTTTCAAGTCTGGTAGTGGTTGTCAGATCATGACATCATCCACAGGCAGATATTAATTTATTTTCCTAGAGGAGTATTTTAAAAAACAAAATATTGAGCTTGTTGAACATTTTTTCAGAGAAATCATGAGTGGTTTCATTATTTTTGGCTAAAAGTACGCCCAATTTCACTAAATTCCAGGATTCGACCAAGGTGTCACATTCCCTTTAACAGTGTTCATGATTACTGGGGCTTCACGACGCACCGACGGTTGTCTCGCTGTTTGGAGGGATTGGGGTGGTCCGATCAACTTACGCAGGGGCTCCGGCGGGACTTGAACGCGAGACCTGTGACTCAGGAGTCAGGAAGGCTGTCCGTTAAGCCACCCATCCCCCAGTTAACAGTGTATTTCGCCGCACCGCAGGAAACTATCTTTTCTTCAAGTGCACCTTTTCATACGTTAGTGGAAATGGTTCGTACATTCTGCCGTGTAGTTCATCTTCTGCCGGAGCCTAGCTAGATGTCTGTCAGGAATTCTCAGGTGCCTACTGTGTGATGGTTGAATGGCCCCGGTTGTATGGTGGGTGATCGCATTCGCATTCCGGTTGTGTGATGGTTGTGACGGCGGTCGTGACGTGTCCGTGCAGGCATGGGCCGGCTGCTGCGCTACTCGTGCCACAAGAACCTGGGCAGCTCGGCGCTGCGGCGGGGGAGCACGAGGCGGCGCTGCAGGACCTGCTGGCCGCCGCCGCCCTCGACGACTCGGACGTCACGCTCTGGTACAAGGTGGGCGTGGCCGCCTACAAGGCGCAACGCTACCAGCTGGCTCGCACTGCCTTCAAACAGGTGAGTGGTGGCCGCTACAGATGCCAGTGACTGCGTTCGGTGGGTGAAATGGTAAGCTGAAATGGTAAACTTGTGTGGTGGCTCGAAATGGTAAACGGCAGTGACGCTTATGTGTAGCTGGGACGATTGGGAGTGCGCGCTGTCGGGAATCTTACCTCTGTAGTCCAGTGAATAACTCCGGCGTTCGTGCGGCCGGCGTTGCCACCGAGCTGATGCAGCTCTGACGGGGACCTTCCCGTTTATGAGGAAGTCCGGAGAAGCGACGTCGTGGCGGCCTGGCGGCCGCCAGCGTCCTCAGGCCGCCTGGCCACCGCGTTAGGGCTGGGGGCACAAACGCTGATGCGTGCCGCCGCCTTGTCCGCTTGGGGCCTTCCTGGGTGACCAGCTGATGCAGCTGATGCAGCCCCGCTCTGCAGGGCCTCTCCTGCAGTCCCGGCCACTGGCCCTGCATTGACGGCCTGGTGTCGGTGCTGTTCCTGCTCAACGACTTCGAGGAGTGCATCCTGCGGCTCAGCGCCGCCTTCCGGCGGGACCCGCACTTCACGCGCGGCCGCGCGCTGGTCGACCTCATGCTGAAGGAGCAGCCGTCCCTGCGCGACACCATGAAGCCGTTCCTGCCGGAGGGGTGAGTCGGTGAGGCTGGTGTCGTTCTTGGGTAGCGCTGATTCAGATGTGGGGATGTCGTAAACCTCAAGCCTGCGTTGTAACTGCGTCCAGAATTGTTCCATCAGACTCCGTTGGTTGGAATTTGGGTTCTTTGTGCGGAGAAACTGGTCAGTCGCAGACAAATTAATCCGGTGACAGTTCCAAGTCCATTTGTGCGAGGGGAAACTTAATAATCGTATGGTCGTTAAGCTTCTTAGTGAATGCTGCCCGCTCAGATTCTTTGGCGTTATGCTGTGCGTAAACAGTCGTGCAGGCTACATGCTGTTGGGATGTCTGGTATGCTATGCATTTTGACGAGTCTGTGAGGTCTCTGAGCTGGCACGGCTCGTACCTTCCTGATAACCAGCTCCTCTACTGGGCTGACAGGAGGGAGGAATGTCCGTATCGCTGTTCAGATAGCCCCATTGAAGGAAATGGGACACCTTGGTGACATTCTAGACTGGAGTGGTTTCAGGGGCAATATTTGCTGAAAGGAATAACGCATTTGGTCTTTTTCTGTGGAAAAAATTGCCGATAACCCCAGTGTTTCGTTTTATTGAATATTCCGCTAATGGAGGTGAAAAGTGTCTAAATCGTTACGCGAAAGCAGCTTGCGATCTAGTAATGTTCTGTGCCGCGTTAAACTTGTTTATTTAGGCCTTGCATGAAAATGAGAACAACTGAAACGTTTTTAGCTAAAAGAGGCGATTGCGATCCAAAGAGGACATTGGTCCATTTATGTTGTTTTTTACGATGTATTTAACGTGTTTCATGGTTAAAACCAGTAGATAAAACAAGTCATACGCATTTATAATCGTCAGTACCAAAGTCACCTTTAGCACGTAGGTCTTATAGAGATCCAAACAATAAGAATATACCCGTGCAGCACGTGCAGCGTGGCTTGAGTGATACGTCACTTTCCATACGCCACTTTATACCATGCGGCCACCCGAGGAGGACGGGGTCGGTAGATGGTGAATTGTACCTTTTTCCCTGCGAGTGGTACGTTCTGTGACAAATGAAATGGCCAAGCGGTCTCTCGGCACGCTCTACAACACAGCTGCCCCAGTTTGCCTCCCACCATGAAGGTGCCGCCCTCCCCTGAACCCCGCCCCGGCCGTGCCGTGCAGGGACAGCACGCTCTCTCCGACCGAGTATGACGCCGCCGCCGGCGCCCGGCTGACGGCCGAGGCGCGCTCCATGCGTCAGCAGCGCCGCGAGCAGCAGCGCCGGCCCGTCAGCCTGCAGCCGGCGCGGCTGACGCGTCAGCTGACGGCCGCCACCTGGGCCGAGCTGGGCCGCAGCCTCCTGGCTCTCTACAAGCACATCTGTCTGCCTGGTTCGAACCTGGTGGGTTCCGACGGCCTGGAACTGATGGTTGGGATGTTGGGGCGCTCAAGTAATACAGTTCCGAGGAAGGCTCACTAAGTCGATTATGTTTCTTCTCACAATTTGTTTTGTTGTTTTGTTTTCGATTGGTGGCGTCACTGGCGTTTTGGTACTTGACAATGTTTTTGGATGTCGAAGTTTTGAGCTGCATGGTTCGTCATTACGAACAACATTTATGCCGCGTACTGAGCAGACGAGAGATGATAAATGAATGTCAGCCACAACATGACAGCGGTAGACGATACCCTGAAGCCGTCCGTTCTGCGGCAGAGTCTTCTGTCGGCGGTTCCGTTGGCGGAGGAGGCGGCGCGCCTGCGGCGAGATCCGGCGCCAGGCGCGTCACCACCGTCTGCGACTGCAGCGCGCGCCGAAACCCGCCGCGTCACGTTCGAGGACGAGTCGGCTGGCGTGCGCCGGCGGCTCTCCTGGGGCGCCGAGGCTGCCGGAGAGGGACCCGGACCGCTCCGCGGGTCTGCTGAGGCCGGCGGAGGCGGGGATGGTGTCGGCGGGAGAGAGGGAAGTGCGTATGGAGAGAGGGATGGTGTCGGTGGGAGAGAGGGAAGTGTGTGTGGAGAGAGAGGTGGTAACACGGAGAAAATGGCTGTGGCTGCTGAAGCTTCTGAGCAAGAGAGAGCTGAAGCGGGTGCGGTAGAAGGTAAAAGTGATGCGGAAGTCTGCCTGGGAAGTGACGGTGCGGGTGACAGTGTTGCTGACGTTCTCGTGAGCGGGGCAAGTCCATCAAGCAAGGATGTGGATATGTCATCCAAGCCTCTCAGTGACAGTCCGCCAACGATGACTGAAGGTGGGCAAAGTCTTAATGAAGAAATAGGTTCAGACGGGAAAACGCCAGCGATGAAGTTGGAATCTCATCCAGCAGGTACAGAGTGCAAGGAAGATGCCAAGGGCCCAGTATTGGATGCTGCATGTGAAAAGTTGCCGTCAGCAGGCCAACCTTCTCTCGGCATGGATAGCTCAGTCAGATCAACTGCAGATGATACTCCGCCCACAGAAAACGCCAGCCCACCCTCCACTGAGAAGGCATGTGCCAAGGCCGTTCCAGAACAGTCGTGTGGCTTGGGTGTTAGCGGGAATGCTACAGCTGAATCCGAGTCACATCGGTGCGACGCCTCACCCGGGGAAGAGCGCGGTGTCTCACCTCTACCAGCGGCTGGTACAGACCGCCCGCCACAGGACGAGCACGCCCTCAGTCGGTCAGATGTGGACATTCACAATACGTCCGCCCTCGATTCTACTGTCTTCCTCACGCCGTCGGACCAGCTCGGAGCCCAGGTAAGCCCGCAGCCAGCGCCTGAGTAGTCCCTCGGAGCGTGCCTCTGCCTCGACAGCCGCTGAAGGAGGGGCAGCTGCGGCTAGAGAGGGAGACGGAGACACGCCGGAGGTCGCTGAAGCTGTGAAACCAGTGCGGCTGTGTAGTTACGACTCGTCCAGTGTCGACGGAGACGAGTGGTTTGACACGACGGTGACGGGGGCGGCTATCGATGGTGGTCCTACATCGGATAGTAACCGGGTACTGTCTGAAACCAAGCGGGCGGCAGCCGAGGCAGGTTCTGGGGCGAGGAAGAACGATGCTTCTGCTGCGGTGTCAGCTATGCTGGGCGATGGATTCTCTAAATTAGCCCCGACTGGCGCCTCAAATCTGGATGTGAAGGTATCAGCGGATGGTGATGGCGAAGTTGCCGACAAAGCACCAGTACCCAAAAATGCATCAGTATCGCTGGGTTCAGACAGCGAGATGGAGGAAGGTGAGATTTGTTCAGACACTGAAGTGTCTCCTAAGAGCCACTGTTCGGATGAGCCCAGCGCGGCGCCTCGAGTCACCGCCGCTGCGGAGGTATGCTGTGGAGGATATCCCACTGCCCCCAAGCGATCCAGGGTCGTCACCCACTGCTCCTTCCCAGCAGGGTGCGGGTACAGCGTCACATCAGACGGAAAGTACGACATCAGGTGAGAGGGTGGACCGACCTCGCCGCTCGACGATGGAAGACGGAGAGCTGAGCGACTCGTCGTCTCGGGGATCGCTCCGGGCGGTCAGTGCCTCGCCAGTGGTGACCAGGGAGCAGGCGGAGGTGTCAGACACTCCCAGAGGGCCTGTCTCCTCCCACCAGGATGGCGCTCAGTCTTCGACGGCAGCTTCCAAAGCAAGGGAAGGTGCCGAGGCGCGAACCGATAGTGGTGTAAAGGCGCAGTCTCCCGTGTCGCCAATGCCGGTGAAGCGGGAGAAGGAAGTGAAGGCGGAGACGGGCAGCCAGGAGAATATAAATGTGGAGCCGATGTCGGCGTCACCGCAGGCGAGCTGTAAAAGGCCCGCCGGCAGCCGTCTCATAGACCAGCTGAAGCGGTTTCGAATCGACCGCAGCTCCAAGGAGGGGCGCCGTGAAAGTTTGGAGACTTTATCGAGAGTTGCGCTGAGTGCGGGACATTCACCAAACGCCCGCTCGGTGTCGGACGATGTGAAGGTGAAATTGGAGGCCGGGGGTGGATGTGATGCCACAGAAAGGTTGTCATCCGACGTCAAACCGGAGCTGCCTGCTGCATCAGATGAGGCTGGAGAGAGTTTGTCGCTGGAGGCGGTAACAACGGAATCGATAGGGGCCGAACCAGCCAGGATTGTTAGCACCGGTAGTGGTGGTGATGGTTCTGGTTCGGACGGTGGTTCGGCCGATTCGTCTGAAACTGGCATTGACGGTAACGCTGCCGATATGGATTTGGATACCAATCGGGACGCCGCTATTGCTTCTGGGGACACCAAGGACACATTTTCTGCCGAAGAAAATGGACGAGGAAGATGTAGACTCGGCAAGAGAGGAGTTCGGTGGCACTCAAATCAATGCGGACTCCGCTGATGTTGGAGAAGGAGATGCCTGTGCTGTTCCTGCCCTAGAGACAGTTGTTGACCTCAGAGCTTCTTCACCTGTTGAAAGACGTGTGGTTGACACTGATAAGGAGGAGGAGGAGACAATGATCTGCGACTCGGGCAATCGGGAACCACCAGGGAGACTTGCTAGCAACGCTGAAGGAAATGGCAGCCCCGTCGCTGGAGCGTGCGTCATTGAGAGCCGTAGCACCTGTAGCACCCGGACCAGTCCGCACTCTGAAGAAGGTAAATCAGTGGATGGGAGTGGCTTTAAAGATGAAGTCGTTCCCCCGCCTCCAACTGATGAGCCTCCGTGTGATCAGAACCCGGGAAAGGGTGCTCCAGGGGCGGCAGATAAGTTAAGGGACCGGGAGGAGACGGCAGAAGGAACAGTGGAACTTATGGAGGTGGATGGCGATGAAGCAAAGGCGGAGGAAAATAGAGAACACGTTGTCAAGGAGACTGAAGAAGAAATGAGTGTTAATCGGCCCAAAGGCATGTATGTGACCCCGTTACAAGAACGTGGAGCCACCGGAGAAATGTTGAAGGATATGAATGTGCGAGAGGGGGCGGTTGGCCCGATCACGGACCATAGCGACGCTGGGGTTGATGACGGTGTGGCTGTCCACGAAGCAGGTGAGCTGCACAGGGCGAACAGCGATACCGATAACACGAAGAACTCATCCGCCGAGCCTGAGGTGGTGGATCAGAACCAGACGAAACAGGAATCGCTTCACAGGACGGCACCCGTCAGGCCATCGTCCAGGAAGCTCAGTCGAGTGTCGGCTGCTGACGATACTCCCGCTCCCTCCAGTGAAACAGCTGACGAGGCCAGGCAGGCTGCTGACGCTGACGCCGTCGTTGTTATTGACGATTCTGCCGTTAGCTGACAATGCTGAAGTCTGCCGCCGCTGAGGCTGCTGATGATGCTGCTGAAGTTGTCGACGCCAAGGCTGCTGACGTTGCCGCCACTGATGTTGCTGAAGCTGCTGAGGTTACTGACGTTGCCGCTGCTGAGGTTACTGACGTTGCCGCGGCTGAGGTTACTGACGTTGCCGTGGCTGAGGTTACTGACGTTGCCGCCGCTGAGGTTACTGACGATGCTGCTGGCGTCGCCGCCGAGGCTGCTGACGATGCCGTCGATGAGGCGGGGGGTGGGGGAGAGCGCCGGCGGGACAGAGGCGGGCTCGGAGCTAACCTCAGACGCTGGCACGGAGCCAGAGAGCGCCGCCGCCCGCCGGCCCGTCAAACGCAAACGCAACATTCTGGACGCGCTCAAAATGTGGCCTCGCAACGATCCGGCCGAGAAGCGCCGCAGCAAGCGGTCGCGGAGCGCCGGCGGCCTGCGCTACGAGGAGCCCACCCCTGGGGACGAGGCTCTGAACTACAGGGAGACGTTCTCGGCTCTGATACCAGCCTCCTTGAGGTATGACCGGGCGACGATGAAGGTGGGTGACGCGTCCCCGCGCTGGAAGACGGCGGCGGCCGAGAGGGCGGCTGCTGGCCGTGCATCGGCGCCTCCGCTCTCTGAAGGCGAGACGGAGGACGTACTGGAGTGGATGGAGCAGCAGGGCGAAGACAACGACGGTGTGGTACGGCTGCTCTGGGTGTGGCTGTGGGCGTTAGAGCGGCGGCGCGGCCGTATCTGGCCGCAGTGTCTGATCTCGCTGTTCACTGAGCTGTACGACCTGGCCCGACCCCACCAGGCGAGGCCAGAAGCCTTCCAGCTGAAGCTCACGCCGGAGACTGCGCCGCAGTACCTGCAGGACACCCTGATATCGCTGCTGTACGCCGAGCTGCGGGTAGACCGCGGCCTGAACGAAAACACCGGAGACGTAGCACTGGAGACGGCAGATGAAGACCTCTCGCAGCTGGGCTTCCTGGTGTTGAACGCTGAGCTGCTGGGCGAGGAGCAGCGCACCGCCCAGCTGCGCTTCGGCTGGTGTCGGCACAAGTACTGGAGGCTGGTCGGAGACCGGCAGCTGGCTATAGCCCAGCTGCGAGACATAGACTCGGCTTACCAGCGGGAGGCGCCGGAAGACCGGCTGGTTGTGCGGCTTCCCAACTGCTGCGTGGACCCGCTGCTCACCGCCGAGACTGTACAGCAGCAGCTGACTGCGCTGCAGCGCGTCCGCGACCTGGACAGCGTGCAGAGACTGTACGACGCCGGCAAGTACGACGAGGTGGTGGACGTACTGGGCGACACCTTCGGCACGTCGGCCGGCGCGCCTGGTCTGGTGTCGTCCGGCGGGCTGGCCGGGGTCGACTCTGGCTCCGACGCCGCTAGCGTGCCTCACCGCTCCGAGCAGCTGCACATGCTGCTGGAGTCGCTGCAGAAGCTGGACAGGCCGGCAGAGCTGGCCGCCTACTGCGAGGCGTGTGTGCACGAGTCGCTGACGGCCTACCTGTCGCTGGACACGGCCTCAGAGCGCGCTCAGTGGGCCAGGGTGATCCGGGCGGCGTGCTCGGCACTGCCGCACGACTGGCCCCAGCTGCTGGAACGGGCGCGACTCTGCCGGCTGTCGGACGACCTGCTGCACATGCTGATGCACCAGCTGAACAGTGAGCCGGCGTCGGTGTTCGTGCTGCCGCTGGAGACGGTGACGCCGTGGCTGCTGCTGCATCAGCTGATTGTGCGCGAGAGCCGGCCGGCGGAGGCCAGCGGCGCGCGCGAGATGCCGGCTGCGCTGCGCTTTCTAGTGGCGGCGCACGAGGCGCTGGGCGCGCGCGCCTGGTGCTGCGCTGACGGCGGCGCGCTGCTGCTGCGCTGCGTCGACCACCTGTTGCCTGCGCTGGACGCCGCCGACGACCTGCCCTACGACGAGCAGCTGCGCCGCGCCCTCGAGCAGTGCTTCTTCTGCCTGTACGGCCACCCGGAGCGGCGGCGGGCGGCGCGTGACCTGGAGGACCACGGAGTGCCTCCGGTGCCGCTCACCTGGCCTCGTGCCCAGCTGCTCTACTACTACTTCTGTCCGTGTGAGCTGCCGCGATTCGACTCCTACCGCGAGCTGAGCATCTCGGCCGACGACGAGGCGCTCTTCCAACGCGTAATGGCGCTGGTGCCGGCTGAGAACTCGCCGGACAGGCTGGCCGACCAGATCGAGCGCTGGGTGACGGCCGAGGAGGGCGACCGGCCCGCCCTTCCGACCCCGCTGCCCGCCACAAGCGTCACCAAGAACCTCTACTACCTCGTCGCCGACTTCCGCTTCAAGAACCGCCAGTGGGAGAGCATCACGCCGCAGCTGGAGTCGCTGCCCTACTTCGCTCGCGATGTGGTCATCAACCCGGAGCGCATCGACTCGTGGGCTGCCATGGCGCTGGCGCGGGCCAGCCAGGTAACTATGCACTCGGTATTGGTTTCAGTTTCTCTGGCTTTCTTTTTGTAATTGGTGGTGCTGCCGTTTGTGACTTAAGTTACTGTCCAATGGTCCATTTAATAGGCAGGTGGAGGAGCTCTCCCTTATCTGTCACCTGATACCTGACGTGCCACATCTATAAGGTGGGAGATTTCTTAGTCCATCCTGTTCCCGTCTATTTTTTCATATAACTGATCTTTTACCGCCTTCTTGGCGTTGGTGTGCTTTTTTTCCTTGGACCCCTTGAATAATACAAATAGAAATGCTCCAGCAATCAGGATCTCAGACGCCCATTTTCAATCTGATGGCACTAAGAGGGCGTATTACATCTCCGAACTTTTAGCACGCGTTATCACGCCCTCACAACATACCCAAGTTGACGTGGTTGAGAAGTCTGAGCACTGCCATTATACAGCCATTTGCACCCCTAAAACCCACCGCACTCCTTCACCCAAACACCTGAGAAGTCAGCGCGCCGGCGCCGCTGCTCCGCCGCCAGGTGGAGCGCGAGCTGAACCTGTGCCAGCGGCCCGGTGGCGACGACGCGCGACTGTGGCGCCGCGTGGCGGCCGCCCTCCGCTGCTACCGGCGCACCCTGCAGCTCGACAGCCGGCTCCACAAGCTCTGGCTGGAGTTCGGCAACTTCTGCTACATGCTCAACTCGCACGCCAACCGGCTGCTGAGACAGGTGAGGCTCGGCGGCTGCTCGGGCGGCGCGGTAGTGAGCCGCCGCTCCTGCTGGCGGGTCCACCCGTGGTCCGTACGTCGTTGATCGCCGCCGCGGCTGTTCCGCAGGAGTCGAGCGGCGACCTGGACCTGGCCACGTTCTCGATGCTGGAGACACAGACGTCGGAGCTGAGCAGCCAGGCCCGCACCTGCTTCACCCGCGCTGAAGAGATCGCCGTCGCCGACGCCGTCGCCGACGAGACCTACGACGATAGGTGGCTGCACCATTACATGCTGGGCAAAATGGCCGACAAGGACGACCACTCGCTCGATAAGGTCCTGGCTCACTATCAAAAGGTAAGTGGACAACGAGAGTTTGAACGGTTAGCTACTGCCTGAGACTGTAGAAACGGAGTCTAAGATGATGAGGATTAGATGATTGTCATGTCAAGTCTGATTTTCGTCAACTGGGCCTTGATCAAGTCGTGAGATGTCAACCAATGCTGGTTGCTTGAAATGGGGCTGCATGTTTGTACTGTATTTTCGAGTGCGATCAAAGGCGTTCGATATATCACGTATCTCTCTTTTTCGGGAGGGGGGGTGTGGGAGCTACAGATTATGCTCATCGTCGCATGTTTTTCTTCGATGTCTTCGTTTGGAGAATGGAGAGGATCGAGCAGCTGATGGGCGACTCGGTGGTGGTGCAGTGGAACATCACGCTGACGCTATCGGCTCCCCGCCACAGGCCCACGTGCTGCTCACCCTGTCGGCTCCCGCCACAGGCCCACGTGCTGCTGACGCTGTCGGCTTCCCGCCACAGGCCCACGTGCTGCTCACCTGTCGGCTCCCGCCACAGGCCCACGTGCTGCTGACGCTGTCGGCTCCCCGCCACAGGCCCCGTGCTGCTCACCCTGTCGGCTCCCACAGCCTACGTGCTGCTCACCCTGTCGGCCCCCACAGGCCCACGTGCTGCTCACGCTGACGCTGTCGGCTCCCCGCCACAGGCCCACGTGCTGCTGACGCTGTCGGCTCCCGCCACAGGCCCACGTGCTGCTCACCCTGTCGGCTCCCCGCCACAGGGCCACGTGCTGCTCACCCTGTCGGCTCCCCCACAGCCTCACGTGCTGCTCACCCTGTCGGCTCCCCCACAGGGCCACGTGCTGCTCACCCTGACGCTGTCGGCTCCCGCCACAGGCCCACGTGCTGCTCACCCTGTCGGCTCCCGCCACAGGCCCACGTGCTGCTGACGCTGTCGGCTTCCCGCCACAGGCTCACGTGCTGCTCACCCTGTCGGCTCCCCCACAGGCCCACGTGCTGTTCCTGATGCTGACGTCTCCCGCCACAGGCCTACGTGCTGCTCACCCTGACGCTGTCGGCTCCCGCCACAGGCCCACGTGCTGCTCACCCTGTCTGCTCCCGCCACAGGCCCACGTGCTGCTGACGCTGTCGGCTCCCCGCCACAGGCCCACGTGCTGTTCACCCTGTCGGCTCCGCCACAGGCCCACGTGCTGCTGACGCTGTCGGCTCCCGCCACAGGCCCACGTGCTGCTCACCCTGATGCTGACGTCTCCCCGCCACAGGCTCACGTGATGCTCACCCTCACCCTGTCGGCTCCCCGCCACAGGCCCACGTGCTGCTCACCCTGTCGGCTCCCCGCCACAGGCCCACGTGCTGCTCACCCTGATGCTGACGTCTCCCCGCCACAGGCCCACGTGCTGCTCACCCTGACGCTGTCGGCTCCCGCCACAGGCCCACGTGCTGCTCACCCTGTCTGCTCCCGCCACAGGCCCACGTGCTGCTGACGCTGTCGGCTCCGCACAGGCCCACGTGCTGTTCACCCTGTCGGCTCCCGCCACAGGCCCACGTGCTGCTGACGCTGTCGGCTCCCACACAGGCCACGTGCTGCTCACCCTGTCGGCTCCCCGCCACAGGCTCACGTGATGCTCACCCTCACCCTGTCGGCTCCCCGCCACAGGCCCACGTGCTGCTCACCCTGTCGGCTCCCCGCCACAGGCCCACGTGCTGCTCACCCTGATGCTGACGTCTCCCGCCACAGGCCCACGTGCTGCTCACCCTGATGCTGACGTCTCCCCGCCACAGGCCCACGTGCTGCTCACCCTGACGCTGTCGGCTCCCCGCCACAGGCCCACGTGCTGCTCACCCTGTCGGCTCCCCGCCACAGGCTCACGTGCTGCTCACCCTGTCGGCTCCCCGCCACAGGCCCACGTGCTGCTCACCCTGTCGGCTCCCGCCACAGGCCCACGTGCTGCTGACGCTGTCGGCTCCCCGCCACAGGCTCACGTGCTGCTGGAGCAGGCGGGCGTGACGTGTCCGCGGAAGATCAGCTACGAGAAGCCTCCGCTGCTGGCGCTGGAGTCGCTGGAGGTGTTCTACCGGGTGCACGCCACCGTGCTCAAGTACCTGCTGAGCTGTGAGGGCGAGCAGCTGTCCTGGGAGCTGCACAGCACCATTGTCTGGCATCTGGATGCCATGGAGAAGTCGGCCTGGACGCTGTGAGCTCCGCTCCTCACTATTTCTCTGTTATTCTCATGTTGGCTGATAACGGACCAATGCTGGTTTGGAACAGTTTTCGTTATGTTCACCGGGTGTTCAGAAACTTTGAACTGGATGGTTGTAAACCATGACGTGTTTTTTTCACTTTCCGGCATCTGGTTGTTGCCAGCAGTCTGACCTGTGCCCAATTCCCTGCTCTCGGCGGGGAGAGACAGGTGACTGTTTAAAATGTCGCACCATGTCGCAGCGGGCGGTGGGGTAAGGCAACAGTGAGGCGCGGCGGCCCAACCCGTGCCTATCGCATATGAAGCTAGACGGCTTTCCCGTGAACTACACTGCCCGTTACGAAGGTCTTATTGGTTATAATATTAATCATTAAACGACCAATGCGTATATTTGAGACATACCGTTTGGCACAAGTGCCGTATTCTATCTCTCATGCTGTCTCTCTGAACGCTGTGTGTCGCCGGCAGCCGGCAGGAGCCGGAGCAGGAGCCCCAGCAGAAGCGGCGGCGGGCCCCGTCCGACTCCGAGGACCCGGTGGAGGTGAAGCGACTCCGGCTGGGAGAGGCTGCCGTCAAGTGTGCGGTGAGCAGCAGCTTCTACCTGCTCAAAACGGTTCCGTTGTCGCGTTTAAAGGGTTCCGAGGCAGTGGCGACTATCCCACAATCGTGATGGCCGCCACAGCCCCGGGGCCCACCTCTTATTATTGTTGATAGGGGGCTTGAGTTATGTTCTTATCGTCATAGCTTTATGGTAACAGTGCAGGTATATTCCTGTTTAAGATTGATGGCGGGCTGTTTTGTGAGGCTGTGACCTGGAATTGCGGGCGGGTATTGAGGGCTGACCTGGGGCGGCGTCTGTTCTGGTGACCAGGCGACGCTGTCGGAGCGGATTCTGAGCTCCGTCTTCTCCGAGGTGGGCGGACGGCCTGTCGAGGCTGCGGCGGCGGGGGGACGTCCCTGACACCGCTGCCGCCGCTGCGGCCGGCTCCACGGAGGCCGCACCGGCTGACGTAGCTGCCGACTCCGGCGCTGTGGTGGCGAACAGGTCTGACACCTTCAACGACATCGCAGCAGAAACGGAGGGCAGGTGGAAGGAAGCAGACACTGCGGAGGCCGCAGGCGATGTGGTCATGAGATCTGTCGATGAGGGGACTGATAAAAATGACGGCAGAGGCAGAGGAGAACAAAATGATGGTGTAAGGGACGCCGGAGAAGAGCCGGTGGAGGAGGATATCACAAGGCCAAGGGCGACAGATAGCTTGTCCTTCGCAGGAGCAGTGGCCGTGGCAGACGGTGAGACTGCATTAAAGGCCGAGCCGGCGTCCCCGGCACCTCCGCCCGCCTTAGGTGATTCCAGCGACGTCGTCCTTCTGTCCGATAGCGACGGCTCGGTGGTCGGCGATGCCTCTGAGGTGCCGCCGTCCCGTGTGGACTCCGGCGAGAAGTCGACACCAGCCGCCAGGTCGGCCCTGCCCGCCGGCCCGCCTGGTCCAGACCGCTCGACTGCCCCCACCGGTACAAGCCCGGTGTGTAAGCCGGCCTCCGCTGCCGCCGCGCCAGCTGCCCCGTCCGCTCCCACCGCCGTGGCCGGGCCGGCCCCCAGCGTCCTCACTGCCGCTAACCACCCGTCCGGCGCGGCGGCGGCGGCCCCCTCCGCTGCCGAGGAGTCTGTCGACTCCAGCGATGCCGGCGAGGACCTGGGTCACAGTCAGCTGGCGCGCCGCTGCATCCGCGCCCTGCACGGCGTGCTGCGACACTTCCCCGAGCACTACAAGTCGTTGTACCGACTGGCCCACTACTACTTCACCTCCAAATACGCCAAGTTAGTGTGGCCGTGTGAGGGGATACTGAAGTGGCATGATTTTATTATTTCTTGCACCCAGCTTTGGTAGCAGCTTCGCTTCCTTGCTGAGCAAACGCGAAAGTTGATGATTTTTTTGTGTTCCTGTTGCAGTGAATTTTTCCTCGATGATTGGCGGGTTATTTGTGTGGTTAGTATGTTCTAGAAGAGCCTCTACATGTGCCAGGAGTGAGTAGGGTGACGGTTTCCCCGTACGATCTGCAGACACGTGGAGTGGGCTCGCGACATCCTGATGGGGTGCTCGCACTGGCAGACCAAAGAGCACATGCCCTCAGCCGGCCTCTTTGCGGAGAGGAAGCCACCCAACCTCTTTCATGTAAGTCACTCATAGTCCAGCGTTGCAAGGGCTCGTACCTTAGCGAGCTCCTAACATACAAAACAAGCTGAAACAAAGAACGAATATGTTCTTTAAGTTAGCCTATGGAGGGAGTCTGTGTCTCGCGGTGAATTGAGCACTGACCATCAGTTGACCAGATGCATGAATCCAGATTCTCAGTTCGAGATGCAACCACTGCTCTCTCCGAGGCTGACGGTTGGGAGGTGCAGTGGCGCCTGTCCCCACTGTCCCGACTGACCCGGCGGCGGCGGCAGGGCATCTGGCGGATCCCGGTGGAGGACATTGACCGTCCGGGCAGTTTCGCGGCGCACATGTACCGCTCGGCGTCGCTGCTGGTGGAGGTGCTGCGCGCCGCCGGCGACTTCGGTACCCTGCTGCGCCTGGCAGACTGGCTGAGAGCCACGCCCGACCACGACAAGTAAGCCGCCGAACCCAGCGGGCCGGGCTCATTCAACGTGTGGTCAGCGAACGTAGTGCTGAAACGGGCCCCGCCTCCTGGTAGAGGCGGGTCCCGTTTCTTGTTGGAGAAATGGGTTTGATCAGCGACGGGCGGGAGGGGATAAACCTGAATCTTGGATCCCAACGTGATTAGAATCCAGTACCCATCTGCCGTCAGACCTTCGGACCTTAGCAGTGAGATCCATAGAAGGTAGAGTGGTAAGTGAGCGATATAAATAGGTCTTCAGAACAGGGAGCCAGTTCTGCCCCTCCATCGACTTAGGAGGGGTGTCGAGGGCTGATTATTCTAGTAGGCCCGATAAGCCATGCTAAGGCCCTATCCCATCACACACACATTCTAGTGGAATTGCTGTGCTTTAGGATAAAGTACTTGTTAGGGCATTGAAACTTAGCTTTGTAACTAAATTCGTTTATCTTTGTGTGCTGCTTTGCCAAAAGAGGCGGTGTGCTGCAACTTACCCGCATTAGTATGTGCTTCTTTAGAAAGTACTGGTGCATGAAGATGATGGAAAGGGGTGATGTGGCATGAACAGTGCCCCAAAATCAAAGATTTTGGCTACAGAGACAAACACAAGCAGGTTTAGTTTTTCGCTCACTCAGAGCTTAATTTTCCAATTCGCTCCGACGCGCAACTATATTGATCTAGCCGCGTAAACATTTACTCACACAGGAGTGCGATCAGGTCAAGTCGAAAATACGAGCAAACTTTTTGTTGGTTTGGAAGCACGTTTGAAAAAGAAAATTATATTTGCAAATGTATATTTATTAGGTAGATGAAAAAGATGCGCCCCTCTGAGTTGCAATTTTCCGCTCACTCGATAATCGTCTTGATTTGAATTTCCCCCTCTCCTCTTACCCAGGTGCATTTGAAAACGGTATAGATGGGTAGGAGCAGTCGGTGTATCGACATCGTTACATTGTGCAGCTGGACACGGTTCTATCCGTGCTGAAGGCACATTTATCCGCTGCACATAAAGGTCACAGCGGTGCAGGAGTGATAAGCCATGAACCCGCCCCTGCTCACTCCGCCCCGCGCCCTGAATGCCGCCGGGTGTCGAGACAACGCCCTCTGGAAACCCCCCAGGAAGTACCTGCGGGACGACGAGCGGGAGCAGCTGTCCAGCCACGCCTTCAACATGGCGCTGCAGGCGGCGCGCGCCACCTTCCGGCGACTCTTCAAAGCTCAGTCTCCCGTGTCGGGCACGAAGCGGCTCTACTTCCTGCTGGACCTGCACGAGGCGTACGTGGCAGCGCGGCCCAAGTACCGCTGCAAAGTGGCGCCTCTGCTGGAGGAGACCTACAAACTCTTCCGTGGCGGCAAGGTAATGGTGACTTTTATAGAGTTACCCGTTGCGAATTGCACAGTCGATACCATAATGTGGGATTATAGAATTCGTGGGTGATTTTTTAGCTTGCTAGAGTTTCTAGATGATTTCTATGTATCCAGAATGAGTCACATAATTGTATGTCAATTACAAAAACAAGGCATTTATGATATTGCCTGAGTTTATTACTAAGACGCTGCTTGATTCTGTCCTGGGGTTCGGGCGGTTGTTGTTGTTGTTGTTGTAGTAGTCCTTGGGCCGGCCTACGGCCGGCCGTAGCCGGAGGCTCTCGGTGTCTCAGGTAGTTGCGGGCCAAGGCCGCCACGGCCCCGCCGTCCCGGAGCTGCACCGGGTCCGGATGGATGGTGCCGAAAGGCGGAGCCGCAATCCCGCCAGGCACGGGCACCGGAGCAGGACATGCTCGGGTGTATCCGGGCCTTCGCGGCGGACGAGGCAGCGCGCCGCAAGGCACGCCGGGTCTCGCACTGCTGACATTGGCGGGATGGAAGACGGCCGATACGGTGCAGGTACTGTCGGGGAGTCCCAGTGTCCTGCCCTCAGCTGGTGCACGTTCCGGCGTCTTCCGGCTCTCGGTGAGGACCGGCGTCGGGATCCGGTCCCCATGATGCGCCTGAACAGGCTGTCCGACCAGCAGCATCGCCAGGCCCTGGAGGCGGAGCGGTCGACAGCTCGGGTGAGGCTACGGACGTCCACAGGCGCGGTTTCCTGTGGGAGGTTGGAGGCCTCCTTCGCCAACACGTCCGCACGTTCATTTCGTGGGAGCCCACAGTGGGCCGGGACCCACTGTAGGAAGATATCCTGTCCCTGGCCGCGGCGGAGGAGAAGGCGCCCACCGACGCGCCCAGCGTGGTCTTCTGGGCGCCGGCGCCGCTCGCAGGGTCGACAGAGCAGCCTGGGAGTCCGTGCGAGGACGATGGGGCACTCAGCTGGGGCGCTCCCCATCTCCGAGCTTCTCCAGCGCCGCTCGGATGGCGACGAGCTCGGCGCGCGTGCTGCTGCCAGTCTCCCGGCCGGGGCGGTGACCGGGTGCTCCTCCCCAGAGGGGGCACAATGAGGGCCCTCCTCCGCCGGCACTCCTCCTCCTTCCGCGAGCCGTCACTCCAGACCCAGGTGGCCTGGTCTGGCGGGGTGGACAGGTGCTCCTCCGCGGCGGCCGGCGCCGCGCATCCGGCACCCCTCGCGGGTGTCGGGCCGACATCAGGCGGATGTGGACGCGGTCCTGTCCACCCAGGGGGATGGTGACGTGCAGCCTCGCCTCGTGGGAACGTCGGACGCACCCGCTCTCTCCAGCGCCCTCGCACCAACAGCCCGCCAGCCGGTGGTGGTGATCAGGGGCTGAGGGGCGGTAAACTCCGCCGTCACGCGGGTGGGTTGTCCTCTCGTAGGGCTCGGGCCGAACCTGCCGTCTTGCTGCCAGCACCTGACGACGCACCCTGATGGTCGCGAGGCCCGCTTCTGCCGCAGCGGGTCACGGGGGTGCTGACAGGGCGCCGGTGATGGCTCGGGCGGCGGCCCTGGTTCGCGCTCCAGGAGCTATTTGACTCCGACGCGACGGGCAGCCATGCGCGGCGGCGTACTCCATGGCGCCGCGTACGTAGCCGCTAGCCACCGTGCGGGTTGTGGTCTCTAGCCCCCGGAGCGGCCCGTTCCTACGCGATGAGCGATGCGGGGCTTTACCTTCTTGCGAAGGTTGAGGCATGCTCCCCGAGTGGGCTGCCTGTCAAGGTCGCCGAGAAGCTTCAGTGCCGCCCACCTCTGACGTCGCGCCGTCCACCTTGATGGAGGTTCCGAGCGTCCTGGTAGCGCTGGGACAGAACGAGCACCTGCGTCTTGGAACCCGCGATGGTCATCTTCCGTCCGGCCCACTTGGCCATGGTGTCGCAGCCTGTTGGGCGCGCTTCTGGCGAGTTGACGGTGCCCCCGTGCTCAATGTAGCCGTATCGTCGGCGTACATGTACGAGGTGCCCGGACGCGCCCCAGTGCCTCCACCGGTCCGCCGCCCAGAGGGTGAACAGGGTCGGGCGAGGACCGCCCTGCGGCGCCCGGGCGAAATGGGCGCTGGTTCGGGCGGTTTGGTCAGTGAGCCGATCACTGCGAACCCGAGCCTTCTTGGGGAGGTCGTGGGTTCGATCCCTTCCGAGAGCAGTGTATTTTGCTTGTCGTCGCTCTGCTGGCTTAACGCACGATATCCCCTTACCCAGATAACTTCAGAATTCAGTGTGTGGTTAAGCCAACTAGAAACGGGACCAGCACCTGGTCTCGGCGCCGAGGGGTGGCGTCAGTGGGCGTGTTCAGTAGTGAGTGATATCGCACTGACGCGGTGTGACAGGTGGAGCCGGAGCCGCTGCTGATTCAGCAGGCGGTCAGGTTCTGCGAGGCCCAGCAGTCCGCCATCAAACAGGCTCAGCAGGCCAAGCAGCAGCTGCAGCAGGTAAGCACTAGGTGGTGTGCGCCAAGAGGCTGGTGCGGGAGCGCCGGGCAGACGCCACCCTTTCCTCGTGCTCTCTATTCTTGAGGGCCGAAAATAACTACTTGTCTCCGCAGCAGCGTTTGGAATTGTACGAATCTGGCCCCCTTTTCCTTGCTCAAAACCCCAAAGTTGTATTTCAGGTTGCTTTCCGAAGGAAACACACTTTTTTAGTTTCAGTGGGATGTACCCGTCTCTTAGGGTCTGCCATGCACAGAACGCCCATTGACATATCACAGGTAGTAGTAGACGTACCTGTCTTTCTGTTGCGCAGCATGTCGCAGTAGGCCGTGCTTTGTCTGTGATTCGTCTGACTGCCCCCCTACCCGGCAGACCTCGTCGGCACCGGCGGCGCTGTCGGGGGCGGCGGCGTCGCGCGGCGGCGCTGTACCAGGCACGCGAGGCCGCCGCGGCCGTCCTCCGGGCAGCGGCCGCGGCCGACGGCCGGCGCCCGCCCCCAGCTCCTCTGCAGCGGGCGCCGTCAGCATGGAGCAGCAGCTGCGCCAGATGCGGGCAGCTGCCGAGGCGCAGCAGCTGCAGCTGCTGGCGCAGAGCACCGGCCTCGGCCTGGAGCAGGTGATGGCCAGTCAGCTGGCGCGGCCGGCTGATCTGCAGGCCTCGCTGCACCAGGTGCTGCAGCAGCAGCAGGTGCAGCAGATGCAGCTGCTGCAGGCGGCGGCGGCTGCTGTGGCCGTGCACAAGCCCACCACCGCTGCCGAGGCGTCGGCCGCCATCGCTGCTGCGCTGGCCGAGGCCGCCACCACTCTCAAGAAATCACAGACCACTACCGCTGACCGGACTCAGGCAGCAGTGAAGGCGGTACAGCCTCCAGCACCGTCTACTGCGTCCCAGCCGGTACAGCCTCCGCCGTCGGCGGACAGTGGGCCAGACCAGGCGGTACCACAGCCGGAGCAGCCGCCTGGGAGGCGGTCGGGCCGGGAGCCGGTGGCCGGCTCCGGCGGCCTGCTGTCGGCAGCGGCGGCCTCCAGTGGAACGGAGCTGTCGGTGCTGCAGGCGCTGTCGCAGGCCGGGCTCACCATCACCAGCGTGTCTCCGTCCGAGAGGGCGCGCGGCCCGCAGCCCAGCCAGGCTGGCGCCAGGCCGCCGCCCGCTGAAACTGCCAACAAACAGGAAGCCGGCTCATCGGCGGCCAAAGACGAAACACCACGACCGGCCTCCATCGAGGACATCACTCCCGACATAGATATATCGCCAGTGAAGGCGCCGGGTGTGAAAGCGGCCTCTGTGTCAGCGTTGGCTGATCAGATCAAGGATTCCTGGGCTCAGATGATACCGAAAGGGCCGATGGCGTCAACCTCCGTGCCACCCAACACTGCTACCAGTACTCCGTCCGTGAAGGCAGCGACTGAGAAGGTGGCGCCCAGGTCCATCTCAGGTGTGCCAGTGAACGCGGCGGTCCCCGCAGCGCCGCGTCCTCCCTCTCCGACTGCTGCCGTCGTCAGAGCACTGGAGGAATCAACCGCCGTCACCATCACTCCCTCCAAACAGCCCTCCACCTCAGCCGCCTCCACTAAACCTGCCACCGAGAGGAGCACAGTGCCCCACCCCGCGGCCCCAGCCGAGCCGAGACCCGCCGCAAGAAAGCCGTTGGTACCGCCCTCAGCCGCTGCGTCATCGTCTCCGCCGGCCTCAGAAGGACCTGGCGGCGGCAGCGGCGCCGAGGTGCTGGAGCGGCTGCCGGCGGAGATGTCCATCTCGGTGGCGCGCTCCGTCAGCATCACGGCGCTGCCGCCGGAGCGGCCCAGTATGACGCTGTCTCCGGCCGGAGTCCGTCCTCCAGTGGCCAGGTTCCCGGCCCCGACACCAGCGCCGCGGCCGGCTGCTCCGGTCATGAGGCGGGGCCGCGGCCGACCGCCCGGGCCCGGCAAGTTTGGCCGGAAGCGGCCACCGGCGGCTCCGGGTCTGCCGCGGCTGCCGGGCGGACTAACGGTAACGGCCAGCCGGCCGGCCATCAGACCGTCCTCCTCCGCCGCCGCACACAACGTCTCCGTCAGGCCGCTGGGGCCGCGGCCGCCGGTGCTGCCGCCGCAGCTGGCGCGAGCCTCCTCTGCCGGCGGCCTCTCCATCACCCCGCTGGCCACGACGCCGCAGCCGCCGGTGGCAGCCCCAGCCAAGGCAAGACCTGCGGCGCTGCCGGCTGGTCTGCAGCGGCCCCCGCCGGCAGGCAGCCGGTGGTAGCGCTGAAAAAACTGCCGCCGGGCAAGCTGCCGGTGCCGGGCGCACCCGCTGCACGAGCTCCGTCCGGAGGTGCTGCTCCACTGCAGCAGGCCCCCGCCCCACAGCAACGGATCTCCCCGGACCAGCGGGCCCCCGCCGTGCAGCAGCGGGCTCCTGTTCCACAGCAACGAGCTCCTGTGCCGCAACAGCGGGCTCCTACTCCACAACAGCGGGCTCCTGTGCCGCAACAGCGGGCTCCTGCTTCGAAGCAGCGGGTTTCCTCGGACCAGCGGGCCAGTGTCCATGGGCGGCCCGCCTCCACCACCAGTCTGGCCGCTCCGGTTGCGCCGCGTGCCCAGCCTCCACCTCCTGCTGCGGCGCAGCGGTCTCAGAGCGTTCCGGCGCACCGCCCCCAGCAGCTGCCGCAGCGGCCCCTGCCGGGCCCACCTCAGCGCGCTCACCAGAGCTCGGCGGCGCGCGCTCAGCCCGGCCAGCCGCCGCGGCCACGACCGTCGGCAGCTGGTGCAGCATCGGCAGCGTCACGGCCGACCTTCTCGTCGGGCCTGCCGGCGCCGTCGACATCGGCGACGATGTCCCAGCTACCGCCGTCGATCTCGGTAACGCCGCTACTGGCGGAGCCGTCCCGACCGGCGGTCCGGCCCGCGCCCAGGCCGCCCAAACCGCCCAGCGACGACGACGTCATTGTGCTAGACTGAGCGGGCGAGCTCGGAGCCGCCGCGATGAGAGATACGCAGATGGTGTATTTGAGCGTGGTCCTGTCGACGCCTGGTGGCCAGTGCTGAAGTTTCCGATAGCCAAGAGCGCCGATAGATGGCGGTGACGATGTTCCGTCCTCGCGTGTTGTGGGACACCTCGCGAGACTTGCGACTGTATGCCATTTGTGACTGGAATATTTATGGCGCCTTGTTTCGGCATGTCAGTATTCCATTGAAGACTATCGAAAATGTCAGCCCAGATATGTATGTAGATGACGATCCAGATAATTGCCAGTGATGTATGTAATGCCGTGTTTTTGGATGATTTTCCAGATCTTATGATTTGTGTATTTTTGCACAGAAACATTTTGTATCATTTTTTCTCCGCATCAAGTGCTCATGTATCATTGCTAAGATGTGTCGCTTTCGTTCTTGTTGTCTGAAGTGCACTGAATACAGTGTGACCGTTTGTTCAGTATTTCAGTGAGTGCACGACGGTCGGTGACGGTAGCTGAACAGACAGATTCTCCAAAACGCAACATGTATTCCTGGCACATGATCTCTCGGCAATGGTACACAGATCAGCATCAGCGTGATCACAGAGGGGGCCACCGCAACGGCACGTACCAGCGCACGCAGGCAGCAAGGACGATCATGAAGTGAACGACTGCTCACCAAAGGCAGAACCTATTCCAGCTTCATTGACTTCAATCGAGGCCTGCTACCAAATCCGTAAGCCACATTTCACATAAAAGGCTGCAGTCCATTTCCATTCTTCGCTGTTTGTCTAACGTTCCGCTTATCCAGCTATCTCAGTCCACCACGATATTTTGGCTTTCAGCCGTCCTGGTGGCCCAATATCCCGCCACGCTGGGGTAACACCAGAATGTGTTCTCACACATGTTACTGACAAATATCTCCAACAGTGCACAAAGCCCTGGTCGAGCCTGCCAGCCGCATTTTGTTTCATTGCAGTCGCCCAGTTCCCTCGCTCGGCGCGACAGGTCCAGTTCGCTAGCCTCCGGCTCTCGTGATGCTGGGTCCTGAGAACACTGCAGCGGCTCACCTGTCCACCCCAGGGCAGAACAGGACAGTCCGTGCGTTCACCCGCCGGTGGACAGCTCAACACCCGATTCTCCAGGTGAACAACGCACGCAGCCGGGTCCGTCGGGCCACTGCGGACCACCCGACCGGCCTCTCCAGAAGCCCGGCTCAGCTGGCCGCTCCGCGCGGGCGGGCGGCGACGCTAGTCGAAGCCGGCCCGGAGAGCGCGCTCCTGCTCGTGGCGCCTGTGGTCCAGCTGGCGCGAGGTCTCGTCCACCTGCCGCTGCAGCTGCTGCGTGGTCTCGTCCAGCCACTGCAGACTGTCCATGTGCGCGTTCAGGATCTTGGCGATCTGCACCATCTACCGGACATAATGGGAAACATCATAAGCATCGCCACCGGAAAAGTGAGGGGACCAGCCAAACTTCAACCTGATGCTGACAAAAAAACTTTCCACGATAGGACTAAAAACTGTTTAAATTTGGCCTCCACGCTGCCGTCTGCAGCGGCTGGTTATAAAAATATCAGGTTTTCTCCCATTTTGACTGAGATCAGGATTATTTTTTCCAAAAAGTGGGGGCCAGGCCCCCCTTTTCCGACGCCTTTGGAAAACATGTAACCAATATCGTTACGTACAAGTCGGCGTTTTACGGAGAACAAACTGGTGAGTTAGTCACTGGCGGCGGAACTGGGGGAGGGGGGCACCAGGGGCACGGTGCCCCCTAAATTATAAATTTTAACATTTACCCTATGGCGTTGACTGGAAATAAATGGGTTGAAAAGCCCTCCCCCTAGGTTCGGGCATTCCACCGTTACTCGAGATAATCATCTGATCTTAAATGCGGAGCCGTTCTAAGGCTTACGAGATAGAAAACGAAAAGATACTCTAAGAAAATGTAGTTTTTGTCTTTTTTCTCTCAATTGACAATCACCATTGACAGCAATCCTGTCGTTGTGGGTCCCGGCTTCAAAAAAAAAAAACAACATTTAAGAGTTATATAGGTGAAACACATTCAATTATATATATGCCCTTCCTCAGTAGACATTCAAAGCCTGAAACAACAGCAACTGGGCCTGACAAAGCACACCAGCAAGTCACACATTATAATTCACACCAGTGTTAGATAATGACCACCTGAGCGCTTCGTTGATATCGCAGCATCACCACAGAGCCCCTCGGGCGATGCCGCGGGCAGTACTGACCGGGTCGCTGTCGTCCTCCACCTTGTTGGCGGCGTTGACGTGCTCGATCATCTCCCGCAGGTCCTCCGACATGCGCTTTAGCTGGGCGTCGATGCCCTCGGCCAGCTGGTAGGTGTGCTCCCTCTCCACGTCGGCGTGCTGCTGCTGCACACCCCTGCGCAGGCGCGACAGACGGCGCCACCGGTCAGGAGGGGAGCGGCGGCCGCGCCGCCTGGATTCGCACGCAGCTATTTAAATATAGGACAGTGACGGTGGCCAGTGGTAGCACCAGCTTTTGAAGCCTATCCGGGGGCAAGACGCCCACCTACGGTGACAGTATACACGGGTAAACAATATAGCAGAAGGATGCTCACGTACGGTGTCAGTATACACGGGTAAGCAATATAGGAGAAAGATGCACGCGTAAGGTGTCATCATACACGGGTAAACAATATAGCAAAAAGACGCACACGTACGTTGTCAGTATACACTGGGGTGTTTCATTGTTCCAAAATGCAATATTTCGACGCATATCGATGTTCCCTCAAACCTCATCTGCTTACAAGCTTCTGTGTGAAATTTCCATGAATTTGGATGATATTTAGAGGTCGCGCACTTTTGCAGCTTTTTATCAAATGTATTCAAATGTACACATAAGCGTAGGAACGTCAGAATATTGGGGAGGCCAAGTGCATTTGGAAGTCATTTTTTCCAGTCAACGCCATAGGGTTAAGGGTTAAGAACCAGAATATTGGGGGACATGGTCCCCTGCCCCCCCTCTGTTCCTACGCCTATGAATGTACACATTTCCACGCTGATACTGGCGCTGGTTTTCTTTTGCTTGGTTTTCTATTTCACATCTGAAATATTCTTCAAATTAAGTAAGCGTTTATTACTGCACAATGACTAGCCTGAGTATAAAACCCGACCGGTTTTCGGGAGCATCCGCCCCCGTTTTCAAGGGAGATGAAGATAGCACTATGACATAAACCTTACTAAGCGAAAAACACGAAGACTGGGTACACTTTGAAATAACAATCTTAGCTATGAACATGACGAATCATTTTAGAATTGTTAGCTCTAAACACGTGCTATTTTTCTATTCAATCTCTTGTTTGGCTGGCATTTTAAGAGGTCCAAAATCCAGAGAATATGGTAACTTTGCCGATATTTCTATTCATTTTGGTTCCGTTCTGGTTTGGGTGTAATTGCCTCTTTTTTTCCCGCTGTTTTTGTTTGGTGAAAGTTAAGTCGTTGTGGCGTCCCATTTGATATAATGATCCTTCTTGAATTAATGTTTCGCTTGGCCTCGCTTTTCGTATTGCCCTCGTTAGTTTTTGTCGTTTTGGTGTTCGTCTTGTCGGCTCTCTCCTTGTTTTCCAATGTTGTTTTGGGTCATTATTCTCTGTTACTGGGCCTGGTTTTTGGTTGTCTTCCTGTCTTTGGTTTGTAGTATTGTTTGATCGTTTGATGTGGCTTAAACGTTCTTACGTTGATTTGACATATGCTCGAATCTGTCGCGTACTCCTTCTACATGTGGAGGGTCTTATATCAATGGGACGCCCACGATTTGTTTCGACTCAAACAAAACAACGGGAAGGAGATCGCCCTCTCAAGAGGTTCACGGTTCGTCAGGACGAGGTCCTGCCGGGTGGTGGACTCCATGGGCTTCTCCCAGCGCACAGGATGGTTTTGTGTATGGTTTTTTCGTGTATGTTTTGGTGATAAGTGGCCCTCTAATGCTTTTTTTGTTTTTAGGGTGTATTTCTTTTCGTGGCTGGGGTCTTGACTTCTTGTAAACATTTTTCCCTAGTATACACGGATAAACAATCCACAAGCCTCATGCCAAACAAAGCAACAACGGGTAACAAGGTGAACACTGATATAGACACAGTTCATACCAGAAAGTTATTTCCCTATCCAAATGACGAAATAAAGTGCCTCTCCGACGGCTATGATTTATCCGGTTTGGGCCTGCCACTGAAAGGGCAGATCTAAACCTAACTTTGTAATTTAGAAAACCGGATAAACTGTTCACGGATATATAGTTGACAAATTCATATCCGTATCCCACAAGCTCACTCAGTTCACAGCCATTCCAAACAAACAAAATTCACTTAGGTTTCACATCATGAAAAAAATCAAAAGGTAGTACTACGGGATGAATGAATTTCTAACCCTACCCTAAGAGACATTATCTAAGGGATTATTCTGGCGATGTGGTCGACACTGGGCACACCAGTTCACCTGGGAAGGAATATCATGATGGGCGTGGTACAGACCAGAACTTTATCGCCCTGACCAATCCACACACGATAGCACACGCACACACACACACCACCACACACACACACCCACGCACACGCCACGCACACGCACACGCACACGCACACGCACACGCACACGCACGCACGCACGCACGCACGCACGCACGCACGCACGCACGCACGCACGCACGCGCACACACACACACACACACACACACACACACACACACACACACACACACACACACACACACACACACACACACACACACACACACACACACACACACACACACACACACACACACACACACACACACACACACACACACACACACACACACACACACACACACACACACACACACACACACACACACACACACACACACACACACACACACACACACACACACACACACACACACACACACACACACACACACACACACACACACACACACACACACACACACACACACACACACACACACACACACACACACACACACACACACACACACACACACACACACACACACACACACACACACACACACACACACACACACACACACACACACACACACACACACACACACACACCAATACCTGTATATCATGTAAGTCGAGGACTCCAACCTTACCGTGTATCTTGAGGACCACATGAAGGAGAAATGTTAGCTCTGCTTGGATTTGGCATGAGAGTGGGCTTGGTATCCCAATGCCTCTCCTCGGTTGAAAATGTCCAAAACCTTATTTGGGAATTTCCTGGGGAGGGTTGGAATAACGAGGACATTTGTGATATTTGAGGACCGGTGTGTAAGAAGGTCTGTGCTTTGTGCATTTAGAGGACTTCGGTGATGAATCGTCACATCAAAATTAAGAGGCCATTAACTGTCTTTTCTACAGTAGAAATCCGCACAGATTTAGGCGCGGTCCCAGGAGGCCTTTGGGGGCCATGGCCGCTAGAGGCTATCAGGTTGAGGGGCTATCCCTCTCCCAAAGGCCAGGGAAATTTTTTGAAATAAATCAGTTTATAGTAGGCCCGTTGAGCAATTAACCTTCGCCCGGGTGGGGGTCTTTTTAGACCCCCCTCGGGTTTTTCCGAAGTGACCAAAAAACGGCGGCGCGCAGCGCCGCCAAACTTAGTCTAGCTGTTCCTTCATCATTTTTACATCTTTCCTGAAAATTTTGGCTGAAGGTCATATCAGGTCAGGTCACCAGGCCAGGTGAAGTGACCTCACCTCAAAAAATACTTAGGACCGCATAACTAAAAGAAGGTTTAATCGATCAAGTTGAAACTCATACCACATATTGGGCCCACCAGGAGCTACAACATTTGTTCCGGGATTTTTATATTGGTGACCTAAGGTCATGTGCAGAGCATGACCTCCCCATTGTCAATACATGGGGAAAATCACGAAATGAGCTTTTCTCAGTAAGTATGGATGGAATCAACTTCAAACATCAGTTGCGACTTGTTCTTAGCCCATTTCTGAAGCTGATGCCGAAATTTTTGACATGTGGCCTTTAAAACGTCACCTTAGGTCAAATAAGCATTTTTTATGTTTTCCTCTATAAAATTTGAATAAACTAGGATGGAGCTTTTATTTTGTCACCAAAGTGTTTGTAAAGTCACTGGAAGTCAAATGATATACATCATGACTATACCAGGTCAAGTTGGGTCAGACCGTTGAACTGGGTCAGGTCAAATTCTTAAATTTGACCTGGCATAGCAATATCATATATCATTCGCTTTGTATTGACGAGAGGATTGCAATGGTTCATAAACCATGGCTGTATCTTGTTTGGTTTGGAAGCTATTAGCGAAAAAGTAAACGCCCTTATGCATGGGTGGCTATGGACATTCCCAAGAATATGCCCAATATTTAGTGACCTGTAGCTCCCTAGGCTTTGACCTGACACGAAAATGAATGCCACTGTAATGAAAGTGCATCTCAAGAGCTTTCGAATGGTATTAGAAAAATGTTTCTAGCTCTCATAGCTTCTGAGATATATGAGGTTTTCTTAGTACACCTCATATTAGCGATTTTGACCTATTTTGACCTCTGGTGACCTTGATATTGACCTGACAAGAAAAATGACCGCAGTATTTTCGCTAATATTTTCGAAGAGCTTTCGATTGCCGTTTTGCGTTTTTTTCTAGCTCTCTTAGTTTTTGAGACTGTGGGGGTCTTTTTTAGCCCCCCCCACCAGGGCGAAGGTGGCTCGTACCCGCCACCGGGGCAAGGGTTAAATATTCGTTCGCGCCCCTCTCCCTCTTCCCGGTGTATGATATTTCGATATGTATGATATCAATGAATTCTTCAGGCGGTTTTCCCACACAATTCCGATCCTCTTCCAACTCCTTTATATACGTGTCCTCTCCTCCAGATGCTGAGGACCTTTGCATGCTCAACCAGTGGAACCAGGCCATCCCAGCAAATTAGAAGTCATCAAAACGTTATCCACGGCTCCTGACGTCTGGCACGAGGCATGTGCTATGGAGCTACAAAGCAGTCAGATGAGCGAGCTGCGAAGCGCTCACGCTCAATGATGACGACATGAGTTACACAAACAAGTTTGACCAGAAGACAAACAAAAAGGTGGTTGACTCGCTGACAAGTTTGGTTTGATGCACTTTGTTTTTTCCTTCAGCCTAAAGCAGGGATGTGGATTTATATCTCTTTAGGGGTTCCGGGCTCCCCCGGCGTAAGTTGAACGCAATGCTAAAAATCCTTTAATTTTCCCATTTTTCATGTAAGTGACTGCAAAATAATTGAATATAGTCCACCAAATCAGTGAGAAGGCTAGCACACAGCTAATTTTGTGCTAGCTGTATCGATATGCATGCTATTGACATTATTTCTAATTTGGGCACCCAAACCGTAAATATGTTAATCCAGCCCGATTTTTGCCTTCTAGGGAAAAAATTACTATTAGATGGAGGCGCTGATTCATGGTTTACGGCTTGTGCTACTGTTACCAGGGGGTAACCTGTTTCAGCCACTGAATTCTCTTGTACTGATCAGTCATACTCTCATTGAAATCTACTATGTGAAGAAGGCAAATACATAAACATGTTCATTGTTCATAAATAAAGTAATGCAGCTTAAAATCTCATCGGGATATTTGAAAGCATGGTGAACAGCATGATCAGCTTGTAAAAGCACCGCAATTCCTAAATGACGTTCAGTATAGTCTCTACTGAACGTCTATACTATAGACATGGCTCTGAAAATGTGTAGCGAATGACGTTGACACCAGAAATCTGTGGGTAGCGGAGATGTGATCCCTTTTTTGAAAGAAGAATGTGGACCAAACTTCTCGAACAATTAATGCATTTCCAATTGAGAGTAGAAGGACTCGGCTGAGCCGGAGCGACCGGCGGCGGCTGCCGCCGATTCTGCAGAACCGGTGGATCTGGACGGAGCCTTGGAGCAGCCCGCGCGCGCCGCTGAAGACAAGGAGAGCCAGCTGCAGGAGGCCACCCGACGCTCGCTAGAGGAGGGCGAGCTGGCCGACATCGCTGCCGAGCAGACGCGGCTGTCCCAGCCCTTCGTGGAAGGCGACCGCTCAAAGCCTGAGTGTAAGACAGTGGACCCGGTCGGCGCCCACAGCTACCGACCTGGCGGGCCTGGTGAGCCAATACGGCGGCGGCACCCAGGCCGGCCACTACGTGGCCGACGTGTACAGTCTGGGCCGGCGGCGGTGGTTCCATTATGACGACTGCAGCGTTACCTGTGTCCCGGATCAGGACGTGCTCGGTGAGGGACACCAGTGGAACGGATATGTCTTCTTCTACCTGCACACAGACCTGTGCAGCCAGGTGGCCAGAGTCAAAACCAGAGCCACCTGAGACACATGAGATTGTGTTGTCTCGTACTTGTAATATCATTATCGGTCGTAGTTAAAAAAATGTATTGAGAGGTCACGATCCTTACTTGACCCCAGGTGATCAAAATAAGAAATTCCGTTTCCAAAGCTGTTGTATTTGGTAACCATATTCTGTGATGTTTACTGTCGGAAATGCCTCTGACCGGCGGTAAATACCACCTAAGTTTCTCTACGTGAAATAAACGGTTCTCATGGATTATTTAAAAGTGGGTGCCAAATATTTCTTACAGAGCCCCAAGAAAAATTGAACAGTTTGTCGGGGTTGAGTTACTGACTTGTTTTTTTATTGAGAGCAATTCTGAATAAAAGATACCCACAAAAATCTTCAAAATGAAATTAAAAATACCTGATCAATTTCTTCGCAACTCGTCAAAATTTTAGGTCAAGGTCATTCAAGGTCAGGTCACTAGACCAGATCAAGTGACCTCACCTAAAAAATATATTAAGATCCCATAAGCAGGAATAGGAACAGCAGCTAGTTATCTGAAATCCATATCATATAATGGTACCCCAACGTGTGCTACAAAATATGCCCGGGATTTGTATATCGATGACGTAAGGTCAGGTACGAGCCGGTACCTCTTCATTACAAATATATGGAAAACAGTAAATTAGTGATAACTTCGCAGATAGGGAAGATCGATAGCCTATTTTAGCACCATCGTGTTTGACCACCGTGCAGTTCGAATGATATGCATTTTGACCTATGTTGACCTTGACCTGCCCTTAACCTGACCTTAGGTCACGTTTAATGTTGATTTGACCTGACAAGGTGAAATCCTGCCTCATTTGATCGGGCTTGACAGGAGGATTCTAAATATTTCCTTACTTTTATATAGTTCTGCACTGTCAGTTGCTTGAATACAAAACATAAATTTCCATTGTATCCCTAGGTAACATACTTTAACATCTGGTGACCTTGAATTTGGCCGGATAAAACATGTTCCAAATATTTTTTGGTAGAAATTGAGATGGGCTATCTAACACCGTTTACTGCTTTATTCTATCTATCATTGTTACCGAGATCGTGGGGGGCGGGTACCCGCTGCCCTCGTCAAAACGAAGGTGGCTCAGACCCCTGTCAATTCGCGTGTTTACCAAATATTAAAAAAACCTTAACACATGGAGTTAAGTGTCAATAAGATTTGAAAAAAATGCAACTAGGTGTAGGTAGTTGCATTTAGGCGAAGATATGAGGACTGTTGGTCCTCTCCTCATATTAAATTTTGGGCTTAAGAATGAGAACGAATATCAAGATGACGTAGTATTTACGTAGCAGTATCGTATCGTATCGTAGTATTTCACTCCCAAATCAAATTGAAAACAACACAAAACAAGCTCATGTGGTGTTTATTACGAGCCAGGTAAAAGCATCCTTTGTTGGTCATGTCCATGTTTCCAGGTGCTCACTGAATTTCCAATATGCGTTAAACCAATCACAACCAATCAGTTCAAATCAATGCACATCTACAAACAAGCGTGATCCAGTGGCCCGCCCCACACAGAGAGGCCCTGAGGTATCTGTGTTAACTCCCGATCAACATCAACACAGCTCTCCTCAACACTGAGTACACACACGGCGGGCGCACTGCAGCACCACAGCTTTCCTCAACACTGAGTCACAATACACGGCGTACTGCAGCACCCCAGCTCAACGCTGAGTACACACACGGCGACGTGTTGCGGCTGTGAGGCTCCGGCTCCGAAGTCCTGCAGCTGTGAGGCTGCGGCTCCGACGTGCTGCGGCTGTGAGGCTGCGGCTCCGACGTCCTGCGGCTGTGAGGCTCCGGCTCCGACGTGTTGCGGCTGTGAGGCTGCGGCTCCGACGTGTTGCAGCTGTGAGGCTGCGGCTCCGACGTGTTGCGGCTGTGAGGCTGCGGCTCCGACGTCCTGCAGCTGTGAGGCTGCGGCTCCGACGTGTTGCGGCTCTGACGCTGCCTCGGCGCTGAGCCCACTCGGGAATAGGTAGGCGCGCAGTCCCTGCAATAAAAGACATAGAAACATATGAGGGTGCTTGCCGATTCGACTTTGACAGTCTTCTATTCCTCATTGTTTCCTCCCATACTGCTCTTCATGAAATCACTGTGATCTCCAAATGTCATTCAAGCCACCATGCTGCTTTTTAAAGAATGGAATGCATTTTTAGCTGAAATCCGTTGGAACCAATTCATAAACGGGTATAGCTCAGGGAGCCCAGTCATGCGGAGCATTCAAATGATATCGTCCACCGAGGATGAAAGGATGAAAATAATTATTCTACCTAGTCTCAAATTTGGATGATGAAAAATTGTGATTTTACCCAAGACATGACTTTGGTGAGTCTGCAAGACAGGAGGTGGCAAGGGTCTTAGCCTTGGGGGAAGCAGTGGATGAGCACTTCTATCACCAGTAGACCCTGGTGTTGGAGCAGCACTTTGGGACACCCCATCTACATTCCCTCCCCACAATGGGTCCCCCTTGGTGTTGTCTCTTGCCACGCCCCATCACAGTGTGCCAGCCACCGGGCCTAGGCCGTGTACCCCTACTGGGAGCTGCACCCTGAGTACCTGTTGGTGAATCCCTAGGAATCTCGCCACAACAGAGTTTTAGGATTTCCTTCTGAGTCATTCCTACCTCCAGTTGGATGGGTCACGCCCCCTCTCTCACTTTGATGTAGATTCCCATGTAAGTGTAGAAGTTTTTGAACGGACACTGCCTTGCATCCTTGCGCATGTCCCGCAGGATGTTGACTACAGCCATCCTGTCTTCTGAGAGGTTTTCAAAGACTAGAAGCCCAAGATTAGAATTACGGACTAGTCTTGTTCTTTGGTGGTACACATTTTGATGATCACTTGGATCCCTGAATCTTACCACAACTGATCTCCCATTTTCTAGCCTATGGCATGCCTTCAAAGCAAATTTATCCAGAGTGATCCCCAGGAAGACCCTTAGAAGCCACAAGACTATATCCCTGATGTCTTCTCCCCGCGAGGGATCAGGGATCGCCCTACCAGCGAGTACCATGGTAAATCTGCACCAGTAGGTACCCAGGTGCTCAACTCTCTTTTGAGTGTTTTCTTCCTTTTCCTTTAGTCTATGGTTCTCATCCCTGGGTGTTTCTAACTGCCTTTCATTTTCGTTCAGAGTAGCAACTGCCTCGCTATATAGCAGTTGTAGAGACTGTTGCCCCTCCCTAACTGATTTCAGTTCACTTTTTGGCTCATTGACAGTCTCCTCCAACTTAGAGAACTTTGAGCGGAATTCATCAAGCTGGTCAGTGAACTTTTTGAGGCATCTTGCTAATGATTTCTAGCCAATTGTATGTACTCAGGCAATTTAACAGTTTTATTCCTCTTAGTTGTGCAAAATCATCGGCTCTTAGTTGTGCAAAACAATCGTTCGAGATGTGCAAAATCATCGGCTTTATTGCTTGGTGTTCCTCAGGAGAGTCTTCTAGGTTAGCTGCCCCTGGCGTAGCTTAGGGGCCCCGCGCCGGGGAGCCTATGTATTTTTACCAGGAGAAATAGGCGTGTATGTTTTATGTAATGTCTGTGTTTACCGCAATACAGGTGTATGGATCCAAGTGTTTCTTTTATCCTTTTTCTTACGGAGTTGTGATATGCCCGATTTTAGACTGTAATAAACATGAATGGTTCCAAAACGCAGCTTACTGTGAAGAGCGGGTAAGGAAAAGCAAGCACGCAGATATTGCTAGTAATCAATCCCAAGCTAAGAGTATAATCAGCACTCAAGAACCGTATTAATCGACAGGAACTAATTATCTATTTTACACAAGGCTCCACAGCCGGTTCATTTCTTACCTAATTCAAACTATATATTCTGGTTCATCTGCCTCCCTGTCTTCTACACTCGCATTGCAACAACAACAATAGTAGGGAAATGGCGCACGCCCACATTGCGCAGCGGACTCTCGCGGCTGTTCCTTTTGCCGTGCTGTGTGATGGTCAGATCCAAAGCGCATGCGCGTAATCAATGGCCGCCACCTCTGTGAACCAATCCAGAGGCGGATCTAGGGGGCAAGGGGGGCACGTGCCCCCCGATCGATCTTGGCGCCCCCTGAAATGTCGCTTTACACTAGGTCTGCGAGGCCAAAAAGTTTCCGCTCCCACCCCCCCTCAAGGAAATCTCTATCCACAGGATGGATAGAGATGGGCATGTGGGATCACGACATGGGCGATCACGGATTCACGGAATCAATTGCCTAAGTGTGCTAGGAAGAAAATATTTATAAGGACAGAAATTTCTAAAAATGCGATTTTACCGGGTAATTTGTCTGTGGAAGACAATAGATGAATTAAACACTGGTGTGCTTTGAAGGGGCCAAAAGAGGAGTTGCCCCACCCCCCAGGCGCGGATCCAGGATCGCCGATAGCGGGGGGATGGCACATTGCCGAGGAGGCGCCACTTTTAGCCCAGGGAGGCGCCATTCTTGGCCCAGGGGGCGCCAAACTCTATCAGGTGGGCGTGAAATCCTATTGCGGGGCGCTGATTTTCGCCTCCCTGGGGGGAGGGGTGGGAAGCGACACTTCAGGGGGCGCCATCGATCTTTCAGGGAAGCGGCGAGGGTCGGTCGGGTGGGCACATGCCCCCCTTTGCCCCCCCTGGATCCGCCTCTGCCCCCTCTCTATTTCGCTTTTGGGGGCTATGGCCGGCTTGGTCTCCCTGGAAAGCCACTGGGGCCGCCAGAGGACCCAGCCATAAACTAAAAAAACGTCGAGCGGTGGCGGCCGCAGCTAGCAGGATAAGTACGACGCGGTAAAATATTTGGGGCACAATACACTTCGGGCCCTCGAGATCTACACTAGGGGTTTTATCATAATGATTTGGGCCCCGATGTCATATCTTAGGGCCCCTCAGGTCAATCTTGGAGCCCCTGACACCAACTTTTGGGGCCCCAAAATCAGCTGTGGGGCCCCAACACCAACACTTGGGGACACCAGAGTCGAATTTTTTAGTCCCTTGACCAACAACTTGGCCCCCGAGCCCATGATTGGGCCCCAAGATCAATCGTGGACAGAGGCGGATCCAGAGGGCAAAGGAGGGCACGTGCCTCCTCCCCCGATCGACCCCCTGAAAGGTCGATGCCCGCCCTGAAATGTCGCTTCCCACCCCTCCCTCAAGGATGCAAAAATTGGCGCCCTGCGATAGACACAACCGCCCAGTGGGCCTCCGGCCCACCTTCCCCCAGTGGGGGGTGTTTGAAACCCCCTCTAACTCGGCTCCTGCGCGTGATAACGAAAAACGCGAACGGTGGTAGATAGCCCACGAGAAATGAGGAGGAAACTATATCAGTCACTTTTTTGCTCAAGTCAATATTAAGGTCATGACAGGTCAAAGAAGGTGGCATGGCAGAGGATGGTTTTTTGGCTCTAGCATCTGACTGGGTTAAGTTAGAGGTAGGTGTTAGGCCTCATTTTATTTCTCTCATTACGGCGAATCGAATGATTTATAATATGACCATGCTAGCTCAAATAGTAAAAATGACCTGACCAAAGGCCAGGTCAAGGTCATGACCTCAGATAGCATGGTCAATATGCATATCATTCGACTTGGGAGGACAATCAAAACGTTTTGGGGGCAAAATGAAGGCTCTAGCATCATTCTCTGGGAAGTTATTGACCCAAGTCTGAAAACCTGCATTAGTAACCTTAGTTGACCTCCCAGAGGTCACAGGTCAAAAGTTATAAGATGAGCCTTGAAGTGGGCTAAGATACCACGATTTGAAGAATAGCAAGGTATTCACAGCTATATCTACAGAAAGAGAGCCATTATGCAACCCACTTCCGTTTTTCCCATGTACCTATTTGCAATGGAGAGGTCATGCACCATATCTGACCTCAGGTCAGTGATATCGAAAATCCCGAAACAAATTTTGGAGCCCTCAGTGGGGTCACTAAGTGCTATATGAGTTTCAAAGCGCTAGCTTAAACCTGTTCTTACTTATGTGCTCTTAAACATTTTTTTGAGGTGAGGTCACTTGACCTGACCTAGTGACCTGACCTGAGATGATAGAACTTTAAAATTTTGGGTTAAGTTGTGCAATGGATCAAGGATAAAGTGTGCAAAAAACGGCGGCGCTCCGCGCCGCCGTTTTTTCACAGCATCGGAAAAGCCTGAGGGGGGTGTTAAAACACCCCCACTGGGGCGAGGGTTAAGCGCCCCCTGGGTAAAAAATGGCGCCCTCCTGGGCCAAAAGTGGGGCCCCCTCGGCAATGTGCCCCCTCCCCCGATCGGCGATCCTGGATACACGCCTGATCGTGGGGCCCACAAAACCAAGCGCTAGTCCACGAGACCATCATTGGAAGGGCCCCCAGCCAAATATTGGGGCCCGAGGATATCTATTGAGGTCAGCTGCTGTGCTAAACCAGCGGTGGGATCCTCGACACCAATACTTGGGGGGCCCTGTGAGCAGCAATTGGGCCCCCGAGACCAATCGTAGGGACCCCTGAAACCAACATTTGGGGGCTCCGAGACTAGTACTAAGAGGGCCCACGAGGACATTCCTGATGCCTCCGGGGCCAAACCTGGGGGCCCACGAAACCAACTCTTGGGGGGGGGGCAGAGACCAACACGTGGGGCCACAGAGGCGATCTTTGGGGCCCCGAGACCAACAACGGGGCCTCGAGGCCAATCGTCGGGCCTCCCGAAACCAGCACTCGGGGTGCCCCCGAGGCCATCTCTTGGTGCCCCCGAGGACAGTCCTATGCCCCCCGAAACCGACTGTTGGGCCTCGACACCAACACTTGGGGGCTCAGAGGCGAACTTTGCCCCCGTGACCAACATGGAGTCATCGCAAAGTGAAAAAGAGGTCGGGTTCCCTGTCACTTTCCTCCATCTTCCAATAACGAGATTGGCTTACCTTATGGATTAGAAGAAACCAAAAGAAACTTCAAACGCAGCACGGCACAACACCATTCACTTGCGTCTTGCATCAAAGACTACTGATCGTTATAATTATGGCACTTTCAGACGCCATCTTGCCTCCGCGCCTGTTTCCACACACTCTCCGGCTGTTTGTTCGCGCGGACTTGACGCTGCGCATGCGCACAAGTGCGTACACAAAAAACATAGTACGATTTCGGTTTCGTTTTACCAATGAAATTTCTAACTGAATTGTTTGAAATGTATAGTGCAATGACTAAATCGCTTCTTGAAAATACAATTATTATAGAAACAGCTTGGTCAAGACAACCAACCTGAGAACGCAAATATCATGGCTTTCATGAATGATCCTACGCTCCCGAGAAAACACACGCCAACCGCACGCAGGATGCGCACCGCTAAACACGATATGTGTGAAAAAGGTTGGTTTCGGTGTAATCTGGGGACCATGCTGAAATTTGACCACGTGACAGAAAGAAGGATTATACTCTCTTTCCGATTGGCTTGAATTTCGAGGACCGGGGTTTGGTCCTCGAATTACACCACCGGTCCTCGACATACCGTCGTGTATACTCAATATGTCCTCGATATGCACCGCTTACACACTCACACACACACACACACACACACACACACACACACACACACACACACACACACACACACACACACACACACACACACACACACACACACACACACACACACACACACACACACACACACACACACACACACACACACACACACACACACACACACACACACACACACACACACACACACACACACACACACACACACACACACACACACACACACACACACACACACACACACACACACACACACACACACACACACACACACACACACACACACACACACACACACACACACACACACACACACACACACACACACACACACACACACACACACACACACACACACACACACACACACACACACACACACACACACACACACACACACACACACACACACACACACACACACACACACACACACACACACACACACACACACACACACACACACACACACACACACACACACACACACACACACACACACACACACACACACACACACACACACACACACACACACACACACACACACACACATCTATATAGTCCTGGGTGTAGCCCTGCCCACCTGAGGCGTCCTGCACGGCGCGCTCCAGCGGCGTCAGCAGCTCCTCCAGCTCGCGCTGCTGGGTAGTGACAAAGTTGAGCTCCGTGTCCAGACGCTCCTGGTCCACCTTCAGACGTTCCACCGACTCGTTCAGCTCGGTGATCTGCCGAGCAAGCCACGCTGGATAAGACCCGGCGCCGCAGAAGGCAAAAACGTCTAAAACTAGAAACAGGCCATTTTCGGCACATTAGCATGTAATCTTAATATTTTCCCATGAAAATAAGACACGATTTCGTCGTAAAGTGATACTGAATCCTAAGTCAAAACCGCAGAGATGACAAGCACAAAACGCCTTGGTCACGATTCGGGCACTAAAAACACGTGAGGTTGAATACAATTTTGTATCAAATGGCAATGAAACCAATTCATTCCTGGGTTGGTAATTGAACACAAACAAAAGACAAACTACTCTTAGGTTAAGGACATTTCTTCCCATCGCAGCTCCGATGTTCTAGTTCACTTTCAGTCTTTTTAATAAAGCACACCTTCCTAGGGTTTGACTAGCAAAAATATACTTTTTCACTTTTTTACTAGGAAAATACAAACATTTCCAAATAATTTAAGGTGGGAAAAAACAAACTTTGACAAATGCTTTCTAATAAGTACTTCAAAGAAAGCTGAAAGTTTCGTCTACCCATCTTCAAATTCTTCCTTTAGCTAGAGGACTGACAAACGTAAAAAGTTTCCGGAAAGCTTACTGCTGGCAAACATTGCGCACTGAGTGACATACGAATGCAATAAGCCAAGACCGCACGAAACGTCAGTGAACGGAAGGAGACATGCTAAGGTGCTTCTTTGTAGTGAGAATTCTCATCCTAGAAGTGAAGTTAACTATGTTAAACATGTGGGTGGAAGTGGCAATATAAGCTTTCACAAACTTCTCGCGAAGTGTCCAAAAAACACAAACGTTTACAAGCCGCAAACAGCCTGCATTGCAGATGGCCACCTCACCTTCTGTCCGTTGGTGATGAGATGGCGGTCCCAGCCGTTGACCTGTGTGGCCTGGTTCAGCAGGCGTTTCTCCTGCTCCTCCAGGTCCAAGCTGGACTTGATGATGAACTCCTCCAGCTGGCGGTACGTCATGGTGGAGCCGGGCGCCGCCGAGGTGGTGCTGGTGGCGGTGCTGAGAGTGGCAGCCGTTGAGGTCAGAGCCGGCCCGGACACGCTGGTCGTGGTGGTGGCAGTCAGGCCGAACGCTGCCGGGGTCGCTGCTGCTGCCGCTGTAGCTGCCGGCTTTCCCAGGGTCAGCGAGGCCGCCGCCGCCGGCGGAGGGCCAGGCGGACGACAGCGCGGGAGCGGCTGCCGAGCTGGAGGGTAGTGAGAAGCTGGTCGGCGCCGCTGGAGCTGCCGGCGCGGCCAGCGACACACCGCCGGTGGGTAGCGACGCGGTACCAGCGGCAGACGACGCCACCGGCGCCCCCAGCCCCGCTGACAGGGTCGGCTTGGTGCCGAACGAGAAGGAGGAGCCGGCGCCAAGGCCGGCGGCGCCCAGCGAGAAGCCTGCGGTGGGGGCCGTGGAGGTGGCACTGACCGGCGCTGCAGCGGCCGGCGCCGCTGAGGTCCCCAGCGACAGCGCCGCGGCAGAGGCAGGAGCCGCCGACGACGCCGCCGGAGCCCCGAACGACAGTCCCCCACCAGCCGGCGCCGAAGCCGCTGCACCGCCGAAGGAAAACGACGGCACGGCGGCGGAGGTGGCGGCGGCGCTGGCCGGGGCCGACCCAAACGAGAAGCCGCCGCCGCCCAGGGACGGCACTGCGGCTGCTGACGGTGCTGCTGGAGTTCCGAAAGAGAAACCTCCCGGGGCGGGGGCGGGGGCGGCGGACGGTGCCGAAGTCGCTGTGCCGAATGACAATCCTCCGCTAGTTGCGGCAGGAGCTGCTGCACCAAACGAGAAGCCGGTACCGCCAGCTTGCGTACTTGGTGTGCCACCAAAATTGAACTCCATTGTAGGTTCACGACCAAATCTGTAAACAAACTGTTTATAGAATTTTGGCACACATTTTCACCTGGGACACATCACGCCACACTTGTATAAGTCAGTATCTTAAAGAGTGAAGTATAAATGTTAGTTTGAGGAATATAGCTTAGCTAGTTTAGTGCATTTCTCTACAAGACATGCATAGTCAGAAAGAAAAAAATCAAGACTGGAAATTACGTGAGCCTGGCCGTTACGTTACAAAGTAGGCAGTGTCCCGGAACCCAGAGTTTTGGGTGGAAATCCACATCTAGGAAAACCCACTCTTTTGGCATACATGCAGACCCCTTTTCGTGGACAGGGGAGGGTAGTGTTAAATGTGCAGATCGCTTTAGAACTCCGTGAGCAGAACTGCAATATCGGGCCACTCCGCTGCGTGGCAGTGCAGTGCCAAGTCTAACGGGAGCCTGTGAATACCCCTGTCACGTCCTCTTAAGAGAGTCAAGCTCTAACAGGGACCCGACTCCGTCACCTCGGCAATATACTGCCGAGGCCGGGAGGGGTAGGCGGCGGTGACATCGTAGTGGCCTTTGCTGCGACCCTCGGAGTCACCAGGCAGCACCACACTAGCAACCAGGGAAGACAGCAATATCATTTTAATCAGGAGCCAGTCCGCAGAACATCGCAAGTTTTAATGATATCTCATTTTGGATAGTCTCAGGGCAAATCTACCAACTGGAGCATCTTTCGCCCATCTCTGGGCAAGTAATGAAACATTGGGGCAGAGACTGACACTCAGAGCATCACCAACAAACTAGGGTAATCAGACCCATAAGAAAAGATAAGAGAGGAGAGACAATGATTATCCATTAAAACAACACTGAGGAGTGTGATAGGCACAACAATGTTGTCTGAACTCCAAGAATGCTAAAAAAGGTACACCAGCTCAGCAAAACTCCTGCTGAGAGTCAAGTTTCAGGATAAAGGTATCATAGAAAGCAGAGGTCAGGATGTTGTCTTCAAAATAATAAATAGTAATTTATTTTGGACTATTTTTTTAAATTTGCGCTTAAAATTGGAATTTAGGACAACAAATGAAGGCAACACAAACTAGCACTGAGAAAAAATAATACCCAGTTGAAACAAGAAACTGCCCCAGCTAGTAAATTTCTGCCCCATTTGGGGCAGGATTTAAGGAGCCTCAATCACCTTTTTGAGTCATATGTCATGTTCTGCAGACTTGCTTGAACCAAAATATTGATGGATATAGAGGACTCTGCTGGTGATTTATCATTTTGTTTAAATGAGTATTACTACCAAGGGCAGCCATTGAATTTAGCTGTGATACATTGATATGGTACGCTAATTCATATATGCAGGAAAACACAACACCCCACTCAGCTTCTACTAAAAATTCAAGCCATACATCAATATTGCAGGGTAAAAATAAAACACATACGAATTCCCAGAGGGCACAACCCAGTCTGAAGAATGAGGCAGGCTCCTCAACAAAATGTTTGGGGCAGCTTAAAAGCTTCCCCAATCAGGGTATAGATTTTGTTACTGGGGAAGAATTATCTTTCCAACAGGGTATATATTTTCGTTTCAAGCAGCAAGAAGGCAATTAAAAACACTACTCACTGTTTCTTTTCCCTATTATCTCTTCTTTTCCGTGTTTCTGTGTCCCCCTCTGTGTTAGTGCTTGTTGTATTGCGCCTGCGAGTTGGTATGCTAGCTTTGCCTGATTTGTCCACATGCTTGCATGCCTGCATGATGCCTATGTATATGCTCGATTGCTTGCTTGCACGTCTGTTGGTTGCTTCTGGTTTGTTGCATGTCTTGTTCATGCTGCTCTCCCATTTGTTGCAGATGCCATGCATGATTTCTGCTAAATAAAGCCTTAACTTCTTGATCGGCTTTACAACAATTTATTTAGCAGAAATTAGGACAAATTCAAGACGCATGAACTCCAATCAATCAGCATGGAAAGAATACTGAAACCAGACCGCTTTGATGCAGACCCCAGTTCTAGTGATGCAGCCAAAGAATGGAAACACTGGCACAGAACCTTATCCAACTTTCTGGACAGCATCTCAGAACTCAATCCAAGGAAGCTGGATGTACTTGCTAATTACTTGTCACCAAGGGTGTATGACTACATCTCGGAATGTGGGACATTCGAATCTGCCATAGCAACCCTGGAGGGCCTCTACATCAAACCCAAGAACGAGGTGTTTGCTAGGCATTTACTTGCGAGCCGACGTCAGAAGCCAGGTGAGAGCTTGGATGAGTTTCTCCAGGCCCTGAAGAAACTGAGTACTGACTGCAACTTCACATCAGTGTCAGCTGAGAAGTACAAGGAGGAGTATATCCGTGATGCATTCATCAGTGGTCTTCAGTCGCAACATATCCGCCAGAGACTCTTGGAGAACAAGACGCTTGAGTTAGTTGCTGCCTTCGATCAAGCGAGGGCTCTGGACATAGCACAGAAGAGTTCAGAGCTCTACCCCACATCATTCACTGCTGCAGTGGACAAGTCAGAGTCTGCTGGTGGTGCCCAGTGTGCAGCTCAAACGCAGGGCAGTGAACCGGCTGGTAACTGTGTGACCTCAGGCTGTGGGTCACATAGCGGATGCTCAGCTGCAGCCAGTACAGGTAAAGGTAGTCAGAAATGCTTTTTCTGTGGTAGAGCTCGGCACCCTCGTCACATGTGTCCAGCCCGTGAGGCCCTGTGTCAGAACTGTGGTAAGAAAGGTCATTTCAAGAATGTATGTCGGTCCTCGGCTGTGGCAGCATCTGCACAGTTGTCAGCGCTAGGGCTTCTGTCTGCAGCATTCCCTGGTAGCCTGGCTAAAGTGACTGTTGATGCAGAGCTTAAAGGGCATAAGCTAAGTGCCCTTGTTGACACAGGTAGTACAGAGAGCTTCATCTCCCACAGGTGTGCAGAGAGGTTGGGCCTTGTTCTTAAGCCTGGGTCTGGAAAAGTTTCCATGGCAGCAACATCTCTTTCATCTGACATATTGGGCTATTGTATTGAACCGCTTACTGTGCAGGGCTGTGAATATCCAAGTGTCCGCCTGTCTGTTTTACCAGATTTGTGCTCGGACATCATTTTGGGACATGATTTTCTGAAACTGCATGAGGCAGTCAGTGTCAACTTTGGGGGAGATAGGCCGCCTCTGAGTGTATGTGGATTATCTACCTTGTCTGTGTCTGCGCCATCCCCATTCAGCAACCTGACCCAAGACTGCTCTCCAGTGGCCACTAAATCGAGGAAGTACAGCCATGACGACCGAAAATTCATTGAGTCAGAAACACAAAAGCTTCTCAATGAGGGCATAATCGAGCCGAGTGCCTCCCCATGGCGAGCACAGATCGTAGTAACAGCGAACGAACGCCATAAAAAAGGATGGTCATTGACTATTCGCAAACCATCAACAGGTACACCAGGCTCGACGCCTATCCACTCCCCAGGATTGATGAGCTTGTAAACAAAGTTTCTCAGTATCGCCACTTCAGCACCATAGATCTTAGGAGTGCGTACCACCAAGTACCCCTCAGAAAGCAGGATAGGCCGTACACCGCGTTCCAGTCTGGCCAGAAGCTCTATCAGTTCTGTCGCCTGCCTTTTGGTGTGACAAATGGGGTAGCGTGCTTCCAGAGAATAATGGATCAGTTTGTGCAGGACAATGATCTCCAGGATACCTATGTGTATCTTGACGATGTAACAATCTGTGGACGCACAAAGGAGGAGCACGACACTAATCTCCAAAAAGTTCCTAGACGCCGCTAAGCGGTTCGACCTGACGCTAAACGAGGCTAAATGTGTCTTCTCTGTCAGATCCATCACGCTTCTGGGTTTCTCCATTGGGGAGGGCGAGATCAGACCAGATCCTGACCGTCTGAGACCTCTCAGGGAGCTTCCTGTTCCAGAGAACTCGAAGGCTTTGCGTAGAGCAGTCGGCATGTTCTCCTACTATTCACAGTGGATCTCTGGTTTCTCAGAGAAGATCCGACCTTTGGTTCAGGCCAAAGAGTTCCCACTGTCCTCAGAAGCATGTGATGCATTTGCCAGAATGAAGGCTGAAGTGGAGAAGTCTGTGGTATGCTCAATCGATGAGGCAGTACCTTTTGTAGTTGAAACAGATGCTTCAGATCATGCTATCGCTGCCACCCTCAACCAGGCTGGACGGCCGGTGGCTTTCTTTTCAAGAACCCTTAATATCAGTGAGCAGTGCCACTCTGCTGTTGAGAAGGAGGCCCATGCCATTGTGGAGGCCTTGCGGAAGTGGAGGCACTATCTGTCAGGACGTCACTTTACCCTGATCACGGATCAGAGATCGGTGGCGTTCATGTTTGATCAGTCTCATGCAGGAAAGATAAAGAACGAGAAAATCCTAAGATGGAGACTGGAGCTAGCTTGCTTCAACTTTGACGTGATATACCGCCCAGGCAGGGAGAACATTCCCGCTGACACTCTCTCTAGAGTGGCGTCATGCGGTATTGCGGCTGGGACAGACAAGTTAGCCGAGCTGCATGATAACTTGTGTCATCCCGGTGTCACCCGGATGATGCACTTTGTCAGATGTCGCAACCTTCCATTTTCCGTTGAAGATGTTAAACGTGTCACATCTTCCTGCCGGGTTTGTGCAGAGTGCAAACCGCAGTATTACCGACCTCCAGTGTCAAATGTCATCAAAGCGACCCATCCCTTCGAACGCCTCTCTGTCGATTTCAAAGGGCCGTTGCCAACATCGTCTCGGAACAGGTTTATTCTCACGGTTGTAGATGAATACTCACGATTCCCGTTTGCCTTCCCATGTCCCGATATGTCCGCACAGACGGTGGTGAATTGTCTTTGCCAGCTGTTCTCTGTGTTTGGGATGCCTGCCTATGTCCATTCGGATCGTGGTGCATCATTCATGTCTACTGAAGTGAAGCACTTTCTCGTCAGCCGTGGAATAGCAGTGAGCAGGACTACACCATACAACCCTGAAGGGAACGGACAGTGCGAAAGGTATAATGGAACCATATGGAAGTCTGTTTGCCTCGCACTGAAATCTCGCAAGCTGCCCGTTTCTTCCTGGGAAAAGTCCTTCCTGACGCTTTACACTCAATTCGTTCTCTGTTGTGCACTGCCACAAACTGCACTCCTCATGAGAGGATGTTTGGTTTTGCTCGTCGCTCGACAAGCGGCACTACTGTCCCGACCTGGCTCAGTCCCCCCTGGGAAAGCTCTGTTGAAAAAGCATGTCCGACAGTCCAAGTACGATCCTCTTGTGGAGGAGGTCGATCTTATTGAAGTAAATCCGCAGTATGCGTGTGTCCGACTTCCTGACGGAAGAGAGACTACGGTTTCTGTTCGGGACTTGGCCCCGCCCGGGAAGCTGTCCCAGTGTCAACCGAACCAATGTCATGCAATCCTGATGCCTCCTCTGGACGGGATGATCAGGGAAGTCTGTACCATGAAGTCGCATCGAGAAATGACTCTCACGAGAACCCGGTTGTTAGTAACGATTTGCGTGAAGTGCATCCCATTGTACACTCTCATGACTCGCTGCCGTGTAGAAGTAATGGTGGAGAGGCTCGTTCGCGTCAGACAGAGGATTTGGCTATCAGTAAAGAGGAGCGTGGCAGCCGTGGTGCTGATGCAGAGGGAGCCCTGAGGAGGTCTACGCGTGTGAGACGACCTCCGGATCGCTTAGATTTATAAGTTTCAGCGCCCGAGTTGTGTGTCGCACTGCTTCGGACGTTAAGGGTGGAAAGCTGTGCTGGTTGTTATATTCTAATGCTAGCTGCAGTATGTTTGCTCTGCGCCTGTCAGCAGTATATGTGCTCCAATCTGAGATTATGCGTGCTTCTTTCAAAGTGGGGGAGAATGTTGTATTGCGCCTGCGAGTTGGTATGCTAGCTTTGCCTGATTTGTCCACATGCCTGCATGCCTGCATGATGCCTATGTATATGCTTGATTGCTTGCTTGCACGTCTGTTGGTTGCTTCTGGTTTGTTGCATGTCTTGTTCATGCTGCTCTCCCATTTGTTGCAGATGCCATGCATGATTTCTGCTAAATAAAGCCTTAACTTCTTGATCGGCTTTACAACAGTGCTATCCCAAGTATCAGTTTCTGCCCCAGGGTTTCCTTACCTGCCCCAAAGATGGGCAAAAGCTTCCCCAAACTGGTAGGTTTGCCCAGAGGCTGCCTCAATGAGATCTCATCAAAACCTGCCACCTTCAGCAGACTGGGGTACAAGAGCTACCTCTGATCACACAATCATTCAATGAAGCGAGTGAGAGGAATGGTAACCGCATACAACTGCAAGTTCCACAATCAGATGGATCGCAAGCGAGTACACCCCCACAAAAATTTGGCTGCATCTGTAACCACACAGGATCCCTAAGCTACACCAAAGTGCAAGTCTGCAAAGTATGGCAGCAGGCCAGACAAGTTGCACCAGCCATCTAAAACATTTGCACCACCAGCCACCAAAAATTCACACCAATCTATCATATACCAAGGAGAAAACACACCTAATCCTACCCACACAATGCAATGCTACCTTTTATTACCTAGTTATTTAGTTGAGGGCTTTCTATAAGGCCTCCTGTGTCTTTACAACCATCCAGGCATTATTTTTTGTTTTGTTTTCAGTGTCACTTTTCTCGCAACAGTCTCACAAATTCGCACCAGGTCGATAAAATTCGCACCCCTTGCTCTTGTCTCCAAGGGCACTCGCACCGACGAGATCTTGTCGAAAATGCCATACTTTGCACACCAGCCGAAGTGGTCACAAATGGGAGACTACATGGCCCAATGTGTCTTTTAGTGTGTGAGGCTAGGTGACACCACAATGGTGAGGGCAGAATTTGAACATGTGGGCATCATGCGAAAAACCGCAAGAACGTCACAATTCCAGCATCAGGACATCTTTTGCCAACCTTAGTGGCAGGAAAGAAAACCTTGAGAGGTCAGAATTCAACTTGTGCGTCAAAGTTACAAATTAAATGAGCTCATCACAATTCTTTAAACTCAGTTTACCTCTTTTCTTCCTTTTACGCAAATCGACTCCGGGAGTATAAGTTCCAACAATTTTCTTCTACTTTTTATCTTCAGTTTTCTCCGGCAATCTCAATTGTTCACAAAATATTACCATACATATAAAAAAATATACTTCTCTTTGTGGGTAGTACTGTAGTGTTAATAATTTCCGCGTTTCTCCTGTCTGTATTCCACGGCATATCCATGCTCCCCTACTCCTCTCCTCTTACTTCTTACTTATTATTTTTTGGACGAACCGCCGGCGCTTTCTGTTGTTGTGGCGCTCAGTGGCGCTTTTGTCTTTTTCTTCTCCACGTTGCGAGGCGGTGCGAGGCTCGCGCAGGGGGGTGCGCTCCGGCCCTTCAGCATTGGCGGAAAGTGGCAACCGTTTGGCGACCTCTGACGGCTGCGATGACGTCAGGTCAACCATGCAACAGGACGGCTCCATGATAAGTGGGTGGGGATTGTGACTCGGGTGGGATTTTTGTGTGTTCTCTTGCACTATCTGTGGGAGTAGGGCCATGAAACTTAGTTTTTCTGGTAGAGAAATGACTGTAAAATTATTTCAGTCACAAATATTTGGGATTTTCTACGTTGTTTTATAGTAATTATGTGTTGAATGGAGCATTACGAATCTGGCGCAGGAATATTTATCACCTGGAATAAAGGAGGATTGCACATAAGGTAATAGAGTAAATGGCACCTATTTATGCACTATTAGCTTCTACACCTTAGGTTATAGAGCGAATTGCACCTACTTATTTCTGTTTATGGGTTAGCAATGTTTCTTGTAGTCTGGCAGACTGTTTTCTCTCCATGTAGAATGATGTGTTTTATGCAGTCCCTATTGTTCCTTTTTGTTGTCCCTTAAAACCATTTGTATGATTTGTCCTACATTTGTAATCGACTTTCATTTGCTGCTGGACCCAGTTCCCATGCACAATGGACCAACCTGGCTAGAGCTGAGAATCAGGATGCAACAACTGTGGTTATCACCACACTGGCTTGTATATGAATAGGTTCAATGGATATGGATAGAGCTCTGACATTGACATATAGAATAGTCTTTTATCTCTTTTTTTGGCTACATCTCTAGTGCCCCATTGATACGTCCTTTCACTCCCTTCACTGAAATGTACAATTTTTCTTAGAAACAATGGCTTATTATGTGTACAAGCCTGTTTCTTCTTTGTATTTAATACTAGTTTTTTTAAGGAATGTTGTGTAATGAAAAGTTTTTTTAAGGTTTGGTATAATTTTTCAATAAAGCAAGCTTTACTCTCAGGGGACTACTCTCATTTCCATTTGCAGGGTACGGAAAATATTCAACGTCACACTGCTATGTGCTGCCAGACCTGGCTGGATATGGATAAATGACAATCAGATTGAAACTTTGGTTTCCATTTCCTAACGTTTTATCCATATTGTAAATGCATCCAGATCAATCATGTAATCCTGATCAGCATTGTGCATGGGAACAGGGTCTTTGTATGTAAATCCAGAGTCTTGTTCCCGCTGAGCTAGGTGTCAGTGTCAGCATCTGCGGACCAAGGGGCCTGATGATGCCCAGTTGCTGGATGATTTGTCGTAGCTTGTGTCCGCTGGTGATGTAATGTTGATTCCATTTTTATTGTTTTTTACTTTTAACCCTAGTGTGATGAGAGCGTAATAAACATGTGATGGCTTCAAATCTATGCAACTGGGCAGGGAGTATGAACTGAGCTCAACTATGAAGTCCTTAGGGAGCAGGCACTCTATGGGTGTGCACTAATTTTCTTGTTGTAAATAACGGCTATGCCTGTGTCACCCAAAATATTAACTTAATCATTCCTGGAGCACTTTCCAATTTCAGTCATACTGCTACTATTTGCAAATTAAAATTTTCTAACTCTATTTAGAAGGCTTCCAACTCTAACTAAAGGAGGCTTTAGCTGAATGAATTTTTTATCATTATGCCATCCATATTTTAACTGAAAATAATAAAAACGCTATGAAAAGCTTTTGTGATGAGGTGGTTCCAGTTTGGGCACTTAATTATTGAAAACAAGATATGAGTGGTTCTAGCTCAATCTCATTTATTTTTATTTTGGTCTTCAGGATATCTCTGAAGAGCCTTTGCAGTGGTTTTCATTAAATGTGCTTATGTGTTGTTTGTGCTTTGTTCTGCTCCATTTTGGCTTTCTCTGTTGAACTCGCTCAGAAGAAGTCATTCTAAGCTAATAAGTTGAAGAACATGAGTGACCGATCTGCCATTTAGTATTTTAATTGTATTTATTTGACATTCACTGAAGGTATTACTCGGAACTGCTCGCTGAAATTATGCTCAGACAATTGAACAACACATATTATTTGAGTCATATTTTCATAACTGTCCATGTTAATAAATATGTATGCAAAATTCCAACATCCAAAAACAATAATTCCAACATGCAAACAATTTTCATATGCACTCCTTACTATTCAGAACAACAGGTGATAAATTATGAGGCAGCTCAAATTCATCACCACTGCTCCAGTCTTCTCCTTACTGACGTTTCTCTTTCTCTCACCAGGTGCTAGGCTGCAGGGTAGGATATCGGGGTACCTGCGGGTACTGGGCCGGCACAGAGCTCGGTAACATTTACCTCTGCTCTCAGCTTTGTCCTCACTGTGACCATCAGCAGCAGATTGCTAAGAAAATGGAAGCTCTCCACGTTCGAACTAGAGATCTTCTGAGTGGCTAGTGACAAGATTACAGCCGGGCAGCTGTGCTCTCGCTACCGTGCCAAGATATTCTACTTATGCTCGGCCGTGGCAAATTATGAAACGGACTGCATCACTATCTTCTTAGCCGCCCAGTCAGCCACCGCAGCTTCGTGCAGCGCCGTTTAATGGTGATAGTATTCCAGTACTGCTTGTTCATGTAATGAACTTTCTCTACCTGCAATATTGTGGGTAATGCGTGAGACGACTCCCTGGATGGGGAATCCGCTGCTTTCCCGCTGTGCCATCCTGGTCGATGGCCACACTTTCGTCCGAATCGCAACACAGATAAGCTGAGGTGAGGAGTGCGTAGTGCCTGGTTGGTGTCGTTATCGTCGGTTCGACGCCGTTCGACTTTACCCTCAGTGTATGGACGCAAACTGAGTATGATGCTGATGTCTGCTCTGTCGCGAGTAAACTTCTCGTTCGTTGGGGAAGAAGAGGCGAGAGTTGTGACAAGACAATTTCCGGCACCTTCTTGGACGACTGATGGCAACGCATCTCCTCGATTCTCTGAGCATCCAACAGTCAGATTCGTGGGCCACATGCCTCATTATATATAGATTGCATGCCTCATTCTATACTTTCTGTTTAAATGTCGGGGTACCAACATGTTTCCAAATTTGGGCACATCAATCTTCGTAAAAAATTTTCCCTGCTGTAGTGATGTACCTTGAGACATAGCTGGTCATGTCGTATCCGTTGCCGACGAATATTCACCGGACGCACTTATTGAATATATATCACTTGTTAAGTTAACAAATGACTATTTTATGTGAGGTTCTTCTCACTGAAGCAGTATTGAACGGAAACCACGAAACGAAGTGGCGGAACACCGTCTCCGGCCGATGGTGCTATCTTTGACGAGATCCTTAGTGCAGTGGACGTCAGCGCCGAGTGGAGGCATGGGGGGACAACGGTGCGCTGCGTCTCTTTTAACATCTGAAAACGCTAACTTGCATGAACAGACCAGACTAAAAAATTATAATAAGAGATTAATATATTTATTTCAACCAACAACTCATGCTTGAACAACAAACGAGCAATGTACCATGGGAAATGCTGCTCATAGTTCACAGCCTACATTGTACGGACGACACTAGTAGGCTGAATGTGCTCTCTTCTTCAGTTTCGAAAACGTTCTTGCAGGCTTTGTTTTGCCAACTCGAATGTCAGTTACGCATCGCCTCCTGAGCATGCCAGCAGCGAAGACTTCCTGTAAGAGCAAGTAGACATTAACGCTTATTCAGAGCGGCGGGTAGACATAACAGCAGACAATCGACATTCATTTAAATGTGTTTCGTTCTGAGTGGGCTTTAAAATAGGCGAAGAATCAGTAAATTTTGTATTTCCTGTCTGCCTACAAGAATGAAACAGGCAAATTCCAAAAGTGTAATAATTGACGTTGCTTGGATATGAAAAATTGCATTAAACTATCGAGAGAGGAACAAACCCGGAGAAAACTGTTGCAGTCACATTAGACAAGACTATTTCCGGACCCCTGCAGAGATGATTATCGACCATCTAAGGTGATATTACCATTTCCATCCATACCATCTAAGCAAAGGCAGAAAAAGGATGGTTGAGTGAGGCTGTCGGTTGAAATAAGATTGAATCGTGCCACCAGCCATAGGCATGTTTCAGCAAATTTATGCAAAGTTAAAGTAATGTAAAAATGATTTTTGCTAATACCTGCCTGATATTTGAGTAATTCATGAGAGCTGGCAGAGCTGGGTTCAGGATTGTCAATTCAGGGCGCCATCCGGACCAGGGGCGCAGGTTTTGACCGGAAAAACCAATCGGGTGGGCGCCAACCTATCAGTGGGCACCCGGTTTTCGCATCGAAGGAACGACATTTCAAAGGGGCACCATCAACCTTTCAGGTGGAAGGGGGCATCTACCCTTTTTGGGGGCGACGAGGGTCGATCGGTATGACACCTGCCCCCCACCCACTGGATCCAAGTATGAGCGCTGACCAATAGTTCAACAAGAAGCAAAGGCCAGCACAGAATCCCAACTTTTGGGGAGGCTACACAAACCTCCGCACATATTTAAATTCTCGATGGATCTAGCACCAAATAAGGAAGCAGAAACACAAGAGGAAAGCCTATGTGAATGTTTTTCATGACATGGCTGGGCAAACTCATTATAAATTACACAGAAACCGTGCAAAACAACCATGGTCTGTGTTCATGTCTTTACACAGGAAATTAACTTTATTCACAGCTCTATTTTTTATATTGTTTAACTTCCATGCCACCATTGCAGTTTTAGTTCATATTCCAGCATGCCTGGAGTCTATAAGTAAGCAAAGGGACAAAATGTACATAAAACAAGAAAAAGCTGATCAACCAACAAACAACCTAAAGTTTTGTCCTAAAGAAAGCAGATAAAAGAGTTTAAAGGCAAAAGGCAATAACATGCTTCAACAGTATCCAAGGTTCAAGCCTCACTCAGTTTGGAATACTTCAAAGAATGCAGCATTAGCTTCATTACTATCAACCAAGGTTCAAATACCAAGTGACAACAGTAGGGATTTCCTGATCCTTTTAAAAGTTGGCAGCACCATTACTCAGGGGCGTAGGAACCAGGAGGGCAGGGGGGGCAGTTGCCCCCAACTTTCATGATTCTTAACCATTAACCCTATGGTGTTGACAGGAAAGAAATGACTTGAAAATTCCCGCTGCCCCCCCCAATGTTGAACATAGTTTCAATGCTCCTGCCATTACTTCAGCAGTTGGTTTGTTGCAAAGCACTAAAGCTTCTTCTTACACAAGCTTTTGAGTATGCTGAGGCTGAAATTTCAAATCATTTAAAATTATCAGCAGCATTTCCTCCTCACCATACACAAAGTTACATCATGACAAAGAAAGAGAAAATTTGCATTTGAGAGAAATATCCACTATTGACCATAGTAATTGACAAAAGTGGGTGACTTTCTGGAGAACCTATTTCAGCATGTGACCTCTCCAATGTGCAAGAGAAAATGGGGTATCTCCTATTGCTAATGCATTAGAGATACCCTTTTAGCGCTGCAACACTGCTCTTATTAACACAAAATACTATAAATGCCCATGCCAACACATGCATCCACAACAAAGCATGGCTGATGCATGCCTATGTGGTGGGAGAGCACAATTCCAATACATAATAAATTCTGACAACTTCCAAGTACAACATTAAATTCAGCACTGCTCATTAAACATGTAAGGGCACTCAGTCCAAAAATGGATGTTTTTATATTTAAAATTGTATTGAATATGCATTTTGTTGGGTTTCAGGGCAGCATCCATTACAGTCATGGCTTGCCCATGTATGTATTGCATGCAAGAATAGCAGTGTAGTGTAAGTATAATACAGGTTGAAATATGACCAGATTGGCTGGATGATACTAAACCAATTGATAAGAATCATGCAATAGAGGAAATATCAGTTAATCACATGGAAAGGACAGGTCAAAATGAATAAACCACACATAATTTTGTTTTTTGTATCGGCTCATCTCGTTTTTGTTATGTTTTATCTGTCTTTCTGTTTGACATTAAATTTTCTTTTTTCCTTTATTTTTTTGCTGTTTCTGTGGGTATTGCTCCTTCTTTGGCAGCTTATGTTTTTCCTTCTTCTACCTATATTGATCATTTGCATTAATCTAACTACGTATTCGCCAGACTTCTTTTGTTTGATGCTGTATACCTATAAATGTCTTCCTTTTGTTGCTCCTTATTGCTTTTCCCTGCTCATGTCTTCTTTTGCTGTTCTGTTCCCTTACTTCTGTTCCCTATCAATATGAAAAATGAAATAAAAAGATGATGATGATGATGTAAATAAATGGCAATAGGGCCACATGGAAAACTTAATCTTCTGATATGAAAAATCACACATTTTCCTGCTAAATCTCGATTGGGCCTGCCGCTTCAGGTCCACAGAATGTAAAAATCACCATCCCATCCTGCTGATACATCAAATACGATTTCCAGGCTCCCAAAATGCCAAAAACTCTTCGCATATTATCAAACTCGAACGCGCCACTTACGCATCCCCGAATTTAAACAGGTATTAGTGACAAGCTATGATGCAAAACTCTCATTTTCTAGGCTGGACATATTCCTCGATCATTTCTCTATCAAGAAAACTACGTTACAATACCACCCTACCCCGCATCTACTCACCACAGCCAATAACAAGTCTCCATCTCACCTCCTTCCATGCTCTCTGGACGGGGAGTTTCGGTTTGTTTGGTTGATCTTTCGTCATCACTCCACAATAACAATAATGACCTTGAAAACAAGCGGTTGCCATGTTTTGGAAGCGGAGCGTTCTACCTTCTCTCTCTAGGGCCTTGGGCTCGCGCTACACTTTATGCCTTCGGGCTACAGAACAGATTTTTGGCTTTGGCCCTTTGGCCTTATCTTGTTATGCGCGTGCGCATTTGCTGAATACTCAAATTATTTATTTGACGTTTCCTGAAAGCTTTACAACTTACAAGCCATCCACAAATTTAGTTCGTATTGCTACATTATACATATATGTAGTTTATAACATTACATCACGTAAGGTAACCATGTTGGTGATATTTACCTTTTCTCCCCATTTAACGTTTTTTTACGTCCATCTGTAACAGAATAATGATCCTGTGGTGACTTTACGCAGCCCACATTACGTTACGTACTTCATGGACGGTCCTACCCCTTCGCGTCACACACTGCAGAGCGTGATGGCGGCATAAATGGGGGGGGCACTGGGGACACAGTGCCAGTGGCGGACCCAGGAATTAATTTCGGGGGGTGGCTAGGGGCCCAAGCCTCACCCACCAGTACCTCGGGCAGCCCCTCGCCATGTATTAACTGTAGGGAAAGAAATGGGTTGAAAAGCCCATAGGGCCCCCTAATAGGTATTCGAACGTTCCGCCGTCACTGACGTCACGACCTTGTGCATGGCCAACGGCTTCCGTTTTTTTAACCGTCGACAGCAAGGCTCCCAGGGACGGATCCAGGGGAGACGAGTGGGAACCGATCGGGACCCCCATACGGTCTCGGGAATCGAGTGATGCGGAAAAATTTTAATAGCGCTGGAAGCGCCTCACCGTCTTCTAGTCAAACTCACGATACTACGTTCTTGGTCCGAAGGCGCTATTTGAACCTCGTTGGGGCATTCATTCTTCAGGTTTGACCCATCAAAGGGGCGCCAAATTGCATGGTGGGTGCTTGGAAGCGGCGCCAGTTGGTGCTTGGAAGCGGCGTTCCTGGGGAAAGCCGGGGCGGTTCCAGGGGGCGCCAGGCCGCGGTCTTTGGGACGCCGGGTGGGTCAATCCAATGGCGGACGCAGGGGGCCATTCTGGCCGTGCCCCCAAAGCGCTGGAAGGGCTAAGCTATCTTTTGGCCCCCAAACGCCGGAGAAGTTTTGGAAAAGTAGGTGTTTACATTGGGTCTGGAGAGCAAAAATATTCGCTCCCACCTCCCCCCTCCCCAATTTATGGAGGCAAGGTAGACATAGGTTTTCCCACAAAAACTCGGGTTTGCGTCCGCCCCTGGGTCCATCGGGGGAGGGAGACATGCGCCTCCGCTAGATAAGATAGAAGTGGTTTGCTCCCTTCCAGCGTTTCTTCATGAGCTTGTTCTGAGTCGGTTTGTGTCATCAGGCGCCGGGAATAATCGGGCGTCGGGAGTCGGGCCGCGTCGCGCCGCTCAGACCCAGCGGCCACCGGCAACGACCGCCCTGGCCGATAACACGCTGGCGAAAACAAACAAGCGAGTCCGTCAAATTGGACGTCCGGGCCAGCGCCCCGTGCCTTGTGTGGTCTGGTCAGGTCACTGTGGTTGTTTACAGCAGAGATTGTGTGAGAACCTTAATAGCTGGTGCGTGAAGCCAGAACACTGTGATGATCTCGCTTTCGGTGAAAAACGACGGCTGTTCTGGTTGGGTACAAGTCATCAGAGACGGGCGGTCATCTACTGAAGTCTGATACTGCAGGGGCCAAATTTTCTTAAAATCTTTGGGGATGCTCTGTCGGTGGGTGCGGCACATCTTGGCAAACATCTTATGACCACATCTTTTACCCCATGACGATTTCTTACTTTCCGACTGGGGCCTGCCCCCCTAGTGACGGCGGAACGTCCGAATTTAAGGAGGCACCATTGGCTTTTCAACCCATTTCTTTTCAGTCAACGCCATAGGGTTAGTGTTAAATTTCTTATTTAAAGGGGGGCATCGTGCCCCGGTGCCCCCTCCAGTTTTGCCGCTAGTGCCCCTCCCCAACCTGTCTAGGCGACCCCAGGGGCCCCTAGGGGAGCAAGGAGTGGCCGCCCCACTTGGCTACGGCCCTGGGTATGGTCGCCCAATTAGGAGGCAGGCAACACGGGGTGGTAACTGGTAACAGTGGTAGAAAGAGCGCACCTTTTCGACTGCTAAGATGCGATCTTTATGGGGGGAGGGGCAGCCAAATTTCAACCAGATGCTGACAACAATTTTTCCAGGCTAGGACTAAAACCAGTTCGAATTGGGAACCTCGTTGCTTTCCGCAGCGGATGATTATTAAACATGTCCGGTTTTCTTTCTCCCATCTTGGTTGAGATCAGGAATTTTTTGCCTAGAAGTGTGAGGGCCGGGCCCCCTGGCTCCCTTTACCGATGTTTATGCCCTTTGGATTCATGCAGGGCACCTTTTCGTGAGCGTTCCCGCCCACCTGCCCGGCACCGCGCCGCCACGCCGGCCGTCTCACTCTCCGGCCCACCGGCCTTCCGCCAACCACAAGCCGCCGTCAACGGTCGGCGACTTCCCCCTCCCCTCCCCTCCCGTTGAGCGCCCGGCGCGGCGGCCCGCCAAATCAAGGCCGCCAGCGGTGGTCTGGCAGTCTTACCGGCCGGCGGAGGGGATGTACACGTGTGGCTGGAGTTCAGACGAGTAGGGATTTGCGAGCAAGTGCTGTAAGGCCGAGAGTGTGGGGAATTGTCAGAAAAGATAGCTTGATGTGAGTTTTAGTGGGTTGTGTAAGTTGTTACGAGAAGCTACGCCCGGGGGAATCGAAGCCGTGAGAGTGGAAAGCAGACACCGGCGGTTCATCCCTGCAGGCGGCGAACAGGTGAGGTTTGAAATCGACCGGAGGCAAACATCTCTTGAAGCACACTAGCACTGTTTTAAGACATTCTGTTGGATCTCAAGGCACATATGTAGCTTCTTGCTCTGTGGATGCTTTACGGCTTGGGGGACTTTTACATCGCTCGCTGGGGAGGAAGAATTTACGCTTCCTAAGAATTCCTAAGGGTGACTGTAAAACTGCAATATTGTAGAACTGGAAACGGTGGCGTGCCAGGCTGTCTTGTTTGGGGGCTGTTCCCGCACCTCAGGAAGGAGGCTTTACCCGTCCCTGTCACAAGTCGAAACTATAAAGTACCAGGCACACGGGGGACTTTTTATATCACCTCTCCTTACTGGAGAACAACCCAACTGATTTTCTCCATTCAAAGTGCAGTCGATAACTCCACTCAAAAGTTGCTCAAACAAGCCATTCTATTATTTAAGATCATAAGTGACGTCATAACAGTGGCGGCGCTGCCATAGAGGCACATCAGGCACTGCCTAACCACTTTTAAATGTCGAAGTAGGTATGTATTTTATGTGGAATAAATATAATTTGACTCGATGTTTAAATTACAGAGAATATTCCTTTTTCGGATCACTGGGTCAAAGAGCCGATTTGCATCTCTGCGAATCCACGTTCGCAGCTCTTACCGTCAACAGATGTGATATTTGTCACTTCGCGATTTCGCTGAATCTGCCTAACACCGTGGCAAACCTAACGTGTGCTTTTTGATTGACAACTCTAATACCTCATTCATTCGGACGCGAGTTAAATCAGCAAACTAGGCTTGCCTTAGAAGCTAGCACGTGCGATGCCGCGTCTTAGGGCCTTGATTACAGCGGATTCGTTTATTGACATTCTTGTATTCGCGGATGTCTAGCCTTCTCCAGGGCGGGAAAGTTGTTTGGAAATTATTAGCGAGCTATTTAACACGCGCATTGACAGGGGGCGGGTACCCGCCCCCTCGGGTTTCTCGGAGACAGTAGAAAAACGGCGGCGCGTAGCGCCGCCGTACTTGGTATACCTTTTCCCTCATCATTTTTACAACTTCTGTAAAAATTTTAAGGTTAGGTCATCTCAGGTCAGGTCACCAGTACAGGTCAAGTGACCCGACCTCAAAAAAAGTTTAAGATAGCATAAGTCGGAGCAGGGTGAACTTATCCGATTGAAACTCATATCACATAATGGCCCCACCGAGTTCTCTAACATATGTTCCGGTATTTTTTATATCGATGACCTAAGGTCAGGTACGAGGCATGACCTCTCCATTGGAAATACATGGGAAAAATGGTTTTTACGGAATAACTCAGTAACGGATGGTGATAGAGCATTTATTTTAGCTGCATTAGACTCGCCTGGGCTTTGCGGTTTTAATGATATGCATTTTATATAATTTGACCCTGACCTGACCTCAGGTCAGGTCAAATCCTTGATTTGACCTAGCAAGGTCAAATTATATATCATTCGATTTGGCTTGCTAAGAGGATTCATACAGTTCAAGTCGTTTTGCTCTATCTTTACTTGTTCAGATGTAATGCCCGAAAAACTGAATTTTACATGTTATCCCTATCACGGGCATGTTTTGACCTCTCGTGACCTTAAATGTGACCTGACAAAAAATGGTTCAAATGTTTTCGATGGAGAAGTGGATGGGCAGCCCAACGCCGTTTACCGTTTTTCGCTACCTACCGTGGTTCCCGAGATCTTAGGGGGCGGGTACCCGCCCCCGTCAATGCGAAGGTGGCTCAGACCCCCGCCAATGCGCGTGTTAATTTGTGAAACCCTTATGAAGAACGTGAGTCATGGCACAAAATCTGGCGGATGAAATTTAAAACGTTCACAAATCGATCGTACAGCGAGAAATTGGACGTCCTGAACAATGAAGTGCCGAAGCTGTCCTTGAAATGGGAAGCTCTCATGAGTACCTTGTCCTTCCCGGCTTACTTACCTACCAACCTATCCTTCTTGAAATTTGCCTTGTACCTTCATATACTGCCGCATAACCGTTTCCACAATCCGCTGAGATATGTTTTTATACTGTTTTTCATTTTGTAAGATATTAAACATTTAAAAATAAATATTATTTTTGCTCGTCAACTTGAGCTTGCCCATTCTCCAGCCATAGGCGGATCTAGGATTGCCGAACGGAGGGGGCACATTTCGGGGGGTGGGAAGGGACACTTCAGGGGGCGCCATCGACCTTTCAGGGGGCGCCGTGATCATTTCAGGGGTGCTGAGGGTTGATCGGGGGTGTACGTGCCCCTTTCCCCCTGGTCCGCCTATGTCTCCAGCCGACCTGCTGGAATCGCCCCTGTCTAATATCAGGTAAAAGCCTGGGCGACGTCCTTATCTGTAAGCCAATCGTGCCTAGGCTGTCATAATGTTCAAGCGCCGCCACTGCGTCATAATCCAGATAAATATACGGAAATTATCTTGCCTGAGATTTACTCTATCCTGTTCAAATACTTGAGGCTGGATTTCAATTTTAGTGACGTGGGATGAGAGTTAATGGATATACCTACAGATGCGTCCACATTGTTGGTGAAATATTCAGTGGCGGTGCTGCCATACAGGCACATTAGGCACTGCCTAGCCACTTTTAAAGGCAATCTGGCACCCCGGTCGAATCCTGGAATTTATTGTAATTAGGGGTACTTTTAGCCGAAAATCATGGAGGCGTCCATGATTTCTCTGAAAAATGTACAAGAACTCAATCTTTTTAAATGTTTCTCAAGGGAAAGAAATAAATATCTGCCTGTGCATGATGTCATTATCTGGCAACCACTACCATATTCAATACGCTTCAAGGGCTTCGATTGGCTGATACTCACCTTGACGTGAGCATATGTCGTCACACCAATAGCCATGACAACTGTGGCCTGCTGCTAAGGGTACATGAGGTGCACATTTCAGGAAGGTCTTAGTTTTTTTCCACGGAAATCTCGAGTTTCTAGACAAATGATATATTGGGTACCGGGTTTTCCGACTTGCTTTAAAACTTGGCTATCTCAGTTAAAATCACGTTATGAAGGCGCCACATTCTCTTTAAATGTCGAATTAGGCATGCATTTTATGTAGAATAAATATAATTTGACTCGATGTTTAAGTTACAGAGAACATTCCTTTTCGGATCACTGGGTCAAAGAGCCAATGATTTGCATTTTTGAAAATCCACGTTCGCAGCTCTTACCGTCAACAAATGTGACATTAGGCACTTCATGATTGCACTGAATCTGCCTAACGTGGCAAACCTAACATGTGCTTTTTTATATTCTTGATTGACATCTCTAATACCTTATTCTTTCAGACGCGAGTACTGGCTCATTAGATCAGCAAACTAGGCTTGCCTAGCAGCTCTTTAATGCGGCATTTGGAGCACGTGCGATGTCGCGTCTTAGGACCTTGATTAAAGAGGATTCGTTTATTGACATTCTTGTATTCGCGGATTTCTATCCTTCTCTAGTGCGGGACAGTTGTTTGGCAATTATTAGCAAGATATTTAATTTGTGAAACCCTTATGAAGAGCGTAAGTCTTGGCACAAAATCGAGTTGATGAAATTAAAAAAATCCGTTCGGAAATCGATAGCACAGCGAGAAATTGGACGTCATAAAGAATTAAATGCCGAAGCTATCCATGAAATGGGAAGCTCTCGTGAGTACCTTGGCCTTCCCGGCTTACTTACCTACCTACCTATCCTTCTTGAATTTTGCCTTGTACTTTAATCCTTCATATACCTTCTACCGCATAACCGTTTCCACAATCCACCGGTATGTTTATATTTTTTCATTTTTTATGATATTAAACATTTAAACCTAAATATTCTGTTTGCTCATCGACTTGAGCTTGCCCCATTTTCCACCTGACCTGCTGGATCAGCCCCTGTCCATCATCAGGTAAAAAACCTGGGCGACGTCCTTACCTCTAAGTCAATCGTGCCTAGGCTGTTATAATGTTCAAGCGCCGCCACTGGAAATATTTACATAAATGACGTCCTAACACGGCGATTAATGCAGATTTCATGGGAAACTTGATAGTAATGTTTACGAATGCGAGACAGACTGCCTAAACTTGGACCCAGTTTCCCCACACAATGAGGCGATCCGGACCGGACAGCTGATCAGGTTACACCATGGCAGTGGCGGATCCAGGAATTCATTTTGGGGAGGGGGTTTCAGGGGACTCGAGCCTCACCTGTCAGTACCTCGGGCAGCCCCTCACCTATGTATTGACTAATAGGGGCTCGGGCATTTGGGGGGAGGGCTTGTGACCCCCTAGGTTCTGGGTGGGTTAACGCTGGCATAAAAATACAAGCTCTGTACAAAAAAGAAAAAAAGAAGCTCTGTACAAAGCCTATGGGATACCCAAAATCCAGTGAGGGAGGGGGTCCTGATCTCCAGCCTTCCCAGGCTCTCCACCCATGGCATGAACCCCCTACATAACCTAAAATAATGACTATTTTACAGATTTGGTGGCGTCATTATGGCTTCATCAAATCTGATGAAATAACAAGGTTAGATATTTTATGCAAACAATGTATTTATGAGCTGACTTCTTAGGCCTATATCACTTACATAGTTTCTCAGAAACAGAATTTTAGGTAAATTTTTGGTTACTTATTGCAATACCGTGGTTTATCTAGTCGAGTTCTAGACGCTGCCACATTCATTTTAATATTTAGGTACAGAAGGCGATGACCTACGCAGCTTTGTTTGACGACGAAAAATATATACCTATATATAACTTTCACATGTGTGTCGGTATGGGGGGAGCAGGCGGTCCCGACCCCCCCCGCACTTCCTATACACAAATTTCCCTATTTTAGCCAAGTTGGGAAGAACTAGGTGCATTTTGGGACCAGCTAGTACAGACGGCAGCAAAGAGCTCAAATCCCACAAGTTCTTAGACCTAGAGAATAAAGTTTCTTGCCAGCTGCAGGTTTAAGATTGGCTGGCCCCTGCACTTTTTGCTGGTGGTGACGCTCATGAACTTTCATTGCATTCTATCTACGTTTCGAGGTTTATTTCACGCTAACATCGGTGATTAGTGGCGTCAAAGTCAAGTCCGGTCCTGGGAGCTGAGAGAGCGTCTTGGCGAGCCAATTATCCTCCACAGGCTGCAAGGTGGGTCCATATCTGTCCCACGCCACCTGCGGCTTTAGCTTGAATATCGTCCAGGGCTGAATTTGTGGAGCACAGGCATGGGTGTTAAACGAGGCGAGAACGGGGGAATTGGTCTAAGGAACCATGGAGTCAAAAACAGTCGCTGATGCGCGGTCAGGTAAGGCACCTGCCTCTTTGTCCCCTGAATCGGCCTATGTATGTCTACCATTGCGGCCGACTAAGTTCGCTGGCTTTGTCAATATCAGCCTTCTTGTTCCTTGTAGCACTAGAAAGCCCAAATCGAGCTGGGACTGAGAGCTCCGTTGACGTGCTGCAGCTACATCGAACAGGGCGTCTGAACTGGGTCGCGCCCCATTTATGTTTTAGTCGTGATGCAGCTTTTTCTCCTGCACTCTTAACTCGCCTGTTGGCATCTCCTAAAATATATGGGTTGGAAACTTGGAGGCGCCCACTACAGTATACCGCGTGTGCCGTCATTGATTTCAAGCGTTAAAACAGGTCGTTTTCGGTAGCTATTCCCGCTGGGCCTGTCTCCGATGGATGTGAGATACAACACGAGTTCAAACACGGTCGGCGTGGCGCTCGGTCGTCACGCCTGGAAGCTCAGCTGACTCACCACTCTGTGACGTCACCGGTCACGCGCCGGGACGCGGCCGCTGTACTTCGGACCGGCACACAGTGGCTGGCGGGTTACAGCCGTACTGATGCTGAACAGAGCAGGGAGAGTTCGATGGCAAGACATCTGATGACATAGTTTGTCGACGTCATTGAAGGGCTCGAATACTTGTGCTCAGTGGCAGATACAAGTGGGCTAAGGGGGCTCAAACTCCCCTGAAATGTCCGAGCGCCCATAGTTACGACATAGGCGTAGGCTGATCCGAGGCAATGGCGGAGGAGGCTCGAGTTCCCTAGCCCCCCACAGTGAAATCCTGGATCCGCCGCTGTTCATGCTGGTTAATTAAGAACACTTAGTACCAACATTTGTGGCTTGTTGGGGGAATCGTTTGAATTACTTAGTTGCCCAAAATGATACATATGTATCTACCTCAATGTTGCTTAGGATTATATGTGAACAGCTAAATGAGGGTGACCTGGAGCTGGTGAGAGGGTGACCCGAGCGGGGCGGCCGTCCCCGTGCTTTGTGGGACGTTAAACTTTGGCTTCTAAATTAACCCTTCATTGTGGGAGTTGCTCGTTCGGGTGGAGGGGTCGGGGCCTCCATGACAAGTCCATTGAGGACTTTAGTGAGACTCCGACTCCAGCAGCCGTACTGGGAATAACTTGGACAAAATTTATGGTACAAAATGTGCGCATATGAAGATCGTAATATTCTCCATGAATGGTTTAAGAAAAATTGTTGGAAACATTCTATAAGCCCACTGGTTAAATCGTCTAAAACTTTGACCGCACACAGGGGCGGCGTCACGGATTTTTATGATATGGACAGGAGGCTGACTGCGATGGTGGGGGGGTGATGTGGGTAGAAGGCGAAACGCCAACGCAGTAGCTGTCTCGGAGGGCGTTAGTGGGTCAGCGAAACCACACCCAAATTGGGAAAATTTATCTAAGTCCACGCTGGCAAAAGGGAGAAAGTGAAGAACCTATGAAAATCTCCTTTTTTGAAGGACGTCTCCTTGATTAACAAGGGGAACGTCATCCCTGCCCCCCTCCCACACTTAAGACGCCCATGACTGGACGTGAAATTTAGCATTCTGACTGTCAGCATGCATGCTGTATAAATGGGTCAAATCGCCACCAATGTCGGATTTCAAGCACATCATTGTCAAACATAGTCGGCTGCACTGTGAGCGTCGTTGTTTTTCCTAATGGTGTACTCCATGTGATGATATATGTTGTGCAGCAGTGACTCTCCTGTCACGCAGTGCAGCAATGACTCTCCTGTCACGCAGTGCAGCAATACTCTCCTGTCACGCAGTGAGCAATGACTCTCCTGTCCTCTGCAGCAATGACTCTCCTGTCACGCAGTGCAGCAATGACTCTCCTGTCACGCAGTGCAGCAATGACTCTCCTGTCACGCAGTGCAGCAATGACTCTCCTGTCACCTCAGTGCGTCGCCAAACATTTTTGACGTGAAAATAGGAATGTCGGTCTGATATTGCATAGGCAGTAGTACATTTGCTGGAAAAATAAGGTGTATGCTTCTACGAGAGCTACTTTGCTAAGTTCTTGTATGAATCCGAGCTTCAGTAAGAACCTTATACCGATTACAGCACCACAGTGCGATGCCTCTCCAGAACAGTCCTGTTCCAACGTTTCAGCCGCAATAGCACAAAAAGGCGAGGACGCGTGTGTGGACACCATGGGGTCATGTAACGTCCAGGGGAGGATGCGACTGCGCCGCCAGTGCTACAGCAGGTGCTTCCATGCATAATGTATGCTTTAGCAGGTGCAGGCCAGGTTCGACCTGCAGCTGCCGCAAGTGCAGGTCCTAGATTCTTCCGGCAGGGGAGGGGCTGGCGTTACTTGAGGCTTACAAGTGTCACAGTGAGGTGTAATTTTCAGGATTTCTTGAAGAAGTTCGTGCGCTAACGGCCTCATACGCGGATCCAGGATTACCGATCGGGGGGGGCACCTTCCCGGGGGGCCGCCACTTTTGACCGGTAAAACCTATCAGGTGGGCGCCAAATCCTATCGTTGGGCGCCGATTTTTGCATCGGGGTGGGGGGTGGAATGGGAAGCGACATTTCAGGGGGCGCCGTGACCATTTCAGGGGGCGCCGAGGGTCGATCGGGAGGGAGGCACGTGCCCCCCCTAGGGATGTATTATGTGTATTTGAGCCACTCACACACACACACACACACACACACACACACACACACACACACACACACACACACACACACACACACACACACGAACCTACACACATGAATACCGGCAGGAGTTTCTATTTAGAGGCACCCTCGCGGGACAGTTGTATTCATGCGCTTCCTTCCACATGCCCCTTTATGATACTGATGATAATTTTTTATCTCTTGTACTTTGCCTTTTATTGGGGTCATCCCGCTGGCAACAATGCAGATAATAAATAAACAAATACAGTGAGTCTATTTCAATTTCTTGGGTCCAGCGAAACAGGCGACTGTTCAGTGACACGAGGCCAGCCCTCCAGGGCTCCTCCCCGGAGCCAGAGATCTGCTCTTAGGATGGTCAAGCGCTCGCTGCCAGTTTAGAGGGCGACCGTCGCTCAGCTTAGCTGCTCAGAGGCGGGCAAAGGTGCCTTGCACAGGACGCCTTATAAAAAGCCCTTAAATAACCAACAAGTTAGCTGCCGTGTCAAATCTAACCGGGTCCAGGTAGACGATATATGGCTAAGGGTGCGGAGAGGAACGCCGAATCAGTTCAACGTAATATATTCATTGTACCACAACGAAGAAGGAAGGTATGCTGTATATATATTTTTCAGTAAGTGCTTGCATCAGTACAAAAACGCTCACACAGGAACAACGCGTGAAACACATCACCCGAGATTGTAGCATCAACTTCGTCATCACGTCGACCTCTCTTGTTGTATTTTTTCTGCGTCTTTCGCTCGGACTTCGTGGAAAGGAGGTATGTGGCCCACTTTCTTTCGCCACTGCAGCTGGGACTTTAATCTGTAGCAGTTAAGCCTCAGGGCCGGCCGATGTGTTGCAACGTTGCCATTCTTTGTTGCATATGCAGGGCGGTCACCTTCAGATTGCGGCGATGTCACGAGGTTGACCTTGAGTGCGTGCGCTCGCGCCGAGCTTTTTGGGGGCTGGACACAGCAGACCCTATAGCACCACACAATTAAGGTGGCTCTGCAGTACAGGGGAATGGGTTCTGTGGTGGAGTTGAAGGGCCTGTCAACAGACGGTACGCAGTATAGGACAGTCAGTAGGTACAACTGCACCCTGTGCCTTTTCTGTCGACACTGTTTTCTGTAGCTGTCGAGGTGAACATGATAACTACATTTATTCCAGGTTGGGGGTACGAATGAAAACTAAATTAAACTACATTCTGTGGTTGAATTGAAACTCCTGAATTGATTTTTGTCGTTGTATTGATTTTGCGAGTTAATTTTCAGATGCCGGTCGGGAATTAGCAACAGTTAACAGGCTTTGCTAGGTTAGAAGGGAGTATTGGTTTGAAACGGTCCTCATAATGTAGTATTATGCATGTATGCAAATGCCAGGAGTAACTTACATCGATAGCCTTCTTTCTTCCGGATCTGAGTTGAGCTATGCTTTGAATTATTGCCTTTTGTCCGTTGTGTACTATGAACCATGGAGTCAACACGTGCAAGCCTGTAAATTCATTTTGATCAATGTATCGTAGATGTGGAGCTGCTATCACCAGAAATGATAAATCGATTCGCTGTGATTCACGGGTCTCATATCTTGACTTAACATGACGTACGGCTTAACTTTTCTGGCTTAGTAGGTAGCTGTTTCGTAGAATAAATACAGCTATAAGATAAGATATAAATATAGAAATGATTGGGATCAGAGCCCGGTACTCATGGCTTTGAATGGATCTCTTGCTGGAAAGCCGGCGTAACGACGCAAAACAATGATCCAAAAGAAAACTTGAAAGTAAAAAAGGTACCTTTTGTAAGAAGAAGAAGAGACACGAATCAAAATAAATGATAAGAGCAAGGCTCTGGGCCTGCGGCTTTCCTCCGTCTTCAAATGACTTGGACGCATTCACCTAAATTGGGTCGCTGATTTGGGGTGTGAGGGCGTTGTGACTGAAAAGAAAAAGTGCGCCTGGCACCAAACAAACAGTGCGAATTAGTATTTAATCTGAAGAGGAGTGAGTGTTAAAATGTTCCTGTGATGGATACGTACTGCAAGTGTGGAAAACAACATTAACATCAACTTTCAAACTGAAATGCCTAAACCATAGGTTAACTCGGACCGCTTAGACTATTTTGGCAAGTCACCTAGTTTACTGTAGATATCTATGAGACCTTATTGTTCTGGCTTGGATTTTTGGAGCTAAAAACAGAATGCTCACGTTTGATTTGTTTGTGTTTTTTTGCGCCTCCCGTCAAGGTGTTATCAGCTCAATAGAGAGAGCAGGGGCGCCGCCACGGAATTTTCGCAGGGGGACGGACCCTGGGCTGGTCCTGACCGAGGGAGGCAAATTTTGAGCATATTGGGTACCTGGCCGCATTAATGACGATTGACCCCAAAACATTTTGGGGGGACGTCCCCCTGGTTAGCCAACAGGAGGGCCCCATTTCCTCCGCTTTCGGCGCCCATGAGAGAGAGTAAACATGACTGCTTTTATCCATGATACGGGGACTTGAGACAGAGCCCGGTCACTAAGCAAAAAATCGGGACCGGCGTGGTATCACGGGGAGGTTTCGATGCGTGCTGTTTCAAAAGCTCTTTGAATAACGGTCACATTCTGAGCCAGACATTTAACGGGAGAGTATAAAGAGCGAACTATATTACTCAATCATCGTGCACTTTATATCCTGCTGACTCTCACATCACTGGTGTGAGAATACTACAACGTTTCCGAAATTTGAACTCCAGGGTCTTTTCTTTACCGCGTAAACCTTGTCAAAGTAATGTGCTTTCATTAACGTTGTGCATACAGCATGAGGAACTTCAAATTGCCGTCATAGCTCGATTTTTAATGAAAAAGACGTAAAACGGTCAATTGTTAAGACATTTTTTTCAAATAAACAGAGAATGAAGGATATGATGCCAGGAGCACATTCCACTCGACATGGCTACCCCCAGCCTCGACGACGCGTGCAATCCTGGTCCTGAAGCTCCCGCAGGCCTTATCCACCTCCCTGTCCATGGAGATGCACTGTGCCTTGATGGAGGCGATAGGGAATGCCTTGGTGGTATGAGGGCGTCGGTTAGTTCGATTCTCCAAAGCCCCCCCACAAGAAATAATCGATTGAGTTCCGATGCCGGCTGCTGGGAGGCCATTGGCCCTTGGTAACGAGGTTGTAGCAGTGCTGCTCCAGCCGGGCGAGGAAGAGGTTGGAGACATGACACGGAGCACTGTCCTGCTGCCGCACCCAGGGCCTGCCTCCCGGGCCACCTGCTTGATCCAGGGCAACACCACAGTCCCCATGACCTGCAGGGAGATCTCAGTATTGACCCTGATACCCGTCTCAAAGATGTGAGGCGGCCTTACATCCTCATCGCAGCTGATCACACCAAAGACCATGACCGTGACGGTGTATATTCATCATCTCTCGACTTCCGGCGGTCGTCCAGAGACTTTAGAGCCATTGTGATAACTCCACGGGGCTCCTTACTCTCCTCCAGCTGCTTACGAGTACGCCTGATGGTCCTCATGTCGACCCCGAGGGTGTTGGCGACAGTGGCGGATCCAGGGGGGCAAAATGGCAATTGCCCCCAAACGGAAAAGCTCGGGGGCAAAACTATGTTTTTCCCCCAAAGCGATCGACCTCCTTTTTCCCCGACTCTTTTTTAGCTTGTAAGCGAGATTTTGGTGCTTCAACTCTCAACTTCAAGCAGAATTAGATAAGTTCAGTGTAAATATTGGGGCTTGGATAGGAAAAAAGTATCTTGAGCCCATATCTTTCACCCCGTGGCGTTTTTGCTTTTCGTCTCCAGTTCGCAAAATCCTACCGAAAAGGCATATTGTAACGCAACTTTTCACTGCGTGACGTTTTTTTGCTTTTCGACTTTGGTTTGGCCCTCCCAAACCAACCGGCTAGATCCGCCACAGGTTGGCGATGGTTCTGTTGTCCACTTCCCCGAGCGAAATTGCAGTGAGCGAAATTTCAAATAACTCTGCGTATGTTTCCTCCATCGTTTCAAACTCAACACTGGCGTTTGAAGCCATACACGTGTATTGGAACAGAACAGAACATGAGAAGCACACACATAATCCTCCATAATATGAGGGGGGCGAGCCAGCTCAGGGGAGGGTGATGGCATTAAATACATCGACATAAAAACAGCTATTGCTTATTGCTGTTTGAAACCGTTAACATATATTGTTCATCATAACAATACACTGCACATTATAATAAAAAAACGACCAGGGATAGGATTAGGTGCGCAGGGGCGTGCTCGTGAACATGGACCGATACTACATGGGGAATAACGGCGTTATATTTTTGGCGGGGGAACGCGGGACGCAAAGTACAGCGCGGCTCCGACACGACCTACTCCGAGTCCACTGCGAAATCGACGGCGGCGGCGTCGGGGGAGGGGACGGCGGCGGCGTCGGGGGGCGCGATTTCTGTAGCTTATTTCTGTAGCTATCTAACGATGTATGACACTTGCGTAATATGACAAGTAGAATTAAATATATCATGAATGTGAGAGGACGCAGGGACAGCGTATTCCGGGGGATGCAGAGTGTGCCCTTACACACCCTAAAAAAATAAGAGCCTGGAAAAGTATATTTTTGCACACCCGGTTTTGGCTTGGTCCGGGGAGGTACCCCCCCGTATTTAGGTGGACCCTCCTGGATTTGATCAGTGTCCCTGGCTGGTCAAGAGAAAATCTAAACACCGTCTACCTGAAGAGGTAAGCGGTATTTAGGTGTTTTGAATGAAGGCAATTTCGAATATGAATAGCGCCCCCTGATATCAAAGTCGCCCGATGGAAAGCAAATAGGTACCACCCCCCCCCGGAGAAAAGGGGCCACTCTAGGATAGCATAGGTGCTTGTGGATAGCAAAGGTGCGCCCTGGACAGCAGAGGCGCCCCTGGACAGCGAATGGCCATCCTAGAAAAGTAACGGTGCCCTCTGTGGATAGCAGAGGCGTCCCTTGGACAGCAAAAGTGCCCCCCCCACAGAGAAAAGGCGCCCATTCTGGATAGCATAGGCGCCGTTGGATAGCAAAGGCGGCCCTGTACAGCAACACACCCCCCTCCCCAAGGAGAGCAACGGCGCCCCTGGATAACAGTCTTAAAGTACCCTCTTGGGTCGGCGCCCTCCTGAGTGGGCGCCCCTGGACGGCCAAAGGTGTCCCCCAAGATCAACGGCACCCCTGGATAGCATAGGTGCGAGGTGCCCCCTGGTAAGCATAGGAACCCCGCAAAAGGCGCCCCGTGGTAAGCATAGGAACCCCGCAAAAGGCAACCGCCCCCTCCCCCACAGAGTAAATACGTCTCCTCTGGATAGCATAGGCGCGCGCCCCTGGACAGCAAAAACACCCCCAAGAAGAGCAACGGCGCCCCTGGATAGCATTGGTAAAGGCATCTACTTGGGTCGCCGCCCCCGCCTCCCTAAGTGGGCGCCCCTTGGGAACCGAAGGCGGCTCCCGGGGAGGAAGGCGCCTCCCGAAAATCTTGCACACCCGCTCGAAAGTGGAATCCGCCGTCCCCGGGAGGAGACAGTTCGAAGTCCCCTCTTGACTTAGACCTAGGTTCACAGTGGGTGACTTGCCGGCCGACTTTCGTCAGCCGACGTGACGCCGGCAGCCAACGCTAGTTTCAAGGTTGGTCGGCAGGTGGCAGGTGGGTGGCGGCCGGCTGTGGTGCGCGCGCCGGCCGGTATGGCGGTGCGGCGGCCCGCCCCTCGCCTCGTCGGCTGCGGCTGTCTCCGCGCCGGGGTGGGCCGCGTGAGCAGGACCAGCCGCCGCCGCCGTCCAAACAGCCAGGTGACGCGGCCGCGGCAGACAGTCGCGAGACGGACGCCGGCGCGGTGTGGTGGGGCGCGAGCAGCCGTCGCGTTCTAGTGCGGTGTCCGTGCGCGAGCGGCGCTAGTGCTAGTGGCGTCTGTTGGCCGGGTGCAGTGCAAGAGGCAGTGGCCACGCCCCGCTCGGATAGGAATCTCGGCTCGGAGGCACCGGCGCCAGTCAGCGTTGCGTCAGGGACCGGTTTCCCGCCAGGTCAGTCAGCGTGCCACGCGCACTCAGGCGTGAGCAGGCCGCGGAGGGCTTCAATATGGCAGCTCAAGTAGTTAGAAACCGATGTCAGCATACGTTACCGCCATGCCGGTTTTGAGCTATGCTCTTCGAGCGATAATTGACACAAAGCAGTGTCACGGCTCGATACCGGGGCTCTCGTCCAAACTCACTCAGTTTTCCCGGAAAACCACCGAGTTTCATCAGTTGGAAACATCTGGCAGTCTGGCGCACACCGCGGCCGCTGGCGACTGGCGGGGCGCCCCCCCTTGGCAGCAGGGGCCTGAGTGCGCCGCTGGCGGCCGTGCGTGTGCGTGGGGCGGCGGGCGGTCAGCAGCGCCGTGCAGCAGACTCCATGGCGACCAGGCCGGCTGGGCGGCAGCGTCGGCGGCGGCGTTGCCTGCCCACCGTCTCCGGCGCCGTGGGCAGTCAATATTGATTTCCGCTTGATCCGTGGCTGAGTGGTGTGACTGGGCGGCGGGCGTCTCCTGGCGTAGCTGCTGTGCCGGCTCTGACACACCATCGCCTGTGCGTCACCCTGCGTTGCTATAGACACCATCAAACGCCGGAGGGCAAATGGAGGGGGCGTGTTTATGATGCAGGCCGCACTAGCTACCCGATCGTTTGTATACGTTTGTTGTGGTGATGGCAGGTTTATCCGAAACTTCAACCGTGTAGCTAACCATGCTGGAGTTTTTCATCATGTTTGTGCTTGATTTTGTCGCAGCTTAAATGCATCGAAATTGGTCCTCTTTTGATCGTATTCGGCTTTCTCCTGGTCTGCGACTTTTGTTGTTCCTTTGACGTTGGGACTGGGAGAAATGTTTGCTTTCTTCTTCATTACGGCTGGTCCACTTCTTTGATTTCATTTCGTTCACTTAGTCAATTGTTCGTGGGACCCTCCATTTACGGGCAAAGTCAAATGTGGAAAAACAAAACGGTTGAAAATTCATATTTCTCTCTGTTCTATTTGTTTCGAAGGACTTTTCTGGACTGGGGTTCTGTGTCCAGTAATTTCTTATATTCAGTGAAACTCTTAAACGGAAGCCTGCATTAACTGTGCCAGAGGCGTAGCCAGGATTTCGCTCAGGGAGGGGCGGCGCCCCAAAAAGGGCCCTGCGACAGCGCCAAAAGGGTCCTGAGGGGTAAAAAGGGCCCTGTTTGTTACAAAATAGTGCTGAACAGGGCTTAAGAGGGTCCTATCTGGTATGAAATGTCAAATTTGGCCACAGAGCATAGTGCGGGCGAGCCGCGCTTCGCGCGGCTCGTGTCCTCAGGGGGCCCTTTGGGCCCTTAGGGAGGGGCGGCTGTCCCTGCCGCCCCCCCTTGGCTACGCCCCTGAACTGTGCACGCTTCTCCTTTTTTAAGTCTGGGCTGTGAGTTGTTTTCCTTTTTGTCATTTCAAGCCGGTGTGAAGTACCATGGGTGGAATGACGGGGCAGGAGATTGCTCTCCTGGAATGGGGTGGGACTTTTTGGATTTTTAAGTCAGAGTTCTTCTAAGTTGTCCAGTGATCGCATAGATATTTAAAGGGAATGTAGCACCTTGGTCAAATCCAGAGATTTTGTGAAATTGGGGATATTTTCAGCCGAAAATCGCGAAAACGTCCATGATTTCTCTGAACAATGTTCAATGAGCTCAATATTTTGGATTTTTAGAATGCTCCTCTAAGGTGAAAAAGAAACCTCTGCCTGTGGATGATGTCATGATCTGGCAACTACTACCATTTTCAATAGGCTTCCAGGGCTTCAATTGGCTGATTACTCACTGTGACGTCAGCGCTGTCGTCACATCAACAGCTGACAACTGTGGCCGCCTGGTTGGGGTAGATTTGGGTACATTTCAGCTAGGTTTTTAGCTTTTCTCGACGGAAATTTTGAGTTTCAAGACAAATGATATATTGAGCACCGGGTTTTCCGGCATGCTTTACAACTTGGCTATCTCGGTTAAAATCACGTTATAAAGGTGTCACGTTCCCTTTAAATAATGGAGAGAAATCCTTTAAAATCCCGATTAAGACCAGTCTGGGTGGAGTACGCCCCTAAAATGTGATACAGCTCCGTGGTACGTTATTTTCCATTATCCTGCATACATTGTCCGAGGAAGTTTCGTCAGCTGCTTAGAAAAGGGACAGGTTTTCCTCATCAACGTTCACCTTTGTACTTCCATTTGCTGACTACCAGAGGAAAAACAGATTGCTCTGCGGTCCATGTGATTTTATTTCTGGGCACAACCCTTTATCAGAATCTTCAATAGGCAATAGATAAATACACGAATTCTTTGTCATAGTGAGCCACTGTATTGAATCGTGAACTCTACGGTTTCAACAGGAAATAAATGTGACACCTTTTATTGGGATTTGAACTAATAGTAATTAATGTTTTTATTTGAGCGAATTGTTACTCGTTTTTGAGGGCCATGGCTTCCTTTGTCGTTTTTTAGATATGCTGGATGATAAGGATAATATCACTGTGAAACATATATGTCATCCAGATATGCTCAGAGGTCGTCTCTTTGAAAATACCTTCTACTTGATCGCATCAATATATTTACATTGACTTTTCCACTTTTTTCACTCTGAGTCGATCGGGAGTGCCTTTTGGACTCCAGGCGAAAACACGTGCAAAACAATCACTTCAAAGCTTAATGCTGGACTGAAAACAACCATTTGAGTAAATTTGAGTAACCAAGTGTAATCCGGGAGGACTTTGAGTCCCAGGGCTTTCTGGCCTAGATTTGGCCCCAAGTCGATGTTGGCCTCAACGGAGTCGTCTCCGGCTCCGGGCTTGGGTTTAGTAATTCAATTAACCACAAACCGTACATATATCGAACCTTAATCTTACGTTTATATTAATACAATTATTCTGCCGACCAACACGCCCCTATGTGCTCTAGAAAAGAGCACCGGGAGTATCTTTCGGGTAAAAACATCACCCGAAGTAGGTTCCGGAGTGAACGACCGACTCCACAGCACTGGTGGGCGCCAGACTCGCTGCTCTGCGTCCTCAAGCAGCAAGGCCTTCCTCATGGTGACCCATGGCTGGAACCCGACCTGTGCAAATATGCTAACGTGCAAGCTTGGAGACAAAATGTTGCTTTCAAACTTATCGAACAAAAGTATACAAATTCTTCCAAAACAATCAAAGGAATGAAAAAATCCTGAGGCAAGATGAGAGCAAAATCAACTCCGTAGATTATTTGATTAGACGTTTCTAATGTCCGAAAGTTTTCCGTCAGAACTGGAAGCGGTGGTCGTCTCGGCACACTTTCTCATAACGAGAATGGCTGAGACGAACGGAGTTCAAGCTCCCTAATCCTTTCAAGGATATTTGCCTTCTCTGCATTAAAGACACGCCACAAAACTTCCGACAGGAAGAGGTACAGTGCTTCCGTGCCTTCCGGGCGCGGCGGGTGTGGTTTCCGCTGGTGGAGCTGCTGCTGACCCCGGATTAGAAACAGCAGCGGCTGTCACACCGAGTCTGCGCAGGGGAGGTGCGCCGAACTGGTGGCGAACCAGCTGTCGCACAGCGTCGGCCACTGCTGGGCGTGTTCTGACCTTGCGACCTGCCGGTGTGCTGGTGCTCAGTATGGTCGGCTGGTTAGCGCCCCATCCTTCTTCTCCCTCGATTTTGGCACAGCGCTACCACCTGGCAGGCGGTGTCTGCAAGTGATGCTGCTACTGGTGGTGGATCCAGGACTGCATTTGGGGGGGGACTGGGGACTCGAGCCTCCCCTGCTAATGCCTCGGATCAGCCTCTGGCTATGTATTTACTATTGGCATTCGGATATTTGGGGGGCAGCTTAAGCCCCCTTGCACCTTTGTATTCGTCACTGCTGCTCAATGTGCTGATTGACGATCGATGTTTTATTGCGTAAGGTCCATGCAAACAAGAAAATGATCATTTAAGACAAGCTCCCTGTATAAAAGTAATGGTACGTAAGACGGTTTCGAGTACCTTTACCACAAAAAGATATCCCTCTTCATGTTAATGTAAACTAAATAATAGAAACACTTTTTCTCTACGATACGCCATTTTGCCTCTTGCTCCCTGCTCCAGTTTTAGTCGCAGAAATGTACTTGCGTGCCGTTAATATCGAGTCTCTCAATTTATAGTTTACCAAGCAGGCAGGGTTTCACCGCCGTCTACATATTGCTGTGCCCGCGCCGGTAATGTGAAGATGCTGGAGAATCAACCGTAATGAGAAGATGCTGTAGAATCACTCGTAACGTGAAGATACTGGAGAGTCACCCGCAATGCGAAGATGCTGGATAATCGCCAGTAGTGTGACGATGCTTTAGAATCACCCGTAATCTGAGGATGTTGGAGAAACGCCCGCAATTTGAAGGTGTTAAAGAACAGGGGCGGACGTAGACCCGACTTTTGGGGGCCAAACCCATGTCTGCCTCTCCTCGGGGGGGGGGTGGTGGTGGGAGCGAATATTTTTCTGCTCTGCAGACCTAGTGTAAACACCTTTTACAAAAAATTTGTTTGGGGGGGCAAAAGATAGTTTGGCCCCCTCCAGCGCTTTGGGGGCCCATGGCCGGAATGCCCCCCCTGCGTCCGCCAATGTTGGAGAATTGCCCGAAATGTGAAGATGTTGGAAAATTCTCGGTTCAAAGCGGCAGCGTTGTTTTGTTCGCATGAACACTTCATAGCAAATGCAATGGGTGCATTTTACAGTCAGAAATCATGTGATCTGTAGAGAGCTTGGGAAATATCAAGTCACATACTACGCTTGCCTGGTTCATGGTTCACTAAGCGCTTGCATCTTTGTGATGCAGAGTTATGACCTATGCCCAAGAGCAAAACTGTTGATCGGCTTTAATTCGAGGCCATTACCAGGAGCGTTGCTACGGAGAAGAACGTTGTCCTGCCCTTTCACTTCTCATCCAACAATTCCGATTTCAGCCAAATCCGGGAACAAACATGACAATGAGGATAGCAGCATGATGCAAGAGTAGCAATAAGTTGAAATCCAAAGAGTTTGGTTGTAGAGAGGCTAGCTACTGGGTCAGCGGGAAGCCGAACATTCCTCCCGCCCCTGCTCATGCGTCGTTGGCGACTCGTGTGCAGCCGTCGGCTGTCCTCTGCGCTGAAACGTCGCCGCCGCCGAACTGCTGAAGTTCAGAGTGAAAGATCGGATCACCTTCAGAGCGCAGACGTCGCGGCGCCGCTGCTGTCTTCCTGCTGAAACACGTGTGTCGCATGCACGCGGGAATCTCAAACCGTAACAGTGGCTTAGCTTCCATGGGCGAGAGGCGATCACGATAGAACTGAGAATCAGGATACAGCGATGGTGGTTTTCATGATACTTGAGCTTGGATAAGGATAGAGCTGAAACGGATTGAACAATTTTCAATCTCAATTTTGTCTACAGGTATGGCGCACCATTGACGTTTCCCCTCACCCCCTTCTTCCAAAATTTGCAAAAAAACTTCACCCTCTGCAGTTTACCCTCACCTACCATCTGCACTATAATAATATTTACTATCACGCTGCCAAATCCTGCCAGATCTTGTTGGATGTACCGACGAGAATCGATTTGAACCCCGGATTCCATCGCCAAAAGCTCTGATTATAATCGTAGTTGTAGCCATGACATATATTTGCGCGGGCTCACACACACACACGCACATACAAGTATCCGCAAATTCGGTGTATCCGCAGTTCTATACGGGTACACCGTCTGATCGCTATTGAAATTGTGCATGGAACCTAGGCCATAATCACGTAGGTACGTCAAAAGATCTGCAGGTTCCATATTAATAGTTCTATCACATAAGCCTCTTGGCCTGTTTGGGGTCTATCTGAAGTCTATATAATTTAATCAGCAGGTCTGAATTTTACTTATTTTGTTCTTTGTCTTACCAGTGTTTGTCGAGTAGATATAAACGCAGCAGTCTATGTGATTTCACGAACATTTCTGCAATTATGAATTGTTTCTATGGTACCCTCTTTCTAAAACAATATTACGTCCGGAGCTTGAGGATCAAATTGACTCCGCAATTTTTGCCCCAATAAAGGTAGAGAATGCGTCGACGTTTGTCCGTTTCAAACTGCCAACGCAGTGGCGGATCCAAGGGGAAAAAGGCATTTCCCCCAAACGGAAAAGCTCGAGGCAAGACTATGTTTTTGCCCCCTCCCCCAAAGCGATCGACCTCCTTTTTTCCCCCGACTGCTTTTTAGTTTATAAGCAGGATTTTGGTACTTCAACTTCAAACAGGACCAGTTAAGTTCAGTGTAAATATTGGGGCTTGGATAGGAAAAAAGTATCTCGTGCCCGCATACCTTATCCCGTGAAATTTTTTTGCTTTTCGCCTCTAATGCCTAAAATTTCCCGACAGGTCATATTTTAGCGCAATTTTTCACTGTGTGACGTTTTTTTCGACTTTGGTTTGCCCCTCCCAAACCGACCGGCTAGATTCGCCACTGTGCCAGCGTATCGAATGGGCTGTGATTCGCCACCTCCCGCCCTTGTCAGCTACCATTACCACAGAGCAGCAAACGAGAAAGAATACGAGAGGTTGTCCTTGGGAAATCTTCCGCACACAATTGTGTTATCCTTTGTCTCACGGAAAATAGTGCAAGTAACAAGCCACAAAAATATTGAGCTCACTTTTAAGTTAATGTTTCATGTCGAGCCCTTTTGGTCCGTGTATGGTACAAAAAGACAGTTAACCGCCCCATGATGCACAGGAGACGAGTGATAGTCTCGTCTTGTGCAATGCATCATGGTTTGATAATATCACACTTTTCAGCAGTGCGTGTTGTAGGGCAAGCGGAACAGAGGCACTGAACTGAAGCTACGCAGGCTTTCAGGGCTGTAGATCGCCCCAGTTCTGTGTGACAACTCCGGCCTGGTGCGTGAACGGTGTGTGCACCGCGTCCTAATTCAACCTCGAAGTAGGTGTGGCCAGCTAGTTCGCGATAGTTTCGCCTCGATGATATGGCCGCTTTGCTCCGCTCGGTCAATAGTAAACCACGACGATAAGATTACCAGCGAGTCTGAAAATTGGTCGACAGCTTACACAGTGTCATGGGACGAAGCACCGGTGGGAGCGCCGTGTACTGTGGAATGAATTGTCGATGAACATGCCAGTGACTTCGATGAAGCTGAGAGCTACCCGTGGTTAGGTATTATCGAATTGATTGTTTTCGAAAAAAACACCAGATACTGGCTGGGACAAAGACTTGTCTTCGAAAAGTTGGAATGATCTAATGTGGGAGAACTTGTTGAGTGTCTGTAAATTTGGGGATGCATTCAGAAATGGAATTGTCTGGTGGAGGAGATGATAACTTGTCTAGTGTTATTTCAGTCGTGCCGAAACAACCAGATTTATTCCGTAATTGAACCTAATAACGTGCTTCAAAAAAACGAAGCAACGTTTATTCCAGAAGGAGGTCAGCGAGTACTTTAGAGTGTGCTTGAGTCCTGCTATCCTGCGGGCTGTTGCATAATCTGCGAGTCATATCCGCGGAGCGGCTCTGACGTCTTTGCGGCATTGGTGCCGCAACGTTTATTCCAGAAGGAGGTCAGCGAGTACTTTAGAGTGTGCTTGAGTCCTGCTATCCCGCGGGCTGTTCAGTGGCGGCGGATGCTCTTTTCGGATGGGGGGGGGCAAGAATTTTCCAGGGGGCCCCTCGGCAGCAAGGGCCCCCCCTTAAAAACTGCAATAGATCGGTTGGGACGTTTGCTGCCTGAGGTCAGAGGCATAAGTGCAGGGGCGGATCCAGGGGGACTGAGAGGGCTTCAGCCTCCCCCTTTGACCCATTTGCACCATTTTGCGCCCTATTCCCCCTTTTCGCCATTTTTCAAAGCTCAGCCACTCCCCTAGCAGAATACTGGTTCCGCTCCTGCATAAGCGTCACAAATGGTAAAAGTTGTATTTGGCCTAGTAAAAATAGCTATTCCTCCCTGTTGATTAGTTGGCCCGTGTAAAAAATGGTTTTGCCTTCCCATTCGATTTTCCACATGATCTCAGATTCCAAGCTGAAATATGTTTCCTGTAGTACAGCAAAATGAGCAGCGTATTTAGCATGTAGATGTCGAAATATGGATCTGCGTTTTATAGGTTCACGTAAGCCTCGGACATTGAACGTCAAATCTTTAAGCTCTAGCGTCACGTTAGGAGTTTAGCAAAATTATAATAACGGTACAACAACGGCCTTCCGAGGCAAATAGTTCTTCTTTTAAAAAGTGAACGCTGTTTGTTCGTATGCATCTACATAATAAAACATGGTAGGTAACACGAATTATTTTATTCTCACGAGTATTTTTCGGAACATTCCGTCTCCTGCAGAGTGAGAACTGGGGGCGCTTTGAGGGTCCCGATGACAGCATTGACTGCCACCGCGTCCTCAGCCTTAGAGTGCTAGATAACACCGCTGGCCCTACCCTACGTTTGGCTTAAAAACTTGCCCTAACAAGCTCCTAACCAATCTCGACCCTACCCCTGGACCATCCCTGGACGCTCCCCCTGACCGCTTGCCGACACCGAATGCCCAGCCCAGCTCCCCTGAGACCGCCGCCCTGAGACCATTACGGCCCTGAACCAACCTTGAGGCCCCTGAAAACGAGCTAAAGGTCCCTTTAGACCAATCTCGGGGACCCCTTGGACCAGTCTGAGAAGCCCCCTTATACCAATCTTGGGGGACCCTGAGACCAATCTCGGAACCCCATGAGGTCACGTTCGGGAGCCCCCTGAGACTTAGCTTGGAGGGCCCCTGAGACCAGGCTCGGGGCCCCCTTAGATAAGCTCCGGAGCCCCTTAGACAATTTCGGGGCCCCTGAGACCGAGCTCAGGGGGGCTCCCTTAAGGCTAAGCTTGTGTGCCCTGAGACCAGCCTTGAGGGCCCCTTAGATCAAGCTTGGGGGTTCCTGAGACGAAGCCCGGGGGGGCGAGGAACAGCTCGGGGGCCCCTGAGACAGAGTGAAGAGCCCTGATACCAGGCTCAGGGGGCCCCTTTACGCTAAGCTTGGGGCCCTAAATACCAAGCTAGAGGGTCCCTGAGCACAAGCTAGAGGGCTCCCGAGCCCAAGCTCAAGGCCCCTGAGATAAAGCTCGGACTCTGTCCAAACCGAGAAGCTGTTGAGGGCTCAGTCAGGTCGTTCATGAACTTTCAGAAAAGAACCAAGCTAAAATTGCGTATTTTTCCAGGGGCCCCTCTGATAATTTGGGGGGGCAACTGCCCCCCCTTGCCCCCCTTTATCCACCGCCACTGGGGCTGTTGCATAATCTGTGAGTCATATCCGCGGAACGGTTCTGACGTCTTTGCGGCATTGGTGCCCAGCTGGCCCCAGTTCTGGGTCAGTGCAATATATGCCAGGGCTCTTTAGTGTACACAGCCGGGACCAGTTTTGTTTCCCAGCTTCTTTCTAATGCCTTCCAGTCGTATCGAACTTTTCCCGTTGGACACCAGTGCTCTTAAGACCGGAATTATGGCAAACCTTTCCTCGTTGGTTAGGAGCTTCTGTACCCGTGGCTGGAGGCTGTCATGATCCCTCAGCGAGGTTTGTTATGCAAAAGGGAAGTAGCAGTTAGAAAAGGATTACAAAACCGCACTTTAGCATGTTAACAATGTTTTTGGGAGCCCTAAAGTGTGCCCTTCCTCTTCTCTGGTTCCCCATGCAAATTGGAAAAGAACTGGTATGCGCTGCATGACAGCAGTAATTAAGTCCAGCCCCAAAAGACAGCTCGCGATGCCCATATAAATAGATATGTCCGAGGATGCACTTCCAGGTAGGTGCATGCACTTCCATATATGTGGTCATGCATTATGCAATGGCCACGACATTAAGTACATGTAAATGCCTCCATGTAAACAGCAGTACAATGCCTGACTAGTACGCCATTCAGGCTCTGGTGGAGCATCAGGCTTGAGATGTCTACATAAAAATGAAGCCATATTCGCTGTATTCGTGCCCGTGCCGAGTAGGGCCCTGGTGTCAGAGCGCGGCGGTGGCCATCTCGCGAAGTCATTCCATCCAACGTCTCCGCCCTGGTCAGGCTGTAGTCATTTTCTTGGAAATGGCTGACGCTGTTCTGAAGGCCTCCCCGAGAGGCCGGGCCCACCCGCTGCTGCTATGGACTAATTCGCTGACAGAATAGCAGCGCTGCGCCCTCCGTCTGACCTCGGGCTGTTCTTGGGATGTTCTTGGGCTGCCTGCCGTGACGTGGGTATCGGAGTACCGAAGCCCTAGCAGTCCGACTTCCAGACGCCGCACAGCTTGTGTCGGGCCCTTTTCCGGGTGCTCAGATGGCCGGTCGTCGGGGAATCACGCGCTGTGGTGGCGCTTGTAGATTCTTATTTGGAATGAGTTCCGGCAAATGCAAATGCGGTGTCGTATACAATAATTTATTAGTATTGTATGTTTGGCTTTGATTGTGATAGCGGACTACTTTTATTGCTTGTGGTGGGGTCTGTGCAGTTTTTCATACGAAGGAACATTGCTGCACACTTTTCATTAAGTGAGAACGAACGATTTTAACTATTTCTGGGAGTAGAAAACATTCAGTAATCGGTTCCTGGATATCCCTGGAAATTCCTGAGCAGCCGAGGCGCTTCTCATGATGACATAGATACTGTTACAGTTGCATACAGGCTCGGAGTTTCATTTTATCTGCACGAACAGGCGTATATATTAGGAGACAAATGTGTGTGTTAAATGCAGGCTGGATTCAAATTAGCGCATTGCCCAAAAAATCAACGATGACGGAAATGCTGGGACAGGTCCATGGTGTGTGTGACGGGGGTTCTGTCGCCCCTGCCCTAGGGGTTCTGTCGCCCCTGCCCTAGGGGTTCTGTCGCCCCTGCCCTAGGGGTTCTGTCGCCCCTGCCCCGGGGGTCTGTCGCCCCTGCTCCAGGGGGGTCTGCCGCCCCTGCCCCAGTAGAATAAAGCTGGACTCTTCCACGCTGGGTATGCAAAAGCTACGTTAACCCGAGACACGGTACAATTCGTGAGGGGACAGTGGCCACCGTACTGCGTTATTGCGTTCACAACCATGGGGCCGTCCATCAACTACGTAAGGCAATGGAAGAGGGGGTGAGGGATTCAGCCTTAGCGTCATCAGATGTTACACACGGGCGTATAAAACGGTATATAGAGAGTGGGAAGGCGAAAAAATCACGAGAATATGCGTTGCGTAGTATATGGATGACGCACTAAGCTACCCAATGGGAGTGCCCAAAATCAAGATTCGAGAAGATAATGAGTGAACAAGAATTAAACCAACACAAGTCAGTTTGGAAAGCGCATTCCCCTTGTAGCTATGGCACCGACCACGAAAACTGCAGCCCGAATTACTACTGTTCCTACCTCGGGGAAATCCTGGGAAAGCCGGAGTGGAAGCGTACGAAGCACGAGGAATTTCGCAGCTAACCGTGACTAAATTGAGCCTCGCCCTGAATTTTGCGTTATGGTGGTTTGAGGGGTCTGGGCCCACGGTCAGGACCCAACCGCCTGTTAGAAATGCCAGCGTCTGAACTGCTAAGGGTGGGCACCCGGTGACGTCACTTTCTGAATAGGCGGTTTCCGTTCTAACGTCTGGGTGTTTAGGCATTCAACCAGGCATTATCGGGCCCAGGGCTGGGTTCAATCAGTCACCCTCATACTGGAATAGTCTAGTGAAACAGCGTGGCTGCGTTGAGTTATTACAGCTTTATGTCGCCGGGCGAAATCGAATTGTTAGTGCCGCTGCACGAAATGGGGCCCCTGCTCCGCCAAGGCTGGAAAATAGTCAAAGTTAGTTCTGCGAAAATATTCTCAAAAATAGTTCTGCGAAAGCTCAGTACTCTCTTACGAAGCAATTGTTGCAGGCCCGGGTGTTCGCATAGCGTAAATGTGTTTTGCATTAGAGGACAGAGCAGTTTGTCTGTATCCGTTTTGGGTGATTTCCTGTTAGTATGCCGGTGTGCCGCACCTCACTTTGAATTCAGACCAGGGAGTGGTATTTGAAATCACTGCGTCACTTTGAACAACCTCATTCTGTCATGTTTGCACGCGGTACACTTCAAATGGGGGAAATGAAGCCGTAGTAAATTTTGTCAGAGCAAGTTGTGCCGTAAACGAGCGCGTAACAGAGCGTTGCAAAGCTTCTGTGCACTCCTGGCACTTCTAGATTGGCCATCAGGGCACGGAAATATGATGTCATGTGACTGGGGCGGTGGACGCGTACTGACGCCTAAATAAGCATATACAGGTATGTTTTTTGTTTTTAGTATACTGCCGGCTCCGACCTCAGGCGGGCTCTCCCGTTGCGCCGCAGTAGCTTCATGCACTCAATCATTAGGGACTGGTGTTTTAAAATGCAGGGTGTTTCAGAAAAATGGTCTTTTTAAACGACCGGAAAGGGGCTAAAGATCCATGGGATTTGCCCAAAAATTTGTGTCGCAAATCGTGCGACAGTTGTACAAAAGCATGTTTTATCGCCTTAAAATAATTTTCTCATCTTAAATGCACCCAGAAAACGATGCGAGAAACACGACATACTTGAACTTATATTCGAGAAAACGTAACTGTCAGCACTCCAAGCAGGTTTTAGCACGAACATATGGTACGTGAGCATGCATATCAAACACGCAGTTTTCAGCAATATTACAAGTTTAATGTTTCTTTTTTTGGCGCAAGTTCTGCTTCAACGCATGAACATGAATATGAATGAAATGAATGAAATGAATGAAATGAATGAATGAATGAAATGAATGAATGAATGAATGAATGAATGAATGAATGAAATGCAATAAATGGAGAATGCTCCAACGCATGAATACGAATGAATCGTTGCGGCGGACAGAGCGCAAGAAAACTCGCCGTTCACCACATAGAAAAGACATGGATCAGTTTGGCCTTGTTTTCTTGGGTCCAGCTTGCCTCGGCGTAAGAGGTGTTTTTTTTTAGAATTGACAGCTAGATGGAAAATGTATGTGAGAGCTCTGATTTCCAGCAATGACGTGGTAGTGTTTTTACTACCATTATAGGGGATACTTGTCATGCGATATGTTCATGTTTTTCTATGAAAATTTTTGATAAATGTTAAATAAAAGGACTTTTTCGAATCATTTTTAAGACAGACTGTTTTGAGGTATTAAGAATATAAAAATAACCGGGGTAGCGTCGCCAAAATCCTGGGGCCACCTCCCCGGACCAAACCGGGTGTGCAAAAATATATTTAGCATACCCTCAATTTTTCAGAGTGTGCAACTGCACACCCTGCCCCCCGGAATCCACCGTCTCTGTTTGCATGGAGGTACATTTGCTTGGCTGTTATCAGGAGTGCGAGTGTGCTCTGTCGCGCGCCATCCTCTCCGTCGCGAACACAGCGCTCTACCTGCGCTGCCTGGCTTGGCCGGTACCTCACGGGCAAGACAAATATTCACCGTCACCGTTTCCAGTGCCTGACCAGCGCCCGGGGAGCCTGTGGTAATTCCCCTTCTGCTGCTGCAGTAGTGGGGCCCGGACACATTCCGCCGCTGTCACCCTGAGAAGTCGCCCTTGGACGGCGGCGGCGGCGGCGCCAGACCCGCCCGGTCACTGTCAAAAGATGACGTATAGTTGGTAGCTGGCGCAAAAGTGAAGCAGTGTGTCAGCGCGCAGGTGGTTAGCGGCAGACAGCTGGCGTCGGAGCCGCGGAGAAATCGGCTCGGTATGGTGTTTGGCGGCGAGAGTCCGAGTCGCAGCAATGCTACTCTTTCAGTTCCAGTCGCTGTTTTCCAGCTGAAAAGCTGGTGTCTAGACGGTATTTAACAAGGATGAAACGGTGTAGGACTACAATAGAGAGCCACATGTTGTTGTGTTTTCAGATGCCAGGTGGATTAAATGAGAGCACCCTGACATTTTTTATTTGTGGGAATGCTCGACATTTTCGAAGGAAAGGGAGGAAAGCTGCCCCCGGAAGCTATCGGATCTCTTGTAGCGAAATTGGCTGTTCCCTCAAAGACAATGTGGCACCTTATGAATGGGATTTCAACTTGATAGCCATGTGACAGAGCATGTCGGGAAACCACTTGATCGATATTTCATTTGTCGCATAACTTATCATGAATGGAGAAAAAATCACCTCCTAGCGACCTTGCCCTTCCGAGTGGTCACGTTGTGTGAGGTGACCATGACAACGTGGTATGGTAATACTGGAGCCTCGCTGCGCGGACACATTTTTCTTCCTTGGACGAAACCTACGTGCTAACTGTGACTTTGTCACTGGCCACTAGAAATGCCTAGAACTTTCTTCAGGTACTATTTTGAAACATGAAGCATGTGTTAGTATTGTTTGTACTTGTGGAATTTTGACCATTTGCCGCAATGATAACGATTGTTTAATCATTCCATAAAATTACAAATCATGTAATGGTCTTACTTATTTACCTAAATGAAGTCAACTGATCATATAATTAGTAATTTTATGGAATAATTAAGGAATCGTTACCATTGCCGCAAAGTACAAACAATTAAAAATCTATCTCGCAACTCCGAATCCTTCCCCTTTTCCTCTGATAGCCTCTTTTGGCCGAAACGCTTCATTTGTATTCGATATTCATCCGTGGCGCAAATGGAGAGGTTCCATCTGGCAAAAAGCGTTACTAGACCATGGCAACACGCGGATATGAAGACTTTGCTTCTAGCAAAGGACAATTGAATGATAGGAAACATAGAGCTTGGGACCATTTTTCGGCAGAAATAAGGCCAAATTGATTATTTTCATACGAAATCCCCGTAAAACACTTCAGTCTGGGATTTCACCAGGGTGTCATCTTTCCTTTAAATGCAAACACTGGATAAATGAGACTGTACCTACTAATTGAAGTGTGGACATCATCATTGCCTGGTGCTTAAAGGTGTTATTTTTATCGATGAGGATAATTTTGTTTGTATGGAGGGATTCGGGTCTTTCTGCACATTTGTCTCCAACTTGGGCAAAGGCAGAACTGCACTAATAAACTACGTATAGTCATAAGCTGCCGGTGGACGAATCCATCTTACCTCTAAGGAAAGCTGAAACATTTCATCTCAGGTGCAAACCCTGTCGTAGTCAGAAACCGATGACGTGCTGCAAGAGCGCTGTTCCATATTTTTTTTGCGAGGATTGGATTGGATGATTGGATTATTTTGGTGAGGAGGGACATCCTCGTGGACGAGCAGCATGACAAGTCAAAACTAACGAGAGCTGTCTTGAAACTGTGCACGTGGACACGCTGCCAGCAGCAGCATTGAGGTCGAGCGCACTCCCTGGATTGCATCGGTGGAACATTTCGTCGGCTTGCCGCCTTCCCTGCAGAGAAGACCTGCCCTGGTAGGTTCTGCGGCCATCCCGGATGCCATCGTTTCCGGTAACGGCAGCACGGTACCGGGAGCATCTACAGCCATGGCCTCCCCCAACCCGCGCCAGCAGAGCTCCAGCAGTGCTTCCGGTCCGCTCCGCCCCCCCGCCCCCTGGAATTCCAGCCCCTCCCCCCACGCCTGGGGTAGGCCGGCCCCAGCTGATCCACGTGTCCTGATGCCTCGCGACAGGAAATACGCGTCGATGTCAGGTGTACAGGAGGCTGTGTTGAATGTAAAACAGGGCTGAAGAGTGTTTTATGATCAATGCACGGAATGAAGCCATTCGGGTCACGAAAATGTAGAGTGCCAGTTCGTATTTCCACCTCAATTGGATGTAAAGTTAAAGGTGATGAAACCCGGATATTATGGGGTTTGAACTGAGATATGTGTGCGATGGAACACACCCGGAAACACGTTAAAAGGCGGGAAACACTTGGCAGGATCATTATGATTAAGAATGTGATTTTGCAAAGGACCGCTATCGATATTTTTATATACAAATCTTCACCTATAATGGTCATTTAGAACATTGCCTTCTTAACAACACCGTAAAACTGTCGGATTAGCGTGGGAAAACTGTCGGATATGTATCATTTGTCCCATAACTCAAAATTTGCAATGAAATAGCTTGTGGTTGTAGCGGAATTCGGCGCTCCCGGGTCGTCGCCATCGCCGAACCGTCTCCATCGCCGAACGTCCCCCCAGACATGGGACCGATAGAGGGCAGGGCGGAGCAGCCGCGTGCTTTAAAAAGTAGGCTCATGAAGCGCCGCGGCTCCGTACAGGTGTGAGCTCTGAAAGAAAGGAAACAGAAGACCAGGAGCTCTACGCGAATGGTGACTCAGTTCGAATTCCAGAGAAGTGTCATATTCACTTTAAAGTCGGGAATATTTTTTAAAGACCATGTTTTGGTAGAAATTGGTAAACTAGTGCCGGTACTTGACTGGTTTTCTGAAATCAGTTTTCAAGCGCAAACGATAACGCGTGATGCAATTGCCATATGCGGAATGGTCGATAACGAGTGGTGTTCGGGGATTGAGCTGTCGCCCGTGTGTGCCTGAGCTGTCGCCCAATGTATGTTGTGCTAGCTCTCCAAACCAGACAATGTTTACCCTCTGGATAATGCCGACACCTGTTAGCACGCAATGGCGGAAACCTGGCTCTCCCGCATGGCGGCAAAATATGCTAATTACCGGGTTGTAGTGGCCTAAATACACCAAGGGCACCATGGCAAAAAAGAACGAACCACTCCATGACAGATATGAACGAATGGGAATGGAGTGTAGCGTAGAACCCGCTGTGCCATTATCTCGCGTTGAGGTAGAATACTTGGACAGTTTCAGATGGATAAATGCACACTTTTCTCGTACGTTGAAATAACCATACGTAACGGCGTTCACGCTCTGGCATTTGCATATGTGGAGGGTCGGGTGTTATTTGCATTGTCGTGCTCGGCTCGGCTTTCAGGCTAGAGCAAGGCTTGGGTGCTGGGCAATGAATTAAACATAAAGACATGCAAGGGCTGGAACCGTGTTTGCATTTACAATGATCTCATGGTAAAAATAAATGAATCGCAGCCAGCACACAGATGTCTGAAGCTTAAAACAGAACAAAAAGAATATGGGTCTAAGCCAAAGGGGTTAGTAAATGTCGTGTGTCTTATGTGAGGATAGGGTGACATATGGAACATTTATATATCCCCAGCTGTGGTATATATTTTCTAACCTCGTGCCGCGTGCAAACTGGGCCTTGGCTGATCTTCGGGTTGGTTTTATACGGGTCACGGGCGAAAATATTTCTTTAAATGTTTCCCAGCCTCTGTCGACTAAAAAATGATACAGATGCATATACGCGTCGGAAAAGAGGGGCCAGGGGGCCTGGCCCCCACTTTTGACCAAAAATTTCCTGATCTCAGTCAAAATGGGAGAAAACCGGACATTCTTATAACCAGCCGCTGCGGAAGGTAACGAGGAGCCCAAATTCGAGCAGGTTTTAGGTCCTAATGTGGAAAGTTTTTTGTCAGCATCATGTTTAAAGTTTGGCTGCCCACCACTTTTTTGCGGGTGGCGACGCTTATGATCATGCATGCCCTGATGCCAGGTGCGGAGTGCGTTCGTCACATTTCCATTCTCTGCTTCTTCGTTCCTTGCAGCGATTTCTGCCTTTCGACATTCATCTTACATACGTGCTGGTACTGTGTCAATACAAGACGGGGATTATCAATCGTCTGGGGTTGTGGATTTATATCTCTTTGGGGGCCGGGCTCCCCAATAAAACGTTGAGTTGGTGTTAAAAAATCCTTCAAATTTAACTTATATCATTTTCCGGACTTAAAACCGGTTTTATTTGCTTCAGCAGGCCTGTTTAAGGGCCAAAACAAAGGTAATATCATGCTATCTGTTTTTACGTTATGGTTATTGGTATTCTTTGAAATTTGGGCACCCCGAATGATTTTGCGAAATCCACGCCCCTGCAATCATCACATGTTACTGATCCTCACATAAATAATTGCACCCATGAGACTGGGAGCCTCTGGGCGTGCTGCGGCGAGGCTGGACTTCCCGCCCATAGCCGGGCAAAACTCCAAGGCGTAGTAGACTTGACTGCTGATATAAGCGTTGCTTTTCATTAGCTATGGGGTCTCATCCTACTTAATTGTTTGTGAAATAAGTTTTCCTATTGAAGAAGCAGAGGTTAAGTATTTAAAATCTGAAAATATGAGTGAAGCATGGAATGGATCACTCCAGTCAAGTTCAGAGCGCATCATCTCTTTGTTGGTTTTATTTTTTAATATCTCACGTTGGTTTCGATTGCCGTTGGTCTTTGGCAGGACATAAATAACATGCTGAGTGTTCGAGCGAACACAATATCTTTGCTAAGTGAGTACCTAAACAAATGAATGATAAAGACACGGGTCTGTGATATAGATTTCACGAAGCAGCTAATGCCTAATCTGCCTGGGAAAACTAGAATGTTTTTATAGCTTTATTTTAAAGGTTCGTCATGCAAAGCTTGCGCACTTATCCTTGCATCCCACAGAGCGCAAAACAATAAGTTTATCATCTGTGTACGGGTGACAAAAATAAACTTCCGACAGAAAGATGCCGCGCTTATTAATGTTGCTATTTTAAATTATTGAGTTGTTTAAACATGTTTAAAAATGTTCCTAATCTTTTAATTTAGGGAGTGCACAAAAGGTCTCACTTATTTCACTCCGTTTTCAAACTAAAAGCATATCTAGCTTCGATCCTACCCGTCCATGACGGCTTGCTATAGGTACCTTTTTGCAATTTACTAATGCAAAGGCATTAACTACAGCACCCTCGTATCAGAATATATACCGGCGGCGTTCTCTCTTCGCTGTGTGGTTAACAAGAATGAGCTGGAAAAATTGTTGGTAAGAGACCATGAGTCTCATCATATCGAAATTCAAAACCTTTCATTTACCCTAAGTTGGTACAACGTAATCATAGCCCAGGCTAAAAACTACCACATTGCCAAATTGTGACTTCCTTGTCTCTGAGCCAAGTATAGTGTATAGTTGAAATTAGGCAGTTTGCTGCCGTTGGTGATGTGCTTGCCTCTCCGGCGGTGGCTGGTGACAATTCTCCGGCGGTGGCCGGTGACAATTCTCCGGCGGTGGCTGGTGACAATGGTGACAATTCTCCGGCGGTGGCTGGTGACAATTCTCCGGCGGTGGCTGGTGACAATTCTCCGGCGCCGGCCCGGCCGCCCGGAGCATCGACCCGCCCGCCCCGTCTGCGCGTGGTAGTCACGTGGTCGCCGGCAGCCACAGTCTCACGTCCGCCGCCCTCGCTCCGGAGATTCCGGCGATTGGGCGCGATTTTGGTCTGCTGTGTATAAGCTATCGCATGGTCCGGCTCGGCTGGGCTTGACTTGCTGTCCGATTAAAGGGAATGTGGCACCTTCACAACGTGATTTTAACTGAGATAGCCAAGTTGTAAAGCAGGTCGGAAAACCCGGTACTCCATATTTTCATTTGTCTTGGAACTCGATATTTCCGTCGAAAAAAGCTAAAACCTACCTGACACCAGCCCCCCTCAGCCCCCCGTCGCCGGCGGCCATTGTTGTGAGCTACTGGTGTGCCGACATATGCTGACGTCACGATGAGCATCAGCCAATCGAAGCCCTTGAAGCGTTTTAAGTATGGTAGTGGTTGCTAGATCGTGACATCATCCACAGTCTGATATTTATTTCTTTTTCTAGAGGAGGATTTTTAAAAACCAAATATTGAGCTTATTGTACATTTTTCAGAGAAATCATGAGTGGTTTCATTATTTTTGACTGAAAGTACGCCTAATTACACCAAATTCCAGGATTCTACCAAGGTGCCACATTCCCTTTAACGCGCGTATAGGTATCCCCATATAATTCTATGGGGACAGCTTTAGAATGGTACTGCCGCTGTCAGGGTACCAAATCCACATCTACCTGGAAACTCCAGGCTCACGACAAAAACAGCTTTGCTGGAGTCCTATTCATTTGTTACTTTGCGAGATTTGCTTTTTAAAAAATATTGATATTTTCTCTCCAAAATCAAATCATTTTTGCTGGTTTCTATTAGGACTTGGAAATGTTTACTAAGTAAGTGAAAAACATGCATTTTTTCCAGCATAAGCGAGAACACCTGTAAGAGGCAAGTTCAACGATAGGTTCTAGCCGCTCCATCACGTCAGTGTTTTTCTCGAACTTGCTTGCCCTATCTAGCTTCAGGCAGTAATTGTGAACTTTGGCTCGTGCAGTCCTCATTAGCCCGCCTCCGTCTCTGAGCACTGACTCTCTGTCGCCGCTCTGACGGCCAGCAGCCTTCCGCCGAGTCTAAACATGCATGCCGATCGAGTGGTCCGATGATAGATGAAGCAGTAGGAGACATTATACCAGCTTGCAGCTCGTCAGCATGCCTTATGGCCACGAAATAGCCTTCAGTCATATCAAAGGTCTGATAGTGGAGTAGGACAGGGCTGCTGAGCCCATGTTTGGCTTCAGGCGATGCATATGCACTGCATCCGTGTTTCCGTGCGGCGCCCGATACCTGCTGCCTTTCTAACCTCTGCCAGCCACTGACGAGCCCAGCGGGGTGAAACGCTGAAAGCCTGTTCAATGTCTGGGGGTGTTGGAACGCTGGAACGTTGCTTGATGTCTGGGCGGTTCTCTGCCGCGCGCCGCGGCGGTGAGCCGCTGGAACCTTGTCTAATGTCGGGGCGGCGTTGGAACGCTGGAACATTGCTCGATGTCTGGGCAGCAGTCAAGGGCGCGTGGGTCTCAGACGGGCGGCGTGCCAATACTCTGCGTCACGTGATTTGGACGCACCACTGCACTCTCAGCCGCCCCTCTGTCCCCCCTCTCCCCCGGGCTGCTCCCAGAAGTGACGTCACGCCCCGATGAATCGGAGGTGATATTGCTGACGTCATAAGTTCCTAGTGATGTCACAATTTGAGGCGCGGTTGTGACGCACCATGTTCAGTGACGAGTGTGAAGCAATGGAGGCGATTACTTGTATTAGATAGGGGGAGTAACCCGACATTGATTCAGTGTCTTTAGTGTTATGTGTTGCCCTGAAGGAGGTCGCCTTTAAAGATGTAATTTTGGGTCTGGAATTTTGATCTCGATGCAGAAATTCTAATATTAGCGGAGGCACTATTTTTGGGTTTATGCCGCCCTTTTTGTAATCAAAGAACAGTTGGTGTCGAGCGGGCTCGTGCATTATTGGCCGACGATAAGGGAGCACAGGCTGCAGAGGCAAATAAGAGCTTGTAGAATTCTCAACATGTTACAAGTAACTTTTTCACAAAACGTCGACTGGCTACAGAGTAGTGCTAGCTGGCAAGCGTCAGATACAGGACACACAAATTTCCACCACCTTGAGAGATATTTTCTGGACTAACTATACGCTCCCACAGACGTGCTCAGAAATGCTAGCTGAACAAAACCCCGAATTTTCCCCACTTTCCGCATTTCGTTTAAGTGGTCCACCTTGCAGCATATTTGTCAGCTTCCATGCCAGTTCCGTGACTCATAATCCGATCCAGGATTGCCGATGGGGGGCGGGGGCACCTTTCCGGGGGCGCCATCCGGATCAAGGGGGCACCACTTTTGACCGGCAAAACCTAGTAGGTGGGCACAAAATCCTATCGGTGGGCGCCAATTTTCGCATCCGGGGGTGGGTGGGTGGGAAGCGATATTTCAGGGGGTACCATAGACCTTTCAGGGGGGCGCCGTGACCATTTCAGGGGCGCCGAGTTTCGATTGGAGGGGGAGCACGTGCCCCCTGTGTCCCCCCTGGATCTGCCTATGCCGTGACTGATCGATAGTTGCTATCGGTGCCCTCAAGGTGATGCCCAGTCACGTTTCCTGCTGTGGGCTCGTAGCCTTAAGAACGGGGCTGTTTGTGACGCTATCAGCAGTCAATACTATTGTTCCTGGTCAGCGGCGGCTAACAAAGGCGCTGTTAATCCACACCGCCACTTCAGAGCCTGGCTGCTGTTCAATGGTCGGCTGTGGGACCAGGCCATGTGATTTGTGAGAGCAAAACTCACTCGGGCAGCTTTCCACCGGACGGACGTTGCACTGCACCGGGTGCCGTAAATCCTACACCCCCTCTCTCTCTCTCCCTCTCTCTCTCTCTCTCTCTCTCTCTCTCTCTCTCTCTCTTCTCTCTCCTCTCTCTCTCTCTCTCTCTCTCTCTCTCTGTCTCTGTCTCTGTCTCTGTCTCTGTCTCTGTCTCTGTCTCTGTCTCTGTCTCTGTCTCTGTCTCTGTCTCTGTCTCTGTCTCTGTCTCTGTCTCTGTCTCTGTCTCTGTCTCTGTCTCTGTCTCTGTCTCTGTCTCTCTCTCTCTCTCTCTCTCTCTCTCTCTCTCTCTCTCTCTCTCTCTCTCTCTCTCTCTCTCTCTCTCTCTCTCTCTCTCTCTCTCTCTCTCTCTCTCTCTCTCTCTCTCTCTCTCTCTCTCTCTCTCTCTGTCTCTCTGTCTCTCTGTCTCTCTGTCTCTCTCTGTCTCTCTGTCTCTCTGTCTCTCTGTCTCTCTGTCTCTCTGTCTCTCTGTCTCTCTGTCTCTCTCTCTCTCTCTCTCTCGGTCTCTCTCTCTCTCTCTCATATGCTGTCGTTGCAGACGTTCTCTCGGAGTGGACGAATAAAAATGGCGCGGTTGCGTGGAATGGTATGCGATCCTGTAACCAGGGACCTCGGTCTGAGGGCGTGGAGGTCATGAACACTGACAGGAAGCCATACCGTCCGTGGGCCGGCTCTCATGAACACCCCGTCTAGAGGCCTGCATGGCAGGCAACTACTATGGCAGAACGGCGTGGCAACTACAGAACAGAAGAGTATGGGGTTGGGACGATTATTGTAGGCTTCTTCTGGGACGCTGCCGGACGAGAGTTTTTATCGGGAAGTATTAATGAAAAACTGAGTAGGTGAGCCCACTTGGTTATGTTTTTGTGCTTAACTGAGAGGAAAATATATGAGTGGGGTGGAAACGTGTGGACGTTTAGATATATCGCGTGTTAATTTCTACTCCGACCGCCCCGAGATAGCCGTGGACCCAACACCGGTGGTCCCACAAGGACTTGGTAGGAAGCGCTGCGCGATTGACGTACATCAAGGTAAATGACTGTGTTTTCATATCTTGGCCCAGAGCGGTTGAATATCTATCTTTATTATTAAAACTATTGTCTGAGATTGGTCATTTAATTGGGCTCTGGCCTATATTTGCAGTATTGTTAATTTAAACCAGGACTGAAAGCTCACTTCTTGAATTGCGTGGCTTGCGGAGGCTAGGTACCTCACACTCTGGTTGTAGGTACTTTCATCAGAAATGGGGTGCTTTGAAAGTTTTAAAGTTGTATATTTCTGAGTTTTTCCCAACTTCTGTTCCCTTTTCAGGTTTTACAGGCTGTTGTAAAAGTCACGAATGTATTTAGAACATAAATATTTCACGTAATATTAGTTTTTATATCAAGTTTTTGACATCACTTGAAATAAATTCAGTGGAAATTTTGTCTGACATATGTTCCGATTGGTTAACAACACACCAAACTTCTACTATTCTAACTAGAAATGGGTTTGGTTGCAATAGCCAAAATATGATTGCGTACTTTCTTTTTGTTTTTACTAAGAAAAAAAACAATCAAGGAACTCTATCCTTAACCTAAGGAATAACTTTTTGGCAAAGGGCTCAGTGTTTGATACAGGGAGTAGTGGCCATAGACTAGGCTCTCCAGTCTCCAGTCCCGTCAAAAGTCAGAGAACTAACCGCAAAAATTCACCAAGACCCGAAGATTTCCTCGCGGTGCCTGGCTGGGAAAGTGAAAATCTGTAAGTCATGAGCGCATTAGATGCTCAAGAAAGAGCTCAAGCTAAAACCCTGTGAAATTCTTGTGTAAGTACATCTCCTGAGCAACTGCTAAGAAGACGGTTGCTCGGCTCCAGCAACACATGGCAGACCGTGTGATCGCCAGAGGTGCCGCGGTCAGCTGACCATCCCACTCCTCTGACTTCAGCCCACTAGATTTCTTCCTCTGGGAACACCTCAAGAGCTCGGGTTACCAAGACAGCACTGGAGATGTAGGACACCTCGAACGAGCTATTTCCGCCGGCATACGCAAGACCACCGCCCATACATGCGCGAGAGTAGCAGGGGCAACGAGGCGGCGCGCCAGTGTCTGCAATCTGAAATGGAGGCCGTGTTGAGTATCCACTAGTGGGATGCTCTGAGCGAAACATGAGTTCAAATTTCTAACGATGTCAATAACTACCAAAAAGTGTGCTTAACCGCCACTCAGGCCTGTTAAACTACGTGAAATCAATTTCGAATTCCGGATTTAAAAACAGCAAAGTTTTAATTGTGTTTCAACACTTCCTCGCGTTTCATCTGGGGTGCCCGTGGCACCCTCAGAGAGATATAAGTCCGCACCTGTTGTTGCGCTTTATTTACATAGAAATCGGACGGTAAGTTGTAAGGTACGTTTTCTGGTGCGCTGTAATGCTGCTTCAGTACATCTGTGGTATTGTTCGATAAGTTTGTTGCATGCCTTCTCTGGTACGCTCGAAAAATTTCAACGGCAGCGATGTTCGGGACTGGTGACACTGTATTACGATTCCAGTTAGCTTGTCTCTAAACCTAAAAGTTAATGTCATCGGTCAGCCAAGCTCCATGATGTTTGTGGTATTCCAGACACACGAGACTAAAACGGTCAAATGCTAATCACAATGTATTATAATTGTCCCGTTCTGGCTTGTAATTCACGCAAGAATGTGTCAAACTAGAACTACCGTATTAAAAATAAACGTGTTTGAGCTGTATTGAAACTGAGTCGGATTTCAAACTAGATTATCTTATTTGAGTGTTGTGGTTCACGTTGTTAAGTTCGCTAGTGTTCCGGTTTGCGTATGTGTAAGCCATTTTATGTAACATTTTTTGTTCTTGTTCATGTTCGTGTTTGCTGCATCCCATAAACGTCTTTAGATATGTCTCCATAGCTAAACACAGGTGTATGCGTTGACTGCTTTTCTTTGCATGAGGTTCCAGGGTCCAAAGAATTTAATGTATTCAAGTCGCAATTGATCATCGTACGAATTCCTTTTTCTTCATTTTGATTTAATGCCGTCACAAATAGTATTGATTTCTTCCTTGGGTTTTAGCGGAATGTACCTACAGGTTATATTGGTAGGTCAAAACAAAGTGGAGGCTGGGTGAAGTGGGTCAGAATCACAGTAACCGGCTTCACACTCTGTTCAGATGAATCACCCCGTGTTTTTCTGAACTGAGTGATGTCATACTATGATGAATCCGGGCTGCATTTCGGAAAACATGATACGTGTTAAAGGCTCTGTGTGTACTTTCGGCCTGGTCGCCCCTGTAACAGTCGCTTGCCCACACACCTTTATCAATGTTTGTCGTGGCTGTAAAGGGAAATGGGTTCCCTGGAGCAGGCGAGCCAACGCGCTTTTATTTCGCCGCCGCCAGGCCGCGGCGATAGCGGCATGACGAAACCTGACGTCAACAACGACGTAACTCGAGTTAGTCGGCTTTATGCCCCAAAACGCGCACGCCCGGCCGGCGTTTTTAAGTGCTGTGTTTGTCAGCCTGCCACTGGGGAGTATGAACGTTTTTTGGGCAATCGGTCACTGCATAACTTATCAGGCTATTCAAATTGTTTATTGGGCGGTAGTTTCTCTTCGGGATATTCCGACATACCGTAATATTTAGCGTATCCTTGTTTGTAAAACATTTCTATGTTCTCTGCAAAGAGACGTGCCCTTCAGTTCGACTACCCGACATTTCTGTACGACGAAGGCTTTTTGAGCTGGAGCAAAACAGACGCGGCGGGGACTGAAATGCCGGGGCCCAGGTGCGGCACCGTCGCTTCATCTGCTGAATGTCTTGTGACGGGCCCCGGGCTGCCATGCGACGGCCGGGGGGTGGCCGTTCAGGCGAGCCGAAGTGCTGTCGTTGCATCGCTCCCCAGCGGACAAATCTGTATCTTCCCCAACGGACACGTCTGTATCTTCCCCAACGGACACATCTGCAGCGGAGGCCAACTCTGTGCGCTATTTTCGGCACCAATTTTGCCAGATAGGTGACCGTGAACGGCACGTTCAGATCCTGTGGTGTATACTGTTATGCTAAATACCGTTACAAAATGTGGCATGCTGATTGTCTAGGCATGACGTACCATTGTTCTGTCTGATGGCTGTACGTGCAAAAGATAAAGCTCAGCTGAAACTCAATGTGCCCACATTTGAAATGACAAGCTTGGGGTGATTTTATAATTTTCTCTGAGTGGTATTTAGAAAGGTCAGCGCAATATATGTGCATGACTTTGCGATGTTTTAATAATTGCGTGACATGATTGTGATGAATCACAGAAGACTGTGGGCCGAACAGTACGCATCACTGGCAAAATCCAGCACTGGAGCCAAATATACGGTGTAGCTTGTGCTGGCATAAAACTTGTCTCCTCTGGAATGCCAACATATGATGAGACTGCCTCCAGTCCTGATTTCAGTGTGTACAGGGGTGTAAATGCCCAGTCCCATCGATACATTGGATTCGTTCCGAGCTTATACGATCAGGTTGACGGGGGACAGCACTATTCCAGCTAATCGGTTTTAATGTCATTCGAATCAAGCTTAGTCGAACGATATGTGTCCATGAGCCTGACTGAAGCTGGCCACGCACTTGTGGCAGCACCTGCAATGTTAGCTCATTTCCCAGGAAGTTTCTGTGGGCTCTGTGGTGTCCGTGCTGAAGGAGAGTGCTTCAAACTTGTACTCAGGTACTGACTCCGGAAATTCCTGCACTTGAGATCTCTCTGCGAAGTCTTTGATAAGAACAGTCGGTATGACTGCAGAATCTCCAGTTGGGACCAGCTCGGCTGGATTTTCTTTTGCATTCCGTGACGAAGCGGCTGTTGCACAGCCTCTCACCTGTACTCCGAGACTGGGATTTACCGGGGGACTTCCCTGTCAGATGCTGTGTCGCCAGCGACGCGCCTCATTCGTGGAACCGCCTCCCCCTCCTCCACCATCAGCAGCCTCTTATCAGCTGTGGTCTCGTCATCGCGGCTCTGTAAGCGCCCGTCGAACAATCGAGGCCACCAGTCCCACAACTGCAAACGCTGCTGTGTTTGACGGCGCGACTTTGCTTTGCGTTATTTATGGATGCTAGACACCGTGTTTTCTGTGTCCCCCTCACCTGTGGGTTGACTCGGTCCTACCTCGGTTCAGCGCGGCCGAGCTTACAAGGTTGATCTAGATATTTGCATGCATTTAGATCGAGCTTAGCATAGGTCAAACCCCAAATAAACTATGCGTTATTTGTGTGAATGGAGTCGGTCCTTCCTCGGTTCAACGCGGCCGAGCTTACAAGGTTGATCTAGATCTTTGCATGCATTTAGAACGAGCTTAGCATAGGTCAAACCCCAAATAAACTATGCGTTATTTATGAACGTGTTCAGAGGTTGAGTTGTGCAGCTTGACGGTATGGAGCGCAGCCATGTGGATATAAATGTTGTATGCCCACACGCCAACATTTCGCGCAAATAAGCTGGATGGCCTGGCTCAGCAGTCATAACGTTGCAGGTCAAATGGGGCTTAATGAGGCGTTCTTACCGAGGGGGAGGCAAATTGTATGCTAGCATCGGTAAATCGCCAAGTAAGTGGTTGCCAGGCAGGGAAAACAGTGCCAGGTAAATAGCAAAAAATAAAAATAAAAGGTCAATGGATATGGTTTATGCTGGCAACGCACCTGTGCAGCTCAATGTTCTATGGAAATTTTATTTCGGCCTTACAAATTCAAGTATCCAGAAACCATAATTTCAGCATTTGTCATGTTTGACTTTACCCGCGACGTCATTTACAGGCCGAATTCCAATGACTTTTATATCAGTCCAGAGCTAGAAGTTTTAGAAGCACTGACATTTACCAGGACTCGCTCCCTTTCCTACGTAACATGCTGGAGTAACAAAGTATATTTGGTGGAAGCGAATATATTCCAGATATTGTAATTTCACCGTGTTGGGTAAACAAGCAGACCTCAAGGCTGAAAAAGTGTGATTTATCTAGTCGGCAACGCGCGGACTACTCCCCTTATAAACATTGTGTACTATGTCGGATTAAGATCTGGCCTGTCGCTTGTGTCCACATGTAAGCAGTCGCCCTATAACTTCGTGCCCCCTCGCCAGGTGTCGGCGTCCGCCCTCGTTCCGTGAGAGCTGTCGGCGGCGGAGAGGTCGGTGAGAGAGCCAAAGATGTCCGCCCTATAACTTCGTGCCCCCTCGCCAGGTGTCGGCGTCCGCCCCCGTCCCGTGAGAGCTGTCGGCGGCGGAGAGGTCGGTGAGGGAGCCGGAGATGTCCGCCGGACCATGCTCCGAGCCTCGCCAATGAGCTGCCGCCGCGGCCGACACCATGTTCTCCTACTACAGCTACGAACGGCACTGGGCCGACGGCCTGCTGGTGGTGCTGTGCGTGCCTGTGCTAGTGCTGTGGCTGGGCTTCTGGGCAGTGCACCTCACCGGACTCGTCTACGCGTGAGTACCGAATGCCAGTCGATCCCGGAGAGAAGGCCGATCCTCCCAGATCCTGCCGGATCCTGGGCATGATCTGTCCAGGCGTGATTGGCTAGACCTACCGCCGCTCCTCGTCGAATATGTATTTTGATTGATTCGTCGCTTCGTGAAACGCGGTATTTTGACAGGACCCTTGTCGAATTCCGTTATCCCGCAGAAAAAATGAATTTACGGTTAAATCTTAGGCTTCATAGCCAGTATTCTTCAGAACGGTGTATTTACTACCTTAAAGTGTACCCGCTGGATTATAATATTAATCAACTGTTTGTCGTTAATGAGCACGTTCCATTACCCGGGAGGATATTTTTTCTTTATGAATATGCAGAATGCTAGTGTGTACGATCTGAAATTTTAAGCTATTTATTGTATGGTATAATGTCTGCACCGTTGTCATTGTCTACAATTAGCAGATTCTTCCCCGAGTAAATGACGATATAACAGTGGTAAATCCTTCTTTGTGCATAGGTTTTAATTCATATACTTCAGGCCTGACCGTTGTATATTCCCGTACACATTCCTTCCGTTCCATCTCCCCTCTGTATTTGCAGTGTGGTCTGGGTAGGTAGCTACATCACAGCGGGTCAGCAGCAGCTGGAGTGGGCGTTTCGGTATGACTGGGAAAGGGCATTTGCTTCACAAGGCGCCTCCTTCCGGGGACAGCTGAAGCCAAATGGAATGTCCAGCGCTGCGGCGGCCGCTTCCGTTCACGGGCAGGGGGCGGAACATCCCCGTATCCGCTGGAAACGAGGGACGGCAACACGGCGCAGTCTGGCGAGACGAATCTGGACCGGAATTAGAGCGGACATTCGCGTGGCGAGAGCTATTTGAAACCCCGGCGACAGCGGTGAGAGTGGAAGCGATCCAGTCACGTTCGCTCTGCAGTCTACATTTGGTTGTGTCCCCTGAGGCTGCTGCTTCCCGTCGGTCCCGACTCGTTTCGCTCTCGTTGCCAGGGGGTCGGCTGGAGCGGGCGGCTCACGGGCGCACCTCTCCGGCTTCGGACGCTACCACTGTGCTGGGAGTTCGGCGACGTGGGGAGGAGCGGCGGGGATGGGTGAATGTTTCGGTCGGTTTACTACGGCGATGACGGGTTGAGTGTTCCAAGGCAGGGAATATGATGGGCTTGGATGGAGACACGTCTACCTTGATGGCTATGATCAAGTTGGCGGCCCTCAGCAGTTTTGGGCTTAGTCGATGTATTCCATTTGTTCGCTTCTGGAGATAAACTGCAATGGGATTTTTTATTAATTTAGGCTAGGTGATTTGATGTTTTAAGACTCTCGGTGATGCTTGTGACAAAACATTCCGTAAGTTCACCCATTTCGGACCCAGTGAGCGCGATTCAGCCAAGTCGCTGAAAGTGCCCCAAAAATCCGACCATCACACACGGGTCCAGGGGGTTATGGGCCCCATTATCCCCGGCCGTTGGATTTTAAAGTCTTGTCCTATTGAAAACTTGTTTTACAAGTTCGACCATTCAGCCCTTTCCCAAACCACATTGTATTGATTGGGTTCACCAGTGAAGGCTAGGGTTCCCCTCGCGCCTGCTTCGGGGTCGTCACCAGGTCAGGGGCCTTCCCCACGGGAGAAACCCCGGTAACGCTCCCAATGGAGACTTCTCCTGAAGCTATCGTGTTACCAAGGGCCTGTTGAAAAGCTTTCACCTGATCCCACGAAAATATGTTCCGGCTTTGAGGGGCTGGTTTCCAAGTTGGTGGAAGTGGGCACCTGATTAGCCGGCCCCATGCCTTTAAGTCGTCAACTGGCAGACCGGGACATGACTGCGTGCAAACGTGTTCTGTTCAAATCTGGGAACTGACGCGGGCCAGTCTGAATGGCCAGTCAGCGAAGCGTGGAGACGACGCGGGAGTGCTCGGTTCAAATCTGGGAACTGACGCGGGCTAGTCTGAATGGCCAGTCAGTGAATCGTGGAGACGATATCTCGCTGACCGTGGTGAAATATGCTGGCTGATCCCAGTTGGAAATATTTATTCGCCTACTGGGAGGATTAATTTTCGTGTAGTTTTGCGTAGTAATCGTACCGGATGTTTTAGTGTGAAAATACACTTCCTTACTCGGCTAGCCATTTCAGGCTGACTCGTCATTTGTTTATATCTGTTACTGCCCGGGCGAATGGCAGATGGAAGCTGCAGCTCATCGCTGGTCCAGGCGCTGTACCCCCCCCCTACCGGTAGGTGCCCCGCAGCTGACCGCTCCCCCTTAACTCGGGTTCTAGAAAACCCAGATGAGAACATTGTTTTCAACATTGATTTCTACAGTAATGAAAACATTGCATTTCAAAGCTCTCGGGGGGACGAGTCGAAGTTATTTCGGTCATTTTTTTCGCTCGGAACAGTATTGAAGTCATGGGAGTCCTGAGGGACTGTAGGAAGGCAGTTGGACTGGGCTCTTCTCGTCTGCATCCTCGAGGGCTGAAGCAATGTCTTACGCAACCTTGAAACTATGGCATATCGTCGAATCGATTGGATTTTAGTATAGCAGCATTAAGCGAGTGTGAATTCGGACCCACCCAATGCAAGGCAGTGCCACCTGTGGGGATCAGTGCAAGTATCCGGTAAACACGCCCTGTACTCAGAGGCATTGCTATTATATATGAACCTCAAATCAATAGGTCATATCTTCTCCCACTGTTGTCAGTGGGAATATTTGATAATGTTAGCTTAACGGCCTGGAACGGTGTCCAGATCTGACTCAACAGAAATCTTCAGACTTTGGACCAAGTTGCAAAATTGGCAAGTGAATACGGATGGCAAGTGCGGTAGTGCTAGGTGCTCCCATTGCTTGCCCTCGTAAGAAACCGGCGACAATGGGTTCTTGTATTCGAGAGAAGGGGCTGCGGTGGTATAGGGTGACCAGCGTGTCCACTTTCAACGCAGCTGACACGGGTTCAAAGCCTGGCAGACCTGAGCATGGAATAATGTTCACCCGCTGGAAACCTTGACAACAGGTAAACAGTTTTCGACGCAAAGCTGGCCTTCGCAGCTGGTTCGTCGAAAACCCCCAGAATGATAATTATTATAATCCGAGGCGAGATCCATTAAACGTCAGTTGAACAGGCATGGTGATGAGCCAAGGTTCTCTGAACCGTGACGATGCCATCTTGGCTTAATGAGTGACTCCTGTGGGTGAATCACATCCTCGGTCATTTCTGAGCCATAACGCCAACTCCTGTAGCCTAAATATTATGCATCTGGGCTCAGAGCGTGCGATTAAGCTGTCAGAACTCCCGCTGGCTTCCGCCGTCTGGGTCGTTTGGACGAGACGCAAAATTGGCCCACTTGCAATGACTTCCGGTGGTCAGTTTCAGTTTAGTATACATGCTGTCGACGGGTGGTGGTAGGAATTGGCTAACCTTTTCGGTGTGGCGGTGGGGCTCATGGCATTCACGATTTTCTAGTGGGCCTCAGCCGCTATACGGTTTGTTCCCATTGTATAATTTCGGAATCCCCATTTTCATGTTCGTTGTGTTTTCTGAATGGATACACTTATTAAATGTCTGGTTTAGGTTTGAGTCATCGACCTGTACATGCTCCCTAATCAGACAACAGCAGAGCTGATCAAGAAAATTCCTCTAATTGAGACAAAAATCCTCTAATTTAGCCTCTGTATTTGGCTTGTAACGTTGATGGAGTTGAAGAGGACTTGACTATTCGGACTTTAGCAGATCCGCAGGCCTGTACCATTTACCAGGCGTGGTGTAAAATGACAAGTGAGTGGATATTGGAGGCCCTATTTATATTGGATACGGTTATCCGGGTGATTGCGGGCTGCATAATGTAAACGGCGGTTATGTTCTACATACATTTGCACCCCCGGTTGCAAACTGAGCCGCCCCGGTAGCTCAGTTGGTAGAGCGTTGGGCTCCGGCCCGCTGCTCAGAAGCATGCAGTGGCAGTGCATGTCCAGGCTTGGGATCGGTTCCCCTGAGACGCTCCGGCGCTCAATAGTTTACCCGACGTACAGGTCGGCTGGCAACTGACTGATGAGAGGGTGACCTGAGCGGGGCGGCCGTCCCTGTGCTTTGTGGGACGTTAAACTTTGGCTTCTAAATCGACCCTTCATTGTGGGAGTTGCTCGTTCGGGTGGTGGTGTCGGGGTCTCCGTGACAAGTCCATTGATGACTTCAGTGAGACTCCGACTCCAACAGCCGAACTGGGAACAACTTGGACAAAATTTATTAAAAAATTGCTGGAGAGCCATTGATAATGGGGCCCAAGCGCCCCATTTTCAACCTTCTAGTATAATCGTACCCTATACGTAGTGAATATTACCTTGAAAATATCCTTAATCATCCAGTGTTCAAGATTTTCATAAGCTTATGGTTATTTGATCTCTGGTCAACGTCATATATGTTTATAAAGTCTGCACGAGAATGTTGCGGCTTAGCGCAGAATCTCGATCTCTGGGGTGCTTATGTGATATTTTTATTTTATGGTTTAATTAGGTGGGTTTGACGAAGCACTTGCGGACTGGTCGGACATACTGGGGGAGCCAGGCAGGGGTTTTTACTAAAAAGCCACGTTTTCCCAGATTTATGTGTCCTTGGTCCCCTCCTTTGCAGCTACTGATGTAGATCCGTCATTGGCCACGAGGAATAAACGACTGTTTCCATTTATAAGTGTTGTGGAGTGCTGCTGAGAAAAACATGGTGAGTGGACGTTTGATTCAGCCAAACATTGTCTAATGCTTGTCCGGAAGCTACGGGAGAAACTTTTTTTTTTGTAAGGATAAAGCCACATTTTACTGTCTTCGATAGCTTTTCTGTTTCTTCATACCAGATGGTGGCGCTTCACACTTCCCAGGAACTCCTAGCCATTTGTGCTGGTGCGTGCAAACGCTCTGGCGATGGTAGATATCACACTAGCAGCTGATATGGAATGTGCGCTGAGAAAACCCGGAAACCAACCGTTTTACTGAGTATGTATAAAATCTATGGAGGCACTGGTCGTTTTTTACAACTTCTGGGGGAGACAATTCCCCCTTGGTAATACCGGCCCATTATTTAATATTTTTTTGTGACTGCCCGCGTGACTGCGACAGGAAGATTGCTGATAGAAGAGCAAAACCCTGGACCACCAGGCTTTTTCCCTTTTCGTCCATTATCGTGATTGGTTCAGAGCTACCGGAGGCGTTCCGTTAATTTAGCAAAACCAGTATCACTCCCAACTCGCTTTATTGATTGGGTGATCGTTTCTATTCGAATTTGCATCGTTGAATGCCGTTTTGGAGCTAGCTTCTCCGGGTGTGCCGATTTTGTATGCAGTGCCATCGCTGGAGGCAGCGCTTCTCATTCTTTTGGTAAAGGGAATGACCCCGGTTGGTCATACAGTTTGCTGACATTCTGACCGAGGCATGTCTGTCTCGTGCATTAGTGACGACACAAGTACGCGTTTGAACAAGGAATTGTGGTCCCTAATTATCAAATTTATGTTGAGCGTCTATTAAAGCTGTCCACTACACCCTTCCCTTCAGTATTCATGACCTTCAACGCCTTTGGTCGGGCTCGTCTATCAATATCCGCCTTTAAACCAGGCGAGTTAAGCCGTTGTTGGTAGATAAGCTTTGGTATCGGTGCCAGCGGAGGAGCCTAACATGCCGTTTCACGGGGGCCGTCGTCGCTGGGTAAACTAACTATGCGCTGGCAGGCGGCAGTGGCGGACACTATTCTCGTCGACGTCGCCGCGCCACTGCTCAGTTTACTTTGATAGTAACTCTGTTGAAACCAAGTGCCACGGGAGCTATAAACACACCAACCTGCCGATCGGCGCGGGCCGCGACTCTCTCTCTCTCTCTCTCTCTCTGTCTCTCTGTCTCTCTGTCTCTCTGTCTCTCTGTCTCTCTGTCTCTCTCTCTCTCTCTCTCTCTCTCTCTCTCTCTCTCTCTCTCTCTCTCTCTCTCTCTCTCTTTTTTTTTTTTTTTTTTTTTTGTTTTGTTTCTGTTTTGTTTTGTTTTGTTCTTTTTCTGTTTCTGTTTGTTCTGTTCTCTGTTTTGTTCTTGTTTTGTTTTGTTTTGTTTTGTTTCTGTTTCTTTTGTTTTTTCTCTTTTCTGTTCTTTGTTCTTTTTTCTGTTCTTTGTTCTTCTGTTTTCTGTTTTCTGTTCTTTGTTTTTCTTTCTTTGTTTTTGTTCTTTGTTTTTTTTTTTTTTTTTTTTCTTTTTTTTTCTCTTCTTTTTCTCTGTTCTTTTTTTTCTCTCTTTCTCTCTCTCTCTCTCTTCTCTTTCTTTTTTTGTTTCTGTTTTGTCTCTTGTTCTGTTCTCTGTTCTCTGTCTCTCTGTCCTCTGTCCTCTCTCTTCTCTCTCTCCTCTCTCTCTCTCCCCTCTCAGCAGGCCTATCTGCAGGATGCACGGACTCCTGCAGCAGGCAGCGGCGATATGTACTGGGCGGGTGTGGTGTGAGATAGCCAGAGCCGGATCAGACGCTGGGTTTTAGGGGACGCGGAAGACCACAGCGATTCTCCCGGTGAAAATCGAGGATATGAGGCATAGTGGATCTGGGGCGAAGTGCAGTAATGCAGTCGCTTGAATGCACAATGGGTCAAAGAAACAGGATGGAGGCAGTGGCTGATACAAGCGGCGGGTGGGGCTAGGGAGGCTCAAGCCCCCAAAATTTCAGTGTCTTTATAGGCACTGCCTTGGAACAACCTCCAGCTATGTATTAACTATATAGTTAATACATAGCTGGAGGCTGTTCCGAGGCAATGACAGGGAGATTCGAGCCCCTAGCCCCTCCCTCCGAAATGAAGTTTTTTATCCGCCACTGAATTATGGGCCTGTGTGTTTAGCTGGACTCAGTTGCCGGTTCAGATACATATGACGTAGTCCTCTCAGAACAGGTTGCCATTATGAAATCAGGAGATAATTCGTTATGCATTTGCAAGAATGGGTGTCAGTGTTGACATTTTGAGTGCGACGCGACGCTTCAGCGCGTGGCCTCCCGCGTGCCAGCAGCGGTGCGACGTCGAGGGTGGCCTCTGGGCACGTGACTGAAGGTGCTGACGTCAGCGTCGATATACCGCCTCTCTTCCTAGAAATTGGTGGCCAGAGGAATCCCTCCGGAGCCGACTTAGAGGAAATATAATCCTCTGTTCTACTCAGCGAAGTTGATAGGGGGCGCGTTAGAGGAGTTCCGGGATGACAAGCTCACCAAATACTTTGAGTTACATTCCTCATCGCCCTAACTTTTAACTCTTGTCGGGGTACACTGCCAAAATTAAATGGTGGCCCCTGCAAGGGAAGCCACATGTAAATAATAGGCAATGAACTGACTGATCTGGCGTATAAGGGGACACCACGGTTAGCTATTCCGACGGAATAGAATTCCCGTTTTCTGACGGCTTTCCCATCATCTGAAAACATTTCTTTCACGCATGACAACAAACATAAGATAACGATCCTGAGAGCTCGAAACTAAGCCTCTGAAGCCAGGAATTTGTACAAGGTCATCGGCCAACGCGAGCTGCAGAACGGACCACTTTACCCGTGTTCCCATTCAGACTGCTTATAGGCCACTCTGATATGACGCTCTCTTTCCGGCTGGGCGGTGGCAGCCGGCCAGAAGGACCAGGATGCGGGGATACTCTCGCCGCAAGCACGTGCTGACGGGTCGTAGGACTCTGAGGTCGCAAGGGGCAGCCATTTGCCGGGTACTTCAGCTCTGTTTATCCCGGGGAAATTGGTCTCTGCAGACATATCCTGCGTAGTTTTGTTCCGGAAGTGTCAATTTAAACTTGATTTCTTCTCCCTGGCAGCGTGACAGATGCCGGAATACGTTTCAGCTCTATATAGCGTAAGCAGCTGCCGCGCCCTAAACCTGCACTCTTGGAGGATTTGTGGTTATTTGACTGTATTCTCATGAACTTTGACATGGACGCGAAATGACCAGTGCGGCGGCCACGCTTCAAACTCCCAGCATCATGTGACGCGTACTGGATAAGACTTTGGTCCTGTTGATAAAACGTGGGCACATTGGATGTGGTCTGTAAGTGGGCTTGAAGGAAGAAAATAGCTGCACTTGAGGGTGTCAGCCAACGCCTGTGAAGGATGTATGGCTGCAGGGTTCAAGCCCGTGAAGGAATTTTTTAGGAACACTTCTAATGGAATTCCCAAACGAGCATAGATGTCAAGCAAAATATCATTCTGTTTCGCGTTGTGGTAAAGCCCACGCATTAATAACATGAATGACTGGCAAAAAGTAGAAGAACACGACGACGAAATCCTGCTCCTGCACGATCTTGTCCAGGATTTTAGCGTTGACCTCCAAAAGATTTTCTTTGCTTTTAGCGTTGCTCGGAAACGAGCACAGATGAATCTAACGAAAGGTGATAGTGTTTTGGTATGAGCTGTAGGTAATTTCCTATCAAAATATGTAAGCACCGTCCCATGCATGAACTCACTTGCCGAAAGATACATCTATAGCGTAAAGGGACGGCCAGGCGGCACGGCACTCGAACTACTTCGCGTGATCTGCGATTTGTCTGATCGTTGACTGCCTGGATGTCACTCGATTATTTGCGATTCGTGCCTTTTCCACTAAGACGTGATCACTCGCACCTATGACGAGGGCTGCAGCTGCAACTAAGCACTGTTTACCACCGCCCATGTCGTGCTGCCCTCCGTTTGGGTAGCTATATTTAGTTGGTGAGTGCCGCCCCTGTTGGGGGTGGTGGCGGTGGTCACGCGTGTGCGGCGTGCCACGTGTCCATTCACTCCGACCACCGCCGAGTTGTTTTGACAACGTTGCCTAGGTCACTGGTCAGCTGAGCTTTGTTCCGCTGATGGCTTAGCTGGTGCTGTTTAAATCGTTTTCGCTGCGTTGCTGTAAAGGAACTCGACCTCTCTGTCGACTCGGGTTTCTGTCTGAGATTGACTCTTGCTTGGCGGTCTGCTGTGGAGCAATTGTCTGACCAGCGCTGGTTCGGATATATAAACAGGTGGTACGACCCGAGATTGGCTGAAAGCGAGACCATCTGCGCAGCAAAGGGGTACTGAATGACCACGTTCCTGAAGTCGCCATCTTTCTAAGAATGCAAGAAGGTTGAGACGAAATGAGACCGAGGGAAATTGTTGTGGAATAATTAAACGTTTCTTTAACCGAAAGAAACATGTTGATTAGGACATTATGTGTAATTACGAGACTGAAAGCTCGCGGCTTATAACCTTGCAGCAGTAAGTCATTGTTAACGTTTATCACGGGGAATGTGTAGCCAGATGGAAAGGGTATTCTTTCATGGTTTAAATTGGTCTCTTAATCTCTTTATTTTGAACTCTAAATCGTGCAAAAATTTTACACAGAGAGCTTTCGGATACATTAGATACCTATGACAACAATGGTTTCTCGATATGTTTTACCAAACTACTATCTCAGTTCAAAATTCATTATACATGTGGTACTCTCTCTTGCGTTGGCAACTTGGGAAATTCACGGTGGGGCTAATTGAGGCATGTGCATGTGAAATTTAGAAATGATTCAAATTTGTCGAAACCCAGTGTCTAGGATGTGTCTTCCACCTGATTTATGTCGTTCACGTTCTTGTTTATATCTGACGTGTGGAGTGATTTTATGAATATATGGCCTTGGTGGTTTTCCATGATAGGCCAGTCGGCGAAATAGATAAGATAGTACGCATAGTTGTGATGATTAATCGCCAACTGGTCATAAAAATGAGGACTGCCTATCTTAGAGGTTTGTAAACGTCCGCCAGCAACCAACACCGTAGTCGGACATTCTCCCTTTCTTGAGGCTCTGTGATACGTACTAAATAAGAAGTTTTCAGAAGCGTGAGAAAGCATAACTTGGACCGCATTCGAACCACATTCTGCATGGCTCTTGTGCCGCGTTAGTCCATTGCCTAGGCGGAACTGTGATTGCGCAGGTTGACTTCTTAGCTACATGTTTCTTCACCCATCTAACTTCAAAACTGTGTATTGTACCTGCACATGCGCAAGTAGGGCCACTTTCGAGCCACTTCTCAATGCGTCGTGCCCGCATCGTGAGTTCTGTCTGCCGAAATACTGGTACCTGCGGGGCCAAGGTGACCTGTACGGTTGGACATACCCCTGTGCGTTTCGACCTTGGTCCCACTTTCCTGCGGCGACGTGTGGAGCGGCGCCCCCGCCACGCCGCCTGTCCGTGAACAGTGCGCACGCGACGCTGGTTATCAACGGCGATCGCACGTGGCCCCTTCAGCACCGCTGCAACCCGTGTGCTGGCCCATTGGCCGAAAATGGCACCAGGCCGGCTCCTCAGCGCAGTGGCAGCAGCTGCAGTATTGACGTTCACATGGAGCTTCACGGAGCCGCGCAAACTGCAGCTGCATGCATTTCCCATCGTTCTTTTGATATACGTTAACGTTCTTTTGATATACGTTAAAAGTCCAAAATAAAGGATATTTATTCAAAAGCAAAAAGCTCGGTGCCTGAATAGTTTGCAATGCATTTATTTGCGTACACAATTGTGATGGTATTGGCTATTATACAGCCTCGGATTGGCGCCGCTTCTGTCGTCATTGTCTTGGTTACTGCTAGTTCAGAGTGGAGTTGTCACTAAAAACACGTTCCCTGCTGTATTGGGCACGGAAGCCGACAATGCCATTCCAGTTCTCACTGTTCTTTTGTGGCCAGATACGGCCCCAGGGATCAACAATGGACGCCGTCGGCACCGATTCTCCGCATCAGCTCGCTCGCCGCGGACACTCCGCGTGGGAACTATTTCAGCGGCCCGGAATTTCAGCCGCTCGCGCCGCGCCGTCCCAAATCCCGTTCAGAAATGGGCGCCGCAATCGGCCGGGCGCCCCTGCCAAGAAGCGGCGCCGCCCGGCGCTCTGACCTTGGCAATGGCTGCCGACGCAACGACGAGCCGTCGCTACCGTCACCACGGACGACGCGGCCGCGCTGCCGTCCGGAGCGAATTAAAAACGGAAGAGGCCGCCTGAAAAATAACTCGTGCTGGTTAATTCTACTTCTGAATTGGGCCATCCCTGAATAAAGTAACGCAAAGGGAAGGGTCAGCCATAGGCGGATCCAGGATTGCCGATCGGGGGGCATCTCCCGGGGCGGGGGCGCCATCCGACCAGGGGGCGCCACTTTTGACCGGCAAAACCTATCAGGTGGGCGCCAAATCCTATCGGTGGGCGCAGATTTTCGCATCCTGGGGGGGGTGGGAAGCGACATTTCAGGGGGCGCCATCGACCTTTCAGGGGGCGCCGAGGGTCGATCTGGGGGGCACGTGCCCCCCTTTGCCCCCCTGGATCCGCGTATGGGGTCAGCCACAACGGTATCGTGCGCTACACGTGGACGTTAGAAACGTTGCCCGGGCGATGGGCGTAGAAAATCACTCAATATGCGTATCGTTACTTATGGACGGTCCCCTGAGGCATTAGCATGGGAAAAGAGAAACAGCGTGTGAAGGTGGTGGTGCACTGAGAAGGGAGTGGTGCAGAGTCTCGCGGTGGTGAATATTTGATGTGCGCGCGCGCTCCAGTGACGTCAGCGCGACTTGGTGTGGTTTTTGCCGGCGGCTAACGCCGGTTGTGGCTGGACGCCGAGCAGAAGCTACTGGACAAGTTACCTGATTTTGGAACCAGTCGTAACGTCGTTTTTGGAAGGTACTCGGAAGTTACAGAAACTGCTGTCGGAGGGGAAGACATAGAAAAGTCACAGTGCATATAAGATATGGGAAACAAGCACGGAATATAGCTGAAGATGTAAAAGGAGCCTTCGATCGAAATTGCCTCAGATAGGTACTAATGCACAATTGTAACCTGCAGTCGTTGGGAGAAAGCAAATATTTCACTGAATATATAAGACGTGATGAGACCTTACTATAAGCTATGTTCGTGTGGCCAATTTTAGTCGTCGACTGTCACGATAGCGAGCGCTCTTTTTTCATGCATGATCATAAATGACGATACATGCCTCGGCTTTGTATGGCTTGATACTCAGGCTTAAGAAAAAACAAACGGAGGTATTAAGACCTACGCATCCTTACACCATATTTTTCAAATTGCCTCTCCCGAACGTCTCCAGACGTGTCACAACACCAGTTAGCCGTGGGTGATGTAAGTGGCGGCTAAGCTGCGACCTTGGCCGGTGTCGCGTGCAACTGTGTGCCGCGCCCACACACCCACGGACGGACCACCACCACCATCCAATCCGCGCCACCAGCCCGGCACAGCAGTAGTCACAGGGAACGCCGTGGTGTCCACACCAGCCAGCGAGCTCGGCGTTCCACGCGGCCGACCCGCGTTCAAAGCCCGGCGGATTCCGTGAACAAGAAGCAATCTGGACTCCCGAAAGAAACTTTTCCAACAGGGAAACAGTTGGCGGCACCATGTAACCCTAGCAGCTGGTGCGTCGATAAGCCCCAACAATTATAACATCAGTCACCTCCTCCTCAGCCTGTTGACACCCCCGAACCAATTCCGTCGCGTATTGCCGAACGCGACGCGAGACTCCGTGCCATATCAGTGTTGGATCGCTGCAAAACACCAGTCTCGTAATGGAAAGTGCTAGAGCTCAACCCTGCGTGTCACGTGCGGTATTGAAATATGGCGCTAGCATGCACGAACGTCGCCAGTGGCAAGTATTTCAGGGGGCCGGGGCTGCTTTAGAATTGAATATTTAGCTCCTCTAAGATGTTTATCCGAATCTAGGTAATATTGGAGATATCCGGAAAAAATGAGACCCCTCTCAGTCCTTCCAGCAGCGACTGACTTGCGATCTAGGTTTTCCAGTTTTATCGCGTGATGAGTGAATTATTAGCGTACGACAGACACGAGGGTCTCGACGTGGCACGTTCTGGAACTGTCTGGAATGTGGTGCACGCATCTGCAGCTGCGGTTTCTAATGTTCAGGGTCAGGGGTCAGCCTAGTGTTGCGCTCGGGGGGGGCTGTGTAGTGGAGGGCGCGAATATAACGCCGGGTCGGGTGCCATTTGTCATTACGAAAGGCGCCCACCCGACGGTAATGTTATGCGTTTTAGGTGACAGGTGTATAAATAGTCTTGTGGGAAAGAAGCGTCTGAAAGAAGGTGTCGTCTGCCAATGTCCATGTTGGACGTTGGCAGACCTGCCCTGTGCAGTCTCTAGCCCCGGCAATAAATTTACAGGCCGATATCGACTTTTATTTGGCGCTGACCGCAGAGGTGGGGCAACTTTGGATCGTGGTACCATATGTTTGTGAGGTGTAATTAAGTAATGATTAAGTAATGATAATTAAGTAATGGAGAGTGTAATGATTAAGCTACTATGTTGGATGGCAGCAATCAATTTGTATAGTACTTTCCCTGCTATTTCATATCCCTATTGCGACGGACCTGCTTGAGCTTGATATCGTACAATATGCATATATATATATATATATATATATATATATATATATATATATATATATATATATACATACATACATACATACACACGCATACATACATACATACATGTATACATACATTATACATTATATATCCTTTAATTTTTCGGACATACATACATACATACATACATACATACATACATACATACATACATATATATTCCGTCCCGGTAGCTCAGTTGGTAGAGCGTTGGGCTCCGGCCCGCTGCTCAGGAACATGCAGTGGCGATGCATGTGCAGGCTTGGGATCAGTTCCTCTGGGACGCTCCGGCGCTCAATATTTATCCGACGAATAGGTCGGTTGGTAACTGACTGGTGACAGGGTGACCTGAGCGGGGCATCCCTCCCTGTGCTTTGTGGGACGTTGAACTCTGTCTTTTAAATTGGCCCTTCATTGTGGGTTTGTTCGAGTGGTGGGGTTGAGGTCTCCATGACAATTCTCTGGATGACTTTATAAGGGAATGGGGCACCTTTATAACCGTTATTTTAACTGAGATAGCCAAGTTTTAAAGCAAATCGGAAAACCCGGTACTCAATATATCATTTGTCTTGGAACTTGAGATTTCCGTAGAAAAAAGCTAAAACCTACCTGAAATGTACCACTCATGTACCCTTAGCTGCAGGCCACAGTTGTCATGGCTATTGGTGTGACGACATATGCTGACCTCAAGGTGAGTAGCAGCCAATCGAAGCCCTTGAAGCGTATTAAATATGGTAGGGGTTGCCAGATCATGACATCATGCACAGGTAGATATTTATTTCTTTCTCTTGAGGAACATTTAAAAAATCAAAATATTGAGCTTATTGTACATTTTTCAGAGAAATCATAGACGCTTCCATGATCTTCGGCTAAAAGTACCCCTAATTACCTGCACTAAATTCCAGGATTCGATCAAGGTGCCACATTCCCTTTAATGAGACTCCGACTAAAAAAACCGAACTTGGAACAACTTGGACGAAATTTAGAAAAAATATACGCATACAAACATACATACATACAGACAGTGGCGAATCCGGGACTTCATGGGGGGAGCCAGAGGGCTGAAGCCTCCCCGCCCTTGCCTGTGCTCAGCCTCTATCTGTGTATTTACTTTGGACACTCTGATATTTCGGGGGGAGGCTTAATCCCATAGCTCCCTTGTATTTTCTAAGGGACATATACTTATACATACATATATAATATATATATTATATTGTTGAAATTGAAATAAGTCCATCATTAAGTCTGCCATCTTCCGTGCCTTCTGCTCAGCTCTCGCTTAAGAGCTTTGATTGCGAACTTAATTTTCTAAAAAAGTTTTCTCAGTAATGGTGTCCCTCTTCCATGGTAAATACGGCCATAAATAGTTTCCTTGACAAACGGTACTCCAACCCTCCTAGCAGTTAAGTGTTCCAAACTCGTGAAATATTTTGTCCTCTATTTCGGTAAATAGTCATTGAATATATATATTGAATGTATATACATTAATGTATATATACATTGAATGTATATATATATATATATATATATATATATATATATATATATATCCCATGGTTTCAGGGTCAGGCACGGACTTCCATCGGAGTATCCGAACTGCCGTGTGGCGGCCCTTGCTGCGTGATCAGGCCCTATTGTGGGCGGCGCGTGGCGCGGCGAGCGCCCGGCGACGGCGCCCCGGGGACTCGTCGTCGGCGGCAACGCGAGAGCGGGGTCCGACGCCGTCTCTTCTATGGACCATTATGTTGATGGCGTGCTGCCGTCGCGGCGCTGCCAAAAATGTGTCGGCGAACATCAACGGGAGGCTTTTCAGAGATAGCGACAGCCGTCGGCTTAAGGAAGAGGAGTGATAGCCAAAGTATAATCAGGCGCGCCTGGCCGTGATTGGATAGCGAACACTTGCACAGACCGGATGCCTGTAGGCCCTGATAGAGACCATTTAGGGTCCGGAGCCTGTAAAGGAGATGCAGTGGGTCGGTGGAAGTGCGTTGAGCTTCGCTACCGCTGACCCCAGCTCGACTCCCGGGCGGCTCAGAAGAAGACCTCAGCAGGTGGTTTGGCGTACAGCCAACGTGTATTGTACATGAGGTCGGGTTTGACAAAACACAGGCCGCTCGTCTCGTGCATCATATACCGTGACATCCTTGCACCACGGAGATTTGATGTTTTTTACGCTAATGGCAAGCACACTTATTATGAAACGTGGCTTCATGCCTTCTTTATCACATTTTCTGCGCTTTCTGGATAACAATCCTAATGACGAAGCGGTGCGCTTCTGCAAGTGTCAACGAAGGCAGGTGGGCACGTACCGTCGGCTGCAAAGCCGGACGAGACTTGATAACTAGTAAAGGTGCCACATGATCGAAATTTCATACCGCTCTATTTTATGCAGTCGTGCAAGCTTTTTACGAGAAAAAAATATTGCAGACTTATTTGTGATGCAATAAACAGCTACTCCGTTCAATGGAAGGTGTCAAGCGGTGGATACCTAAGTACGATAACAATGTATCTTTTAGACAGCTACTTGGTCCCTGGGCCATTTCTTTAGCACTATCGAGGCAGAAGGCAGTTGCCGAAACCGTCACAAACCCACGTAGTTAAGTATATTAGTATATTAATTGATTTTAAATTTTTTGAAATGAAGCAAATCTGAGCATTCAATGTTGGAAAACGAGTTGTTCTTCCCCGGTTCTGCAAAGGCAGTTATCGAAAATGGATCGAAATTGCTTCATTATTAATGTGTTGGTTGAAATTGATTATTTCATTACCCGACTCGAACCGTTCGAAAATGAAGTGATTTTGAGTATTCAATGATTATATCTAGAAAAAAACAAAGATGGCGGCTTAACACTAGCCCCGGTTGGGCCTACGAGCCACCTTCACCCTGGTGTGGGGAGGGGTGTTCAAACACCTCTCCCCTCGAACTCGGCACCTATGCGGGATTACGAAAAAACGCGAAAATTGGTGGATAGCCCATACAAATTCATGAAGAAACTATATCGGTCACTGTTTGACTCAGGTCAGTATTGAGGTCTTAACAGGTCAAAGAAGGTGACATGTTGGAAGGTTTTGGCTGTAGGTCTCACGGGTGAAGTTATGCATGTTTTAGGCTTCATTGGTTTTGTCGTTACGGTGAATCGAATGGTGTTTAATATGAATATACTAGATAAAACAAATGAAATGGTGGGTTATACTGTAGAAGTGAAATCGATCGATTTGGAATCGCAGTTCAAACGTAATGGTATCACAATTTATCATCATTCCCTACAAAGTTATTGACCCAAGTCTGAAACCTGCTTAAGTAGCCCCGGATGACCTATCAAATGTCACAGGTCAAACATTGCAACGTGAACCTGGAAAGGGGCCCAGGATACAACGATTTGGAGATTATGAAGGCATTCGCAACTGTATCTACACAAATACAACCCAAATTTCTGTTTTTCCCATGCATTTCCAATAGAGAATCTGTACCTGACCTTAGGTTATCGGTATGAAAAATCCCGGAAAATCTTTTGTAGACTCGGTGAGCCCAGTATGTGGTATCAGTTTAAATCACATAGATTCAACCATTTCTTACTTATGCCACATTAAAAATTTTTGGGGTTGAGGTCACATGACCTGCATTGGTGATGTGACCTGAGATGACCAAACCTTAAAATTGTGGATAAAGTAAGGTGTACCAAGTACGGCGGCGCTTTGCACCGCCGTTTTATCATGCCGCCAGAAAAAATCGAGGAGTGTGCAAACACCCCCACAGGGGGAGAGGGTTAAACAGCTGCCAAATCGTGCACCTGTCGGTCCGTGTTTAAAAATAACGAGTCCCAAACCTAGTGTTGAACAGCCTCGGAGACAGAGGTCGGCTGTGCAGCGGGACCGAAGGCAGCGACCGGGGACAGGTGCCTCACCGAGACGCTGCGACCTTTAACGAATAATGCCGATGTGAAGATACCGCTGCGACACGTGAAACGTGACTGGTGTCGCCGTCCCTGCCGCGCGCCACCCCGCTGCGATGACGTCACAACAGGCTGCAACTGGCGATTCCAGCCCAGTTTTACTACATAGTGACACTTCAGTGTATGGCAATGGCAAAGGCGCATCCAGGGTTTTCGATGGGGAAGATCACTTGTCGGGGTATTGAAGATGGACCGGTATGCATACAGAAGGGCTACTAGTGGAAGCTTCCATTATAACGGTAGTATATCTTGCCGCCAACTGGATACCGTTTCAATGCTGTTTACCTTTTTGTTCCCGTAGAATTACTCGCGCACAATGTAAGCACCTCAGTCCGAGACCAGTGGCAGATGTGTGGCTGCCACACGCACGTTTTGCTATCCCACAGGTGGCGGCGGCAGTCGGAGGAGCCCGTGTTGACGCCGAATTGGGCGGATGTCACCCACACCACCAGCCACAAATTACTGCTGCCATTCTGAGTAATCCAATGTGAACGTCCTGGAAGCCGTTTTAGTGGGAGCACGTTCTTTACGGTGCGTCCCGTTCTTTTATTCGGCTGGATTCAGCGAACGTGCTGTTCAGAGAATGGGTGGAGATTGGGGTCGGGGCTTGAGAGAGTCAGAACCCCCATGGATTTTGGAGCTCCCGTAGGTTTTTCACAGGCGGATCCAGAGGGCAAAGGGGTTCCTGCAACCTCCCTGAAATGGTCACGGCCCCTCTAAAATACCGCTTCCCACTCGCCCCCTCCCCTGGATGCAAGTATCGACGCACTCGCGATAGGATTTGGTGTCCACCTGATACGTTTTTCTGCCCAAAAGTGGTGCCCAAATCAAGTGATAGGCCGAATCATATTTGACCCCACCAGTGGTGACAACGTTTTCACCTCCCCCAGCTTGGAAAAAGTTCCTGCGCCTATGCAAAGCGCACGCATGGAATTTTCGGGTCATCTTGTGACTTGTTTCAGGCAAAAAAGATGAGGCCTTCCACTATTGACACAACAGCTGCACCTGGTCGACACAGGTCATTGCCTCACTGCCCCGTTGCTAGCCGAGCCCTGGGTAGTAAACACTGTTCCAATGTGTTCGCGGAACCGACCCGCGGCCTTAACCGTGGTTCAATAGTTACGCCGTACTGTCATACGCAAACATTATTCCAGCTGTTGTTAGTTGTTTCATAAAGCAAACCGAGCGAACAGGAAAGCTTGCGGTGAAGTTATGACCGGAATGGCTGAATAAATCTGGTGTTGTCGAATCTCGATTGATGGTCAACATGATAGTGAGCTTAAAACCCAAACGCTGTATATAATTCTACTGAATTCGGGGGTTAAGTTGCTGAATGGAGCCGGCTCGGAAGCGAGCGCCTCCGGGGGTCGGAGAGGGCGAGGAGCCCTCTACTGATGACATACTGCGCATGGTGGAGGAGGATCCGGAGGTGGAGCCGATGGACGAAAACCTGCTGAAGCGGCTGGTACTACAGCTGGAGAAGTGTATCCTCAAGAACCAGGAGATGCGGACCAAGCACGCCGACGCCCCGGAGGGGTTCCTCGACTCTGAGCTGGCCCTCCACGAGGCCATACAGGCGCTGCACGCGGAGGCCACGGGCCCGGAGCTGTTCCCGCGGCTGGTGGAGCTGGGCGCGGTGAGCTCGCTGCTGGCGCTGCTGGCCCACGACAACACTGACGTCACCATAGCTGTCATCGACCTGCCGCAGGAGCTGACTGACGTCGACACAAACTCGGACGAGGCTGAGCGGGGCGCCGAGCGTCTGGTGGCGGAGCTGCTGGAGCAGCAGGCGGTCGCCGTGCTGGTTCACACCATGGAGCGGCTTGACGAGGCTGTGGCCGAGGAGTCGGCGGGCGTCCACAGCGCGCGGGCCATAGTAGAGAACGTGACGGAGCTGCGGCCGGTGGCCTGCCTGCCGGCCGCCCAGCAGGGCCTGCTGCGGTGGCTGCTGACCGGGCTGCAGAGGGAGGCGCCCTTCGACGCCAACAAGCTTTGCGCCAGTGAGATGCTGTCCGTACTGGTGCAGAGTCATGAGGAGAACAGGACGATGCTGGGGAGTTGAGGGGATCGACGTCCTGCTGCAGCAGCTGGCCTAATACAAACGCCACGACCCGAGCTCCTCAGAGGAGCAGGAGTGCATGGAGAACGTGTTCGACGCGCTCTGCTCGGTGCTGCTGGTGGCGGAGAACAAGGAACGCTTCCTGAGGGGCGAGGGGCTCCAGCTGATGAACCTCATGCTCAGAGAAAAGAAGCTATCGCGGAACGGGGCGTTAAAGGTGTTGAACTACGCCACCTCCGGCCCCTCGGGTGCCGATGACTGCAACAAGCTGGTGGAGATCCTCGGCCTGTGCACTCTCTTCCCCCTGTTTATGCACACTCCGCGCAAGCACAGGCGGAGGGGTCTCAGCGTTGGGGATCACGAAGAACACGTGGTGTCGATCCTGTGTGGTCTTCTGCGTCACTGTCGTGGCCAGCTGCGGCAGCGGATCATCTCCAAATTCACCGAGAACGACTGCGAGAAAGTATTAAAAAAAAAATATCAGGTGTCGCGCCATATTACGTGAGCCAATTTCGTTTTGCTATGTTCATTTCGTTCTTGTATTGCTCTTTTTGATTTTTCTCGCTGCTCTTGTGCTGTTCCATTTAACTCAACTTTTGTTTATCCGTTTTCGTTTGCTTTTGCGCACTTAGTGTCATCTCTGCTCTCATTTCGCCTGGTTATGTTCTGCGTCCTGCCTTTGCGCTGCTGGCTTCCTGCTCGTTGTTTTGTCTTTGCTTCATTAATTTGTTTTTGCTTCATTAATTGCCACAATTATCTGTTCTTATCCGGCACAATGTGTGTGAACCTGGGTGTTTTCTTTTCCTTCGTTTGTGACTAACGTCAAGAACTTATGTGGGCCCACAATTTCAATCAAACATATAATTATAATTGGTTAGTTTTTTCCGTCATTTTATTTGTTTTGTTAGGCACGTTTTGGATGATCTGTCTGCTCACTTTATTTTGTATTGCTTCTCTTTTTTGTTTTTCTGCTTTGTTTTTGTGTTATTTCTACTGACCAGCATTATTATTTGTCCTAATCTCATAACATACTAATATCACAACATACTCACCTCGTGCTGTACTGTATGACTATTGCTTGCCTCTCTCATGTTTCTTATCTGCTGTTCTTGTCCTTTGCCTCTTCACCTGTCTATATGGAAAAATGAAATAAAAATTGATTGATTGATTGGAAAAATGGCTCAGAAACTGTTTTGCAACTTAAAACAACACAATTTATCAACGAATAATGGCTTCTCATGAACAGACGCACATGTAGAAAATTTATACTTTCCACGTTAACTCATTTCCGGACCAACGTCAGAGTAAATCATATGATGGGTTCTGTCAAGATTTAGAGCTGGACAATCTAGATACTGTAGGTACTCTACAGCTAGACTGGAAGCTAAGTGTAAGCTCGATCAAGGACATTTGGACTGCAATTTCATCGGTCGCCGAAATTGAATGTCATTCAATGCACTGAGCCGAAACGCACCCCAAGGCGTGCCAGGGGGTTCAAACTGTCCTACGGTCCGGCTCCAGGAAGGCAATCTATCAACGACGTTGACCCCAATGCCACTAACGACCTCGCCGGCAGCTGTACAACGGCTGAAGGCTACAACTCGTCCGATCGTGGTGGAGAAAGTCCGTTTACTGTATTACAATCATTGTGCTACCTCCAGGTATCGGCGTCGAAGGGGAATGGGGAGGCGTCTCCCCGACTTACAGACTAAGGGGAACGTCCCCCCCCAAAAAAATCGCCACTCTCAACCAATTTTTTCGATTTTGTCCCCGTTTGTTAACGATGGACCCGGTAAATTTTCCCAGATTGCTTGCGGGTCAATTGCCGTGGTCAAGGCTGGAGATCTTTTCTCGATCCAGGAGGGTCCTGGATGGGTTAATGCTGGCGGGGCAATACAAACCGTATACAAAGCCTGTGAGAGATCTCAAAATTCCAGGGGGTCCTAACCCCCCCAAATCCCCGGGATCTCCACCCATGGCCGTGATACTGCTCTTTCAGACGACATTTAACTATTGACCGCCTCCCACCTTCCCCTCTCTCTTCATCGTCCAGGCGGTGCCCCCCACCCCAAATTCCGAGTAAAAAATCAATGGTGATGTTCTCCCCTTTGTTATGCCTTTTGAAGACATTAAAGATGACAGTCTGCATGTTGAAATAATTCGTTATTCATAACAAGCTCACATCCGTCTAAATTGCTCATGTTAGTTAATGACTGATCCCGGCATGGGTCTAGTGTGGTTATAAAAATAACACATTACCATATTATTCCCAAAAAGCAATATGGAATCTTTCAAAATTAGTTGTGATATCTAAAATGCCAGTTATGTGATCAAATGTGTTAAGAAAATAGTGTCGAGTCGACTCGACTCACGGCTTGGAAGCTGACTTCGATTCTGACTCGACCCAAGTGGTCGAGCAATTGAGTCGACTCTGACTCAACCAAAATCCGGAAAGGAGTCGCCTCAACTCGACTCAACTCAAGTAAAAAGTACGCCGACTCAGAGTCGACTGTGACTCGAGGTCGCGACTCAACAAGTCTGACAGTGTGAACTTGTGTTTCAATTGTTTACTTTTTCTGTGAACACCATCTAAAAATAATTCATGTAACATATAACTTTAAATAGGTGGGCAGCCTGCTAGCCCTTCACAAGGGTTAATCCTTCAAAAATTTCCCGGCAGTACCAATATCATTTTATTTCGGCACATATGTTACCGCACAGAACAAAAACATGAAAATTGCTTCTCTTGTTCATCGGCTATAGTGGTTTTAGCATCATTGAGGTCTGGTAGGCAGATTCTGGGATTTGTTTTCTCATCCATTGATAGCCCACGCTAGCACAAGCCTTCGAGACCTGTCAGAGATAGGATTTGATGTAATGTATAACCCGGGCCGAATGAGACAAACACGACGAACTGAATACTGGGTATTAAGCCAAGCGCATCTTTTTTAGTCCACATATAGGGATGACAGCTCTTTAGCAGCTATTAAGGACAACTTTTTATAGGCTTCACCCAAGAATAGCCCCTTGGGGTCTGATTAAATTGAAAAGTTAGGCTCGCTATGTAGCCCTGGCAGCTGAAGCGCCCTAAAACCCCTACACACCCGATACACTGCAGTCAGATAGCTGCTGTGAACAGTTCCGCCTCGCTGCAAGTTTCGAAGAAGTCATGTCGGATGGGCCGGTACCGAGGCCGCCGGAGCTGCATGTTTGTAGTAATCAGCTCCTTATCGTATCACGCCCCGAGTGTCCCAATCGATCGACAGCGACGCCACCCGTGTAAAAAACTGTGATCCTTGTCTTGTATGGAATCGCTCTCGTGCGGTCCGCCGAACGCGGGAGCTTCGGCGGTTTGTGGAAGGATGTACGTCAACACTCACCGGTGCGGAACAGAGTTCTTGTGAACGGGAAAGAGATAGTTTCACAGTCGAAGTCAAGTCATTTCAGAGCGACGCACTTGTTAAAATCATCTATAAATGTTTTTTTCACGATTCCAACCAGTCTTGTTGGTGCAGGTTGGTCTATGCACTCTGTTGAACCATGTTTTTGCGGATGTGTGCTTGCAGTTTTACCACCACTCATGCTGTTTTTCATGATTTTGGCTGTTTGGCTCCCCCTTCACTTCCCTCCCCAAACTGCCTTGTCTGGGTGCGACAAAGTGAATGAGAACTCACAACTGGACTCAAGGGCTCCAGCTGTCGGGAAGAAACGAAAATTTCCACTTTGACACTTAAGCTCGGGGTCTCGGCGGCATTGAATGACGAGGTCGGTAACCCGATCTGAACGCATCGGCAGTCCACAAACTCTTCAATTTACCTCCGTGTACAACCGGAAGAGGTTCTATGACAGGTGGCGGCCTTTATGGCATCTACCATAAGAGATGCTAATCACTTCCTGTTCGTTCTCCGGCGTTCAGTGGGCCACAACGGCGGGGAGCCGGGCGCGGGAGCTCACGGTCACAGACCCGTCGTCCTTCTCATTCCATGCCGCCCTTTTTCCATCGCCCCGTGTTACTAACCCGGCATAGTATGGGCTCTACGAGGATAATTATGGTGGTGGTGAGGGTGCTGTGAGAGGACTGTTCCGACGCTTTGAGCCGCCGCCCCGCCGTGACCTTTGTGACGTGACGCTGCACCAGGGTCCATAGGCGGATCCAGGGGGTCAAGGGGGCACGTGCCCCCCGATCGACCCTCGGCGCCCCCTGAAAGGTCGATGACGCCCCCTGAAATGTCGCTTCCCAACCCCCCAGGATACGAAAGTCGGCGCCCACCGACAGGATTTGGCGCCCACCTGATAGGTTTTGCCGGTCATAAGTGGCGCCGCCCTGGTCCGGATGGCGCCCCCCCGGGAAGGTGCCCCCCCGATCGGTAATCCTGGATCCGCCAATGCCAGGGTCGTCCCCAGTTGTCGGGGTGACCTCCCTAGCGTCGCGTCGTCGTGGCGCGCAGCACCGGCTCATAACTGCCTCCGGAAGCTCGTAACTTCTGCTCTGTGGTGGTCTGATAAGACGCCGTTGTTGGCCTGGCATTATGGTTCATTTGATACACGTGTAGCCGAAGTACTTCCTTTGATTGAATGGAATATCAAATGATGTGTATGATGGAATGGTGAACATAACTAACTGAGATGGTAAGCATTAGCTCGTACACAAGTCATAGGCCCTTGGAAACTGGCCCGTTGATTAGCTCCCCGGCTTGTGCCGTTAAGGATGACTATAATGACCCATGTTGAATGGTGATGGCTAAGTATTAGTACTGATTAATGTAGGCGTGCGTGAAATAAAGCTAACGCCCGCCTGGAACTACATTAGCAAACACCACTCGGTGTGTGCGGCGCCCTGTGTTGGACACGTGCCAGTGTGCCACGCGTGCATTAGACGCAGCCTGACCTCCAATAAATGTCGACAACATCTTGTAGAAGCCCTTAGAAGTGAGCATCACATGTCGGCGGGAGGGCACGTGCATTGCTACGGCATCCACGTGAAGGCGGGCCACCGGCGCCGTGATTTGAAGGACTCTGCGAACGAATGCTGACTCATAGCTTTCATACACAAAAGTGAAATTCACGCGCCTGAGCGGGATCTGTGACGCCGCGAAGTGAGAGTGCGGGGCCCCCGCCGTCGCCGCATCTATCTTGTGTGGCCAGCTTGTAGCGGCGGTGACCTTGGCTGCCCGGGGCGGGTCCGCCTTCCGCAGGGGCCGCGGTGTCGGCGGATCACGCGGCGGCGGCGGCGAAGGCGGCCGCCCTGCGATCGATGGCGCAGTCATGTGCACCCCGCCTGAGGCGATGCCGACGGCGGCAGACTGCCCCGCGACTACAGACGCCGCTGCCGGCGTCGGCGGTCTGTCTTCATTGGGACGTACGGTCTGGGGTTTTGATGGAATTAAACTGGGGTGCTGCATTCGTGAGGGATTGAGGAGCTTTGCTTGCAAACTTTCAACCTTGGAGGATCTCGGTCGTTTGCAGTGGGCTGTTGAAGAACCTTCGCATGCAAACTGGCTTGGAAGCCCGAGCGCATTTAAGCATGGCATTGACGATTGGTTCCAACTACCTATTGAGAAATGCTGGAAAACTTATTTGCTGGCGCAACTTCTTAAGAACGAATTCCAACATGGTAGTTGGTAGGTATGTTGATCTTAAGCCTCCGCCTACCGTTGTTCGCTTTCAGCAGCCGGTTGAGGTCTAGATTAATGCCTGCGCATCCACAAACAGCGATTATAGTTTTCCGGCGTGTTGACGGAAGTTGTAACACTTTTTTAAACGGAGCGTTGCAAACGTCACGTCCATATGATACTTTTGTGTAGGTATTTATATTTTTATGAGGGCCACTCACACCATGCACGCTTGTCCAGTTACAAGGAGTATGGGTGTGGTCGTTTAGGGACCCAGTGTACACAATGTACACAATATGCACAGCAACACAATACCAACAACAAAAGTACAGAAATGGAACACTTTTGTTGGCTTCTCCTAGTAAGCGACTCAATTTCGAACTCATTTGTCAGCAAGAAGCACCGGAAACTCTCTCTAAAGCTTATTCGGTTCCCCGACAATGCTCCAATAACTATCCTAAAAACTGATTTACACATATTCTTCGACAAGCACGTCAGCTGCTTTTTCAGATCTTGCTCCAAAGTGTGCATCAAAGCTCGTCAAAAAGTCTCATGAAAGCTGTATAAGTCCTTTATTTGAATCGGTAATCTCGACCCTCCCCAGCCATTGCCCCGGAACAGTTAAATGAAAGAAACAAGAGAGGCGCCACGACTTAGCCTTCGGGCTTTTGCGCCAATCCCTTTGTAATACCGGCCATATTGTTTCCGTCCAATAAATGTTGATCTGTCTATCTATCTATCTATCTAACAGTATCCGGCTTTGCAATTACTATAGGCACTCCGATATTATGAGGGGGAGGGCTTGAGCCCCCTAGCCTCCCCTTGTATCCCCCACTGGCTGTGGATCGGTGAAATGCACCGGGCGCTATATAACCACTAAGGTTGGTGCGCCCTTAAGCGCCAATAATCAATCAATCAATCAATCACGTGAAATACATTAGGAAAATAGTTCTCAATGTCAGCAATTTATTGATAAAGTCATCCCATCCAACCGAGAAGACACTTATAGGAAGGATTCAATGATGCATCAACAATTTGAGCGGTCGTAACTTATGGCGGTGTAAATCATTTATTTATGATGCTGCTGACTGACATTTATTGTAGTCACCTGAAAACAGGCCTTGGAATTTACCGTACCCAATGCAATAAACGCTGTGGTTATATGTACTCGCTGCTCCAACTTCTCAATGGAGCATTCTGTCTGGGGTAAGCGGCAATCGAGACAAGCGCCCTCATCTCGGATACCACAGAACTAATCAGTGTCACTTTCAGCATGGGCGCAGGGTTTCCCTCTGCATAGTGCAGAGCGCCCCCGAGATGTTCGCTTTTCTCAAAACGCCGTGCCTCTCAAGCTGCATAATGGTGAACACCGGAACCGGATTTACCTGCGGAGAGAGTTCGTAACGACATGCTTTTCCTATCATTTTTAAAGTTCATACGTCAGGTTGAGACTGACCGATAGGTACTTCTGTTGGAAGGTAATCGCTGCTCGGTTTGCTGCCGCAGCCCTGCCACACACTGGGCAGTGTATGGCAGACCGGCGCCGGCTTCTGCCCTGTCGCTCGATACTGCAGCTGCGATTGTGTCCGGCCCGCCTCCGCTTCAGGCGATGCTCGGTGGAAGGCCCTGCCGGCCAAGTTATCGGTGGGGGTGGCGGTCACTGCCGCGGTCGATGTACGCCGCCTACACCGCTGCACCGTGCTTAGTGTCCGCTGATTGGGCTCTCCCGCTGCCGTGTGCCAAACCACTTTGGCGTAATGGAATCCCACGTCCTCGCGGCCTGGTTTCTTTACGGTAGCGCTAACAGGACTAACCTGTAATGATGGCTGAGCCCGGTGAATACCGGCCAAAATCGATCCATGTATGAATGGAAGTCGCGCAGTGCTGACTGCTGTACCGTAAACGGACATGGAACAATCATTAGCTCTGAGATACACGTTTTACCCATTAGAAATTCGTTCTTTCTATTGCTTTTCCTTTTGAACGTCACACTTTGACAAATAAAACTTCAGCAGGAATTTGTATCCATGAGGGTGCATGTGTTTGGTGAGGTGCGTTTGTAAGTTGCGGTGCGTGAGAAGTGACTGTGGCTATTCTCCGTTTCAGGCGTTACAAGTTCCATCGGAAGGATCACTTACAGCCTCGCGAGGAGCCGTGGCCGGGGGTCACCATCCTGAAACCTCTCATCGGCTGCGACTCTCACCTCGCCGCCAACCTTGAGTCTTTCTTCACCATGAACTACCCGAAGGTTAGAGGCTTTTAGTATTCATTGTCCATGGTCATAGCACACCTGCCGGAAGGTGGCGTTAGTGTGTGACATTGTCGCCAGCCCTAGCATGTAGTCTGGGGGTGGTTCAGTGCGGGTATGATACGCTAAGGACGAGCCATGCTCAGCTCTAAGATTCTCTGACAGGCTCAGGTTTGAAGACTGGCTGGGGCTGGTGTTTTTTTTACTGCTGTACGGACCGTGGCGGCTCTCGTGAGTTTGTGGCCTCCGGTTCCTCCCGATATCCGTCGTACCCAATGCCCTGTATCGGCGAATGGGCCGCATCAGTGAATGCTAGGCATTGATAGAGAAAGAAAAAGTATTACGGGACACCGAGTGAATGGTTGGAGTTCGGCTCCTGTTTGATTTGTTAAAGGGAAGGCAATACTTTCATCTAATTATAAACTGGAGTAGTTTTAATGATATTTTGTACTGACAATGATGGCTTTTGTCTAAGTCACTGAAAAGATGTCAAAGAAGTCAAATCTTCCGTACCTATTATTTAATTTTCCTTTGGTGGAGAAAATAATATCCACAGCGTGATGTCATCATCTGGTAACACTTAATTTCACCTTTAACCCTGTATTTTACACCACAAATTAATTATTAAAAAGTTAAGCGTTTTAGATGAAACAGGAGATTATTGAAACCCAAAGTAAGGCTATCAATTAAAGCATGTTTCACGCTCGGAAATCATGGAATCAAGTTATACACATTTCCAACCATCAGTACCAAGGTCACGGCCTAGCACAGGGTTTCAGGGAAGTTGAGGTCTGCTTGTCTTGTCCGCTCCGCGGGGATGAGTATTACGTCATGTTGCCGTGGTTACCGATGGTCACCCCATGTCACGTGACTGTGCGGAGAGGAGGGGGTCGACAGGGGTTATTTTTTTTCCTGAGCGGTAAGTCCTGGGACAAATGAAACATCGATCAAGTGCTTTCTCCGCATGCTCTAGCACATGCTTATCTCAGCTCAAGTCCCATTGTGAAGGTGCCTCATGCCTTTAAGAGTTCAGGAACATGCCTAGGGTCGGGTTTAACTTGCCAGAGGTGATTTATTGCATTTTAGAAATGACTGCTCGTTTCTGATTGCGCGCTATGGAGAAACACTGCCGCCCACAAATAAACTGAGTTTAGTTTGCGCTTTTCTCTGGGTCAATTTTCAGACCATATTGTGCGGTGCCTCCCACTCTAGCCCTCTGTTTCATTTGCGTTTATTCAGCACCCATTGTTTCAAACTCTGAAACAAGACTGTTTGTTCGAGAGCCAGCGTATGGCAAACTCACGCTGCATTTACGAAGCGGCTATTGTCTTCGGGGTGGCGAAACCCTATTAGAGGAATGGGTATGCATTGGCTCGTAGATTCTCCGAGCGTCAGAGTGTATGTAAGGTGACCCATACATCATCTGCCTTTCACCTTGCTTATTACCACCCTTTCTGTGCCTGGCTATTATATCGAACGTCTGTTGTATTCATGCGGAGGCCGGGTATTGCCGTATCACGAATGCTGATAAGTGGGGCATTCCAGGACAAAACGACCAAAAATATTTCAATTTGACACCACCATGTCTAGAAAAAATCTGAAACTTTGTCTCCGGGGTATTTTTGGGCCAGAAACACGCCTGTGAGAATCTTAGCCCCTCCGACCAACGGTGACCGAGTTATAGCCCGAGGCATTTTCGGGAGGTCACGTTGTAGACTCATGTTTGATACTTCATAACTCAACAACGCATCGCCTGATTAACAAGTTTTGTATATCATTGAACTCGTCTTGAATTATAGTTTATTTTGAAAAAAGAAAATGTTAAAATTTGAAAATTTTGGACTTTTAATTTGTTTGACCTTTTTCTTTTGACCTAGCTTGACCTTTTCCCAGTTGAAATTGCCCTTTTAGACACCTCAAAATGTTTCTTCATAAAATATCTTTCGATAGCAAAAATAAAAAATGCGTTCTTGCTATAAGTTCCGAATATTTAGCACCTAAGGTAGGTATGTACACGGTTTTTGACCATTGCGGTAGTACAGCCTTATGTTTAACGCCGCAAATATAGCAATTGCTTTTGTAATCGGTCGCTGGAAATCATATTCCATTGTCGTTACGAAATTTTAAATGTACAAGTATCCGAATTTATGACAATTAACACGCGCCCACCCGAGGGGGTGGGCAACCGGCCTCCTCAGGTCTCTACAGGTAGTAAAAAATACCTTCGCGCAGCGCCACCGTACTCCATCTACCTCTAACACAACATTTTGCGACTTCTGGAAAATAATTTAGGCCAACTGGGAGATGGTAGGTACCGTAAATGCTGAAGGCCAGCAAGCAAATCAGTGGTGAGGGGTGACCTGAGGTAGACGGTCGTCATTATGCCTTGTGGGACTTTCAACTTTGTTTCCTTGATTAACACTTTATCGTGGGAGTTGCTCGTTTGGGTGGTGGGGTCAGGGTCTCCGTAAAAGTCCCTTGATGACTCTAGTGAGACACCTACTCCTAAAACTGCCTCCTTGCCGCCCCGGTAGCTCAGTTGGTAGAGCGTTGGGCTCCGGCCCGCGGCTCAGAAGCATGCAGTGGCAGTGCATGTCCAGGCTTGGGATCGGTTCCGCTGAGACGCTCCGGCGCTCAATAGCTTACCCGACGTACAGGTCGGCTGGCAACTGACTGGTGAGAGGGTGACCTGAGCGGGGCGGCCGTCCCTGTGCTGTGTGGGACGTTAAACGTTGGCTTCTAAAATCAACCCTTCATTGTGGGAGTTGCTCGTTCGGATGGTGGGGTCGGGGTCTCCGTGACAAGTCCATTGATGACTTTAGTGAGACCCCGACTCCAACAATCGAACTGAAAACAACTTGTACAAAATGTATAAAAAAACTGCACTGGCAACAGCTTGGGCAATATTTATAAACAGAAAAACTGCAGCCATTAAAAGTGATAAAAAGGGATTCCTTGTTTCGAGGGAGACGAGGACAAATGAACTTATTAATAATGAACCTTTCAGCCTTAAACGAAAATTTACAAAGATGTCGCGACCTTATCAATAATTGAAACAAGTATAACTTATCCTATGAGCACCACTAACTCACACAATTACATCGTTCCCGGAGATGGAAAATAGTATCGATGCAAGCTGATCCAGTGCAGCACAGCATATGTTTGAGAGGATTCATGCAATGTAAACAAACGTGTCTGAAAGGCTTTCATTCCCAAAAAGTAATTTGAATCTGCTCATATATTCGACAAAATGTCCTGAAATTGTAACGCATTCGACTTGGTCGCTTGAACAGGTTGCCTCATGATATTTTTTACAAGGTGATCATTTCATAGCTGACACGGATCCGAGAATCCCAGATAAATAATGACACAGTGCACTGGGAGTGATGCCGCTAAAAAGCCAGTTTTAATCATTACCGAATATGTTACATACAATCGTTTGGTCGTGTTGCTTTTGAGGTTGCTCAAGGTCACAGTATTTCTTACGGGAACTAAGTGGAAACCTAAATTTTGTGGTATAATAGGTGACAGAGAAGAGCAGTAGAAAGAAAAGTTCAGCACCATTGGAACACTCTTGTTGAGCCCAAACGGGTTATATATCTTATAATATTGCCTAGTCAAATGTCAAAATTAACCTGCTTTGACCTAGGGCCAGGCTTAGGTCTGTATGGTAAAAAGAATATTAATCAAACTGCAGTGGCAAGTCAGACACGACAATGTAAAAATACAACCTCCATTGCAATTCTCGACAATTCTCAATTCTCGCAAGTTATCAAAATTTACCAATCGCCCCATGCATTTCTAATGGAAAGATCATGACCTTTGCCCTGCTCCCGGTTATCGATATAGAAATCCTGCTACGAAACATTATCTTGCTAGGCGATCTTACTATGTAATGCGATTCTAACAACGATAGGCTAAATTTGATATGCTTTATGCACCTCCCAAAGTTTGAGGTTAGGTCTCTTGACCTGGGTTGGCGGTCTGACCTGGTATGACCCAGACCTAAAATTTTGCCAGAAGCTGCAAAAATTTCGAGTTAGAGGTACATGAAGTACGGTGGCGCTGCGCGAAGGTGTTTTTTACTACCTGTGGAAACCTGAGGAGACCGGTTGCCCACCCCCTCGGGTGGGCATGTGTTAATTGTCATAAATTTGGATACTTGTACGATTAAAATTTCGTAAAGACAATGGAGTATGATTTCCAGCGACCAATTACAAAAGCAATCGCTATATTTGCGGCGTTAAACATAAGGCTGTACTACCGCAATGGTCAAAAACCGTGTACATACCTACCTTAGGTGCTAAATATTCGGAACTTATAGCAAGAACGCATTTTTTATTTTTGCTATCGAAAGATATTTTATGAAGAAACATTTTTGAGGTGTCTAAAAGGGCAATTTCAACTGGGAAAAGGTCAAGCTAGGTCAAAAAGGAAAAGGTCAAACAAATTAAAAGTCCAAAATTTTCAAATTTTAACATTTTCTTTTTCAAAATAAACTAATTCAAGACGAGTTCAATGATATACAAAACTTGTTAATCAGGCGATGCGTTGTTCAGTTATGAAGCATCAAACATGAGTCTACAACGTGACCTCCCGAAAATGCCTCGGGCTATAACTCGGTCACCGTTGGTCGGAGGGGGCTGAGATTCTCACAGGCGTGTTTCTGGCCCAAAACTACCCCAGAGACAAAGTTTCAGTTTTTCTAGACATGGTGGTGTCAAGCCTTGGTCGATCTGTCCTGGAATGCCCCAAGTGTCATATGTTTTATTGAGGGGCCATCGCTTGTAGACTTTACTTAACTTGGCGTCGCGGACACTGTGCAGCTGCAGTTTTTAGTTCAGTATCGCTGGATCGAAGATTTCACTGGCATTGGGGACTCTGCTCCTTCTCACGCGGTGCATGGCACGAGATCGCCTCAGGTATATACTTACTTGACGAGGTGCATGTGAAATCCCTCGCCTCCAGTCGATATTCTCAAAGTTGGTGGGGTCGAGAAGGCCCCCTGTTGGCCAGCAGGACATATTCCTAACCGCATTTTAAATGAAAAAGAAAACGAAGAAATATTATTTTAAGAAATACTATGGTTGTGTTTATTGCAAATTGGTGTAAACCACAGGCTTTACGTTGTAATTGTTTTTCTCACAATTGTTGTTACCAAAACCTGAACCAGTCGGGAGAAGGAAAGCGTTTGAGAGATTTAAGTACGTGAATCCTGATGTTCAACCTCGCCCTAGTTTTGTTTTCATTAATAGTAAATTTACCTCACAGCTGTTGGGGAATAATACCCAGGCAGATTTATCTCGGACCTTCTTTTGGTGTGCTTGCTGTCACCATTTTCTTCTTCATTATTTTGGAACTGGGTCTAATGTCATGTGGCGGTTCAAACAAATTATATATTCAAATTATAGCAGCCAGCTCTCTTGTGTTCTCATCCATTCATGTCATTGATATATTGAAATAGTTGGTGTTTTACTTCCCTCACGGCGACACTCTGGAATCTTACGCGGATGAGCAGCCATGTTCCAAGACTATAAAGGAGATATTTTCATGCTCTGTCTAAAGGGATGGTTTTGCAGTTAAAAAGGACATATTTTTAAAAAGGAAAATGGACGGGCTGTATTTGTACTAGTTATGCTGCCTCTTAGCTTCTACTGTTTTCACACGCTGACAAAGGTAATCATGAAGGCACGTGCCATATGTTTAAACCGCATTGTTTCGTCAACTTTCTCGGTCACTAGTTCCCTCCGATTTTCATGTATCTTGCTGGCGAAGCTTCATTTATTTTGCTTGGTCGTGAAGTTCACGGAATTTCTTATTTTACGTTTAATAAGCATTGCATTTTGCGTCCTCTCACCTCTATGAGTGAAATTCTTTAAATTCGTTGCACTGATCTCACTGTCCTCATGTGGTACTTTGTTCATACTGACCCAATTGTATGAACAAACGAAATAAAATGTTGAAACCTCTATTCGGGATATAAATCCAATTTCGCCGGCCGTGATGGTTAATGGAAAGGGAGAGTTGCTCGTCGTTTGGCTGGCCGGCGCGGTTTGCGCCGTTCCGTCAGATGAGGTTCATTTCCCGCGGGGTTGGTAGCTCATCAACAAAGTGGCGCCGCATGAGCGGCGGCGGCGGCGTCGGCTGCGGCCGCTGCGCGACACGGTACGGCTGCCGCCATAACTACGGCGTCTGGCGGCGTGCTGAGCTCCCTGCTGGCCGGTCTGGCACGCCAGGAATGTCTACCGTCTACGTGTCGGCGGCGCCGCCCCGTCTGCCGCTGTTTCAACTTTCTCCCGGCTCTGTTCTGGCGCGGCGTCTGGCGGACAGCTAACCGGGTTAAAGCAGTACGGCTCCGTTCCATTTCACTGGCGCTCAGCTCCAGCCCGCCACCCGTGTGATGTGTGCTGAAGGAAACCTAAGGCTGGGCATAGGCGGATCCAGGGGGCAAGGGGGCACGTGCCCCCCCGATCGACCCTCGGCGCCCCCTGAAAGGCCGATGGCGCCCCCTGAAATGTCGCTTCCCACCCCCCCCAGGATACGAAAGTCGGCGCCCACCGATAGGATTTGGCGCCCACCTGATAGGTTTTGCCGGTCATAAGTGGCGCCCCCTGGTCCGGATGGCGCCCCCCCGGGAAGGTGCCCCCTCCGATCGGCAATCTTGGATCCGCCTATGAGGCTGGGGCGTTTCAAGATGGTCACTTACCATAGGCGGGTCCAGGATTACGGATGGGGGTGCTTGGTCAGGGGTGCGTTTTGTGCCCGGAGCGGGCGCCATTCGGGACGGGGGCGCTTATTTTTTAGGTGTGATCTAGCAGAGGGGGCACACAATCGCATCACGGGGTAGCCAGTTCCTGCATCCTGGGCGAAGCAACTTGTCGGCGCCATCTGAGAGGGGGAGTTAGGGGTACACATGCCCACGCTTCCCCCTGGATTCAGTGGTGGATCCAAGGGGGGGCAAAAAAGGCATTTGCCCCCCAAACGGAAAAGCTCGGCGCAAAACTATATTTTTGCCCCCCAAAGTTATCGACCTCCTTTTTCCCCCGACTCCTTTTTAGTTTATAGGCAAGATTCTGGTGCTTTAACTCTCAACTTCAAACAGAACGAGTTAAGTTCAGTGTAAATATTGGGCCTCGGACCGGAAAAAGTATCTCAAGTCCCTATTTTTCAACACGTGACGTTTTTTTGCTTTTCGCCTCCAATACCCAAAATTCAAAAATTCTACCGGGAAGTGATGTAGCGCAGCTTTCACGGCGCGACGTTTTTTTCGACTTTTGACTATGGTTTGCCCCTCCCAAACCGACCGGCTAGATCCGCCACTGTCCGGATTCGCCTATGCCACGAACTGAGAGAAATGGGAGGCAAAGTAATTCTTAATGTGAATATCACAGACCTGAATTAGCAGTTTATACTTCTATAAACCTAATTAACTCTCAGCCTATTTGGCGAGAACCACGTCACATGCTCCTGCTATCTATTTGGAGGTGCCCCGGGCAGGGCACCCCCAAGAAACGTTGAAGCAGTGTTAAAATGGCCTTGCAATATTTGCGTTTCTGTTTTCAATGAGTTTCATTCGTTTTGTTCTCTTTATCAGACTTGTGACAATACTGTTCACACTCTGCACTATGTAATCACCTTTCATTATGGCGGCTATTGACGCCATAGTGTTTTATAATTAGACCCCCAATCATTGTCAAAAACCTACGCTCCTGCTCCCTCCTCCCGTGTATCACCAGCCGTACAATGCCCCGAGGGGGTGTTGTTCTCGCGTCGTGTGCGACAACGTGCCGAACGGTCGACGCGCGGAGCCGGGCCGGGTCCCCAGTCATCGTGCCGACGTGGCGGGGACCGCAAACACGGGACAGCGTCGGAGCCGACGCGCGGCAAACACGGGACAGCGGGGCAAACACGCCCGTCGGCCGCGACGGCGCCGCGGAGACTGGCCACAGCTGAAGCGGTCACTGGCCGCCGCAATCCTGACTGTTTTTGTTGATTAAAGGGAATGCGGCGAGGAAATGGTGAAATACCTGCGTCTGTCTACATCAGGATTGTGTTGCACCGCGCTTTCGCTGAATTATGATTTGTTCAGCGTAATTGGGCTTATTTTCTTGTGAACGTCTGTCGATACGCGACTTTTGTGTATGAGCACTCAATATATGTATTTATATATATTGCTGTCAGACCGGGGGTGAAGATGAGCGCGCCAATATGCGTGAGAGGTTCTTCGTACCATCACATTGTTGTGCGTCATACCATCCCAGTAGTTCCGATGGTATCGATGTGGCAGTGGTAGCATCACTCCCGACTTCGATGCCCACGACCTCAGTAAGAGCTCTTAACACGGGTGGGCCTGGTGTCCTTCCGTATCCACTCGAATCTGCCAAAGCCATGTCACTTCGTGTTTGTTTTGTGTGGTAAATTTAGTTATTAGATCTGTAAGTTTTATATTTGGGTACATGGTGGGTTCCTTTCTGCTGTTCAAGAAACTTTACTTCAAGCCTTTTTATGACGAAGATCATTATTTGCGGCACGCTTTGGTCCGGAAATAAAATAATGGTGGCTTAATATATTTTCCACGTAATTTGATGCATTTTCCGTTGCGCGAGACTTATTTCATTTCACTTACTGTAAACGGAAAGCACAGAAAAGGGCTGCACTGTTGCTACCCTGTTGCTGAGTTCACCTGTACGTTTTGTTCTGAATAGCCTTATTGGCTCCGAGATGTGATGCAGCCAGAAATTCTCGGAGGGCAGTGACGGATATAAGGGACGGGGCTAGGGGGCTCAAGCTCCCCCTTCCGAAATGTCAGAGAGCCTATCGTTAATACATAGCAGGAGGCTGTTCCGAGGGAGTGGCAGGGGAGGCTCGAGTCCTAGCCCCCCCCCTGAATGAAGTTCTGGATCCGCTGCTGCGGAGGGTGTCAGTTATCTACGGGGATGCGTATATTTTTGCTTTGGAGAGGTCGAGCAGAGGAGACGGGGCGTAGCCAGAGGGCCGAGGTCACGGCTCCCCCGGGCCGGAGCTGGCTCCGCCCCGACCTTGCTCGTGTGCGTTTGACATGTGAGCGTGCGGTGTGTGTGGGTATCACGGCTGTTTGTGCGGACGTCAAGTCTGCGCGTGCTGCGTGCGTGAAGGTAACCGCGCACGTTTACATGATTGGTTCAAACCAGGCCTCCAAACTGCTGACTCGGGCAGTGGGCGCACCGCGTGCCAAATGTGTTACTATTACAGTGCGGCCGGTTTTTCCTGGTCTAGCCTGGAAGCTCGCAGTAGAAGTCCCCGTGGTGCGTCTCTGCCCCTGTCAGAGCTCTGGAATTCGGCTGCTGGTCCCCTCTCCCCGTGGCCCATCTCGTGCCGTGTGGCCTTCAGCCCACTTGGAGTTAATCCCCCTGCTACGCTCACTGAAGGATCTTCCGCGTCAAATCAGCCGGGGGGCAAGCTCTTATTGATCCACACCACTGCTGAGGGCACCGGCGAGAATGTCTTGTGGGGCGAGCTCAGACTCAGTGGAATTTATTTTCAGCGTGTGGAATATTCAGGGTTTCAAAGTTCAGCTATATGTCTGCCGGGTGTTTTAATTGGTTCGAGCCCAGTGGCACGTGTCCGGTGGCTGGCATGCCGAGGGCGTAATAGGGTCCCCGGTCTGCTTCCCAATGTGAAGTTACCTGTTTAACTCGGAGATTAGATCATTGGAACACGACAAAGGGTTTTGCTGAACCGAAAGTTAGCGAAAAACGATATAGGAAATCTAGGTACACAACGCGGACATTTTGGTTGACCGGGTTTCCTTGGACGCCTCTTCATTATGCCATATCATTCGTTTAACGTGTTTGGGAAACATGACATATTACAGCAGTGAAATGTGAATCATACTGTTCTATCTTGTCACATCCTCTTTTGCCCTGCTTTTCAAAGGCTTTATCTGAAGTCTTCATTACGTAAATCGTGTGCGGTATGCTAATGTGTTTTTGTTTGTTTCAGTTTGAAATCATGTTCTGCATACAGTATGCGAACGACCCCGTCATTCCACTAGTCAACGAGTTAGTCGCCAAGTACCCGGCCATAGACACCAAAGTTTTCATAGGTAAGTGGTATCGTGTGCACTTCTCAGTAATTCTGTCGGGCTGCCCGATTCAATTTCGCAGGATTTATGCCATCCAGGAAGTCATATCTGCCAAGTTTCCACATGAGGTGACGGCGGACCGTGTGCAATCACGTCTGTGATGGTGTTACCGATCTCACCATTTGTCCCGGATATTATACACTGTCCTGAGTATTGACAGCGGAGAACGCTGATGGAGCGTTGAGAATGAGCCTGGGAACGGACCGAAAATGGCGGCCGTCCCTCGGGCGGAGCCGCTTGCAGGCAGCCGACCCGACAGATAGCTGTCGGCCCCCATTGTCGAGCGTGGCGGTAGTTTGTCTGTCCGTGATTGATGTTACGACACCGCCGGATCGATGTGGCCGCTGGGGCGTCAGGACTGCTGGTGACCGCGCCGGAACCACCCGCCGCCCTCTCAGTCCCATCCGGCCGACAGTGGAGCTCATGGGACTGACTGGGCGGCTCCCGGCGGCCGGTCACCGAGTGCGTGAGTGCTCACACCCGCTCACCTGGCTTCACGGCTACACGTGGCGGTCGGTGGCCCCACGTGGCTCCGGGGCGGGTTGGATCGCCACGGGTGACTGGCGGTGGTGGTGGGAGTTGGCCGCTGGCCAGGGTCGCGGCCCGCTCCCCAGCTGTAGTCGGACGCGGTGTGCGTCGCCGACGACGACCCTGCTGGTGGGGCGCGACATTGGCGGTGCCGCTGAAGCGTCACTGTCACGCCTGTGACGCCGGGAATGTACCGGCGCACTTCATGCTGCCCGGTCAGGCGTTCAGTGGCAGGGGAGAGTGGTCACTAGTGTCCCCTCCTCTCACCAGCATCAAAGAATGTTGCATAGTAGCAGGTGTGCGTCGCTAAAACGAGGAAAAGGCCGACCAAGAACTCTAGTCCTCTCGTAATCTGATCTCGTACTCTTTCTGGCTGGTGATACTCTGAGTTCCGAAGGAAGTGTCATATTGTTCGGATGCCTAGGGAGAATGCATCAACGCCCTTTGGGAATCCGAAATATTTTTAGCCAGGCCAGAGTAACGTGAGGCTAAACGCAGGGCTGGATTTGATCTCGGTGATTCAAGTGATGGATGGTCCTCTCGGTGCCCATCTTTTTCCACCCCCTCCAACGGTGGTTCCAGGGGAAAGAGCATTTGCTCCATGGTCCTTAAATTTGCTTATAGAAACTAAGTTTTGCAATTTTGACCGAATGCTCCCTCAAACCACTTGTAATAGCTTCGTCTAGGTTCACCCCTGATTCCGTCATCGGACACTGTATTTTTCAACGCCTTGTGCCATATACCCCAGCAGCTTTGGCAGCGTAAGCAGTTGCTTACTCGCGCATAAGCTTATCTCAGCCCAAACCAAAACCAGTTGTATAACTCTCCTCGTGTTATGGTTTGGAATATGAAGGGAAAACAAGTTCTGTGTGCAATGCAGCCTGAGTGCGGCAGGGTGCATTGTGAACATTACGCTGTCCGGGAGTACGCGAGCGCTCTCATGTCGGCCAGTGAGACGGGAATAGCCGTCATGTTCAGCGGCGCGGCGCTCGGCAGGGCCTCTAACTCCGCCGGGCTTGCGATCAGCATCCGTCGGGTCGATGGCGCCCGTCTCGCCGTGAATGACCGTCCCGTCGGCGCTGCAGACTCTCCCCCCCTCCTCCCCTGACGGCATTGTCACGATTTATCCGGCGGCGGCGGCGGTGGCGACCATCACTCACCGCCGCCGGCGCCGACGCGGACGACAGGGCCGCGCCGTCGCTGCCGATGAGCGCGCACGGCCGTGCCTGCACCGCTCCAAATCGGTCACCTGGCGACACCGCTGACATTTCTACCTCTCACTGTGGCTTTTAGCTGCGGTGTTTGGAGCTCGCCGTCCTTGAAGGTCGGTCTCGGGTTATGACGTCGTAGGAAGAGCAATAAATCGTGTTTCGGCCATTCAGGGGCGGCCTCCGTCGCAGTTACGCTGGTTTTATAGCGGCTGCTATTGTTCCTCGCATTGAGATCGTAGGAAGAATTCCAATGGCGCTAGATCTCATTTATCTTTTCGTCTAAATGAATGAAAATTCAAATCAGTGGCACTTTTTGGCGGAATATGCAGTCTGAGGATGACTGTAGGCCGATACACTACCAACGTCAACTGGTAAGACATAGAAGTTTGATTTGTGGGTCCTCATTTTTCAATATTTTGTCTGTACTTCCCATATAATTTAGGACATTTATCGAAGATCAAGATGTGCCGTGAAACAAAAAAGGCATGTGACTTCAGTCCTAGCGACCTTACCCAGCTGTTCGCCCATGCTACAGGGCATGGGAGCAGGGGAGTGGGACGCACGGGCTTACGTATCGGCAGCCCAAAGCCCAGTGTCATAGTGGGCCCAGTCATCAGTCGCCACCGCCGGCTATAGCTCTGGTCTCCAACCCAGTATCGCCAGTGGGCTTCATACTGCTGCAGCTCTGGTCTCCAATCCAGTGTCGCCGACGGGCTTCACGCCGCCGCCGGCCGTGTGCTGCAGTGGCCTGTTCTGCCGTGATATCTGCGTCAGAGTGACGTCAGCTGGGAGATGAGCCACTGCCGCTGGCTGTACGGCAGATTGGACCACGGACGCTCTAACGACCTCACGCACTGGCCGGTCCCTGGTGACTTATCCGTCATCGAGCGCTGGCCGCCGGCTGAGGCGATCTCGGAACAGGGAGCTGACGGCCTGGTCGATCATTACCCCCAGGCTCTGCACTGTGGAAACAATGGTTTTGTGCGTGACGTGCGATGCCATTAATTTGGTCAGTATCACCATGGTTGAATTAAATATCTGTACAATGTGATTTAACTTAATCCAGGCGCGTTGCGAGACGCGAACTATACCGTTTGTTGTGTATAAAATGGCGTGGCTGTCGATGAAAACATCGCCAGGCCTTGTTGCTTTTATTAAAAAACGGCGAAACCTGGATGTGCAGGGAGGGTCTGCTGCCATTTTCTTGATCTGGAGTGATCGATACGGCGACCACTGAAACTACCAGGTGTGCCGACGGTCCTGGGGCGGTTCCGCGGCATCAGCGGCGGCCGGGGCGGCCGGCTCCTCGTCGTCAGCGTCGTTTCTCTGGCTGTATTGATGCCTGTATCGATCGCGTTACGGCAGCCCCGATATCTGGCTGTCGGGGCAGTGCTTCAGCGGTGCTATCCGACCCCGCCCCCCGCACCGCGCGCCGCAGTAGCCACGGCACTGTGATTCGCGGTCGGAGGAGCCGGGCGTCTTCTTAATTGAAAGGCGCGGGCTCAGGCAGTGTTGCAGTGTTCGTCGTAGGCTTTTGGAAAACTGCGTTTGAAATGTCTGGACGTTAACCATTTTCGCGCGGTAGAGGTGCGTGTGCGTTGAGGCATACTGAAATGGAAGGAATAAATGAATGGAAGTGTTATTAGTTTAGAACCATGCGGTGGGATTGTTGGTCGTGCGCAATTATAACTTATGTTATGCAAAAGAGGTACAAGAACTTGTTGCAGCTCTTATTGGCAAGAAGACCCTGGTTTAAATGCAAACACTATTTTTTCTGTTGACTGGAGATTTCCGTCTTCAAATTAAGTTTGGTCATGTTTCACAAATTTGGATTTGGTTGACTTATGACATTCCTGCGTTCAAAGACACTTCAGCGCAAGCACCATCAGCAAAGTTTAATTAAAAATGAGTGCGTGCGCTGTCGCCATTTCATACCACTTGCTTCATTAGTTAAACTGAACTTGTGTGGACTTCGCTTGCAGTGCCTTCTGTTTTTCAACTTTTATTAGGCAGGTGCTTTGATTAAGCAGATGGCGTATCTGCCAAGAGGTAGCCTAAGCCAGTATATGTTGGGGTGGCATTAGAGCAGTTGGGACGTCGTAACATAAGTGAATCCAGGATTTCCGAACGGGGGGGATGGTCGGGGGCGCTCTCTGAACCAGGGGGCGCCACTTATGGGCGGCAAAACCAATCAGGTGGGCGCAAAATCCTATTTGGGGGTGCTGATGCGCGGATCTTGGGGAGAAGCGATATTTCAGAGGGTGCCATCGACCTTTCAGGCGGGCAACGTAACTATTTGAGGGGGCGCCGAGGGTCGATCGTGGGAGAAGTGCCTCCTTTGCCCCTTGGATCAGCCCATGCGTCATAAAAAGTGTTTTCTGTGGTGCAAAACATAATTCTCTGATATTTGCTGCTCTACTAGATTTTCTTTATAACAAAAATCGTAACGTCGTGGATGTAAGCTTACGCATTGGTACCCATACATGCATGCCACCATGGTCATTGGTCATAGTCTTATAAAAGAAGCGGGACGTCCGCTCGCCTAATGACCTCCGCGACTGAGCACCCCGGGAACAAGGTCTATGCATTGCAGCACAACTTTATGTTTAATTACACACCAAGTGGCCCTGCCGGGCACAGATGGCCATTGTGCGTTATGCAAATGTGTTTTCGTCTTCAAAGCCGGGCTCACCATGGCGGGGCCGAGTTAGGTCGCCGCAGGCTCGGTCGCGCCCGCTGCGGGCTGTCGTTCAAAATACTTGTGTTTAGGACTGGTTCCGAGTGTTTGAATAACAGCCCAGTTTACCACCGGAGGCAGGGAGTCTGTACATGTTTAGTGGGCCTCAGCAGTAGCCCCAACAATGCGTGGAGATGTTCTTTCACTCGCTTCCACGTGTATTAAATGCCTGGCCTAATATGAAACGGCGACCCGGTGTAGAAAGGCTAGAGCCCTACACCGTGCCCTTGTGTCGTTAAAGTATTTTTTTGTAGAATCACTGCTAGTTTTATGCGTAGTGACTCAGTAGATTCTAAGTGTGGGTGAAACGAGAACCAAATGTGGAGGCGCAGTCCTCCTTTAACGTGCGTTTTGCAAATTGTGCTGTTAGCTCTAAATGTGAGGAAACATGACCCCATTTATCATTAATTAAAGGGGATTTGAACTGATATATCAATCGCGTAGAGCGTACTTCAAAACCCCTGGTTTCATGTTTCGTTTATCTTAGAGCTTTCCTTTACCGCTGCAACTGTGCTCATCATCGTAGCCGCATTCTGCTCTAAACAGACGCCATTGCAACGAAAATTGGTATCTGGGACCAATGAAATAGCACACCTATGGTTTTTCGACACCTTCCATCACATACCTATCTCAGTTCGAATCCCATAGCGAAGGTGCCAAATTTACGTTGATAGTAATTTGTTGGTCTTTGTCGTGTTGTGTCGCTTAGCAGACTGTGACATGACAAAATGGACATAAACTCATATACATTCATCCTTGATTGTGCGGGCAACGACCATACATCATCTAAATAATTTCATGCCGCTCTATCATGGACATCGGCCGGGCAAATTGACCACGCATTTATCTTGCTCGCTATTTACGTGACAGCACAGTAAGCAGCTGTCCGCCGCGGCTTGAATAGACGCCAAAGCTGCAGTAACATCCAACGTGTTCACACAAGAAAAATGTGTTGTGCGGACTGCTACCAAGGGCACAGTCCCAAAGACGTGTCGTTCGTAAAATATGAATGTGTAGCACAAGCGATAACACACTGTGCTAGAAGCTCGTATACACATATGTAGCTGTCATTAGCTGTATTAGGTTCTGTGCTATCGCTAAGTTTTGTACTATCTGGAGTTTATGTTTAAGAAGTGGACGCCTTTGTCTGCCTCTGATTGTACATCGTGCGTGCGTTCTGAACTCCCCGGCGTTGTTCCGTACGACGAGTGTGAACCTTGCGGTTTGGCTGGTGACGTGGCACGTCCGTTGGCAGGAGGCAAAAAGGTGGGAACAAATCCCAAAGTCAACAACCTTCAGCTGGGCTACGAGGCGGCGCAGTACGACCTCATCGTTATCTCCGACAGCTGCATACGAAGTTAGTGCTTGGATCGAGTCTTGTCCTGCATGTAGTTAATTTCTCAGCAATGAATGTGTTGGTGTTTTATCATTATGGGCTGGTGCCTAATTCCCGGCAGTCCGAAATACCGACCCGTATTGTGGACAATGTTTTGACTTTAAAAACGCTTCTTTTAACTTTTCGCGCATCCCGACACGACCACTGCGACCTGTATCAGCGAATGTACGACGCCCTGTAGCTGACTAATTAATACGTCCGTTGTCTTTGGTACAGTGAAGGAGGACACGTTGATGGACATGGTGCATAACATGACGGGGCGGACGGGGCTGGTGCATCAGATGCCCTTCACGTGCGACCGGCCCGGCTTCGTGGCCGCTCTGGAAAAGGTGAGACTCCAATACTCGTGGTCACGGTCAGATCCAGGACATCATTTCAGGGGGGGGCTAAGCGAGGGGCTCAAGCCTCCCGCGCCATTGCCTCGGAACAGCCTCCGGCTGTGCATTAATGCAGGCACTCTGGTATTTCGGGGATGGGCTGGAGCCCCCCCTAGCCCCCTTGTATCCGCCACTGGTGCTGGTGCTATGTGGCTCTGTTCACTACTTTTGTTGTGCACTATTAACGGGAACTTGTAGTTGGAGCGTTTGAAGGCAAACCGACCTGCCGATAACACCCCGCATATCAGATGTTGGTGAAATTTCACTCAGGGGGTTATCTAGGACGCTGATACACGCTTTGAAACTATGAGCCTCGTCCTTCCAATGGTTTGCTGCTTTAATGCCGCCGGCCATTTTCGAGCCCTTGTTTATGAATGCATAATGCACCCCCATCTCCGGATGAGCGCGGTGACCCACGTATAATCATCTACTTTTTAATCGTTATAAGCTATCACATATTCGGGGTCGACACAAATTTGGAAACTATTTCGCTATTTTACATGACCGAGTGTTATGCCACATGATTTTGCAAACAGTACAAAATTGAACGTCTTTATCTTGCGGAATTGGGTTCAGTCAGTTGCCCCTTCATAATGCAAAACTTTACGATAGGTGTTAACCCTGAAACACTCGCTGGTTACCGGCTGGTCCATCAAGTAAAAATAGGGTAGAACCATACATCATCATGTATTTCTGCGTGACCCAGCCGGTTAGATTTTTGAATGCGTGCTGATATCTTTCACATTATTGGGATCGACGGGGTCAATAACCACTCGCTACGCGCGTTCTCTGACTTCTGAAAACAACTCGGCCAGAAATATTCATTTACCAGCAGCGTTGGGTAATTTCACGTTACCAGTGGATACGGCTGTAAAAGTGGCTTCCGCTCGTGTTTCAAAAACTCTGCCCCAACTCCCTACCACTCCGTTTTACCTTAACCTTTCCGCTCCAACATATCCTACCCTAGCCTAACCACTCCGTCGTATCCTCACCTATCTGCCCCAACATATCCTAACCTAGTATAACCACTCCGTGGTATCTTCACCTATCTGCCCCAACATATCCTACCCTAGCATACCGAGTCCGTCTTATCCTCACCTATCTGCCCCAACATATCCTACCCTAGCATACCGAGTCCGTCGTATCCTCACCTATCTGCCCCAACATATCCTAACATAGCCTAACAACTCCGTTGTATGCTAACCTATCCGCCCCAACATATCCTAACCTAGCCTAACAACTCCGTCGTATACTAACCTATCTGCCCCAACATATCCTATCCTAGCCTAACAACTCCGTCGTATCCTCACCAATCTGCCCCAACATATCCTAACATAGCCTAACCACTCCGTTGTATGCTACCCTAGCCGCCCCAACATATCCTAACCTAGCCCTCCGTCGTATCTTCGCCTATCCTAACCAGTCCGCCTGCGTTTGCTATCGGTAGTCCTCGGAACTGCAGCACCACGGAACCCGGGGGACATTCCTGTGATCCCCCGACTCGTCATTCTTCTCCGATACGCGCTTCTCTACGCTCGCGGGCGTATTCTACGATCCTGACGCGGACGGACTTTCAGGCATGTTCACCAACATCGATCCTTCATCCTGCTGACGTCATCCTCCTCCTGGCCATTGTAGCCCCAGGGGCTTGGAGCCTGCAGCCGCTGCTGACTGAGTGACTTCATCCCTATTATTCAATGTGCTTACACGCACTAACGGGCGGATCCAGGGAGTTCAATGCAACCATGGCCCATTCAAAGAGGCCAAAGTTCTCCCACTTAACTGTTTATCCGATATCGACTGATTTTCTCTAAAAAAACACAAATTTTCATGGTTTTTACCCGGATCGCCCTTCAAACTTTGGCCTTAGATCCGCCTCTGCAGGACATCCTGCACAAGTCAGCAGCCTTAGAGCGTTGAAACTGAATTACAATCTGGCAGCCGGGCCGAACCTCTGACGAAGAGCACTGCTGTGTGTAAGCTCCAAAACAAGTGATTCCTGCTGAAGAAGGTCCGTGCAACTGACTCGTTGAATACATGTTTAAAATCCTCAGTATGTCTCGATGTTTGAACTTTGCCTTCTTTGCACCCCCCGTCCTGACCCATTTCCACACCGTGCAGGTGTACTTCGGCACGTGCCACGCGCGTATGTACATGTCTGCCAACCTGGTGGGCATCAACTGCGCCACCGGCATGTCGGCGCTGATGCGGAAAGCGCCGCTGGACGAGGCTGGAGGCCTGCGCAAGTTCGGCTGCTACCTGGCCGAGGACTACTTCTTCGCGCAGGAGTTTCTGAACCGTGGCTACACGTTAGCAATAGCGTCTTCGCCGGCGTTACAATACGCGGAAACGCGCGAAATCACCAGCTTCCAGTGTCGGCTCACCAGGTGAGACTGCCAGATGTCGGCTCACCAGGTGAGAAGCATGCTGCCAGATGTAGGCTCACCAGGTGTGTAGCACGCTGCCAGATGTAGGCTCACCAGGTGAGAAGCATGCTGCCAGATGTCGGCTCACCAGGTGAGAAGCACGCTGCCAGATGTCGGCTCACCAGGTGAGAAGCATGCTGCCAGATGTCGGCTCACCAGGTGAGAAGCACGCTGCCAGATGTCGGCTCACCAGGTGAGAAGCATGCTTCCAGATGTAGGCTCACCAGGTGAGAATCATGCTGCCAGATGTCGGCTCACCAGGTGAGAAGCATGCTGCCAGATGTCGGCTCACCAGGTGAGAAGCATGCTGTCAGATGTAGGCTCACCAGGTGTGTAGCACTCTGCCAGATGTAGGCTCACCAGGTGAGAATCATGCTGCCAGATGTCGGCTCACCAGGTGAGAAGCATGCTGCCAGATGTCGGCTCACCAGGTAAGAAGCATGCTGCCAGATGTAGGCTCACCAGGGAGAAGCATGCTGCCAGATGTCGGCTCACCAGGTGAGAAGCATGCTGCCAGATGTCGGCTCACCAGGTGAGAAGCATGCTGCCAGATGTCGGCTTCTTGTTTGCCAAGCGCCGCTTCTGGGCAGCGAAGGTGGTGTGAGGCTACCCCCACCCTTCTTCGGAACACACATTTGGTCTGAAACTAATCCAGAAATGTGAGGAATTGGAGCGTTTTGTGACAGTGCGAACACATGGCGGCATTGAGCCGAAGTTTGAAGAGTTTTGGATTCAAACTGGAGGTATTGACCCAATCAATGACCAAATCTCGTCTGCTGGACTGTAAAGAGTGTCTGTACTCCTCGCTGACCGTTTGCTGGATGACCTGTCGGTTGCCATTTTTGTTTAATTGTCCATACCTCTTGGGCCGCAAAACAAGGCTAGACTAAAGCATTGTTATGTTTTTCAGCCTCTCTTAGCACTCGTGTCATGGGGGGAGGAATGATATATTGCGGTATCCAGGAATGGATATATCGCATCACTCCAGGGATAATCAGAATGAATATGGTTCAGTTCAAATCGCTTCAAAGAATACGTTGTATAAAACTACTTAACTATGCAGGGGCCGGTTTTGGGTGATTTACCCTTATCTTATTGGAGGAGACATTTTTATGTTTAAAAATTATGGCTTGGTGTTGGGCCCAATTCCTCTGACTTGGCGCCACAAACCGTCTGCACCTATTTCTGCTTCGCTTAGCCCGTTTTGGTGTGGTCCGTATGAATGTGTTTGGTAAGTAGGTAATATGTGGGCCTCTCCCGCTGAGTTCATCATTAAGCTACCATGTTAACAGTAGAGATATCCTAAAGGTGTGTTTTGTTTGTAAAGTATCGAACATGACCGAGAACGGCGCAGGTGTGTTTAGCCTGCGTTCAAAGAAACTGAAGAGATCCCTGTTAACTGATATGATAACTACTCGGGCGACATTTTCCACTTGATGCCACCGGTGGGTGCCTTCTTATCCGAGCGCAGGAAGGCCACTCCTAACGGATTTCACAGTCATAATTTCTTACAAACTTTTGTTCGGAGGTAGAGGCCCGCGCTGGGTAAGCGATCTTCACAGTTGTTATTTCGTGAGCTTTGAACATGGATTTTCAACGGTACCGCTGCTGTAAGTATCCTCAAGGACGTCTCGCAAGCCCTCGAATTTGCGGCGCGAAGATATACATTGGGTTTACCTTATTCGCCTGTTATCGCTGTTCTTCGTGCTTTTCTGTTTAGGTAGTGGCAATCAAGACATGCTTATTTTTGCTCGACGTACTACAAGTTTTATGTTTTGCTACGCAGATGTATGGTTTTATAGCTCTTACAATCGATTTTAACAGCGTAATGGTAGTCCGAGAGGCGGACTGTGGTTATTCAGCCCAGATAGCTGCGAGTTTTTTCTTATAAACGACTCCTGACGCCTCTCACTTGTCGGATTACTCCAGGCATTTTTGCTTGAAAAACCTGTAGCCTGCCGGCTCTGACGAACAATGTTTGATTCGGTCCCGCCCAGTAACTTTCGAATGAGCGCCGAGTTGACTATTTTCCGGAGCAACAGTGCCCGTGGAGTGCCAGTTTGCCTTCAGTGGACCGCTGCTGGGGGGTGGAGCCCTCGCACCCTGTTGTTTTGGACCTCGCTGGAAGCGCTGAGAACCGCGCCGCTCTCAAATAATGAGTCTGTGCGTACTGAAGCGGATTCCAGGACTGCGGAAGCTTGAAGCGGAAGTGGTGGAAACCCAGAATTTGACTGGAAGCCAGAACCGGTTATGGAGCGGATCTATATCACCGCATTCGCTAATCACAGGAATCTAACGAGGGACAATTAGCCGTTATCCGTGTTAAGACTACTGCATCAATTTTGTACGGTGTATTTGTAGTTCCATGAAGTTTTCAAACCTTTTGATGTAGAAATTCGGGCCCCGCGGCGTGTAAATGATGTGTTACGAGTATTTGAGGTAAAATCAGTGTGACAAATATTTTATCCCTTAGTGAGGGTCAGATGGGCAGCGTCGCCATAGGGGTAAACTGAGGGAAGCTAGCCACTGCAGTGACCCTGGTTTTGATTTCTTGAACTAGGTTTTAAGCCGATTACAATCAAATCCCCTAAGTCTGGGTGGAGCGTGACCGCTTCCTCAGCCATTATGGATAATACTAACATTTGAAAGAGAGATGTACGTAGCTGTGACAAACACCATGTCTGCAGATTAATGTTTGAGACGGCCGTCGGTCTGATTTTTTACAGAAATTATATGAATTCCGCTCCTCCTCCTGTCGCCTGTAATCTTCCCTTTGATCTTTGTTTCATATTACTGCACGTTTGTCTTAATACAAAACAGGCAATAAAAACGCGTCCAGCGCTGCTGCAGGAATTTCGTTGCCCGGTACTCTGAATAAATTTCCGTTCCCTTATTTTGCGTCAATCCCAGTGATCACCTCGGTTGTCGTATTTTCCTCACAAATTTTTATTTTCCTAACTTTTAACGAAACTTGCAAAAGTTTTATGCGGACCGGCTATGCGCTATGCAGATTGCACAATGTCGTGTCACCGGCTTCTGCCGTCTTTAGAACGGCACCTGCTTTCGTGTTGGCGGCATAGCCCTCCACCACCATAACTCTTCCACATACCTCATCATGAAATATGCCGGGGCACGGACGCACGGAATCCTAATGCCGTCATTTTCCCTCTCAGCGATTTCCTATTCAGCTGCGTGTGTTGATAAGGCCTGGCTGCTTTGTTTGCGTCCAATTTTCGGCCAGGTCTACCAACACACAACCGTAAGCAGTGCCTTTCGGGCGCCGGAGAGAGATTAATCTTGTGTTTGGACGGGGCGCGGTCAAATGGGGGTTCGAATCGATACGATTTTGATCTGTGTCCAACCACAAGGCCGCGGGCGGTTCCAAAGGCGAGCACGCACGCCCGACGCGTCATGCAATGCTCGGAAATGCGGGATTCGGCGGGGGGTGACGGGTTCTGGGGTTTTTAACCGGAATCCGGTATGGGAAAATGAACCGAGTGGTTATTCGGGACAATAAAACTGTTCTCGTGTAGCCTGCGAACAGCAACCAGGTATCGTTCATGTCAACTGATCTAGAAAGTTGGGTGCGACAGTGAGAATTAGTCTGACGTGGGGGGAGGCATATTTATTTATTTATTTACCTATTCATCTCATATGAACAACAGGGACTTGCTCTAGTCAAGGCTCAAGTCAGGAATAACATCAGATTTCCTAAAACTACGTACAAGACACGTGTTAAAATAGCATGACATTGAGGTCAAGTAGGTACCAGCTATGGCTGCCGACGACGACCCTTACAGAAAATACACCCCATTAGCATCATAAATACATGTACTGCATGAAAGATTATATACAAAATTACAAGATAAAATAAAACGCTATAAAGATATGTAAAAAACTATATTGCATATACTATATTTCCGAACTTGAGATTTGAACTGACCTGATAGGATTCTAAGTGGATCAGGAAATAGCAGGCCAACATGAAATCATTAAAAGCTTTGGGCAGTCAACAGTACAAACCCAGCCTCACAGTCTCCTTTATGTACAGGCCTTAACAGCCTAGCCCTGGCCAGTATGGCCTTAACAGCCTGGTGCACCCTAAAGCTCCAACAACTTACTAACACTTGTAAGCGCTGTGCTATTTGAAGGCAGCTTACGCGGCGCCAGCGATCAAACGAATCCGTGTATCTGCATTTGCGTTCTTCGCTGTGATTACTTTATCGACTTCAGAAGGTGGGTAGGAACAGCCATGCGTGAACTGCCGACCTTCTCTGACCGATAACTGAATGTCAAGATAGAAGTGGAGAATCGGGCTCACGTGGGTATGTAAGTGCTGGCTCGTGACTCTTTTTGATAGACGTGTCTACGTCAGCACGTCCAAACATTTGTCCGTAGCTTGACTGGTAACGCTCGCTTGTGATTGTGGCGTTGGACCTGTTTTGATCTGCGAGGTCTTCACTGTTGACCGTCCCTGGATGCTCTTTTTCTTCAAGTTGCGTCAACTACCAACCTATGCAAGAGATATAGCTACCCTGTTGGAATCGTACAACGGGTCCTGACGGGAGCCCAATGCAGATATCAGAAACATGCTCATTTCCCCCACCGGAGACTTTGTACCCCAAGGTAATGAAGCTTCCTGAAACGAATAGGGCTTTTGGAACTGTATAGGGGAGAACATTATCTCCAGCGCACGGGATGAATGGCTTAGACACCAAATTGTGATGCCCTACTATATTGGAAGGATCGTTAATACCTCAGTGGGTACAAGTGTCGGCTTTGGAAATATTCAACCTGCAGCTACCCCGAGATTTTCCCCAACTAAGTTCGCAGGATTGGGCCTTTTCTGACCCCTGGCCCAATAGTCGGAGAATATCTGTCCCGGTCCGAGAACTTCTTCACGTTATTGTCGTAAATGGCAGGCTTGGTCTCATCCCCCGGATTTGATGTTAAAAGGCTGCACGTGAAAAATACAAAATCCCATCTCTAATCTTCTTCCTGCTTTCTCGCCCTCCCTTGGCCAGTAATGCACCAGCTGGTGTTCGTGATAACCTAGTAGCTAAGGCTATATGGAAGCGCCAATTCACACATTTGATAGGGATTGTCGGGGCCAGATCACACCGTACTCGGGGATTGGAACCCGGGACCTTGACAAGCGGGCTGCCGGTGCCAGAGAGCTGCCCGCCGCCTCCACTAACCAGCTACCGCGTCTGCGCAGGTGGGCCAAGTTGCGGATAGCGATGGTGCCGTTCACCATCCTGATGGAGCCGGTGACGGAGTGTCTGATGCTGGGGCTGCTGGGCGCCGCCGCCGCCCGCTGTCTGCTGCAGGTGGACGCCATCGTCTTCTATCTGCTGCACGTGCTCTTCTGGTTCCTTCTGGACTGGCTCATGCTCAGTATTGTGCAGGTGAGACCGTAGGGGGGCCCTGGTGTTGCAGATGTGCTGGTCACCGACAGAGTGTAATTAGCTGACACGGGAAGAAAACTTGCCGAGTATCGCTGGGATCTCCAATTCGATACAAATCCATATATTGTATTAAAAGTGGCCAATACATTATTCGTTGCTAAGACCTCATTTCAAAGCAGGGCCGAGGTATGTCGCGCGCAATTTGCATGTTAGATATGATGTCAGTTCTTCCTTAGCGCGAGAAGTTGACATCAGGTGTAACAGTTCAAAGGTCGATTGACATACAGAGAGAGGGACCCTGATGGCCTTTCAGGATAACGTATTTCAATAATACTTTCCTGGTGTAAATAAATAAAATGCTTTGTCCAGTGTTTGAGGTGAGCTATTTTGATCTAGCGAGAGTGAGGAATCGTTATTTGACGCTAGACAAAACCAGCCATCCAGGTAGCCTTGGGCACCTGTCCATTTGTTTATCCTTCGCCTTTGCTTTGCCACAGTATTGACTGGCTGTTAGAACGGGTACAAGTGCCATACTGGGTGGTAGGGTTCATGTGCGCCGCGATAAATCTGCGGGATGCGCGGGCAGCCACCGAGGGAGGACAGGAAGGGGCCGCGACAGACGCCCCGCTACGAACCACCGCCGCCGGGGTGGGGGGGGGGAGGAGGAGGTGAGGTTGTCCGTCGCACTGCGGCAGTCTAGCCCCCCTCACTGCCAGTGGGCAGCGGTCACGTGACGGGAATGTATTAGCCGAGTTGCAGAAGTTAACGATCACTCGCCTGACGGCCGGGGCACTCCGTTCACCATGGAAGACAACTGGAGGTGGTGGAAGGTGAAATCAATGCCGCCGGTCCTTTTTACTGTCCTGTTAGGCGTGCATTGATTAGACTGGGGCTGGCTTACTGCCGACCATTACAAGTCCTACCAGAAGTCTATGTCTGCAATGATGGGTCGTTGGGACTGAGCCCTGGGGACAGAAAGCCGAAAATAGACAGCCGTGATCGACGTGGGAAAGCAGAATGGCGAGATTTGGTCGACAGAGCAGGACCCAAAGGAGGTGTCTCCATAAAAGTGTCTCTACCACTTAAATGAAGTTGGCCCTCCCGGGGCTTTGTGAGGAATTTGGGAACATATTGGAAGCGGTAAAATGGGCAGCGTTCGCGTGTGATCCTGCGCTCCTGACGTGGCCGTTCTCAAGGCCAGTGGCAGGTCTCGCGGGAGGAAACGGCGTGGACGGAGTAGTGCACCCTGGTCTCCTGCGGCCACCGGGAGGATGGGAGGCATATTCACCGCACCAAATACCGACATCACAGCACCATCAGCCGCTTATTTTACGGCGAATGAACCGGCTTTGGGGCAGGTGGTAATGGGATGACGAAAATGGCTGCATCAAGCATGTATTTACATTTACGTGGCGTAGTTAGGCGTGACGTTGTGAAACATGGGATAATGACCAGCAGAGCTGAAGGGACATAAAGATGAGTTTGTACCAAATGTTATTAGCACCAGAGGTGGGCGCCGCTACCAATTTCTTTAGCCGCTACCGCTACTTCCGCTACCTTGGTAACATGAAACCGCTACCGCTACTCCGCTACTTTTTTTGAAAACACGAAAGCGCTACCCGCTACTCCGCTACTCCGCTACCGCTACTTTTTAGTATAAAGCGCTACCAAAGCGCTACTCCGAAAATGTCCAGGTCGATCTAAATAAATTCCACAGACAGCCAACTTTTATTTGTATATTGGAGCCAAAGTTCAATCCATGCCCAAAGCATGCACCAACACAATCATTCACACAATCTTCTCTTTTGTTGGACCTCCGCCAGTGGTTTGACCTCCAGAGGTCACCTCGTGACGTAATATGACCTGAGGTCACAAAAGGTCGAAAGTGACCTTGTTGTATATCAAATGAAAGCCAGGGACAAGACAAACACGATGGTGTTTGTTTCAGCGCTCTAGCTTAATTAGGTCAAAGTTTTTGTCAAAATACTGTTTTGACCCCTGGTGACCTTGGGTGACCTTGGAAAAGTCAAAGGGCAAATATGACCTCTGGGATCCGTGAAAGGGTGTCCAAAACGCTGTTCTGAGCAGTCTGAGTATTTTAAATCATTTTTGTGGCTTTTAGATCATGAGACAGCTTTTCCCATGCTTTTCCAATGGGAGAGGTTACCTCGTGACCTGACCTCAGGTCACGAAATAGAAAAATCCCGGATATACACGTTGTAGACCTTAGAAGGGTCATGATGTGTAGCAAGTTTCAAATCGATTAACTTAGAAACGAAGCTCTTATAGAGCTTCAAAGTTGAAGTGAGGTGACCTTGGTTGACCTCGCCTGGTGACCTGACCTTGGGCGACCTGGGATAAAAATTTTCAGGGATGGTGGGAAAATGATGAGGTGAGAGATAGAGTCCTCAACCACGGTGCTGCGTTTCGTTGTTTTTCTGCTTTCTCGAAACAACCTTAGGGGGCATCGATGGCCCCGGTGGGGCGAGGGTTAAAACAACAAAAAATATACTGAAGCCACGAAGTCAATGGCCTTCAGAGGATTTGCTTGATATATATTTACTCTTTCACCTTGTTGGCCTCCATTACAGCCCCTGTAAATTAATTGACTATGCTACTTTTGAGGACGTTTCTACTCCAAACTCACACATGAATCCCCTCGTTGGCATAGACCTTGTTTTGTGTGCCTAATATTTTGAATTTAGGATACGCTTAAAAAGCTGCGGGTAGCGGTAGCGCTTTTAATTTTCTAGAGTCCGCTACCCGCTACTCCGCTACTTTTTTGGTAGAGAAGTCGCTACCGCTACTCCGCTACCATTTGGAGTCCGAAGTTGCGGAGTAGCGGAGTAGCGGACTAAAGTAGCGGACCGCCCACCTCTGATTAGCACCATCGCCTGAACGATTTATATCAATTTTCCAGTGATCATTCACCATCATCATTTCGCCCTTTCCAACCCTAGGTCGAAAGCCATTTACAGACTTGAGTAGACAGATCGTATGTTAAATAATCAGTGCTTACCATCTGGGATAACAATAAACAGAGCATAAACCCAACCACATGCCTGAGGCAGTAACTTGATTATTCATGGATTAGATATGGACTACCCTGCTGCACGATGCGCCTTGCTGCTTGGCTACACCCGCTGTTGCCTGGACAACAGACGGTTGGATGTAATTTAAATTCGAAACGCCGTTACTACAATCAACATTTACTGGCGACGGCTGCCGCGGCCCAAGATTAGTCGCTGGACGCCGGCGGGCCGGGGGCGGACTGTGGAATTGAACCAGGGCACCATTGTCTCTGGGCCAGCAGGAAAATCGACGGAGTCGATGCGCAGTAGTCGAAATCAATGGCGGCGGAGCGTTGGGATCTGAGAGGGAGGGCGACTACTCAACCTTCTTCTTCTCAGTCATCGTGATAGTGTCAGTGGTGGAATTTATAATTTCGCGGGATACCTAGTTCAGCCTCCTCTTGGTGGTGCCGTCCATGGTTGATATTGTGACTCACGTAGAAAGTCAGGTGGGTCTGTGGGTATTCAGGTTGGATGGCTGCCTATTAAAGGTCGAACTATATATTTATATATATATATAGAGATACATACATATATATATATATATATATATATATATATATATATATATATATATATAGATACATATCTGATATACGCATAGACCCCATTTACCAGGGCGATGCGTAGTGCCAAGAGATTGTGGCTGAGGTCCAACTTCTAAAACCAACGCCTTCACGAGGTGATCGGTGCGCCGCAACGGCGAAGCAAACCTTCGGCAGGTTTATTTTTCACTTTAAAAATCCAAACAAGTGGCGATCACTTCTCGAGATTATTTGAGATGAGATCGGCTTGAATCAGTGAGGGGAGTTAAAGCCCGCAGCGCAGTTGGAGAGTGGATTCTCGGGCAGGTGTGGCAGCAGCTGTGTCGCCAGCTGGCGGATCAGGTGTGCCAACCCAATAACGACCGCGCTCTCTGGGAGTTGATACTTCGCTGTTTAGAACATCACACCGTCACTGCAAATACGGCCGGCGCTTCTGCCATGATTTCTCACTCTGCCACTTAATGAGATGGACTGCCAGCTATTTTGCTTTGTTGAGCCTGCACAGTTCGTGTTGATGACGCTCTCGCTCGCAGCGCCGCCGTTACCAACTCTGTTTCCTGTCTCTTCCAGAACGGATCGCTACCTTTTAACAAGTTCGAGTTTGTGGTGGCCTGGCTGCTCCGAGAGTCGTACGCGCCGGTCCTCTTCCTGCGGGCGCTCTGGGACCCCGTCATCCAGTGGCGCCACGGTCTGTTCAAGCTCCGCTGGGGCGGCATCGTAGACGAAGTGCCGACACCGCCCGCAGCGCCCTCCGACGACGACACTGTCAAAGTCAAGTTATAACCCCGGATTATAGGCGGCGCTGTACGTCGCGTTCTCCGCCTGCCGGGATGTTCGGCGCCGTGTTCCGTCGGCGCGAGCTCACGTGATATGGACGTGTCTAGTCAGCGGGCGGGTGGTGTGCCGCCACCCTGTGGGTGTCGCGCCTGCCGCAGTGGCCTCGGGGCGCCAAGGACCAGGCCGGACGGCAGGCGACGCCAGCTGGAGCTGTCGTCCAGCTGAACTCAACCGTGCCGTGCTCACCGTGATTGTGCAGCGAGTGGAGAGTCTACCGCACCAGCTGAGTGTGAGGTGTGGCCTCTGGGCTGCTGTGTTCCTGTTCGGCTCTCCCAGTTGCCAGTCGGAGGCCGGGCCCAGCCAGCCAGCGACGCCGCCGTCAGTATTAGCTCTCGCGCCGCCGCCGCCGCTGCTCTGAGGCGGCCGGCCGCCCGCACAAATGGTGGCTTGTACTGCTGCCCGCCGCTCGGCCCCAGCTCTGCCTGTGGTGAACGCGCTCTGTGATGCCTGTTATGTGAGAACATGTGCGGCGAGAGAAGCATGTTCACTGTTGCTTGCTGCTGGTCGAGGGCATTTTGTTGATGCGTCCTTTACCCCGTGTGCTTCTTTTCCGAATGATTTACATCCGACGTCATTATTGAACTGGACCTCTTCTTACGGAAGTGTAGCTGTTTACCAGGAGATCGACGCGTCCACGTTTCAGTGGTATGGTGATTAGCGGTTGCTGTCGGTTTTGTTGAGTGTCGGACCCTGGTGGCATTCCTGTTTGGCCATGGCCGCTGTTCCGCCGTCGCGGGGTCAACCGACAATCCAGACGGGAATTCTCATGTTTCCATTGGTTGACAGCGCTGATTATTTGATACTAGTCTAAGAGTAGTTGACCATGCTCCATGACCACGCCAGTGCTGGTTTCGGAGCTCGTTTGGACCGGCCCTGTTGTACTGTTGGCGTTCTGCTAACCCTTCTCCCTACTTATCAGCTGCCATCTTCTCACACTTGATGAGCGTTGGAGCTCCAGGAAACAACGTATCAACTGTTTCCTGGACCATCAGAGTATTTTCACTATCTCTTCCTACAAAGCTCGTTCCTAAGCGAGATGCGCAAAGCGTGATAAACATTGCGTTGCTATTAAATGGAGTAGGAACAGTCGATTAAGGGTTGCGCTCTATCGAACTAGCGGCAAAAACGCCCAACTAATTCTCTGAACCTCAATCCTGCAAATTGGAGACCCAAATTCGATTCCCATTTTTTGTTTGAAATTCATTCGATTAACTAAAGTGCTGCTATTAGTTTAAAAATCGAGTGTAGCTTGAAAAAAGAGGCAGAAGTTTTTTTTAACGTAACACTCCTGCAAAATTGGTGAAGGCTCCAAGTTGCCCAATATCTGGTTTGGAGACATGGCCAAAAGCACGACTTCAGTGTTCTGTTTTAGGGAGTGACTGGGCAAAGAACAATTCTTAGTCACAGGTGACCGAACTTAACTTGGATCAATTGATTCTGCTTCACTTTCTGTCCACAAGCTTCCTCAATGTAGCATTCGTTAGGCTTTTTTAGCGCTGCCGCTTTCAGTTCCTGTTCCGAAAGTGAAAAGTTCCTACATTGTTTCCTGCCACCGGTATCATTTCTCCAAACTTGACAGGCCACAGCTGTTCTCTGTATTTGACAATGAAGACGGTTTGACTTCTGGCTGACTTCAACATGTATGTACCTGCTCAGTTTATTGCCGTGTCATGTTTTTTTCCACTGGGCTCCCGGACCAACGGCGCGACTCTACTGACAAGTGGCGTGCGAAAATTGACACCCTGGTGGTACAGTGCCCATGGCGACAGCAGGTTTTGTAAAGTGACTCGGTCCCGGATGGTTTTGTGACGAATGGATGTTGTGCTGCCAAACTGTGTCTCGTTCCCAAGGTTAAGCCACTCTCTCAAATAACTAATCCTCCCATAGTCTGGCATATTCCATCGACATTGACCATTTCGGCTGGTCTGTCCCAGATGATACCTACAGCTCTCCTTGTTGTCAGAAAATCGCAACAACCCTCCGCAAGCTCAAACTCAAGCACTCGCCTATCCTCGTTGATTTCCTCCTCCTCCACTCACACTAATGCTGGGAACGATCGACACCGCTCTCTGACTCGGCCGCGTTTGAGGCGTCTCTCGTGCCGCTCTGATTTCCGCTCCTGCGGCGGCTGACCTCGTGGCGCCCTCTCCTCCCCCCATGGCGCCGCCCCGGCGGGCCGGACAGTCGGCCGCGGCGCTGACGCCGCGCCGAGCGCACCGTGATGTTTTGTTACAGCGTAATACAATGTGTCTTGGAGGCCGTGTGTCCGGGGTTGGAGAGGCTGCAGAAGAACTGCGCCGTGTGCGCGGCATCGCAGCGGTAGGTCGGGTGGAAGCTTACAGCCTTCCACAGAGCAAAGGCGGGACCAGGTGTTGTCTTTATTGCGTTGAAAGCGGACCCGAGAAAACAAAGCCGTGCGTCGGTCCCGGTCCCCGAGCAGGTCACAGTTACTGGCCGTGTGAGAAAGTTACCACTGTCCACCTGACTAGAACACGGGGTAATCACCAATTTAACGGTCCACCGAAACAGCGGCCTGAAACACCGCACACGGAGCCCGATATCCCAACAACAACCAAAAACAACGCGAGGACTACCGGCCGTGAACAACGAACAGTGCTAACAGAGCCCCGACTAGCAACGGGTGGGGGCGAGCCTAGTGCTGCAGAGAAAATGCCCAGGTTATTTAGCGATGCACCCCGAAAGCATCCCCAATAAATCAGTGTCGTGGTCCATCGGTGGGATTGGAGCGCCAGGGAGGCAAAACCAGCGAACGTCACCAGCACTTTTCTCCGCATCACTGATAAAAACGTGGACGAGGAATACGCATACGCAAAGTCATTTGGAGACACTGGCCCGTACAGATGCGCGGTGACTTAAAATCACAGTTTACATGGTTAAACACTGACTGAGGCTCGCTTTGTAGTGCTCGATTCACGGTACACGGCGAGGCACAGCAATTCAATTCGAACAACAATTTATACGCGCGTTATTGCCCTCTATATAAAACTATACACAATGTGCACCGGATATTTATCGGAGGGGCTGAGCCGGCACAATTCATGAGATTCTTCTCCCGTAATGCAAGCACATGTATAAAACCACTAAGCTCGTGTGTGAATTGACTAGTACGTTTTGTGACCGCTAGCTAAAACCTGTATATCCGCGCGAAGAAAGAGAGAAGGCGATAACCCAAACTAAACAGAGCACGACGTAGTACTCGCGGCCTACACTAGAACCCAGTCCAAGCCTTTCAGAAGCGTGCGCAGCGACTTCCCCACCCGTGCACGACTGGCGCGGTGCCGGTAGTGCCGTTTGAGCTCAGTTTGCAGCGTCCGCCGCTAGGTGTCGGAGCGCCAGCTGAGTCCGCGCCGCCGCCTAGTGGTGGGCGGCGGCCGCAGGCTGGACAGGCGCCGGCTGGGCGGCAGGCTGGCCCGCGGCAGGCTGGACCGGCCGCCGGCTGGCCCGCGGCAGGCGCTGCCGTCGGCTGCTGGTTCAGAGCCTGCTCGTGAGGTGCCGCAGGGTGCAGGGTCTGGGCACGGTCCGGCTGAAAGCAGCACCAGACGGGATCTCAGCCGCGCTGCCGGTGGTAGCCCGCGACTTCCAGCGGTGCACTGGTCAACGTCAGACGTTGTGAATCTGCTCTCCTCAACGAACACTACACAAATGAGCGTCACAACAGCGGCTCTCATCGCGGCCCGTGCCTCTGGCCAAACACCTCACCTGCACACCATCACCACCGCCCTCTCCAGCGGCGCCTATCCCAGGTCTGTCTACGAACGGGTGCTCTGAGCTGCACCAACTGCATTATGGCCGCGCTGAGAGGACGCCCGATCGTCACCAGGCGAAGCGCCCTGTTGCTCGCCCTCGAAATCCTCATAGTCGGACATCTGGCAACGCGGCGCCCCGTCAAACGCACGCCGGCAAAAAAACCAAGGTGGGAAATAACCCAAGAGATGAAGCCAGACAGCCCGTGAAATGGGATGGCCACGAACAAACCCAAGGTGCGTAACCCCAAAAATGGCAGAAGCAAAGCCCCCGAACAGAACAGAAGCGGAACACAAGCGTGGTGGCATACGCAAGGAGAATGCTCTTCCTGCTCTGGCGGCGATCAAGCAGAAAACCCAATCAATTTTATTTCATGGCTACACCATCTCAGTTAAATAGGAACCAATTCAAAATGGATGCGAGAACTACGAAATCATAAGCCGGCACCCACAAAGAAAAGGTTCTGCAATATGCCTGGCTTGATAGCGAAAACTCACATTCTCTCATCAATGTCGATATTTCCACCATGCTTTCAAATTCAGCACCCGGCGCAAACGCTCAACTTCATCCCGGGCTTACCATGTGTTTGTCCGAGTCCTCCATTTGCTCGTGAGAAAATTCGTCGAACTCGTCCGAGGTGAAGACATCCCGGTCTGGAATCGCCTCCCAACCCTGGTCGTGCTTAAAGTCCTCGTGCATCGAGCTGTCCAGGAACTCCTGCAGGCTGCAACCGAAGAAACATCATTGCCTAGATGAAATGTGGCACATTCATGATAGATTTAAAAAGAAATAAAACTCCCACAGAGCATTTCCGAAAACTGCCGGACGATATTTCATTCGGCCGAAAACTCAGCTCTCGTTTGTGTGAGTGTGCTATCTATTTATCTCGCAGCTATCTATCAGAATAAAGCAGAATTTATGTTTTAGGGCACTTTTAGCGACTTAGCTATACCGCGGCCATAAGGAAACAAGAGCATGTCCAGAGCGGAATTTTCCCCATTTCTACCGTGTCGCCGTACAACCGAGGTATCACAGCCAAAACGGGCAGGGAGGAATCGTCTGCGAGCCGCAGACTTCCGCTCAGGAGACGCCTATTTCTCCGCACACGATTACTTTCGGGACGAACAAATATACAAAACGGAGCGTTGTTTTGTGTGCTCTACAGGGCCAATTGGTTAGTTCAAATATCATAAAGGTGTCGTATTCCTTTTACAGTGAGAGAAAGAATACGACCGCTGCCCAGTCACGATACAACGACTGGATAGAGCGTTGTTGTTTTTGCGGGGCACCGCCTGGGGCCTTGGCCCGAACAGTATGTAAAGTGCTCCATCTGGGAAGAACGCGTATGGGTTCTACCGTTTATGTATATTCGCTGTGGGGTGATGGAAGCAACGGAGGTGCCACACACTACTACATGCCCTCCTGTCTGAAACAAACCTGACCCTAGATCGGCGCCGCGCGGCGCCCGGCGTCGGGGCGTGGGCTCCTCCCGACCCGGGGCCGGGGTGTCCGGGGCCCGAACAGCTGGGCCCGGCGGACCCCCTCCTCCCCCCGGGGGTTGTACCCCGCCCGCCCTCCGCGGGGTGTTGCGGGGCGGGACTGTCGCGCCCGCCCCCCCTCCGCGCGCGGACTCACGGTGCTTGGTGTGTGTGTGTGCCTGCATGTGGCACCGGGTTGATGATTTTAATTGTGGTTGAGTGACTTGTTCTTCAACGGTGGGCCAACCACTCGTGGCCCCTGCCTCCAGGTGTGGTCTTCCGTTCGGGCGGACGTGACGCCTGACGGTGCCCCGGGGGGCGGCCCCTCCAGGAATGGGCGATAGAGCGGCGAAGTAATTTAATGTGGCTGGTTTGAATTGTGGAATGAACGTTTTGTCTCGCCGAAATTCAATCATTTCCTCACAGATTTCTCCTATGGACAAACAAATTGTTCTTCTTTCCAGCCAATAGTTATCAGCGCACCAAAACATGAGCTATTCCCACTATAAAATACGTCAAAACAAACGCGAATGCTATGGCCAACATGGACTTTACTAGATTCCATGTGACAAAAATCCAACAACTTATTACTCTGCCGGCTGACACCCACACTTTGGTCCTTTTCTTATCCACCACGCTATTGAAAGCACGCTAAACTTTCCTTGGGAAAATTTGATACCTATGTCTGCTGCGTGAACAACAGCTGACAGTAATCAGCTGTAATATGCGCGGCACTCAAAGGAATGTGTCACCAGTATCAAAGGATTCGAGCTGAGATAGCTAGATACCGAACGTACGGTAAAATCGTAAATTCACCTTCTTGTATAGACTTCCGTTCGTCCTAAAAATCACAATTTGCGGGGAAAATATAGCATTAAGAGCGAAATCGGGCCCCCAACAGGCCATCGCCACCGGGGCTGGATTCCGGCTAAACAGCCGCCGAACCGCCGCCGGCCGCCGTTAGGCTGCCAGGGGAAGTGTGAGAGTGGTGCGTCTTAAAAAGAAGTACGCTCATGAAGCGTTCTCGCTACGTAAGATATGAGTTCTGAGAAAAGCGAAACACAAAACCGGGGGGGTTTCGGTATGCTCTACACGACAGGTGGCTCAGTTCATATCTCATGGAAACCCGCATTACTTTTAGCATTAAACCTAAACAAGCGTATGAATGAGGGAGCGTACTGACAATCAAGACAGAAGCTTTCTTCTTGGAGCTAAAACCCACAGTGGTTATCTGGCTTCCCAGAAGGGAGGAGAGTAGTCCTGCAGGTTTGGGTCCGGGCACGCGCCAAGTCTGGGCGTGTTCCGAGCCGCTACCTCTGAGAGACGCCTATTTGAAGCGCGAAACCAGCTGCACCATTCTGACCCCCACTGGAACTGCAGTTAGTGACAATACATGAGGTGAAACAGAAAAGGGGTCTATCCGCCAGTACATCGCCCACTTTAGTCATCATCATGGCAAACACTCTCGCCACCCCCCGCCCTCACCTGATCAGTCCATCTTTGTCGGTGTCCGCCTCCTCGTAGGCGGCCTCCCGCATCTCCTCCATCTCCTCCTCCCTCTCCTCCGGGTCGTAGTCGGTGCCGTTATAGATCTTGTCCAGCTCTGATTTAAACAAGGCCATCACCTCGGTCGCATCCAGAACCTCGTTGCCGTCCACGTCTGAAGCAAGCAGAACAGGGTGAGATTGACTACTGCGTTCTTTCCATCTTCTCTCTAGTTCTTTGTCGCCGTATCGCTTCCCTTCGACTATCGAATCCCATCGCCACTTTGAACACAACGGCCATGCCACTTCGCTGATTGAAGTTTTCACAGCGTCCTTCTGGCATCTCTGATCACGATTTACGGACCAAAGTTCGTATGACTAAAGTACGTATAGATAAACTTCGTACGCAAAAGTTCGTAAGCAAATGTACGTAGGGTATAAAACTCGTATGCCAAAAGTACGTAAGCAAAACTACACATTCCGGTCATGATACCTTAAAACTTCTTCCCGTATGATCACGACAGTTCTGTCCTCCCCGATAGAAATTTAACGAACTCTGAAATTACCATCGTTTTGATGGGTTACCTACTCTGAAAGTTTCGTATTCCATTGACCATATGAGCCCTTTGAAACATATTTTTTAGTTCAGATTCTGTTTTTTTATGCATCCTCTTTGGAAACAAAGAATCCTGTGATATTTAGATCCAGTTGGAATTAAAAAGTAGCAAATTTTCTCTGCCCAGAGAATTTGACCGGACTGCAGACTAGTGTAGGCTGTTGTTCTACTGCACCATCAACGTCATCGTACGATGTAGTAGAGATTGCTAATTGCGAGCTGGGTTGGTCACTAGAGGTCTGCATGGAATAGAAATGGAAGGCAATGGCATAGGATTTTGCAGAAATGGAACGGAATGGGAAGAAATTTCCCAGGGCTCAAAAGGAACAGAGTGTAATGTACCTAAGGAAATTTCGACCGGATTTCAAGGACAAATTATGGAATGGGACGGAATGGGATGGCCTTTATTAACATTTTAAGGATGGAGTGGATTGGAACAGAAAAAACGGGAGAGAACGGGATGGAGGCTGAAAAAGCGTCCCATGCAGACCTCAGTTCCTCTAAGTGTCAGGTCTTCTCTGTGTCCTCTGCCGATAACCCTATACTCATATTTTTAAGAAAATCGGAGACATGATGGTGCAAGGCCTGTGATGAAATGTCGTGGAATGCCCCCCCTTCGTACTTTAACCCGTGCGAACTTTTTCTATGCGAACTTTTTACATTACGAACATTTTACCCCTACGTACTTTATCCCGTACGAACTTTTTCCATACAAACTTTTTACATTACGCACATTTTACCCCTACGTACTTTAACCCGTAAGAGCTTTTTCCATACGAACTTCTTAAATTACGAGCATTTTACCTCTATGTACTTTATCCCGTACGAACTTTTTCCATACAAACTTTTTACATTACGCACATTTTACCCATACGTACTTTAACCAGTACGAACTTTTTCCATACGAATTTTTTTTCATTACCATTATTATACACGTACATACTTTATCTTATTAGCCATACGTACTTTTTCGTACGTACTTTAGACACACGAACTTATTCCTTACGCACTTTGGTCCGCAACCCTCTGATCACCTAGGACGAAACGCAAAGTAATGGAAATATATATATATATATATATACTCACAGGGATATCACGACACAAGTACAGGATGGCTATGTATCGGACGGTTAGAAGGCAAGGAACGAGGAAATTTCGAGGAAGAACTATGGTCATTGCATATTTTTTCACGTACGTGCAAGGCAAGGAACAAACGGGCTAATCGATTAACGCAGATTGTGGACTCGGCCTCCACAGGTTATTCATATTGCAGTGATTTTCGACTTTCTGAAACAAACTTATTTCATACTTTCAAAACAATGTTAACTAAAAAAAATTACTAAACCAGGACCATGACTTTACAACATGTACTAAAACTATACGCGAATTACAAAAGCCGGCACTGTGGTTCTTTTTAGCTTGGTTCTTTGATAAACCAGGACGGAGGCTCATATTTTCCCTTCCTTTCACCGCTCACGACACAAATTGAGAACGTCCCTGCTTTGAAAATAGAAGGAGCTGAACAATGAAACCGAATACACTTCTATTGATGCATAGAACTAAAGTACCATGTTGGAAACGCCATAGCCCAAAACAACCGCAATAAAAGCGAATAAAGAAATGCAAATAAACACAGGGCACTTTATTTGCAGCTGCAAAAACCTTCAGTTCTGCGGTGCAGGACTGCCGGTGACGCCCCCTCCCCCTCCCCCCGGGCCGTTACACAGGTGCAGTGGCAACACCTGTGTTCCTTTCATAAATCACTGACACGCTAACGCTCCAGAGGCAAAACAGTTGCATCACACCATGAAAACAGTGGACTGTTTCTTCGAAACGAAAAAAACGCAATCACCTGCAAACACAAAACATAATATACCACTACGAAAAACCTGCTCAAAGAATGGGATTTTAACACACGACCAGGGTGCTTGCATGGTTTTGAAAAATAAAAATACAAAAATTTACAAACGACTTTAGGTACAACAATACACACCTTTGCAAACATTTCTCACGAATTCGGTACCAGACGACAGAGGGTTTACCCGATCGACATAGTTTACCTGAAAATTTGCTTGAGAATTCCATTAAGAATATATTCCATGGCGTTTTTGGTTTGCTTGCAACAAGAAAACAGTGTCAAAACAGTTCCAAACGGAATGATTTTCAGCCTCAATCAAACAGGCAGACTTACGAGACAGCCCCTGCTGAAAACCTCAAAACGTGTGGAAAATACGAACTTGTACAAAATGTTGACACGAAACGCCGAAAAGTACAAACTTTTACAAACCTTTATCGACCATTTTCAAAATACTACTTTTATCAACTTTTACCAACCGCGAGCGCCCTGCAAGACACGAGAAAAAAAAACCCCCCCCCGGTAAAAAAAAAAAACCACCCACCACCAAAAAAAAAAGCCCCCCCCCTCTCCCCCCCTCCCCCAAAAAAACCCCACAAAAAAAGGGGGGGGGGGCGGGAGAAATATAAATTTAAAAAAAATTTTAAAAAAAAATTAAAAAAAAAAAAATTTTTTTTTTTTTTGTTTGTTTTAAAAAAAAAAAAAAAAAAAAAAAAAAAAAAAAAAAAAAAAAAAAAAACTAAAAAAAAAAAAAAAAAAAAAAAAAAAAAAACCCCCCCCCCCAAAAAAAAAAAAAAAAAAAAAAAAAAAAAAAAAAAAAAAAAAAAAAAAAAAAAAAAAAAAAAAAAAAAAAAAAAAAAAAAAAAAAAAATAAAAAAAAAAAAAAAAAAAATTAAATAATTTTTAAAAAAAAAAAAAAGACACAACAGCAACAGCGCTCCACGCTGTGCAGTAAGCCAGCCGCTCAGCAGCCAGAGAACGGTCGCCGCCTACCGTGCATGCGGAAGAACGTCTCCGGGTCGAAGCTGTCCCTGCTCATGTGGTCCTGCTCCTCCCACACCTCCTCCAGCTGGTCCTCGCTCAGCGGATGGTGCACCTGAAGCACGGCGAGCGGGGTCACCGAGGTCACTGTTGGCTATACCGGCATGCCGTTCTGCAACAACTGTTTATATGCTGTCAGCATCAGCTTTGAGAAATATCACGGGAGTTCGCTTTTTTATACATTTTTGTCCAACTTGTTCCCAGTACGGCTGCTGGAGTCGGAGTCTCACTAAAGTCCTCAAGGGACTTGTCACGGAAGACCCCGACCCCACCACCCGAACGAGAAACTCCCACAATGAAGGGTTAATTTAGAAGCCAAAGTTTAACGTCCCACAAAGCACAGGGACGGCCGCCCCGCTCAGGTCACCCTCTCACCAGTCGGTTGCCAGCCGACCTACGTCGGGCAAACTATTGAGCGCCGGAGCGTCCCAGGGGAACCGATCCCAAGCCTGGGCATGCACTGCCACTGCATACTTCTGAGCAGCGAGCCAGAGCCCAACGTTCTACCAACTGAGCTACCGGGGCGGCAACTGAGCTACCGGGGCGGCACTTTCCGGAAGCTGACCACAGGCCATAGGCTAGACCACCACTCAGTGCCACTGCCCCGCCCTTTTAGTAAGAGTTAGGCTCAGGCCCCATCACACCCACGCAGTTCCAGTGCACGGGTGAAGGCCTGGGATCGATTCCCTTAAACGTCCCGGCGTTCCATGATTTAACCCGACAAAGGTAGTCTGGCTGGGGCCGGACTAGACAGGGGGGGCAACCTGGGCGGAGTGGGCATCACTTTGCTGTGTGAGATGTTGTCTTTCAAATTTGCCAGTCAGAGAAGACATTGCTTTTCGGTCGGTGGGTCTCGGGTCTCGGAGGCAAATTACTTGTAAACTGTGCAGATGTGTTTGAAAACTTTAACGATTTCAAACGATCAACATGTACACACTTAGCCATAATCGAAATAACGTTCGCACCTTCTCGTGCTGTTTCGCTTTCGCCTTCTCCTGTTCGTGTTTTTTGATAGCCTCCTTCTTGTGCTCCTCGTCCATGGTCTTCAGCCCTTGCCGATACTGGAATTCCTTTCCCATTTCGTGTTTTTTGAACTCGGTCCTGCGCCGCTTGTCCAGATCGGCCAGGTCCTTCGCCGTCTGCCGAACAGTTCCCACGTGCGTCAGACATCCACAACTCCTCATGCATGGTGGTACAGCTGATTCCTTCTCTAGTTTTGCGCACAAAAAACGAATGCTAGCACGTAGTTCAGGAACTGGAACATTATTATTGCTCGACGGAAACAAAATCATCATCCCACTGTAGAACCTTGGCAAAAGTAAAGCATTATCCAATACAATAAATTTCCATCATCTTCCTACATTCTACATCACTTCACTAAAAATGACAGAACGACCTTCATGTTCTCTGTGTTCCCAACACCCGTTTCCTACCCCGACACCCAGACCGCCAGCAGTGCGTACCGCTTTGACCAGTTTGCGCAGATCCTCCTCGCGGAAGGTGTGCGGGTTGCGGTGCTCCAGGTGCAGCGGCTCCTTGATGGTGTCCCGGTCCAGGCCCCTGGAGAGCTCGAACTGTTCGGTGGCATGTTTCCGGAGCCGGTCCAGTTCCAGCCGCTTCACCTCATCCAGCTTGGACCGGATGTGGGGGTCGACCACGTGCAGTTTGTCGGCGACCGCTCCCGACTGCCAGAGAAACACAGCTGATATGGGAATCGACCACGTGCAGTTTGTCGGCGACCGCCCCCGACTGCCAGAGAAACACAGCTGATGTGGGGTCGACCACGTGCAGTTTGTCGGCGACCGCCCCCGACTGCCAGAGAAACACAGCTGATGTGTGGATCGACCACGTGCAGTTTTTCGACGACCGCCCCCGACTGCCGGAGAAACACAGCAGCAAAGCGTGTAACTCTGGATTTCTATGAGTTAGCTTCAGATAAATGAAAACCCAACGTCACCACACTTTTTCGAAAACGATAAAAGGTGATCCATCTTTACAGATGAAGGTTTATTTTGAAACACAGACAACTCTAATATTCTAAATATCTAAGTATCCTAAATATAATACTCCCAAGTGAGGACTTTCACACAGAAAAAACAAGTTGCGTCCCGACTACGAGGATACACGCCGAGAAATGCGTGCCACCCCACTAGTGTTGAATACAAAACAATCAATTTTAATTTGCAACAAGCTAATTGGGCAGCTCAATGCGAATAGTGCATCAGGCATCAAATCAGACATTGAAAACATCAACTTCAAGGAACCAAAGCAACACAAGGCCGCTCAAGCCTCCATTTTTACTAGCACAGCAGCAGCTGTCATCGCCGGGCCTACACCCACGTCACGGCTGACAGTGAGGCGCCGGCACGACAGAGGCGAACAGAGGCCTGATACACGTCACATGCCACCCACACTGCCCTCTCCATCCCCTGCTCCGCTGTCGGTGACCCCGGAGCAGCGCCAACCTACACTGGCGCCAGCTTCTAACAAGGGTCATTCAGCGAGGCGGTTCAGAAATATCTGAGAGAAGGCTCGTAGCACCCCTGCTGGCGTGGACAGCATGCTATTCGATACATCGTCAGAGGCGTACGCCCGTGGTCCTAATCGTCGGCAGATAGTTACAACATGGTATCGTCAAGCACACATAAACGGAAACTGTTGTCAGAGCTGGCAGACCGCGCTGGTTAGCCCGTGTGTGTGTGTGTTTTAGGAGACAGTTGACTACAGTCACGTGCGTGCTTGACCACGAATTGTGAGATAATAAGTTAAGCTTGCGTCACGTTACGTTAAATGACGCCAAATATGCCGATAAACGGCATCAGCCCCGCGACATAACACCAACTAACAGGCACACCTCTCCATTGAGAGGCCAGTAGAAGTTGCAGGTGGCTTTCTATAAATCTCACCTTAATGTCAGCATCGGTAGCATTTTCCAGAATCTTCTTGAACTTGTCATCGTTTTCCAAAAGCTTCACAACCTCCTCTAAATAATTTTTGTACTCCAGTCCCATAGTCTGAAAAAAGTGTTTCAGAGTAGGCTCAATCTGGTCAAAATCAGTTGGTATTAATCCCGTATCTTGCAGAAATTTGAACATGTTAGTAAGCAGAAATGCTTCTTTTTAATGATCAAATTTAATAAAATAACCGGAAATATCCAGCCTCTATCAAAATCAGCTACCCTATAAAAAAACACCCACACAAATTTCAAAGCTGAATCACATGCTATGAGAACCTTAAATAACACCACTTTAAAACATTACAATAGAGTCACTGAATCTAGCATGAATAACTAAAATTGTCCAGTAAACAAGTTTTTTATTACAAGGACAAATTTACCCTCATGGAGAGCAAATCTATCACAACCTAGCTCAAACACTTTTCCATCAAAATAAAGAAAATAATTCACGTTCTAAAAGCAATAAAAAGTTGCCACTATCCTTCACAATTTGGTAAGTAACCCTTAATTCTATCTGGCATTATGCACTGTACTAGAAACACATAAGTTACTGCCAATACCTGACTTCCAATACCTAATGACTTGGGGGAACTTGACAGAAGTTAAATTATTATTAACATCAGCAGCACAAAAATCTGAAATATATTCTGTTAAGTTACTTAAAATATGGATAGCCCATGCTGAGTCTCCATACATCCCCAAATACACACAAAATGTATAAACTTAAACAAGTCTTACCTCAGAATTTATGTCCAGATTTTCTTCATGTTGAGGTGCATGCTCTGCTACTGGAGGCCTCCTTGGAGGAGGAGCAATAACTGATGTAAGACACAAAAGCAAAGCAACTGATGATAGGGTTATTCCTGAATTGACCATCTTCCCTGAAATTAGAATGCACTGTCAAGTCAACTGCCAGGGGCAGAGAGAGAGAGAGAGAGAGAGAGAGAGAGAGAGAGAGAGAGAGAGAGAGAGCCAGAGCCAGAGCCAGAGCCAGAGCCAGAGCCAGAGCCAGAGCCAGAGCCAGAGCCAGAGCCAGAGCCAGAGCCAGAGCCAGAGCCAGAGCCAGAGCCAGAGCCAGAGCCAGAGCCAGAGCCAGAGCCAGAGCCAGAGAGAGAGAGAGAGAGAGAGAGAGAGAGAGAGAGAGAGAGAGAGAGAGAGAGAGAGAGAGAGAGAGAGAGAGAGAGAGAGAGAGAGAGAGAGAGAGAAAGAAAGAAAGAAGAAAAAAGAAAGAAAGAAAGAAAGAAAGAAAGAGAGAGAGAGAGAGTGTTGTTGCATCATATATTGCACAAGTTGATCCCTAATCAGAGCTTTGAGCAGCCTGCAAATGATGGACGTCAACATTTAAATCATGATTGTCAATCATCCCTTCAATGCACTTTGCATAGTAAAATATCAGCATTGTTGATTGAATTATTATTGCAGCACTTTTATTGCAGTATTATACTTTATATATTATTCCAACTTACAGATTAAAAATTGTGTGCCAATATGGAGCAGAGAATGGAGGACATTTCAGGAGGCTACAGGGGTTCAGACGAGGCTGGACTGGAACACACAACAGGTGCTTAGAGGAGCTAAGGTGGGGCTATTGGCACTGGAACAGGCCCATCAAGTAGGTATAGGGGCAAGGTAACATGAAAAATAGAGCAAATCCTGCAGTGATTCAAATTCTTTTGAAGCTTTTTCCAAAGCAGGAACAGGAAAAGCCAGAATTCCCTCGATTAGACGAAATAATCAAATATCCGAACTACCCAATACACAATTCATACTTGCCACGCACCCTATCGCCGCCTACCTATATTATTTTCCCAGAGTACGACGACGACGACGCTGTGAGAGGAGCCGACCAAGACCCTAAAAGATAGAGCCGACGAGGATTTTCGCTCTGGGTAAGTACCACAATTTGTGTCTGTCCCCCAAGCGTAGGTAACGTCGCGTCACCTATGTGATAGCTGCCAAATATGAAGTAATTATGCAGAAGAACTTACGCCGTTCCCTTCACTCCCTCCTTTTACCATTATAATACATTATTTTTTAGCTTCAAGTTGATTTAAAAGTTCTGGGAATCAGTAATAAATATAAAAAGTCAAAATATTTTGCTTATCTTTCCAAAAAACTACAATAACTGATTAAAGATTTTTAAATGTATTGCAAAGTAAAATATTTCAAACGGGATAACTCTACTGCCTTTCCCCCACTGATATTTATCCATTCTGTTTTAAAAGTATTTTTTACCTATCAAACTACAAGTTTACCTCATTGATTCGCAAAATTATTTTCACTAGTTTTATTAGACTAATCATAACATAAAATGTATAGTTATTGACAGATTTTTCTGGCCTCTGGAACACAACAAAAGCTGGTGTTTTGATGAACATGCGCATCGCCCTCAAGAGTTAGGACACACGGCGGCGGAGACGACGACAGTATTGCGTTTTATTCAAGTAAGTGGGATAGAGGAGGGGCATCGAATCGTATAATAATTGCACCTAACGTACTCATGTGAGATGGGTGAATCTGGTGTTTGTCATATCCATCTCCACACGTCAAAGTAGGTAGGTAACCACCTACTTTGACTTGGATTATCAGTCAGCGCCAGTCAATTTCTTGCCCGCGGCCACAGGACTTTGTGCCTTAACTAATGCGCTTTATTGTTATGTTTGTTATGGTGAGAAATTCATAGATTAAGAAATACACTGCTTTCCACATCCAATTATTTTCATGAATCTGAAAAATAATACCTACAAAGTTTGATGAGTTTCTGTTCACAAGTTACGTACAGGAATGTCACGTTCACAGGTTTGAGTAAGGGATTAATGCATGGGGACCATTTGGCAAAGCAAATAAAAGATTGATTGAGCAAGTTTAGAGAGGTGCCACTTTATTATTTCCACTCTGGCAGACTCAGCACACAGAAGATTTCTCAACTACAGCATGGTGGTACCTGTAGACCCGGACTCAGCAGCCCAGTTTTTTTCCTTAGCTCAAACAGATGCACACAGTTTTGAAACTTTTTAAACCTGGCATTGTTTTTAGAGTCTGAGGTAATGCTTTCAGGTGTATATCCTTTCATCTTGAGGGTCCCTAGACTTAATGTATTTATGGTGAAGATCATTTTTGTTGTTTATACACTGGAGAAGGTTGAAGGATACCCATGGCTGCTTTGGTTTGTGATGCCTTCCAGATTTTTTTATAGAAAGGTTAAGGATTTCTTCAGACAGGCTGGAGTGAATTAACCTGGCAGCTTCAGCTGGGTCAAGAATATTAAAGATATGAAGCATAGAAGATACATTATGATTAAGCAACCCAATATTACAAAAGCCAAAACAGTTATAGCACTGCTCTTTTGGAGGTGGAGTATTTTTTACAGGCTGGAGTTTAAGCACTATGGGAAGATGATCGCTGATATCCGAAGTGAGAACCACAGTCTGGCTATTAATGATGGGAATGGGCTCCCCACTTCAGTTGTAGGTACACAATCCTTGACAGAATTTAGTGGTAGATTGGACACACACTGGGCTTGCATCAGGTACCCTGTACCTGACCAAGACTAGGACATGCAAGATGATTGTGAGCTCATCAATAACAGAACACTGTGGATCAACACTGAATACACTGTGTATGGTTAAAAAAACCTGCCAGCCATTGCTAACTTTCAGGTTCTGACAAGCTTAAGATGGTTGTGAAAGTCTGGATGGACACAAAGTTTGATCAATCCCCATTTTGTATGGTGAAGTTCCTGAAAATTACTGTGTAGAATTCTTCAATAGTTGTTTAGAAGTACTGTGATGCCAACCTATGCGTGAAATTCTTACCATATTGGCTGGGCCAGGTGATCAGTGGTTTAGTTTCCATGGCCACAATGTGATCCAGATTGTACTGCAAATCAGGATACATAGTGGAGTCAGAGTCCATCAAGCTCTATTTTCCCAGCACTTTAGCACAGTCCCTGTTATGGTGTTGGGGAATTAGCGCATGATTGATTTCATCAGTAGGTAGTCCAATTTATAGCATATTTTGGCCATGGAGCTTGGGCCAATGTCTATAAACTGTTTTTGTGCTTGGGTGCTGAGTGTAAAATTTATGTTGGAAAATTTAGTCTGAAGTTGGAAAATGCAAAAGTGACAACATTGTAAAAATAAATGAAAACCCTTATTGAAACTATTCTTGACAGTTTAGTATGAAATTTTTCATTCAGGTTCCCTAACTACCATGTTGTTAATGAGTTCATATCACCAGATTAATGGAAGTTGTACACAAATTGTACACTTCTTACAGAGGCTCAGATGTATAACTTGGTCCCTCCTACCTGACTTTAGGAGCACATATACACACACATACGATTGCCAATACACTTTCTAAGTGTCACTTATGGTCGCCACATGACTGCACTGGCTTGTGCGCTCCTTGGTACTGTACACGTTTATTGCACACACATTGCAATCAACAGCACACATCGGAACGCAAGTGAGCGAGAGCCCTACGTTCGAGGGAGGCAGAACATGTACAACACCAGCCGGGTGGGGCTTGAAGTCATCACACATGTTTTTTTCAAACACTGCAAACACACAGTCACAAGGATGAACACGTCCGAACCGACGCTGCAACGCCGTGCATCACGCGTCGCCGTTTTTCAGCTATCCCCGAAAATCCGACGGGGGGCGGGTACCCACCCCCCGTCAATGCGCGTGTTAACATTTTAGAGGAACCAGAGGCCAATTTGAATGAAATTACGTATTAACCCTCGCCCCACCGGGGGCCATCGATGGCCCCCTAAGGTTTTTCCGGGATAGCAGAAAAACGACGAGGCGCAGCACCGCGGTTGAGGGCTCTACCTCTCACTGCATCATTTTCCCATCATCCCTGAAATTTTTTACCCCGGGTCACCCAAGGTCAGGGTCACCAGACGAGGTCAACCAAGGTCACCTCACTTCACCTTTAGAGCTCTGTAAGAGCTACATTTCAAAGTCGATCGATTTGAAACTTCCTACACTTCATGACCCCTCCAGGGTCTACAAGGTGTATATCCGGAATTTTTCGATTTTGTGCCCTGAGGTCAGGTCACGAGGCGACCTCTCCCATTGACAAAGCATGGGGAAAAGCTATTTCATGATATAAAAGCCACAAAAATAATTGCAAATACTCAGACTGCTCAGAACAACGTTTTTGGACACCCTTTCACGGATCCCAGGGGTCATATTTGCCCTTTGACTTTTCCAAGGTCATCCAAGGTCACCAGAGGTCAAAAACAGTATTTGGACAATAACTTTTGACCTAATTAAGCTAGAGCGGTGAAACAAACACCATCGTGTTTGTCTTGTCACTGGCTTTCATTTGATATAAGGCAAGGTCACTTTTTGACCTTTCGTGACCTCAGGTCATATTAGGTCACGAGGTGACCTCTGGCGGTCAAACCACTGGCGGGAGGTCTTTACGTTCCACATAGCGGAAAAGTACTGGCAATTTGCTATCAAATGTACTTTACCAGGCCTCAATAGCTCTAATGACATAAGAGTTATGCCCAGTTTGCTTAATCATTGCATATTTGAGTGAAAATAGCCGATCTTGACCTAATTTGACCTCTGGAGGTCAAACCATTGACCTGAGCACTAAAACATGCGAAGTAATTTCTTACTGAATTCACGCGAGCTTTCTATTGCACTTTGCAGATTTGCGCTAACGCCCATATTTTCGGAGTTAGAGGGGGGCCATCGATGGCCCCCGGTGGGGCGAAGGTGGCGCCGGACCCCCGTGGGGCGCGGGTTAAAGCTGAACCATTTTCTCAACAGCTAAAACCCTAAGTCTCTGAAATGAATAAAAATGAAATCACATATTAACATAATTTCAACTTTTGATTGACTGGAGGTCCCCAGGGGCCTCCAATAAGATTAAACCACCTTTATATGCATGCATATTGGAGTGTTCAACGAGATTCAAACCAGGAACAAATCTCTTCATATGGTTGCTTCAATTTGATTGGTCCAAATCCCACTGCCATGCAGGGCACGCGATACATGTTAACGATCGTAACACCGCATTGGTCGGCCTCGTAATTACCTGTGATGCTTAGGTCAACCATGGGAAGTAAGAAAAGGGCGATATTTTTGTTTTGATGGAGTGAAGATGGAAACAAAACGTGATTTTTAGATTTCAGACTTATGTTTTTCATCAATAATACTTCCTGTAATTCTGACAAAGTAGTCCATTCCTCTTAACCGCTTTTCATAGTTTAAAGGCTTTTGGGACGGGTTTGCGCTCTGACGAGTTGAAAAATTGCATTTGCTTGGGTATGAGTGCATTTGTTCTTTTGAAAAATTGAAGTGATAAAATTTGCATTACTCCAACTGTATATGCCAGTGGAATCATAACAAGTAACACCATAAATAAACACACCCTCGAAGATTTCATGCGGACTCGATTGGCCAGTGCTGCACCTTGGCTGTCATAATGCAGAATATTTTATGGAAGATTATAAATAACAACCCACTTCAGTATTTAACCTGTGTTTCAGATCGGAAAATTTGGTTTCTGTTCCCATTCTCTGTACAGGCAGCTATTGAATCGTTGGTGCCTGCGGTCCTTGCCGTGGGATTGTGCGGCGAGCCATTTTCTCGCAGCTATCTGTGTTACTTTGCCCCACTGCACATCTGTTAGCATTTTGTATGTGTAGCTGATTTCACGTGCATTTTTAGGTTTTCTATGTGCTGCTCGGCTATGTTTTCAGTGTAATGTTTGAAACATCACTGTGGAAATTTGGCCGCTTGTGCTGATACATACACTCCTCGTTAACGGTGAGGTCCGAGCGGCGCGGCCCGAGGCGCGGCTGCCGGCGGTACGGGCCCGCTGCCGCTGCGGCGCGTCTCGGACAGTGTGGCGGTGCCACTTTCACCGGGGGCGGCGGCAGACGCGCGCCGGTCCGCCCGCCCACCGGCGCCGCCGCCAAGTGCCGCCGCGTTTTTCCAGCAGCACTGAGTCCGCCGCTGCTGCCGGCGTCAGACGCCGAGCGCGGCTGCGGCCACTGGTCACGCGGCCAGTTATCTCCCGCTCGGCTCAAGGTGGCGCGCTTGCGGTGCTGCCGTTCAAGGTGGTCTGGTGGCGGAGCCGTGCCGATTCGGGGACAAACAGTGAGCCCCGGTGCCTGGGGGAGTGTCTGTTCCGCGCCGGAACGCCATAGAGCCGGCAGTGAACCTGCCCCAGGGACCACCTCCTCCGCTTGGACGTGTGTGAGTGCTGACGCTGGAATGCGTACGGCTAGCCTTGCGCGAGGCTGTACGTCGGACTAGGTATCAGTATCAGTGGTGTTGTTGGCGGCGCCGCAGAGCGCGGGGTCCGAGCGGCGGAGAGAGCCGGAAAGCGACGGCCCAGCCCGGTTTCTGCGCCGGAGGCCACCGCGCTGTTATCGCCGCTCCCGTCTTCTGTTAAGGCAGTCGGCTGTGTGGGAAATTAAGGTCGTTCACGTCAAGGAGGCTTGAGAAGCGAGGTGAAGAAGCGCTAGGTCTGCGGTCGGGAAGGATGGCATGGTGTCACGCTAGGTACATGAAAGAACTAGAGCCGCCAGTCTGTGGTCGCTGAAAGGTGGTGCTACTGGACCCGACTTCTTACCGGACCGACGGTAGGTATATCACTACGAACTCTGCGTGCCAATCATTTACATATAACACTGAGCTTACCAAACTGCGTTAAAATCACGTTATAAAGGGATGCAATGTGTTCTTATAAGTGCTTCAGTTATAACATCGTAATTTGTAGGTATCAGGTCCAAGGATGGCGCACACCATTATTATTTTTTGCTGTATTTGGTTTTATTACTGTTTGTAATTCAGAAATAACATGTTTTTTAAAGAAAAATTTGGCGATGCATCTATTTTTTCTATATATATTTATCAAACTTCTGCGCATTTCATAACTTGTAGTGATACGTGATGATTATTGAAAACACTATTTGTGCCGTGTCAACGCTGCCTGTATCGCTGAAGGGTCCGTTCGGCGTCATTTTTACATGCGGGACACTGTGAATGGAGATGACACACCGTTATGCTATGCGGTAGCAACAGTATTAACCCGCCCCGAATATGGCTCGCAGCGTTTGGGATCAAGGAAGTCGCTGGAGTACTGCTGGAGATCAGGTTTATGAAAGAAACGAATGAACGGAGTGGCTCTCTCTTCTGACGGGGAAACATATGTTGTATGGTTTGTAGTTTAAAAGACACCTTTAATTACCAAGTTCATTTCTCTCATATGTTTTAAGCCCGTTATGCACGGGCTCGTGCTACTTAGATTTATAAATTTACCGTGGCGTCTTCCTAATGTTATCAGCACAGATGTTCCTCTTCCTACTTTCAGACAAATGGCGTCTTATGGCTAAGCCAATCTATGCGGAAATGTCTCCTTTTCCTTCCTGAAGACAACTTGTTACACCTGGTGTTTATCTACACGCACGTTTCCCTCGCATTGTTCGGCTCGTCTGTTTTGCGCCATATGTTGAATCAGTGTTGAATCACCAACCGCCCGAGCCTCTCTTCTCTGTTGTCGGTGTCCTTCGTCCGGCGCCTCTTCTGTGGAAGATGACGCTCAGGCAATAAATCGAACCACGACAATCATCCGCGGCAAGGTCGCCTCGAAGGTGAAGTACCGTGGCATATTTACCTGCGCATGCGTCTGAATTGAAGCCAGTATTTTCCCTGAGCCGCTCCCGACACCGGCATTTCTCCGGTGCCGGATCTGGCGCATTGTCTCAGCGCTCAGAGCAGGCGCGCTGGGCGTGGCTGCTTCGGACACGAAAGCGCCCCATTGTCGCGGCCGTCTCTCACTCTCTGTGAAGTTTCCTGTGTCCGACATGCCATTCGCTTTCCTCCGCCGTCGTCGCCGGGAGCTTTGAGCTGCTGTCTGTCACAGTGCCCAGGGTGTCTTTGGCGGTTTGTATCGTGGCTGTCCGTGTGCGCAGTGCGCACGGTTCTGGGTGCTACCTCGTGATCGCACGGCCACAGACGGATAGTGGTGAGAGTCGGTGCAGGATGCCAGTCTGTTGAGTCCGTGCCGACACTCAGCCAGCTGATCAGCAGCCACCTTTCTGTCCAGGCGACGTGTTGAGTGAGCGCCGGCCGACCGCCTGGGGGTTGAACCCGCCAGTGCCGGCTGGAGTCTTGCCGGCCGGCTGTCGCTGTGTCACGTGCCGCTGCCGTATCCTCACTGGCGAGACCCGTCGGTCCGGTCTCAGAGTGATGGCGGATAGCCACTTTGGCGGTGTTTTGTGACCGGGGGTGCAAATCAGCCACCTGCAGCGCGTCGCTGCAATTCAGATCGGAGCCAATTGAGTGACGTCGCGTGTGGTACATGAAGGACGCCGTTTGCCGCGCTGTTAACGGCGGGCGGGGTGTTTGTGAGTCAGGCGGGGGCTGGGGGGCGGCAGAGGCTCCAGCGTCCTCCTCCACATCTCCTGTCACGTGAGTTAGTCAGGCAAACAGCCCACGGCGGCTGACTGGATATTGCCGATTTTCGCGTGCTATCACAGGTCCGACGCAGAGGCCTATCTGTCGTGGTAATCTGTTCTTTATTGTGAATGGTTGTGTTATCAGTTTTAGATGGTTAAATTTCTGTGTTCTGTTGTTTTAGATGTATACACCCGACTTGGCTCCTTCTGCAATGTTTTAGACATGGATGTGTTTTCACCCGCAGACGGTATTGGCTGTGCTGTCTTCATCCTTTTGCATTGACTCGTTCACTGACAGACACAGAGATCAAGCTAGGGTCTCCGTTTTTACGCCGTTTTCACTGTATTGGCTTCATTTAGGCAAGCATTCTGTTTTCAACTTTATTTTGGGTAGGTAACTTCAACGAGGGCAACATCTCAAAACGCGGATGGATGGAGAGTGGCGGCTGGGAAGCGAGAAGATGCCTCCCCTCAGCTTTTGGTCCCTCCCGGAGGCCGAGGATAACGATCCTCGTATAATGGCTACCGTTTGGTGTGCACTACGCGCAACCACAAACCCTTCCAATGCAGCAGATGAACAACCAATGGCGTGCATTTGTGTTCTCTTTCTCTTGAAATGAAACCAACGCCTACCTTTCAGTGTTACCATTGACACCACGGTGACAGACATTGCTCTGAAACAGCGGTTCGGAGATGGCAGGCTGCCGGCCTGTTACAGTGCACCAGTCGGAGCAGTACACGTGAAGTGGAGGTGACCTTGGTACAGTGGTCCGGGTCACCCTGACGTCAGCGGCAGATCCTCAGTGAATGGGCTGCTGGTAATGGGTGCTGGTCGTCGCCGCTGCACCGCCGGTGGTCCTGCACGGCTCACTGTGCCGCTGGAACCGTGCACTGGTCGGGGCAGACCCAGGCCTGCTGCATACATCCGCGCGGAGCGCTGAGGTTACACGGAACCGCGCACATTGTACTTCCTTCCTGCCGAATTCATGACCATAACTATTTCATACATTTCATTCACCCATACATTCATTTCATTTTCATTCATCTATTCATTTCATTTTTCTTTCATCTATTCATTTCATCGATTCATTCAATTTTTCATTCATTCATTCATTTAATTTTTCATTAATTCATTCATTTAATTTTTCATTCATCCATTCATTTCATTTAATTCATACATAACCATTATTTCTTGTCTAAATGAATTGCACCTGGTTTCTACACATAATATGCGCGTGCGTATATTCCTGGCATCTCGTCGCTAGTTTTTTTGCCTAGCGTTATCACACATCCGCACCGAAACTACTTCCGGCTGTGTATGTTTAGAGGGGAGTGTGCGTTGTAGCCATTCACTCTGCTGTACCGGTTACTTCGTCCGCGCCTCCTGTTCGCAGGAATCATGTGGTGAGAGCAGCTCGCGGCTTTGGGTGTATGGTATGGCTTCTACTGAAGGTCAAAACGTACATCCAGCTGTATGAATTCGATATCCCTTCTGGAATTCCACGTACCGGACACCCGCTGCATGCTAGTCGGGTAATAGTGCGCAGGCCGTGAGCGAACCCACTGTTAAAGGCCAGCTGCCAATGGACATGGATATCGCAGATAATATTTCGCGATCAATCACTCAAAATTATGGTCATGTCAAACTGTTTTTGTGACGATTAATCACATGCATATTTGGTAATTGCTCCGTGCATATTTTCAGGGCAATAGATGTTAAATGTTGTGCATTTTTCAAGTTCTTGTCGAATGAATTTATCATTTCTACGCCCGCACCTATTTTCTATCTATGTACCCAAGTTCTTACGTGTAATTTATCATGTGAGTTGAGAGGGTATGGTGGGTGACTCTGAGAATGAAACGCCCCGCATCAGATTTTTAGACGTAAGACAAGAGCAGCTCGCCATGTAGACTATCCTCGTTCCGATTCCGATTTGGACGTAGACAGTAGCTCTCAACGCCAGAGCTCTTGAGTTTTTTTACGCTGAGATGGTATAAGTGTGCCTGGGCTTTTGATAGAAACATTGCACATTTGCCCCCCTCCATCCGCTGTCCACCAGTCGTGCAATGTGTGCTGTGCCGTTAATGAGCGCTGATTGGCTGCCGGTGGGGCGACCGTGGCACTGCTTCTTCAGCCGGAGCGGCTGTCAAACACGGCTCTGGTTAGTGAGAGAAGCGGGACTGGGTGATGGACATAACCATTTGGAGTCGGCGATAATGCTCGAGGTTGTAGGTGAAAGAAAGCTTGAGTGGCTTTCCCCTAATGTGGCGGTGATGGTTCGCTGGACACAGTTCCAGGCTCTGGATGGCAGAGCGAGTATAAACTGTTCAATGTCCCTTTGTATTGTACTCGGCGTTTATTTTAGCCGAGTATCGTTGTAATGCTCCGAGGTAGTTGAGTGGGATGTATGGTGGCGCGTATAACCTATCAGTAAACGGTGAACGGGCGGGGCAAGCTGGCGTCCTAGACATTCAAGTTGTATCGTCTTGTCGAACATTCTGATAGTTTGCTCTCGTGCAGTAGTCCAGAAGGCTCAGATCTGACATGAAAGTGACCGGAATTCGTCACCGCACTAGCGCGCCGATTTCTACGAGTGGTCGTCATCCACCATCTGGCTGTTCACACAGCTGTGGTTGCGGTGGGTGATTTTCCGACCCAGCGGAGTCGGGGCCGGTCAGCGGCGCTCAGCCGCCGCGGGAGACCCGGCGCCGAGCCCGCCTGCGGCGCTCTGTGACCAGTTTGGGGCGCTCAGTGATCTATGCACGCGCACCAAAACTCGGGCTGAATTTGAACCCATGGACTGGTGGTGCGGTGTGAACTCAGCTGTGTGGCTGCTTGGTATATCGGTTCGACCAGGCGGGAACGTTTGCTACGTTAACAGCCTGCTTTCGGATGCCTTCTTCAGCCTGTGTAAGAACAGGCTGTTGACCTGCCATGTTCACCATGGGGCCAGAGTTTATCCCCGTAATGGGACATCAGTCCCATTTGAACGGTGCTGGCCATTTGGCCCGATTTAGACCATGCTGGCCTTGCCGAATACCCGGCCTCGGAACGGCATGCGCGCTCGTGCTGGACTCTGTCTGGCGCCGTCTCTCCTCTATGTTCTGTCGGTACCAGATCGCTCCCGGCGCGTTCTGCTGGTTCGGCCGGATTTGGGTACCGGCCGGGGATTGTTTTTCTCGAGCGCGGCATGCCTGGCACCGTTACATCAGGCCTGGGGCGTCAGCCACCAGCCCTGAGTCGCGTGAGAACCGCCGCTGCCCGCGCCTTGGCGCTTCCATTGTGATGTGGGCAGAGAGTGCCGAACTGCTGACAAGGACGTGGGGCGTGTCCGCCCCGCGCTAGCAGCTTGCTTAGTGTTGTCAGTTAAGTGGTCATTGTTGCGACTGCTGCGTAGTGTTTTCAAGCACGCCCATTCTGAGGAAAATTGGCTTTTACGCCTCTATGATTGACGCCTGTTTTTAACGAACGCCTCTCTTCTTTTACAGCAAGAAGCTCAGAGGACGCAGCTGAGAAAACGCTGACAGAAGTCTGCAACCCCAGAGGGACTCTTCAGGCCGCTGGATTGGCACTAAACAAGGCCCACTGAAGAATCAGGGAACGTCGGAAACTCATTTCTTTCAGTTCCTGACTGAGTGAGCTGCCAGAACCACGTGTTTTAAGTGTCTGACTGGTACCGTGTGTGGCTAAACTGGCGCGCGCTGAGCATGTGCGGCGTTCAGTGACGCGGCGCGGCGATGACGCCGCCCGATGACGCCGCCGCCGAGGAGCGCGCGGCCATTGTTGCGCGCTATGATCGCGGACACGAGCCCGGCGCACAGATCGACCCCTGGGAGGACCCCAAGTTTGAGATCTACCACGTCACTGACCGCTACGGCTTCATACAGTAAGTGCAGGTGCTCGGAGCCTGTTGGGATTGCTAATAGCTGTTGATTACTGATTAGTCATCAGTGCCAGCCTTTTTATTTTGTTTGTCAATTTTTACGGAGTGATCCTGCAATCACGAGTTTCCGCGACATGTCACGGAATGCCTGGAACGCTGATCAGAATGTTTCGAGTCCAGAGCCGTTCGAATCGACCGAGTTCTCTGACGTTCCACTGCTGTTCCGTCGCGTTTCGGGCAGTTCAACATGTGGTCGGCGGAAACATTCCCAGCTCTGGCCACTGTTTGGTATGCGTGCTGGGTTTCTGGCTTACATTTCACAAACTCGGGTTTGATTGCGGTGGCTCGGGAGCCCTGAATTCGATTGGGATCAGATTAGTCACCGAATGTGCCCGCTCGTGTTTGATGTTACATTGAGGATAGGCAGCATTGCGAGGCTCAAAATCACGTTGTTATGCTCTGGATACGATGTCTAGTCTAGCTTACATCATATCGCTATTTCCGATGTCCTCACCCTCACCCTTCTTATGAATGCACCAGGGGTTTATTTAAAAATTTGGTGCCAACAGATTCCTCGGCCAGATTTAAAACCATGAGGCACCAAACCACGGGCTATTATGGTGTATGTCTTGATATTTTTCCATCATCATTGTCCTATGTGTATTTCCCTTTCATAATGATAACACATAAGCGAACAAAAGTGAGAAATTCGAACATCGAACATCGAAGAAACAGAAAGGACAAAACTTAAGAAATCAGGTGGAAATAACACTCCAGAAGCAACAGGAACAGAACATAATTCAAGAGTCAGTAATTGAACCTGCGGCCAGTTGGAACAGGCCATGTGGCTTTTTGATAGGCAAAAATACAAAATAACAACAAAAAACGGTTGGAGTCAGTTGAAATATCACATTAGCTACCGATTAAAGCCTAACGCTAATCGTGTGTGACGGAAATGCATCGTCTGCATTTTGTCCTGTGTTAACTAAGATATAATTGCGGCGTGTCGACGGTTAATGCCTCTTCTTAACCATGCCATGATTACCTCACGTGATCAGCAGACTTGCACGCTCGAAAGCACAGACCTCTCGAGAATGGCGAAACCTGGATGCCTGTGTGGGAGGGCATCTGGCAGGCTGCTCACACTCTTCTCTGCCCCATGTCTCTTCTGGGTAACGAATTTTCACAGCCAAGTTCCAGTAGCTTAGTAACTTTCGCTTCTGTGTCCCTGTGTGAACGGTCACCATGGACCGCAGTCTCCACCTTTCAATAAGGTGTCCAGACTCGGGACGAAGTCCAGGGGTGGCATCCCGAACCCACTACTGGGAATTTGGAGAGCGGGGTGTCGGTACAAAGTACATATACATATGCTTGTAAAATTGACAATGTCCGCAAACTGTCATGGACATGATGTATATGCCAATTTTGTGTTAGGTGTGGGGCTTGACTCGACTTTCGGCGGAGTTCTTATGTATTTTTTAGGGGTGTCCACTCCCGTTGGAAAGTGTACACATCTACACTAACTTTAAACTCCTCTCTCTCTCTTTCTCTCTTTCTCTCTCTCCTCTCTCTCTCTCTCTCCTCTCTCTCCTCTCTCTCCCCTTCTCCCCTCTCCCCTCTCTCCCTCTCCCCCTCCCTCTCCCCCTCTCTCTCTCTCCCTCTCTCTCTCTCCCTCTCTCTCTCTCCCCTCTCCCCTCTCTCTCTCCAGCGATGAGCGTCTGCCGGAGACCCGGTCTGCCTCCGAGAAGCGGCTGCTGCAGCTGGAGAGGACGCGGGAGCGCAAGTGGCTGGAGATGCTGTCCAAGCTGGGGAAGCAGGGCCGCGAGGCCCGCCGGCTGGACAAGTTCCGCAGTCGCGTCTACAAGGGCATCCCGGACAAGCTGCGCGGCAAGGTGTGGACCATCCTGCTGCGTGTGGAGGAGCAGCGGCAACAACATCCGGGCACCTACCAGGTCTGTGGCAGGCGAGGGGGCAGTGGACGTGGGTCCGTCAAGGGAGGAGTGTTGTCAGAGCGCCGCAAGTTTCAGGGTTCAGGATTAGGATTAGTTAGAAGTTTAGTATGCGGGCCGGTCTGATACCTCTTCCGATGTCTGGGCTGGTATTCCTCCCATGTTTGGGCTGACCTTCCTTCCATATCTGAACTGACGTTCTTCTCTGGGATGAAGTTCCTCCTGTCTGTGCTGACGTCCGTCCTAACATCGGTGCTGACGCCGTCCCCCTCCTCTGACTGGCAGGAGATGAAGCAGCTGGCGCGGCTATGGTCGCCGGAGATTCGTCAGATCGACCTCGACGTCAACCGCACCTACCGCGACCACATCATGTTCCGCGAACGCTACGGCATCCAGCAGCAGGCGCTCTTCCACGTGCTGGGTCAGTTCCCACCCTGGAGGGGGTGAACTGCACGCCGTCCTGGTCTGAGGGGTCTCTGAGTGCTGCCTCCATTACTTCATCTATGGGGAGAGTAAATAAGATGGACTAGATTTGGAGACGGTATTTTCTTGATTTTGCTGGAAATATGTTTGCAGATCAGTAAATGCCTACCTTGGTTTAAGCGAATGCGGGATGACACCAATGTGAATATTTTCCACGTACACGACAGTTCCGAGTTTTAATTTCATATCCATTTCCTTTTAAGTTACAGACATTGCAGTTACTAACCTGTTGAGTGTGTTCACAGCAGTCCATACGTTAGCGATGGTGGGCTTCTGGCTCTCTCGCTGTAGGACCGGTACAGCCGGGGTCGCGCTGTGGCTGACGGCCCGTGTGTCCGTTCCAGCGGCGTACTCCGTGTACAACGCGGAGCTGGGCTACTGCCAGGGCATGTCGCAGATCGCCGCCCTGCTGCTCATGTACATGAACGAGGAGGACGCCTTCTGGGGCATGTGCACCCTCATGACGGGCAACATCTACCGCATGCACGGTCAGTTCTCCGGACGACACTGCACGGTTCAAATCTGCGTGAAGCTGCAGGTTACCGAGACAATTTCTTGGTAGCTGTTGACACCATGCGGGCTAATCATCCTCCCGGGAAAAGCTACTCCTGGGGCCTCCGTTGTGGTGGAATTAATTGCTCCTCTGGATGACATTAAACCCGTGCCCTGAGCTGAATTCTGGAGTTGCGGCGATTGTGCGGAGGAGTGATGTGATCTGTCGTCCGACTTCTCTATTTGGTTTGTGGCCGGTCTGGTCAGACATGTGTATAGCTAGATTTGAGGTCGTCCTAATTGTTTTCAACTGCGAAGCTGGAAAAGCCAGGCAGGTCTGAAAGGCGCCTGTCACACTGCAGTAGTGATAATAATCGACCTGCACGCTTTGTTTTGTATTTCACTATCAGTGGAACATCCGGTTGGGAACTTGCGTGGGACGTTGTTAGTCGCAGGTGATTCGCCCTGTGATAATTGTACTGCAGTGAAAACACGGCGTCTGTTTCATTGGGTGACACTGCGGTAGCAAAATGAACCTCGCCTTACACATTCATAGCTTGATGATTTTCCCTGAGTGTGCTTCTGTAGAGCTCCCATATAACACAAATTGTATCCCATGCCCTGCAGCATCACGTTTGTACATGTCGTGCAGGTCTCTTCATCCGTGGCTTTCCGAAGTTGTTACGACTTCAAACACACCACGACAAGATCATGAAGAAGTACCTGCCCAAGCTGAAGAAGCACCTCGACAAGCAAGGCATCGACTCTGGGATCTACACGCTCAAGTGGTTCTTTCAGTGCTTCCTCGACCGGGTAGGTTTGAGTCCGAATCAGCAGGTACTGTGACTGGAGTGTTAGTCTTCTCGGGGCGCTTCATGCCGCTGGTTTCGACAACTCGCGGCGGTTTCTGGTTCTCACTTTCTTTAGCTGTGCTACCTAACATCTGATTTCCACGCCAGGCATCAGCGTCATTGTGGTGACTGCCCTGGCGTTCACGAATAGTTCACGAGCCTTCCCACGCTGACATTGTGCTGATTCGGTCGCCCGGGTCCGGGGAAAACGTGACTCCAGGAATTGAATCAGACCTGCCTGTGTTAGTCGTCAGTGGAGTTGTTTATAAACGAGCTCTCTACTAGCTATTACTCTACGGCTCAGTCTGTTCCGACGTTCCGTGTTTAGTAATGGCTTTCTCTCGGTTGTTGAGCAGTTCACTGACGGCCGGGGGTGTCACTCCGCCAACTGCGAAGGCTATTAGTTCGAAATTGTGCCGACAGGTGCCGTTCACGCTGGCGCTGCGGCTTTGGGATGCCTACCTGCTGGACGGGGAGCCGATTCTGGTGGCGGGCGCCTACTGCATCCTAAAGCTGCACAAAAAGGCGCTTCTGCAGCTGCAGATGGAGGATATACTCAACTTCCTCCAGGTAGACACCGTCACCGCACTGACGGGTTCTGTGTGTAGTTTTAAGTGTGCTGCTGCGTAGATGCGGTGTCCAGAAGCAGGTTCGATTGCCTCTGGTCGCGGTGGAAAGCAACATTGGGGAAACAGCACAGTGGCTTTTAATCGGGCTTCAGAATTAGTGGTGAAGCTAGTTCGGAAATTTTCGCTTCACACACCATCAAGAAGTAAAAACTTAATCGCTCTTATTTCGCTCTTAATTAAATATTATTCGTATGCTCATGTTGTTGACTCTTTTGAATGCAGACCATTAACACGAATCAAATAATATAAGAATACGTCAATTCGTTTAAACCATTATCATTAGGTATGCCTTTAGGCGGCTGGCATCAGTGCATTTTAGAAATGGGAATATTTGCGTCCTGTATTTTGATCGTGTTTCACTTGCCTGATTAGTAGTACTGTGTACTTATTCACGTGAAAGTCAGACGAGACTTCCGACCGTGACCTGCTCACGTGGCCGGTGCTCAGGTGCGACTGGAGCGCGACTTCGTGCACGACGACGACGCCGCCGTGTACGAACTGGAGCGGTGTATGGACGAGCTGCGCTCCGGCAAGCTGGACCGGCCGGGCTCGGCCGAGGACCGCGAGCTGCCGCGGCGGCCGCTGGGCCACTGGCGGCCGCCGCGGGTGGCCGCCTCCCCGCGGCCTGCCGACACCCGCACCGCCGACGGTCGGGAGGTACAGCACTCGGTGTCGGACTCTGCCGAGAGACGGCGCACGTCCCCGGAGAGGCAGGCCTCGTCGCCGGAGAGGCAGGACAGGTCCCCGGAGAAGGACGGCAGGCCGCCGGAGAAGCTGAGGTCTCCGCAGTGGCCGCGGGCGGCCGACAACGGCCCGCTGCCCATCGGCGCCGACACAGAGCTGCCGTGGGTGGACGACGGGCCGCGCTCCCCCAACGGACGGGCACACCCGGTCAGCGCCGGGGAGCCGCCGCCGCCGCCTCCTCCCCGCCTCCGGTGGAGCCGACACCGCGCGCTGGAGGGGTCCAGCGGCGCCGAGAGAGGGCCGCTGCCAACAAAGGTGAGGCGCGGCTGTTGGAGACAGCTCGGACCGCAGGTCTCAGTGTTCATAGTCTACCACGTACGCCAACTCTGAAGGTTGCTTTATATACTATTGATACAGCAGGTGTGTAAGGCTATGAATACGTGCTGTACCTGTTAGAACAAGGGTCCTACAGGTAGTCGCCCTGCTTTTCAGCAGCTGGGCATTCGAAAGAGGACTGGTTCCTAAACATTAGATCCACCCCTCTCCGGACACCACATCATTCCTCTGTGCTGCGTGTTCCGGGGTGACCTGAATGAGGCGTCACATCTCCCTGACGCGACAGATTAGCACGCAGCCCTGCTAGTAGCTGAGTGACCGGGTGACGAACTGTGGCGGTACGGGGTGCTGAAGGCACATGGTAAGCTTCCCCCCCACCCTCTCTCAGTCTCAGGTATAGTCAGTCTTGTCCAGTCACCAGTGCTTTGTTTTGTCTTTCCGTCTCAAATGCCCACTGTCATGGTCCAAGTATTACTGGGGCAAAGGCTTACGTCCTCTTGACTCGGTAGTGATGTTCTATAGCGAAGTGTCGTCTCCACAGAAAGACCACCGTTTTAGGGCCGACCACCCTGAGAGCCCCTGTTCCCCTCCGACAACCCGCTGGAGCTGTGCTTTGGACTGTTACGCGCATTTGGGCTCGCTTTTGGGCAGGCGCACGACGGAACTCCTACGCAAATAAAAACTGCACCAGTCCTACCTCCTCAGCATCCGTATCTGTGATTGCGTTCTTGGTGCTGTTGTTTTTCCCGCCAGATTTTGTGTATTCAAGTAACATTTCTTCCGTGGATGCTGGTATGGCGGGGTTCCAGTTCCGCCATTCTTACCTAACCCCCGTCATTTTAAATGCCATTCTCCGGCAGGACATTGAGTCTGTTTCATCGTCCATGGCTTTGTGGGAGGAAGGTCCACAATTTCGCCAGCCTTGGACGATTCCCCTGGACACCCGCCTCTGTCCCGTTCCCCTATACCTGTAGACAGCCCCTGCAGGGATGGGTCCGGGGGTGTCCTACAGAGCGCTGACGGGAACGCCTCCTGCCGCCCCTGCAGGGATGGGTCCGGGGTGTCCTACAGAGCGCTGACGGGAACGCCCCCTGCCGCCCCTGCAGGGATGGGTCCGGGGGTGTCCTACAGAGCGCTGACGGGAACGCCCCCTGCCGCCCCTGCAGGGATGGGTCCAGGGGTGTCGTGCAGAGCGCTGACGGGAACGCCCCCTGCCGCCCCTGCAGGGATGGGTCCGGGGGTGTCCTACAGAGCGCTGACGGGAACGCCCCTGCCGCCCCTGCAGGGATGGGTCCGGGGGTGTCCTACAGAGCGCTGACGTGAACGCCTCCTGCCGCCCCTGCAGGGATGGGTCCGGGGGTGTCCTACAGAGCGCTGACGGGAACGCCTCCTGCCGCCCCTGCAGGGATGGGTCCAGGGGTGTCCTACAGAGCGCTGACGGGAACGCCCCTGCCGCCCCTGCAGGGATGGGTCCGGGGGTGTCCTACAGAGCGCTGACGGGAACGCCTCCTGCCGCCCCTGCAGGGATGGGTCCAGGGGTGTCGTGCAGAGCGCTGACGGGAACGCCCCCTGCCGCCCCTGCAGGGATGGGTCCGGGGGTGTCCTACAGAGCGCTGACGGTAACGCCCCCTGCCGCCCCTGCAGGGATGGGTCCGGGGGTGGGTGTCCTACAGAGCGCTGACGGGAACGCCTCCTGCCGCCCCTGCAGGGATGGGTCCGGGGGTGTCGTGCAGAGCGCTGACGGGAACGCCCCCTGCCGCCCCTGCAGGGATGGGTCCGGGGGTGTCCTACAGAGCGCTGACGGGAACGCCTCCTGCCGCCCCTGCAGGGATGGGTCCGGGGGTGTCCTACAGAGCGCTGACGGGAACGCCCCCTGCCGCCCCTGCAGGGATGGGTCCAGGGGTGTCGTGCAGAGCGCTGACGGGAACGCCCCCTGCCGCCCCTGCAGGGATGGGTCCGGGGGTGTCCTACAGAGCGCTGACGGGAACGGCCCCCTGCCGCCCCTGCAGAGATGGGTCCGGGGGTGTCCTACAGAGCGCTGACGGGAACGCCTCCTGCCGCCCCTGCAGGGATGGGTCCGGGGTGTCCTACAGAGCGCTGACGGGAACGGCCCCCTGCCGCCCCTGCAGGGATGGGTCCGGGGTGTCCTACAGAGCGCTGACGGGAACGCCTCCTGCCGCCCCTGCAGGGATGGGTCCGGGGGTGTCCTACAGAGCGCTGACGGGAACGCCTCCTGCCGCCCCTGCAGGGATGGGTCCGGGGGTGTCGTGCAGAGCGCTGACGGGAACGGCCCCTGCCGCCCCTGCAGGGATGGGTCCGGGGTGTCCTACAGAGCGCTGACGGGAACGCCCCCTGCCGCCCCTGCAGGGATGGGTCCGGGGGTGTCCTACAGAGCGCTGACGGGAACGCCCCCTGCCGCCCCTGCAGGGATGGGTCCGGGGTGTCCTACAGAGCGCTGACGGGAACGCCCCCTGCCGCCCCTGCAGGGATGGGTCCGGGGGTGTCCTACAGAGCCCTGACGGGAACGCCCCCTGCCGCCCCTGCAGGGATGGGTCCGGGGGTGTCCTGCAGAGCGCTGACGGGAACGGCCCCTGCCGCCCCTGCAGGGATGGGTCCGGGGGTGTCCTACAGAGCGCTGACGGGAACGCCCCCTGCCGCCCCTGCAGGGATGGGTCCGGGGGTGTCCTGCAGAGCGCTGACGGGAACGGCCCCTGCCGCCCCTGCAGGGATGGGTCCGGGGGTGTCCTACAGAGCGCTGACGGGAACGCCCCCTGCCGCCCCTGCAGGGATGGGTCCGGGGGTGTCCTGCAGAGCGCTGACGGGAACGGCCCCTGCCGCCCCTGCAGGGATGGGTCCGGGGGTGTCCTACAGAGCGCTGACGGGAACGCCCCCTGCCGCCCCTGCAGGGATGGGTCCGGGGTGTCCTACAGAGCGCTGACGGGAACGCCCCTGCCGCCCCTGCAGGGATGGGTCCAGGGGTGTCGTGCAGAGCGCTGACGGGAACGCCCCCTGCCGCCCCTGCAGGGATGGGTCCGGGGGTGTCCTACAGAGCGCTGACGGGAACGCCCCCTGCCGCCCCTGCAGGGATGGGTCCGGGGGTGTCCTACAGAGCGCTGACGGGAACGCCCCTGCCGCCCCTGCAGGGATGGGTCCGGGGGTGTCCTACAGAGCGCTGACGGGAACGCCCCCTGCCGCCCCTGCAGGGATGGGTCCGGGGGTGTCCTACAGAGCGCTGACGGGAACGCCCCCTGCCGCCCCTGCAGGGATGGGTCCAGGGGTGTCGTGCAGAGCGCTGACGGGAACGCCCCCTGCCGCCCCTGCAGGGATGGGTCCGGGGGTGTCCTACAGAGCGCTGACGGGAACGCCCCTGCCGCCCCTGCAGGGATGGGTCCGGGGTGTCCTACAGAGCGCTGACGGGAACGGCCCCCTGCCGCCCCTGCAGGGATGGGTCCGGGGGTGTCCTACAGAGCGCTGACGGGAACGCCCCTGCCGCCCCTGCAGGGATGGGTCCGGGGGTGTCCTACAGAGCGCTGACGGGAACGGCCCCTGCCGCCCCTGCAGGGATGGGTCCGGGGGTGTCCTACAGAGCGCTGACGGGAACGCCCCTGCCGCCCCTGCAGGGATGGGTCCAGGGGTGTCCTGCAGAGCGCTGACGGGAACGCCCCCTGCCGCCCCTGCAGGGATGGGTCCGGGGTGTCCTACAGAGCGCTGACGGGAACGCCTCCTGCCGCCCCTGCAGGGATGGGTCCAGGGGTGTCGTGCAGAGCGCTGACGGGAACGCCCCCTGCCGCCCCTGCAGGGATGGGTCCGGGGGTGTCCTACAGAGCGCTGACGGGAACGCCCCCTGCCGCCCCTGCAGGGATGGGTCCGGGGGTGTCCTACAGAGCGCTGACGGGAACGGCCCCCTGCCGCCCCTGCAGGGATGGGTCCGGGGGTGTCCTACAGAGCGCTGACGGGAACGCCTCCTGCCGCCCCTGCAGGGATGGGTCCGGGGGTGTCCTACAGAGCGCTGACGGGAACGCCTCCTGCCGCCCCTGCAGGGATGGGTCCGGGGTGTCCTACAGAGCGCTGACGGTAACGCCCCCTGCCGCCCCTGCAGGGATGGGTACGGGGGTGTCCTACAGAGCGCTGACGGGAACGCCCCCTGCCGCCCCTGCAGGGATGGGTCCGGGGGTGTCCTACAGAGCGCTGACGGGAACGCCTCCTGCCGCCCCTGCAGGGATGGGTCCAGGGGTGTCGTGCAGAGCGCTGACGGGAACGCCCCCTGCCGCCCCTGCAGGGATGGGTCCGGGGGTGTCCTACAGAGCGCTGACGGGAACGGCCCCCTGCCGCCCCTGCAGGGATGGGTCCGGGGGTGTCCTACAGAGCGCTGACGGGAACGCCCCCTGCCGCCCCTGCAGGGATGGGTCCGGGGGTGTGCTGCAGAGCGCTGGCGGTAACGCCCCCTGCCGCCCCTGCAGGGATGGGTCCAGGGGTGTCCTGCAGAGCGCTGACCGTAACGCCCCCTGCCGCCCCTGCAGGGATGGGTCCAGGGGTGTCCTGCAGAGCGCTGACCGTAACGCCCCCTGCCGCCCCTGCAGGGATGGGTCCAGGGTGTCCTGCAGAGCGCTGACCGTAACGCCCCCTGCCGCCCCTGCAGGGATGGGTCCAGGGGTGTCCTGCAGAGCGCTGACCGTAACGCCCCCTGCCGCCCCTGCAGGGATGGGTCCGGGGGTGTGCTGCAGAGCGCTGACCGTAACGCCCCCTGCCGCCCCTGCAGGGATGGGTCCGGGGGTGTGCTGCAGAGCGCTGGCGGTAACGCCCCCTGCCGCCCCTGCAGGGATGGGTCCAGGGGTGTCCTGCAGAGCGCTGACCGTAACGCCCCCTGCCGCCCCTGCAGGGATGGGTCCAGGGGTGTCCTGCAGAGCGCTGACCGTAACGCCCCTGCCGCCCCCTGCAGGGATGGGTCCAGGGGTGTCCTGCAGAGCGCTGACCGTAACGCCCCCTGCCGCCCCTGCAGGGATGGGTCCGGGGGTGTGCTGCAGAGCGCTGACCGTAACGCCCCCTGCCGCCCCTGCAGGGATGGGTCCAGGGGTGTCCTGCAGAGCGCTGACCGTAACGCCCCCTGCCGCCCCTGCAGGGATGGGTCCAGGGGTGTCCTGCAGAGCGCTGACCGTAACGCCCCCTGCCGCCCCTGCAGGGATGGGTCCGGGGTGTGCTGCAGAGCGCTGACGGGAACGCCCCTGCCGCCCCTGCAGGGATGGGTCCGGGGGTGTGCTACAGAGCGCTGACGGGAACGCCCCCTGCCGCTGGTTCGATCCGACCTGTTCCAGACCGCGCGTGGGCGAGGACGGGTCACGTGGGCTCATCAGGTGTGAGGGAAGCAGTTTTGTGCGGTGTGCGCTGCTGCAGACGCTCCCCAAATCTATCCCGATAGTACCACGGAGGGATGGCGAATGGCATTCCCTCTGTGAAAACCCGTGACGGTTGTGGTGGTTGTCCCCTGCCCCGACTACGACGGGACACTGTGCGGTACCGCCTGTGAGCGGGTGTACAGCGGCGTGCCGCCTTTGCAGTGCGCTCGGGTACCTGGTACCGCCAGGAGACGGTGTTCTCGTACCGGTACAGCGACCCGACCACGCTGGCGTGCTTCCACTACCAGGCCAGCCGCGTGGGGCGAGATCCCGCCCGCGCCGGCCCGCCGCCCCCTCCGGTACACTGCCCTCATCTTGGGTGTTGTGCTGTGATGCCTAACGTTTTGGCCGTCTGACCTGGGCACTAAAATCGCAGACGGTGTGGCTTTCAGATGCGTGTGTGAACGGCTTTTACACATTATTTTTGCTGGCTGATTTTTACCCTTACGATTCCCTTTCGCCGCCAAGGACGCAGGAACCGGAAACGGGACAGGATGCGCCGCTGCTCCACATTTTGACTAGTCTGCTAGTCCTGACCTTCAGAGACTCAGACATGAACATTGCTTTGCTTGTTACACGACCCGAAGATCGGGACCATTCCTGCGCCCTGGCTCGTTGTTTCCGTTTTGAAGTGGTGTATTTGTGTGTGCTGCTCCTTCTGGAGTTGAGAGTAATCGTAGTCTGGTCGCTGCTCACCGCCTCCGCGGTGCTGTCGGTCAAACCACCTGCCGTGAAACTAGTGTGTTACACTAGTTTCATTTCTGCTTTCGCCTCCCTCGCCTTATTTTTCTTCGACCGTTTCAGTTTGTATGTTCACGTCGTCTAGCACGCAGCTGCTCTTCACAATGTTCGCTTTTGATGGCCTGGTAACGCGCTTAAAACTAACTCTCTGAAAACAAATACTAACTGATAAATACTGTAGTCCCACGTATGTTAGCCTGCTGCCATGATTCTGCTCCACTAAAATTCTCACTTTATTCTTGCTTTGAAACATCAGTCATGCTTATTTACGGAAGAGTTGTCTTAGAGGAAGGAATGACCAGGATGTGCGGCTTCGCTTACTGGTCCTAACGCGCGTGTGTGGCATGCCCTTGAATGACCTGGAGTGCAGCAGATGTATTGTCCATCCCATGTCAGGCGACGACTCAGTCGCCCTCCGCGCGTTGTTTCAGAACCCCGCCGCACGCGTCACGCCAGTATAGAGCCGCCCTCACCGCTGCTGTCCGGGCCCGGCTCCCGCTCCTCCCTGGCCGAGCCCTCCGCCGCCTCCACGCGACGACGGCCGGCGCACCTCAGTCTCACGCAGCTCAACGTCGAGCCGTCGCTGACGACGGGAGAGTGGTCGCCGTTCCGCGCCGACCGCGCGCAGGCCGCCTCTCCCGGCAAGGTGTCCATCTACGTCAGCTACTCGCCGGCCGTGCAGCAGACTCCGCCAGGGTCGCTGCGGTCGCGCGGGTCGTCCAAGGTGTCGCTGCGGTCGCGAGCGTCGTCGTCGACGGCGCACCTGCCTGCCCTGTCGCCTCCGCAGTCGCCGGTGGATATAGATGGCACCATCCGGTCGCGAGACTCGTCGTCGAAAGCCTCGATATTCTCGCGGAACTCGTCAACGGCAACGAAGCGGTCGCCGCCGGAGTTTGTTGATACTTTAGGTTCGCGAGGTTCTTCAAAGATGTCGCTGCAGTCGCACGGCTCGCAGGCGTCCGGATCGCCGACCTGGGCGGGGTCAGACGGTGAGCCGGAGGTGACGATTGTGGAGCCTGCGCGCTCGGGCGCCACGCTGGTCTCTATCCGCCAGACAGGTGGCAGCAGTAGCGGCGCCGAGTCACTGAGGGCAGAACGGCGGGTACCGATCCTGCTGGAAGCGTCGGGATTAGAACTCAGGTAGTGACGTTTGTGATACCACGTTTGAGTTAGTCGTCAGCGCCGAAGGGCTGAGAGCGGACGAGATGGGTACGTGAGCGGTTTGCAATGGACCGATGTGAAGCTTCACCAAAGCGGAATGTGACTAACCTCTCCCAAATCGTTTGTAGGGTGTCTGTGAGTGGTGATGCGGTTTGTGACGTGAGGTACGGCACCGGTCACCTCACAGTAATGGTGCTCAGAATGGCCCAAACAAAATGCTGAAGTATTTGCAGTTTAGATCGCAGGCATGAGAAGACTTGCCGTTTCGAGCCTTCCAGTCTCAAGCTGCCGTGTCTGCCTACTGCTTTCAAACCGTCGCGAAGTACCTTGATATTTGTGATGGAATCTCTTTATGGAGTCGTTGCCGGTGCCGCTGTCCTGAAAAAGCGTTCGTTCTGTACCCAGTCCTGACGAGGAAACTCCTATGCGAGGTGGTTCGTGAATGATGTCCCGTGGTAAACTGCCGCCTCCGGTGAAAATGTGTTTGTGGTGACATTCCTCCGGCTGAGCCGCGGCGTGTGTCGCGGTGGATGGATGCGTCATTTCCGTCATTATTAGCGCAGCTGCGACACGTATTTAACCCATCTTTCATGTATCAACGCTTAATACTGGTGTTGATGATCGCTGACCTTTGAATGCCGATAATCATTGGATGAACATGTGTTGCAGTGTATGTCAAAGACCTCGGCTTCTCCCGATCTGTGTTGTGTTGTGGCATGCGCTTTTCATTCTCACGAATCCCATTCTCTCTGTCATTCTTCAGTATCAGCAAATCTACCAGTCATTTCCCTCATCATGTGCTTGGTACCGAGGTCACCTTCAAAGGGTCTCGGCTTGTTCGAAGGAGTTTAAGTGAAAGCTATACGTCATCAAAATGCAAGATGAATCTTCGTGATACGGTGTTTTGGTCCTGAATTCTACACCGATTCGTCCTTGCACAAGGAGGGAGGCGGTCACGATTACTCAATATGAGCGGAGTTATTTCTTGTTGGTGGGTTTTACGGCACTGAAACTGGGAGGTTTAACGGTGCCGAAGGGAATGACGAGCTGGGGCGGGGCGCAGAATTCTACCTCAAAGTGAGCTCATTCCGCGACACCTTGCATAACTGTGGAGAGCCATATGATCGAGCCGACCTCGCCCTAACGAACAGCGCCACCCAGACCCTGTTACGCCTCATTCTTCATTTTAATGCTCTGTCGAGTTTCTCTGTTTTTGCCCCGTTTTTCTCTTCGGTGTTTTTCGTTGTGCATCGCGATTCTGTACTTCCAGAATTCAGATTCGTCTATAACGAGGTGTGCGTTTTTATTCTCTGCGGACGTGGAGGATAGACGGGTGACTTTGCCGGGACACCGAAGTCCGGGGAAATTAACCTGTCACCTTTCCTGCTTTGTTTTTATAAATCCTTAACATTTTTCTGGTCCTACAGTGTTCTACGTTATAATTGCCCAGGCAGAAAACAAGGCAGAATGCAAACATGAAGCAGCGTCGTTCGTCTCGTTATTAGCCGTCCTGCCCCGCCGCGGCGGTAAGGCTCATTTTCCTGTTCAGCCATTCATCGGTCTGGGCCTTCGTGAAAATAGTGAGATTGTAAGAGAACGCATTGGTAGGTTCAGAGTCCAGCTGTTAGGACTGCCGGATTCTGGCAATAGGAAACGGCGAAATGGTTTCTGAGGACCGCTGTCTGAAACTCAACACCTAATGACCAAAATATAGACCTGTCGAGCGGTCACACTTTAAATCCAGAATGAACTGGAAAAGTATAAATGTCCAGTCCATAAACCCAGGCCTGCAAATATGGACCTACTCGTGAACAAGGCTTAAAGTTGCGTGAAAAAGTAAATCCAAGCGAGGGGGTAGGGGTGCATCTGCACGGCAGGCTGTTAAAAGAAATTATTTGTTTGGAAAATTGAAAGTCATTGTTTGGTCGGAAAGAAACTTAAAAGGTATAAAAAAGCCATGCTAAAACACCAGAAACACCGGACTTCTCATAATTTTTGACGCGTCAGTCTCGCTCGGATCAAAACGCCAGGGGTTTGGCACTCGTTGGGCTTAGGATCAAAAACGCCAAAGACGGGCCAACAACGACGGGACAGAACCGGACGCCGGAAGTGGCCATTTGCTCTTTCATCGTGTATAATAATCATAGACGTAGGGACAGGGGTCATCCTCTCCTAGCAATGCCCAGGATCATAACCATTGACCCTATCGCGTTGACTGGGAAGAAAGGGCTTCATAGTTCATCTTGCCCCTCCCCCACGGCTATACTAACAGGTACATACGCTTATTTAGAGCCGTCACAGCTGAATTCCGAGCCCCGTTAAAACGTTGGGTTTTAAGCGTGTAACCATGGTAACGTGCAACGTCCACTTCGACTCATCTTCCACACACTTCCACTGGCTCAGAAGCCACGGTCAAATCTCCGGGAGGGCTGGGCTACTATTTTAAAACAAATGCGTATGGGGCATGGCTTCTGCATATGTGCCGGGCTCTATTTAAAGGAGTGATACAAATGTATTTCACTTAAAGAATATTTGAGGTTCTTGGCCACGAATATTTCGCATCAACTGGACACAAAGCTTCTGATTCACAGGGAGGTTTTGACAGGCCGTGTGAGGGGGATCTCTCGAGAATAGTATGGCCCGAACAGTGGCGGATACACGGGCGACTTGGGGCGGGGGCTCAAAACCTCCCCTCCCCCAATATCAGGGTGTCTATAGTAGATGCATAGCCGGAGGCGATGGTGGGGCAGGCTCGAGCCCCCAAACCTTCCCCCGATGAAGTCCTGGATCAGCCACTGGCCCTGAATAATTTCTGAACTGGGAACTTGAAACAGTAGTCGCTGCTGATGAGGCCGCAATTAGGTTGTACCTGTTTTCAGAACGGGACGCCTGGTAGAAAGACCGCTATTTTTGTATGCGTGAGAACATACGTGCTTATGTCCTATTTGAATCGCCCTATAGTGCGACGGCTTGGGGAAAACCCTTGCAATATTTGCATCTCGCTCAGGTTCGAACCAATACATGTATCAAGTCATCGGCTTAGGTCAATCAATCACCCGCCTGCCAGTGTAGATAGGTGACGTTTATCTGTAATCTGATCCAACTATCGAACACCGTCGGTCTGCCATTGTAATTATCTTTGCGATTATCTATGGCGGCTGCCGATATGAACACAACGGTGTTGATGCATTGACAAACGCAGCCAGTTCTGGTGCCGGGCGTCCGCTTCTTGAGCCGTATATCTGTAACGCCCACGTCACTCTGCGAGAGCGGATGTTGTTTGAAGAGCCTGAATACCAGTCGATACAATGTATTGACATCACACTACATACGCGTCACATTTGATAGAATTCCGACACCTAGTCAGGTCAAGTTCACTTAATGTTCATCTTCTTCAGGTCGGGTGTCGTGTTCAGGTTCACAAGACCGGACTGGTACGCCTGGAAATGGGAAGTCGGGATTAGAGGCAGTGTCTAACCACCGGGGAGCTCAAAAACGTATGCGCAGAAATCACAAGCTGAAAACGCTTCTCTTCAAAGCCGTAACCCCGAAATTCGGTTTATCCAATATGAGGCCTACGATGAAAGGGAATGTGGCACCTTCACAAAGTGATTTGAACTGAGATAGCCAAGTTGTAAAGCAAGTCGGAAAACCCGGTACTCCATATTTCATTTATCTTGGAACTCGATATTTCCGTAGAAAAAACCTACCTGACGCCAGCCCCCGATCAGCCCGTTGCCGGGCGGCCATTGTTTTGAGCTACTGGTGTGACGACATATGCTGACGTCACGATGAACATCAGCCAATCGAAGCCCTTGAGGCGTTTGAAGCATGGTAGTGGTTGCCAGCTCGTGACATCATCCACATGCTGATATTTATTTCTTTTTCTAGAGGAGTATTTTTAAAAACAAAATATTGAGCTTATTGTATATTTTTCAGAGAAATCATGAGTGGTTTCATTATTTTTGGCTAAAAGTGCGCCTAATTTCACTAAATTCCAGGATTCGACCAAGGTGCCACATTCCCTCTAATGACTGATTGACTAATGATGCTTCCCACAGCCTGATGCATGATCATCTAGCCCAACGAAACCCGCACATATTGTGGATCCATTCTCGATGCTGTCAATACGCCCGAAAGTGTTACCCTACGCGCTTCCTCAATACCTTTCGTCCCTGTGTTTAGAACCACATTGAATGTGGTGCCCCTTCGAATCAGCACACGATAAAACTCTTAGGGAATATGATACCATCATGAGAACTGAAAGGAGCTACCAGTCACATACATCGTGCCGACAAACCCCCCGGGCTTCATAATTAGTTTCTCTAGGAGCTCAAAATTTATGGGAAAATCGCCTCATAGCCGTCCTTCTTTCGAGCGCAACGATAACTACAACTGAGTCCCGCCCCCTGTAAGCCTGAAAGCTGGCGGTGGAAGCGTAGGCTTCAGGGCAGGGCCACGCAAGAGTTTGGGTCCTATGTGGTCGATACCAGCCCTGAATACACAATTTTTCCGCAAACGGGGAGCTATAAGAGCAGATAAAATGCCAAACCTGAAACTTGCCGGTATGCCCGATTACATGGGCAGTCCAAGTTCCAATCGCATTATACAGGAGACACAATCATTTTACAAGCCACCATATCATAGTTCCACACAAACGTTTGACGGTTTGGCGTCCCCGTACGGTTGTCTAGTTTCTCTTGTGGTTGCCTGGTCGGCCTACACAGGATTATTAAACCATCTAATTACCAGAAGGATTCGACAACAGGCTGGACAATCGCACCTACTTCCGAACTGCACCCACCACAGAAGTCAGATGGTACCGATATCAATAGAAAATAATATGCCAACCCTGACAGCCTCGAAAAACAACTCAAAGATGATTTCTTTTAAGAGGAGGCTACTTACCGCGAACAAAGTTCCAACAAAGCTGGCCACGCCGGCAATGAGCACGGTATTGTAGAGACGATTCTGCTTGTCGAAATGCAGCTGCCAGGAACCTTTGGGGACCGGCAGCTCATTCATGGTGATGGGCTTGTAGACCTCACCACCGCCATACCTCCTCACCAGCTGACGGCCTGTCGCCCGGCCAACGGTCACAGGGAGAGCCGATGCACAGCGACAACGCCCGATCATCAGTTGCGACACAAGGTCGCTGTCACAACAGTGCTACGGATGGAAACATCGCACAGTGACATGGATTGAAGCATAGCACAGTGCCAGGGATGGAAATGTTACAACACAGTGCCATGGATGGAAGCATCACACAGTGCCATGGATGGAAACATAGCACAGTGTCATGGATGGAAACATAGTACAGTGCCAGGGATGGAAATATTTCAACACAGTGCCATGGATGGAAGCATCACACAGTGACATGGATGGAAATGTTACAACACAGTGCCATGGATGGAAACATAGCACAGTGCCATGGATGAAAACATAGTACAGTGCCATGAATGGAAACATTACAGCATAGTCAGACAACCCTAAGACTTTATGCTGTACTACCTTAAAGTATGTAAATTTTAGGACTTTGCATGCATGCTAAATATGAAGTTAGGAATTGAAAATAAATGTTTCACTTGCATTTCATGTGCCTTTTAGAATTTCACAAAAATACAGTTTAATTATCTTGGTTAGTAGGACATACCACTTTGAACATATTTTTTTTAGCAAGTATTCATTATTACCCAGAACTGCAATCATTTATGGTTAATGAAAATGTATCATTAATGAAGCCTTGCAAATAGGCAAAGGTGCATTCATTGTAACTTGATCAAATTTTGGTAGAATATATTGTTTCTATACCATTGGAACTCTGAAAATGTATACATTCCATAGGATAACTATATTGAAGTATGTCAACAACTGTTCATATTTTTAAAAGACATTTCTACAGCTCGCTTTCCACTCCTAAGGTATGATCAGGGAGACAGCATCAATCAGGATACACAGTGGATAGGTACATTAAATCCAAGTGCTGTTTCCCCTATAGCTAAGTGGCTACATAAATTCAATCCACCAAGTGCCATTTCTCCAGCATGATAGTTATAGTGCTGAGGAAGCAACATTCTGTGGACACTATGAATCTGCAAAATCCCGATCCATAGTCTAATACCTACCAATCGCCTTGTTTGCCATTGAAACTAAGGGCCTGTTCCAGCGTCTCAAACCTGCTCCAACCTCTCAAGTTCAACTTCCTCTCGCCGGTCCACTCCTTAAACTTCCTCCAAGCTGCAAGCTCATCTCTAATCCAACCTCCTCTCAACGAAGGTGGTTTTTCAGAGAGGTTGAGGAGCTCAATGTGCCAATTTCAATTGAGAAACTAAAATAAGTTTTTTACAGTGAGAAACACATTTGTGGCAGCTAAGGTTTTGATTAGGTTTTTTCTTATTCCACTTTCACTAAAATACATTAAATAGTATCAGGCCTTAATAATTATTATTTTTAGTGTGCCAGCTATTGTGATCAATCAGCTGATATCTCATCCAATTATCCAAATCTCCAGCGGACACCGTTTTCGCCTGCTCGACTTACTCCAAGCTACTCTCATCTTTTTCTGAAGCGCTGAACAAGCCCTAAGGCAATTTTTAAAGGTGTGTTCCCAATTTCAGGTCAACAGCATTTCCATTGTTAAACTTTTCAGAACAGCAACACATTTCTCCACTGGCCTTGTGCTGCAAACTTCAGATTGCAACAGCCATTAAAATAAATAAAACCACAAACCATTTATTATTTGTTTTTAAACATACATCAAATTCCAAACCTTCAAGATTGATGTAGAGCATGGACTACAGATCTATGGACATCAGACTATGGATCAGCCAAGGCACACCCAGAGAGATCACAGGAAAAACATAAATGCATACCACATCTAGTATAGCACTTTTCTGGAAAAAAATGTCTGAAAATGAGAGCTCAGTGTCAATGACCAGCATTGTTGGGTCATCTCATGTAATCACTATGAAATTCCAACAGCACAAGGTTGGCCATCTAAGTGAGATATCGCCTAAGCTTACCATGTTTTACAGATTGGGGACAAAATAAAGAAATAATTTCAGTTGGTTGATTTGGAGATATTTACTTCCAATGCAAGCTGCAACAACACTCCTTTGCACCAAAAGTCACTAAGAATATTCCCATACTTCTTACCAGCAGGCCGGGAGGCAATCCGAAGGGCCGGAGAAATCATAAGTGGTTAATTAACTTTTAACAGACAGTGAATACCTCACAAGACCCGCAACGGATGCACTTTCCTCTCGAAAAGGACGTCCTCCGTTTTCAATAAATATTTCGTCTACAATATAGAGCAGGGGCTGGCCATGGCTAGCTCCGACTTGGCAGAAACAAAAATTAGTGCTGAAGTTGAGAGTCAGCTGATAGGGTATTTTGCGTTACATCGTACTATTTCTCTCTATTTTTCTCTTTTTATCTGCTCTTAGTTACCAGAATATTCTATGAAAAGCTTCAAAGTTATAATTATTAGACTTTCTAAATACATTATTATCAAATAAGACCAATTTTTGTGCTCAAAAAGCAATAGAGGCAAAAAGAATTGTGTAAAAGCACACCAGACAGCTGATCTTTTTAATGGCTTGTCACAGTATGGCGCCCCCATATTAAGCTCAGTTAACATGGCGCGCCGAAGACAGTAAAATATTTGTTTTCTATACAGGTTTATTGAACCGTGGTTTTATTTTGCTTTGGGTAACTTTATTGGGACTTCCCAATGTCCACAAAACTTCAAAAAATGTCCTTACCCCTACGCAATGGCGGATCCAGGAAATCACTTTGGAGGGGGCAAGAGGGTTGGGAGTCCAAAAGGGGGGGAAAAATAAAAAAAAAATTTTTTTTTAAAAAAATTTTTTTTTTTGAGAAAAAAAAAAATTTTTTGGAAGGTGGGCTTGGGCCTTCCCCAGCATAGTCTCGGAATAGCCTCGGCTATACAGCTGCTATCGCTTGCTATAAGCATCCTGTCGTTGCGATGGGACCTTGGGCCCCCAGCCCTCCTTTGTGTCGATATCGGATATCTGCTATTGCCCCAGAGGTATCGGGCTAAAATGGATAAAATCGAAACGTTTTCAACCGTACAAAGAATGTTATGGAGGGATTCAACTACGCCGGATGCAAGAACAACTTTAATACGTTCTAATTTACACCCTAATTGTTTCAAGAAGAGGCTCTTTACGGAATGTTATTCCAAATGTGCGTCTAAGGTTAGCTCTGCAGCTTTCGTAGGCGGATCCAGAATTTCCCATGGGGGCACCTTCCCGGGGGAGAGGGCGCTATCCGTACCGGGAGGTGCCACTTCTGACCGGTAAAACCTATCAGGTGGGCGCAAAACCCTATCGGTGGGCCCTGATTTTCGCATCCTGGGGGGATGGGAAGCGATATTTCAGGGGGCGCCATCGACCTCTTAGACGGTGCCGTGACCAGCAGTTCAGGGGGCGCCGAGAGTCGATCGGAGGGCACGTGCCCCCTTTTCCCCTGGATCCGCCAATGGCAAGCTCCATTAGGGTACTTATTATACTTATTGCAGCCATACTGCCGTCCAAATGCAAATACTCTAAGGGGCTAGGGGCTCAACCCCCTCCCCAAAATGTAAGAATGCCTATAGGGGTGTCCCATATTACGTATCTTGCCATATTACGTACAGTGCCGAGTTACTAATTACTCACGCTCGTAAGAAAAATGCCTGTAGATGGTAGCACAATCGAAGTCCAGTCAGTTCACAATGTTTACCATACCCGACCGTCTTTCTTTGCTGCGTCATCAGCGTGTACGGACAGGTAAGTAGGCAGTTGTGGTTTTAATCGCGACTTTAATGGAACGATTTCTTTCTTAGTTTTTTAACTTACTTACATAACGTAACTCAGTTTTTTACCTTTAACTTAGTACTACAAAATGTATTCCATGATTTTTTACATCGATGACCAAGGGTCAAGAACAGATCACAACCTCGCCATTCAAAATGCATGGGGAAAATGGGAATTCGACGAAAAGAGGCTCTACTCCTGTAGATAAAACTTAGAATACCTTTCAGTTTTCCAAATCTAACCATAGTATCGTAGGCCCCTTTCCATGTTAACCCTCACCCCACCGGGGCCATCGATGGCCCCCTAAGGTTTTTTCGAGATAGCAGAAAAACGACGAGACGCAGCACCGTGGTTGAGGGCTTCATCTTTCACCTCATCATTTTCCCAACCATCCCTGAAAATTTTTACCCCGGGTCACCCAAGGTCAGGTCACCGGGCGAGGTCAACCAAGGTCACCTCATTTCAACTTTGGAGCTCTACAAGAGCTACATTTCTTAATCGATCGTTTAGAAACTTGCTACACTCCATGACCCTCCAAGGCCTACAACGTGTATATCCGGGATTTTTAGATTTCGTGACCTGAGGTCAGTGGCGGATCAGGGGAGGCAAAGGCATGCCCCCAACGGAAGCTCGGGGCAAACTTGTTTTCCTTAGCGATCGACCTCCTTTTCGACCTTTTAGTTGTAAGCAATTTTGGTGCTTACTCTACTTCAACAGAATTGAGTTCAGTGTAAATATTGGGGCTTGGATGGAAAAATGTATCTTGGCCTATTTTGCCCGTTTTTTGCTTCAAATTTTACAAGGCTGTGTGTTTTCTGGCTTTTTTGCTTTTGACTTGGTTTCCCCAACCACCGGCTCCGCCACGCTGAGGTCAGGTCACGAGGCTATCTCTCCCATTGGAAAAGCATGGGGAAAATCTGTCTTATGATCTAAAAGTCACAAAAATGATTGCAAATTCTCAGACTGCTCAGAACAGCGTTTTTGGACACCCTTTCACGGATCCCAGGAGTCATATTTGCCCTTTGACTTTTCCAAGGTCATCCAAGGTCATCAGGGGTCAAAAACAGCATATTTGACAATACATTTTGACCTAATTAAGCTAGAGCGCTGAAACAAACACCATCGTGTATGTCTCGTCACTGGCTTTCATTTGAGCCTATACAGCAAGGGCCATTTTCTGACCTTTCGTGACCTCAGGTCATATTAGGTCATGAGATGACCTCTGGAGGTCAAACCATGGGCGGGAGGTCTTAACGTTCCACATATCGGAAAAAGGACCGGAAATTTCCTATCAAATGTACTTTACCAGATCTCAATAACTTTAACCCTCGCCCCACCGGGGCCATCGATGCCCCTAAGGTTTTTCGGGATAGCAGAAAAACGAAGAGGCGCAGCACCGCGGTTGAGGACTCTACCTCTCCTGCATCATTTTCCACCATCCTGAAATTTTTACCCCGGGTCACCCAAGGTCAGGTCCCAGACGAGGTCACCAGGTCACCTCACTTCAACTTTGGAGCTCTGTAAGAGCTACATTTTTAAGTTGATAAATTTGAAACTTTCTACGCTTTATGGCCCTTTAGGGTCTACAAGGTGTATATCCGGGATTTTTCGATTTCACGCCCTGAGGTCAGGTCACGAGGTGACCTCTCCCATTGAAAAGCATGGGGAAAAGCTGTCTTATGTTCTAAAAGTCACAAAAGCGACTGAAAATGCTCAGCTTGATCAGAAAGCGTTTTTGGACACCTTTTCACGGATTCGGGGCTATATTTGCCTTTGACCTCTAAGGTCATCCAGGTCCCGGGGTTCAAAACAGTATTTTGCATAACTTTGACCTAATTAAGCTGGCGCTGAAACAAATACCATCGTGTTTGTCGTGTCTGGTTTTATGTGATATCGCAGGTCACTTTCTGACCTTTTGTGATCTCAGGTCATCTTAGGTCACGAGGTGACCTCTGAAGGTCAAACCACTGGCGGGAGGTCTTTACGTTTCACATAGCGGAAAAAGGACTGGCAATTTCCTATCAAATGTACTTTACCAGATCTCAATAGCTCTAATGGCATATGAGTTATGCCCAGTTTGCTTAAGCATTGCATATTGGAGTGAAAATAGCCGATTTTGACCTAATTTGACCTCTGGAGGTCAAACCATTGACCTGAGCACTAAAACATGCAAGTATTTCTTACTGAATTCACGCGAGCTTTCTATTGCACTTTGCGATTTGCGCTAACGCCCATATTTTGGAGTTAGGGGGCCATCGTGGCCCCGGTGGGGGGTGGCGCTGACCCCGGTGGGGCGCGGGTTAATGGCCTAAGCGTTATTCCCAGTTTTCTTAAGCATTGCGTATTTGAGTGAAAATGGCCTATCGTGACCTAACTTGACCTCTGGAGGTCAAACCATTGACCTGAGCGCTTAAACATGTCAAGTAATTTCTTACTGAATTCACGCGAGCTTTCTAATGCACTTAGCAGATTTGCGCTAACCCCCCTATTTTCGGAGTTAGAGGGGTGCCATCGATGGCCCCCAGTGGGGCGAAGGTGGCGCCGGACCCCCGGTGGGGCGCGGCTTAAAGTTGCAAGTTTGGACCTGTGAGCGCTGAGAGGTCATCAGGGACTGCTTAAACAGGTTTTCAGACTTGGGTCAATAACTTCGCGGGGAATTATGATAGTTTTTATGCTGATGCCATTATCTTGGGATTATTTTTGCGAGTCGATCGGTGTACATATAGACTATGCCAGGTGAGACAGTGACATCGACCTTACCTTAGGTCACGTACGTCATTCTTATGTTTTGACCTAGTATAGCATATTATACATTATTCGATGGGCTGTAACGAAAGAAAACGAATGGTGCCTAAAACATGATTCCCTCTCAACTCTGTACGACGCTAAAACCCAGGAACTCGTCTTTAACCTGTCACCTTCTTTGACCTGTCAACTCACTGACCGGAACCAAAAACGGACAGATGCAGTTTCTTCATTTACATATTTGTATGAGCTATCCAGAAGCTTGTTTTTCCGCTATCTCGCATAGAAACCGAGATCGAAGGGGCTTTTGACTCCCACCAGGGCGAAGGTGGTTTAGAGGGCCACCGGGGCGGGTGTTAAGATTCAAGCAAATGCTTAGGTACAATTTGTCGATAACCTGTCCTGTCGTTAGCTATCATAGAGCAACGAATCCACAATGATATAGGTGGTGTGGTGTATTGATGTAGGTGATGTGAAATCAATGCATATTTTTATGAATTAAAATTGTCAAACACTAACCGGCGACTGGCCAATAATAGGTGCGCTATGAATTTGATTTTGCTACCCCGATATTCACCGTACAATTGATATATTCTTCGCTTCTTTTGAATGTCTGCATTTGAACCTGGAACAAAACCGGAACGATTGGAGCCAGGGGCGTAGCCAGGATTTCGCTCTTGGGGGGGACCCGAAAAGGGCCCCTGCGACAGCACAAAAGGGCCCTGATGGGTAAAAGTACCCTGCTTGTTACAGAATAGAGTGCTGAAGAGGGCGTAAGAGGGCCCTGTCTGGTATGAAATTTCAAATTTGGCCCCAGAGCATAGTGCAGGCGAGCCGCACTTCGCACGGCCCGTGCCCTCAAGGGGGCCCTTCGGGACCTCAGGGGGTGGCTATCCCTGCCCCCCCTCCTTGGCTACGTCCTGATCGGAACTTTGGGTAGGAGATGCCACAATTATACGGGTTCGAAACCCTGCAGTGGTGTCCCACATTTCTTAGCTTTAGGCGGGTCATTTATTGACCTTTATTGACCTTTATTGCAGCCTGCTGATCGTTTGCGGATCCATTTGCGGATCCTCATCCATGGGGCAAACAGGGGCACTTCCCTCCCCAGATTGACCCTCGGCGCCCTCTGAAATGGTCACGGTGCCCACCTGAAATGTCGATGACGCCCCTCCCCCCGAAATTTTTCTTTTGACTCCCTCCCCAAGATACGAGAATGGCGCCTCCACGAAATAATTTGGTGCTCACCTTATAGGTTTTTCCGTCCAAAGGTGGCGCTCTCCGAACATGTGTCCCAAATTGGAATTGCTGCATCCGCCTATGATTTTAATGTACTCCGCGGGATGCCAATTTAACAAATTCAACTCGTAGGTATGTGCACCCTTAGTCGGTTGACATGCAAAAAGAAAATGGCATAAGGAGCGCAAAGCCGGGTCATTTGATTCCTAAAAAACTGTATTAAACCAAGTCATAACAACCGTAAAAATGCCCACGCTGGGAGAATGGTTTCCCATATTCTCTGCAACCAAAGTATAAGTACAGTCCCATAAATCCGCGCTGTTACTGGCGCCATCTTAAGCAGCACTGCTGTGGCGCGACCCGGCGTCTCCGCCGTAGCTAACCCTCTCACACGCTGCCGTCGAAGCTGCACAAGAAGCGCTAGAGCTGGCATCCAGCACGGCGTCACAGAGCTCCCCGAAGTCGGCGTCCGCCCGCACGCGGGTGATGAGGTAGGACATGGGCAGACTGGCCAGGCGGAAGACGCTGGTGTAGGGCTGGCCGCGCATCTCGGCTTGCCTGTTGATCTCACACAGCTGAGTAGGAACACACGCTTCCCCGCCTGTGTTAGTGAGCAGCGATAGAAGTCGAGCCATCAGGAGTAGACCCATCGGGTCGTCACTGGCTGGGATTTCCTCCGCGCTCCTCAGACTGCGGCCCCCGCCTGCGGCCGCCGCCTGCGCCAGCGCGAACGCCAGGAGCGCCGCCAGCGCCGCGAAACCGGCCAGAGCACCCAGCAGACCGGCGAAGCAGTCGCAGGACATGCCACCGTAGCCGCCGTAGCCGCCGCGGCTCTGCGGTGCCTCCGCCGCTCTCTTCTTGGCTACGTGACAGGTGCCGTTCACCGCCTTGAGCGCGATCTGATCTCTGCGAGCCGGCAGCGCCGCCAGCAGGGCGCCGGAGACGAACTCCGGCAGCCACTGCTGGGCCGTGCTCCCCAGCTGACGTCCTCCACCTGCCTGCGCCTGCAGGATGAGGAACAGGCCCAGGGCGGCTAGGGCGGCGCCGCCTGCCAGCAGCGCCAGCAGGTCGTACTGGGAGCAGTCGCAGGTGTCGTGGTGGTACGACTGCTGGTGGTAGCCGGCCGCCGCCGAGAGGTCGTCCATCTCGTACTGCGACGGGTAGAAGCGCGCCGAGGCCCCGCGGTTGTAGCTGCTGTACCGGCTGCCGTAGCCGTTGTAGCCGGAGTAGCGTGGTCGCGTGGAGTGAGTGGAGGTCACGGCGTGGTCTCGAGAAGAGTCGGCGTAGATGTCGCTGTAGTCGCGGAGGGGAGCGGTGCGTGGATTGCGGTCGAATTCTCCGTGACGTTGACCGGAAGTCGATGAATCTTGTCCGAGTCCTTGGTCTTCCATTTCTTGCTGTGCACACTGAACGCTTATTAGAAGTGATGCCACAATAATGCATGAGATCCTCAAAGGCTGAGCCATGTCTCTATTGGTCGCAGTAGGTAGTAGGTATGGGCCAAATAATTTTTAGTACTATCCAGAAGGGACCAATGACTTAGAGCGCTCAGCGGGTGTTCTAATGCCCCTTAATATGTTTGGAGTTTCACTTTGGACCTGAGGACATTCGCTGACTGAAACTGGTCCAGTGAAATGCCGAGGATAGTATTTCGAGCTCAGCGGTGACCACCGCAGTCGGTTGAGTGACCTGTACTGGGCCGGGGAGCGTCGGCTACCTCATTATAGAGCCTAGCCGGCGTCCGGTCGTGAAATGTGCGACCGTGACGCTGCCTGTTCCGTGATACCTGGTCAGCGGGACTGGACGCACGCCTGCCACCGAGCAGCGCGCGCCGCCGCTCATCCTCGGCCCGGCGGGCACGCCTCGTCACGGCCGCAGAGGAAGCGGGTCGGCAAAGGTCACACCCCGAGGCGGCGCTGGCGGCGCGCCGGCTCGGTTACGCGTGATTCGGAGAACGGCCAGCAAGCACGCACGGACACGGCGCGTCAGAGCGGCGGCAGTGGCTCCGCACGGACCGGCCTGTCAGACGTTACACCATGGTTCCCTGCACGGGGTCCTCCCAGGTAATAGGAAAGCCTGAACTTGCGTTGCTGGCCATGAAAAGGCTGCAGGTTGATGGAAGAATTGCGTAATGAATGGGTGTTTTGTATTGGGGCAGCCGGGGGCGACAGCCCCCCTAGAACCTCTGGACACATTCTTAAGCATGGCCTTTACCTATCGGGCCTTTGGCGCTGTCCGGCCCTTTCCCGCCCCTAAAACCTCCCCTGTTTGTATTTAACCGGCATAGAGCGCAGCGAGGTCAGGTGTACTTAAAGTTCAATCACAGGGTGAGTTTTAGGAAGGTAATACAGCTCTCGGGAACCATGTCAGGAACGTGAACATTTGAGGCACTCGTCATTTGTCTCTGTGCCCGGTCTCGTTTATTTTTACATTTTTTTTTCAGGCTCTATACGGGGGCTCCTTTATTCCTACTTTTTTGCATTTTCAAGTATTTTTGTTGAATTCTGGGATGCCAGTTTAAGAAAGCTTTGGAATTGTCTAAATTAAATAATGTTTCCCGAGAGTCATTAAACTGTAGGCATATGAACCACCCGAAATCACATACGCATAGTCTTTATTGCTCCTCTAAGTCCTTATTTTAATTAAAAAAACGTTAGATTATATCCATGAAGTTCGCAATACACTAGAATTCGCAGCATGCAGCCCACCAGTTAGAAAATTGTCTGAGAAAAGGAGAAAAGTTAACCGACTCAAGAACAAAATCGAACTAAACATTACGTGTTTCTGAACAAAATTAAAATGCCAGGTTTGCGCCAAATATAATCAAGATGAGGATCAAGTTGTTAAATAATCAAAATGACGCTCCAGCACTGTCATTGTCCAACACCGATAACACTTCATCCATGATACCTCAGTGCGCCACTTACGTGCAGTAACATAAATTCAGCCGTACTCGGTGCCTTCAACGATGCACTTCCAACATACACCATCGGCATCGACAGAAAGTCCCTTTAATAGCCAGACTGTTCTTTATTCATTCATTACATATCTCGCACCCAGCAGTCGGCGAGTTCACATTTAGACACAGACACTGATATTGCTTAAGCGACATTTCGCAAATCCAATTGCCCAAAAATAGCCTCATTAAACAGCATCATAACTCAGGGCCTAAATGAAGGCGTGGGTTGGACTGCCGGGATGTCCCGCGAGCGTCCCTGGTCGAAGAAGGTGATGGGCCGGGCTGAGGTCCGCGGTTCGTCCGCTGGAACCTCATCCTCCGGGTAGGACGCCTGGCCCTCGAACCTGACGTCAGCCACGAACCCGCTGTCCCTGGTGACGCTGTAGGTGACGATCTGGGTGCGGCCGTCTGGCAGTTCGATCCTGTAGGAGCCCTGAGTTTTCCCGCCGTCCAGCTGCTCGGAGCGGGCGAAGTTGTTCCTGCTTTTGGGGTCGTCCACCGAGAAGCCGTAGGAGAACGGGCGGTGCTGCCGGCTGTGAACAAGGCAGAAGCTTTATGCATGTATCTTAGAAATGTGGCCTTCTAACAGGAAATCTAATATGGCTCAGGTATCTTATTTTCATAAGACTATGTGAATGAATGGAATTTAATGGACATGGACACAATTTTACAGGCCACTATGTATGCACTCGCATTATTTAAGCACTTGTGTGGCGCTACCTTGCTGTTACTTACCGCGTGAGTTGGCTCTGGCTCTGCCCGGTACGGTTCGACGTCCCGTCCGGCCGCCCTGGGCCGGTCACGTGACCTCGGCGGCGTCGCCGCACGTGTCGGTACCGACACGGCGCCGCCGGAGTCGGGCACGACACCTGGGGCGGGGGCCGCGCCGGCGGCGGCAGGCCTCCTCTTCCACAGCACTACCCTGCTCCGCTGCGGCAGGCTCTGCGGCAGCAGCTGCTCGGGAGAGGCTCTGTTGAAGGCGAGGTCGTGTCCGACATCTGACCGCGGTTGGGGCTGAGGTCCTTGCAGACTGGTTGGAGCGGCTACGGCCGCGGCGACCGCGGCGCAAAGAATCACGGCCTGAAAAACGTCGCGACAGGTAGTGACAGTGGCGATTTCTAGAACCATATTGTGGGGCTGACATGAAGCCTCTAAAAACTGGCTCATAGATATTGCGACGCTGTTTTTGCTCGATCAAACCTTCTGATAAAATTCGATAAAGAAGCGAGTTTCCTTGTGGAGCGAAATGTTTATTTTGTATGTTTTAAGTTTTCAGTTTCGGTATCATGCGCCCGGACCGAAACCTGAGCGGTTTTGCACGTTGCCGTTTTGGCTAGCTGTTTATTCACCCTATGTTTAATCCTTTGAGTAAAACAATTAGCTTAAATAGGTATTTTATACTAAAGTTTCCACTGCTTTTGTTTTCAAAAAGCCTACATTTTATGATAAGATTATTCCTTAAAAACAAAACAAAAACATGCTTGGCGTAGCAAAAGATATAAACAAATCCGTAGTCAGGGCAACGATCCGCCGACAATTGAATAGGACCTGCCACTCTTTGCTGACCCTTTGTCCATTCCTTACATAAGCGGAGCAGGGACAGTTCCCTTCAGGCCGCTGCCAGGCCTGGGCGACAATCCATTGCCGAGGTCTCTGGACTGTAATGCTCCAGAGCACGCTCGGTGGAGCCGGCCTCCAACCTCGGAATACTGGTTAGACATGCTGATACTGTGACAACCTGGCACAACAGAGGCTTCCAGGCACGACGCCGGAGCCGGAGCCGGGGCCGGGGGCATTCAGAGCCTGGAGCCATTCAGAGCCTGGAGCCATTCAGAGTCTGGAGCCATTCAGAGCCTGGAGTCATTCAGAGCCTGGAGCCATTCAGAGTCTGGAGTCATTCAGAGCCTGGAGCCATTCAGAGCCTGGAGCCATTCAGAGCCTGGAGCCATTCAGAGCCTGGAGCCATTCAGAGCCTGAAGCCGGAGCCAGAGCCCTCTCAAAAGCGTTATAACACTGCCTCCAGGATCAGGCAGAGCCCTTTTCCAAACATATCGGTTTTCGTTTGCGCAGGATAAGTTTCCCTAAGAAAGGGTGACTTCTCTGCGTGAATGGATTCAGGCGGTGTCTGAACCACGTGGTATACTCACCCGTGGTACTAGCTACAGGACTCTGACATTTCGCGGGGGAGGCTTGAGCCCATCTAGCCCCCCTTGTATCCACCCCTGGCGAAGCCCAATTCTGATGATAACTTCACATGTATACCACCTGTTCTACGTCCTGAAGAAACTTTTAGTTTTCGTGATCGATAATCCAATAATACGGTGAAAGTGTCTGAAAGGTTAATACCCTGTATTGATTCAGGCGTTGACACAACAATTGAAGAATCGTGAGAACTAGCAGGACTGGCTGGAGCTGAACACCTCCCACGGCCGAAAGCAATAGCCGCACGTGACGGGAGAAAAACTGTAGCAATGCTTGGACGCCATTGTTCTGTGAAACGTTTTTGCGCCATTTGTTGGGCTTATCGTGCTATTTTCCATGATGGAGTTGTTCTATGCTTAGCAACTGAGCCCATAATGCTATGTGTTTATTGTGTTGGTACGTTTCTGCACGTCTGATGGCAGAAAATGAGGCAAATACGGCAGACCGGTGAATGCTAGCTATGACATATGGGCGCCAGAAGGCGTTATTACAATCCTATACGACAGATAACATAGATTACGGACAGGGAACCTTAAGGCTGTCAAAGCGAATTATTGGTGTTAATCATGCAGGTCTGCCGTAAAATATATAATTTTTCACGTGAAATTGTGAACCAAATATTTTGCTTTTATCGAATAAAGATACGGTTACTAGTGGTGAAATTGCTCCACGGGCAATTTCAGTTTTCTTCTCTGCTCAATTCTGAAGATACTTATGCTGTATAAAAGCCAAAAACACTTCAGCGAGAATTTTTCTGTAAAGACAGATTGTACTGCAATAACAAGTGTGATTGCAGTACTTGTGCTCGAATATCTTTGTATTTATCCAAATTCCTAAACAAAATTGAGATTTGTTTTAGTAACGCAATAATACATCCGTCAACTTCACTGTTTGACATGTTTTGCAGCGGGAGATTTATTGAACTCGCGATGGGAAGTATCACAAAATGCCGCCTGGAATGGCAGGCACTTAATGCTTATGATAAAGTAGGGAATGGGAGCTAAAATATTTTACAGTATATTCCCTAGAATGTAATAACAGAAACCAGACTTATAATAACGTATATGTAAGTCCGATTGAGGTCTCTCGGCTTTAAATCTTCTCTTCATGGTCTTTTACCTCACGCAGTGGTATATTTGCCTTGGAAATATTTACCTTATTGTTTTGCCCAACATAATGTCTACAACTCTTAGCAGAAAACATTTTATAGGCTGCTTATTATTCGTATACTTACGACATATTTTATACTTGAAAGTTTCTCTGCCTTTTTTGGAACATATACTTTATGAAACAGTCTATGTTTTTCTCGACCTATAATTTATTTCCCACTGACACATCTGGCTGATTTATCTGCGGTGTAGTCTTAAAACCTGCTCATTAATATTCTCATCTTAAGTTGTGGTCAAACGAAGTGAAATCAATCAAAGCTGATTAAGGGCGACTAGTATTTTACCCGATAGCCAAAACAGCAACCATAAGAACTCTGCCGCTCTATACACTCACCGTTGCTGACATCTCGGAGCAGTAGAAATTACACTGGTTCCGGCTGCCTTCTGTAGAAATTAGACTGACTGCGCCTTCTGTAGAAATTTAGACTGACTCCGGCCGCCTTCTGTGGAAATTTAGACTGACTCCGGCCGGCTTCTGCCCGGAGCGGTGTTGTGTCCTTCGTCGCGTCTTTATACGAGATGTATGCGCCGCCGGTGCAGAGCTGGGGTACATACATGCACAGCGGGGGAGTGAAAGGTGCCTGTCACGAACTGGGTAGACACGCAAGCCATGTCCTGGCGCCAATCGGTCCCTTTCTGTTGGCATTGGTGAAATGTACTTTACGAGGAAAACTGTCGCGTTGCGTCGTTTGTAACAGGCGCAAAGGGTGCCCGCCCGCACCAAGGATACGTCGGAGGCCATCAGATAAGCTTTCTGTGGTCTCTGATGGACCAAGCAAAATCGAGAGATAAAATGGTTTTAAATAAACTCGAATGAACTCGTGTTAAAGAAACTCGTGCGCATCTAACCTGGCCACACTTTTGGCGCGGCCTGGGACTCTAACTCGCTTGGCTACCAAACAGATTGTATATACACAGACTATACGGCCGCTATTCAGAGCGTAAACCATTCCCTTTAGTACACAAACTAAAAATTCCTACAAAATTTCCGGTTCAGCATTAAATTGGTTCTCATCTTATTTACAGAATAGACAGCAGCGAGTTATTGTCAACGGAAGTGCTCGAGTGGGGCCGGGTTATATCGGGCACACCGGAAGGTGGATTGCTGTCGCCTTTTATTCGCGATGTACGTAAATGATCTTCCGGATGAGATTTCCTCCTCCCATTGTCTCATGTTCGCTGAAGACTTGAAAATCTATCGTCAGGTCAGGCGAGACTGATACAGCCTTGCTTCAGTTCGATATTGATCGAGTGTGTCGATGGTCCAAACGTTGGCGATTGAATCTAAATCCGGACAAGTGCAAATACTTCTGCATGACGTTGAAAGCAAAACCGGTTCTGGCAACGTATTCTGTCGAAAATATAGAGTTGGAACGTGTTGAAAAATCCGGGATTTGGGCGTCATTTTAGACACAAAACTCACGTTTGGTCCTCAAATTGAAAACATGGTGAAAAGGCCCGAACTCTTGGTTTTTAATAAGATCATTCCAAAATCCGGTAAGGAGGAAATCTCGCCTATCGCTGTTCTGTATCTTATTATGACATGTTCGTTCGGTCCTAGTATTGTAGTTTATTTGGGAGCAGCTGCTGTTCCTTGACTAGAGTCGACGGGTGCAACACAAATTCCTTCTATGGTTGAACGCAAACTGTCGGAACCAATCTGATCACTATTGTACAGCGACCTCATGAATCATTTTAGGTCAGTCATTTATGGGAAGTGATGATTTGATGTTCTGCGCAATGTTCTTAAGGTGGATCGACTCATTTTTTAGTACGCCGTTTTTTGTATGTGCCCGTGAGCAAAGAGGCAATTAGCTTTTTAATGTGCCATACGCAGAGTGAATACCGTGAGGAAGGATTGTTTGTTGATTGCCTAGTCATGAAACATTCCTGAACATCCGACCACGCAGACATATTTGATGACACCTTCGCTATTTCGGCAGGTCATCTCTTATAGCCACATTATAGTTGATTGCACCTTCTTCTTCTTTTTTTTCCCGTTTTTATGTCTTGTTACTTTATTTTTATATTTTTGGACGTTTTTGTTGAGTTTTTATTTTCAAGTTTTGGTGTTTTCTTAATTTTTACGAGTTTTTAACTTCTGCTTATGTGGATCTTTTTACACTCCTTGCCTATTTTGACATCCGATTTTTGTGTACTTTGCCTGTAAATGGGCCTTGTTCCGTGGGCATATGATGAATAAATGAAATGAAATAAAATGAATGCTTTTGTAAGTATTAATGATGCTTGTTATGCCCGGGCTGCCCGGCACGCCGCCCCCTGAGGGCCCGCCCCCTGAGGACACGAGCCACGCGGCGCGGCTCGCCTGCACTATGCTCTGTGGCAATTTGGCTTTTATACCGACAGGGCCCTCTTAAGCCTCTTCGCGCTCTTTCTGTAAAGGGGCCTTTGCCCATCGGCCCTTTGCTTCCTTTCCCCTCCTGCGAAATCCGCTCCCCGGTTATGCCTACAGACATTTGGAAAGTACCCGCTAACTGGGAGAGTCCACATAGTTGACCTACTTTTCCCTGTCCAGAACTATGTTCCTTGTACTTGGGCTAGGCACTGAATGGATAAAATTGCGGCTTATAAATGGAGAGCATGTTGATTTTTTGGAGGAAGGTTGGTTTGTAGGTGGAGAGTACCATCACTATACGGGGGGAAATTGGAGCAATTGGAATGTTAAACATGGATGATATTCGATATTTAGAATTGACTCAAGACCCGCACTGGGGTGCAGACATAAAACCTGCATCGTTGAGTTGCTTTTAGTTGTTTCTACATCTGTTCAATTTCAGAAACTAGCTGGAACGCTAAAGGAAGGTGAAACAGAGGCATCTGTTTGATTCATTGACTCGGAAATTTTAGTATTAAAATACACATCTAATGTGACGAAGGGCTTTAAGCCTGTGCCACGAACATGCTACCATGGATTCGATCCCGCCTTCGGATCGTAATCAGGTGAAAACTCAGAAAGTGTCAGGTGCTGAGCAACATAACACCCCTGGAAAGGTTTACATGTATTGCAGTCCACTTACTTGACTCCACTACTCGAGCAACCATAGCCAACTTCAAGTCTGTTGTTTTCTGAGTTGACATCTTCAGCAACAAATAAGCCTGCTGTGGTGATATGATATGCAACTTAGCAGTCTTCGAGCAATAATCAATATCGGAAAGTAATGTGAGAGACACTGTTCAGCGCTGCTTGAGGTCTCTCGTTTCTGTTTCCTTTTGTTCTTCACTGCTTTTGTACCTGCTGTATCGATGTGGTAATGTGCATTTACCAGTCTTTGGTCAGCGGTGAATGGCGGCCTCAGAACTGCCCCAGACGCGTTCTGCTCAATATCGCGTTCGATGCCATTTGGCGTAAGTGCGGTACAAACAAAACGGACTTCTGTGGTTCAATGCGGCGTTTTCAAACAGTGCAGCTTTTTTAGGGTTTAACGCTTAGCAGCATCAGGGAGGAATCTGTCCATTGTGTCCGTCACGCAGTGTAGTAACTCGTGAGTTATCGTGACGTCCGTCGGTTGTTTTACGTGTCTCGTGCGGCCTGGACCCCTCCGGCCGGGGTACCCGGGTGAGGGGCCCACCCAGCACCGGGCTGGGAGGCAGCAGTCGGCCACCACCCGCACATTTCAATACCGGGAGTGTGTCCGAGGCTGTTGAGAGGTGGTTAGCCAAGGTGTGACTCAGTTATGTTCATCCTCACTACCATATTCGTCTAGTCACATAGATCTACCGTCTGGCTGTCAAATTCACAAATACACAGGTCTTAATTATCATCACAATATAATCGGTGAGACTCGCAATATATTCGTCAATTTTTCCAGCTGATTTATCGATCATCCATTGGTATTTCAAAGGCGCCTAAACTATAGATTAAGTGGAGAGTAAAACTGGGCTGAAGAGGTTGAAGAAGTGAGGGGCTGAAGAAAAAATGAAATAAACAGGCAAAGGGAACTAGGCGAAATTGTAATGGATGGCAGAAACGTCGTCTGGATTTTTTCCTTTGCAATCTGTTTTTTTGTACTTCGTGGAATGCTCCCTTATCCTAAATCACGAAAATGTCATGAGCACACTGGCGTGTCATGCTATCATTTCAGATGGTTTTATTCGTCACTCTTCTCTTTGAATTGATGTTAACATATTTCTTTTCCAAGGTGAAACTAGAGTTAAATTAGGTCTTAGATACTCCAATATAACCGAAATGCATGGATTTGACTTCTTACAAGACCCAAACACGAAAATGAAACACTGTTACTCTTTGTCTCCATCACGGCCACCACGTGTTGGAAATATAAACCACGGTGCCTGCAGTATTGATTTCAGATGAAAAAGAATCATTTGTATTCGTTACACTTATTTATGACCTTTGTTACGGGCGATCGGGCATTCTCAGGCACTATTGAGTTCAACCTTTCGTGTTGAATGAAACTGCTCTATGACACGCTCCGTAGGTGGCGGTTTAGAAAGTGTAGCATATGAGGAGGGGCTCAAAACGACACCTATCGATTTTACCAGTCACGAGCGCACTCACAAAGATTCCAACTTTTACCATACACCACTTGCACCGGTACCGGGGTCCTACATACCGCACGTGCCGTACAAATACTTCTGGCACCGGTACCATTGCTGTGTAGTGGGCAGAAGTGTGCATGGGAAACGCCTGGAGAGCACATTTACAGCCAATCGGTCACCGTATATGTTGCACGGTAAATGAGAAAAAGTAGTTCGGCAACGCCCCAGGGAGTTCGCGAACCTCTTAAAGGGAATGTGGCACCTTCATAACGTGATTTTAACTGAGATAGCCAAGTTGTAAAGCAAGTCGGAAAACCCGGTACTAAATATATCATTTGCCTTGGAACCCGATATTTCCGTAGAAAAAGCTAAAACCTACCTGGCACTAGCCCCTATCAGCCCCGCTGGGCGGCCATTGTTGTGAGCTGCTGGTGGGACGACATATGCTGACGTCACGATGAGCATCAGCCAATTGAAGCCCTTGAAACATTTTAAGTATGGTAGTGGTTGCCAGATCATGACATCATCCACAGGCAGATAATTATTTATTTTCCTGGAGGAGTATTTTTAAAAACCAAATCTTGAGCTTATTGAACATTTTTTCAGAGAAATCATGAGTGGTTTCATAATTTTTGGTTAAAAGTATGCCTAATTTCACTAAGTCCTAGGGTACAAACAAGGTGCCACTTCCCTTTAACCAAACAGGGAGTTTGGAAACTCCCTACTGAATTCGCGAATGACCGTGTCTCATGCTCTCTTGTTATACAGACGCTGTCAGCCACGACTACAGAATGGGGGATTCAAGCGTATTTTCTATAGTTTAATTCTGCCAGCATGTCTGTGGGATTCCCTGAGTTGAGAAGGCCGAGAGGAGAGCTTCAGTCTGAATTTGCCCCCGAACCTATCCTTGCATCTTGTCGCGATCTGCGGTATCCACCTTCATCGGTTCTCCATTCGGGTGGATCTCCGGTCAAACTTCCGCTCATTTTGGCAGCGAAGTTTATCGTAGGTATTTTTCGGCTTCGCATTCCTTCGCAATCATTTGCAATGTGCATACAATTTTTAACATCATGTTTTTGGCATGGGCTTTTTGTATGCGTATATTTCTAGCCTCCCATCTTTATTTTCTCGTGGGTCAAAAGTGTCGAGACATATTTTATACACTCAAAGGCCATCCTCCTTCCCCAGTACCAGGGGGTTGCGCTCCGGCTTTTTAGCATAGGCAAAAAATGACAACCGCAAATCTGGCATTCGCCACGGCGATGACGTCAGCCATCGCCTAAAAATGCTTAGCAACGCATTGCCCCTGTGTATTGTAGAAAACGTGGCTCAGCAGATAGGTTGCGTGGTAGGGGCAATAATACTGTTTTTTGTCTTTTTTTGGTGGACGTGGGGTAATGAATCCTGGGTCCGCTCCTCGCCAGATGCATCTGGAAACCGTACGAACACCCCACGATCCGTAGCCGATTTACGTTGAATGAATGGGCGGCTCCACCTCGAGAGCAATCGCTGACGTCACAAACGTAAAAGTCTAGAAACAGAGGTTGCCCTTTTTTAACCCGGAGCGTTCTACCTATACATTTAAAGGCCTTGCCCATTACCGACCCACCAACGAAGGCACACGCGGTAACAAGAGAACGGAACAGGCCAGTGCCGTCCGCGCATCGGGCGGAGGTCAAGGATTACCGCTGGTGATAGGGCTGAAACGAAGAAAAGAATGTAGGTATTATTTTTCCGCGTACACATGTTTCTGTATCCACGATTCTCATACATATTTTATTACTTAGATTTTGGTATCTTTATTTTTGTATGTAGATTCGGTTTGGTTAGGCTAGGCTAGAATAGGATAGGTTAGATTAGGGTCAAATCAGATCTAAGTCAGGCTAGGTCAGGTCAGGTTTATTAATCCTAAAGAAAAATCCGACACTAAATTGCGACAAAATTCGCACAAATCACGCACGCAAGAAGAATGTGTTGCTACCGTTTTCCTGCACAAAAATCCGCGATGCGAAGACTTCCCTTACAAAAATGTGGTACACAAATTTAAACACGCAAAATTACTCACAACGCACATTTTTGCATCTTGGATCACATCGTTTCGTGTCGTATCGTTACCAGAAAACCGGCAGCGCTAGAAAAACAACAATTTTCAACGAAATTACTTACGAGAAATTGCGCAATCAAAAGTCGTCATACTATGCATCTCAGCATTCCAACGGCATGTTTCTGCCCCTTCCCTTCCACTACCAAGTATCCAGCGGGTGGCAGCGCGTGTCAGAGTCAATCATGTTTCCTGTGCTTTACGGCTGCCCGGGTGCGAAGAGTAATACCATTGACGTCACCTGGCAACAACAGATGCAAAGTCAACGCCGCCAATGAGGCAGAGGGGAGGCGTGAGTGGAGACCGTGCAGTACCTCCGGCATCGATTGTACTTGCGGACGGTGCGCTCGATGCTGCGCCGCCAGAGCTGGGCGGACGCTGACCGCTGCCTGACCCTTCGGGGGTTGGAGTGCCTTTGGCGGAGGTGAATGGGAGGGATGGCGAGGAACGAAGGCTGGTCAACATGCCAAGGATGAATTATTGCAAACTGAGTAGGAAAACTGTAGTCCGAATCATTATCTGAATAGAATTTATGGATGAGGAAAGAAGATCGGTGACTATACCTGAGAATTGAGCCAATCTGGCCACAACGGAGCACAAGCAGAGAAGACGTATACAGAACCTCACCGGGATAGAACTTCAACAGCTCTCAGCTCTGACCCAGAGGCGATGGAGTATCACGGAAGCCTGCTCTCCGTGGGTGCCAACTGGTCGGACGTCTCCTTCGACGCTTCGCTCTTAGACAGAGAGCTGACCATCACAGCACTGCACGACCCGCCGTACCTCTTCATCCACGACCACCAGAACGGCTCGTTCACGTTCAGCGGCTACCTGTACGACATCTGGACGATCGTGGCGCGCGAGCTGAACCTCCGCTACCGCATCCAGCCGCTAAAGACCGGCGGCTTCGGCAGCATCAACGAGAACGGCACCTGGATCGGCCTGGTGGGCGAGCTGGCCTACAAGCGCGCCGACATTGCGCTCACCTGGATCGCTCTGCGGAAGGACCGGGTACAGGTCATCGACTACATCGACGCCGTGCCTGTGGAGCAGGACCAGTACACCTTCTACGTTCGGCAGGGATCCGGTGGTATTCCGCCTCTCTCGGTCGGCATGTTCAGCGCTCTTCTGAAGCCGCTGCACCTGCACGTGTGGTGGGTTCTTCTGGTTTCGCTGCTGGTGCTGTCTGTTGTGCTGAGGTTCTCGCTGCGGTGTAACCGCCGCGCTGAGAGTAAGCAGACGGTGGAGGAGATGACGTGGGGGTCTTGCCTGTTGTCCAGCTTCATGTCGGTGGTGGGGCAGGGCTGGGCGAGCACCCCGGACTCGCTGGCTGCCCGCACCGTCACCATCTCCTGCTGGATGCTCGGGATTCTCATCTACGCTAACTACACTGCCAACCTCATCTCCTACCTCACCGTCGTCGCTGTGGATAAGCCCATCAATAGTCTCAAAGAGTTCACCGAAAGATCAAACTGGAGGTTTGCAGTCGAACGCGGCATTGGGGAACTGAACGACTGGAAGTTCAGCAGCAGTCCATATGAAAGGGAGCTGTACCGGCGCTCAGAAAAGAACGACAAATTCATCGCGCTGGACATCAGTGGTCCCACAGCGGCTGAAGCGCTGAAACCCAACGTGCTTACTTACATCGATGTCAACCGGATTTTCTTCTCTCAGGGATCAAAGGCCTGTAACTTAGTTCCCTTGCTGGACACGCTGCCACCCAAGAAGAACGCCTACATGGGCATCGCGAAGGACAGAGACGGGATTCGCCAAGCTATCAACGGCGTGATGCAGATACTAAAACAGGTAGGCACGCTCGGGAGCTCACTGGTTTAGGTATTTCGAGGGGAAATGTCACCAGGTATAGATGTATATTTTCTTGTAGCTATTAATTAAGTTATATAGTCAATATTAAATTAAAGAAATGTCCGTAGGGAAGAGACAGGGACTACTAGAGCTTGGAGGTAAGATGCCGGTCAATAAGTCACATAATTTAATGCAATTCTGGTCTTATATAGGATGTGCCCTAAACCGAATGACATGCAAGATCATAACGTTTATAGGCCCCGTCTTGCACAGTGGGAGTTTTGACATTTCCTGTAGACCAGTGTGAAGGTACCGGTCCTATCATGCCATGGAACTAGAAACTGTCTCGAGCTTCCAACTTTGTGCATTTTTTTAGAAGCTCGCCTTTGCTTCTTTATCGCGAGGTATCTGATCAGTGGCCAATAGTTATGCAGTTCTTACTTAGGGCAAAACTTGTGTTTATTTTTATTCTTGAGCAAGGATTAAGAATGAGAAAATAACTTTGAGCTGAGCGCCTACTTTTGGAGCAGGACAAAATTGACACCTCTCCTCCGATCCATAAGGTGACAGAGTAAATGAACAGCCTCTGTAATTGAATAATCCTGAGAAAAAGTACCTCTATATCTCGGCTCGACAATTAAAACTCTGCATCTTTCCTAAACAGCTACATGTGATTTGCACAGTCAGTGTGCTGTTTCCTGTCGCTGCGTACCCCTGTCACGTATTTTAACCCTCGCCCCGGTGGGAGTGTTTGAACACCCCCTCGGGTTTTTCGGCGGCACGAAAAAACGGCGGCGCAAAGCGCCACCGTACTTGGCGCACCTTATTCTTGATCAATTCTGCCACTTCTCCCAAAGTTTTAAGGTTGGGTCATCTCAGGTCAGGTCACCAATGCAGGTCAAGTGACCTCACCTTCAAAAATGTTTAAGGTATAGTAAGTAAGAAAATTGTGAATCCATCGAGTTGAAACTTATAAAACATAATGGGCCCATAGAGTACTACAACATGTCTTCCGGGATTTTTTATGTCGATGACCTAAGATCAAGTAAGGAGCATGACCTCTTCATTGGAAATGCATGCGAAAAACAGGAATTGGGCTGTATCTATTTGTGTAGATAACGCTGAAAATTCTTTCATATTTTCTAAATCCTAGCATCCTGGACTCCTTTCTAGGTCCATGTTGCAGTTTTTACCTGTGACCTCAAAGGTTATCTGGGCTACCCAAGCAGATTTTCAGACTTGGGTCAATAACTTTGCATGAAATTACGATAAAGATTTTATTTTGATACCATTACGCTTATATTGTTATTGCAAGTCGATGGATGTGCACATTGACTATGCTAGATCAGATAGTGACCTTGAACTGACCTCCGGTCAGGTCATTTTTTGTGTTTTGACCTAGCATAGTCATATTATACATCATTCGATTTGCCGTAACGAGAGGAAGTGAATGATGCCTGAAAATGATTCTAACTCATTTCTGTCAGACGCTAGAGCCTGAAACTATTCTTGAACATTCCACCTTCTTTGACCTGAGATGACCTTTGACCTGAGCCAAAAAGTGAGGGATGTAGTTTCTTCAGGAATTTTTATGAGCTATCCACCAACTTTCGCGGGTTTTTGCTATCCCGAATAGCAGACGAGCTAGAGGGGGGAGGAGGTGTTTGATTCGAACACCACCCACCATGGCGAAGGTGGCTCGGAGGCCCATCGGGGCGGTTTTTATATATAATATTCTTGTTGTTATACATATATGTGACATGGAGCAGCACCTCCACATTGATTGGTGCATATCTAGTCGCGAAAGGGCGGTAGGTACTGATATTTACCAGTCGAACTGCAACCGACTGTTACTTGCACTGAGAACTTTGTATCCCCACAAATTTGAGACACTTTATTTCAATACCATCCATACATAAGCCAATGGATGAAGTTCCAGTTCAACAAATCCATGGAAGCGTATTTGCTCAGGTAAGAGCTGGATCAACTCCATTGTTTTGCTAGAAAGAAGTATTGTTTACTCTCTTAGTTTGCTGCACTTGGTAAAATTCGCATAAACTCCGCGTAGTGTTGATTTCGGAATTTCCATGCTGTGTATCTAGTAAATTCTTCCGCGATGGTATGGAAAAAATCCACGAGTGCAATGTTAATGCATTGGAACGGCGGAGACAATGTCGCCTGCAGTGCTCTGTAAAATTTTGTAGCAAGAATATTTGAGATTATTGCCCTAAGGTTTCGCTATATAGTGTATGCACACGGTGTACTTTCTAGCTAATATCTTGGAAGCTCTTCAGTTGGATGTGTGGCTTTTGCTTTGGTCATTGACCTTTCACATTGACCTTAGAGTTGAGCAGCCGTAAGCAATATCATAAATAACAAACTGTGACTCCATATTGGATGGCGGCACATGATCGGAAAAAGCTGAGTCCTCCGTAAACCTGAAGTGTGAGCAATTCTGTATGGGTTTTTTTCGTAGTAGGGCTCTAAAAACGTCTACTGTACTGTGCCCCGGTGGGGACTAGGCCACCCTCATGCTGCTGAAAAGGATTATATTTTGCCCTTTTAACTGGAAAATTTAGATAGATAAGACGATGCATTAAGGCGTATGAAAATTTCGAAGCAAATGCAATCGAAGTTTCGTTTCAGCCATTTCTAACCCGTTAACAGTGAGAACACCCAAGGCTATCAAAAGCAAATTTGACTGAAAGAGTGTGATTGAAACTTGAAATAGAGATTGAATGTGATTGAAATGAAAAACGAGAGAAATCAGTGAACAATTTAAAAGCAAATTTTAAAAGCTGTATCACAAAGTGATAACCACAAACGCCTATCGATATCTGCGCGAAATACAATGCGTAACATTGTGAAGGTGCGGATGTCCGCCGTTTAGTGCTTGTCCGCCGTTTAGCGTTTGTCCGCTGTTCGTTGACAGGTTGGCACCATTTCGCGTCTGAGGACCATGTGGCTGCCCTCCGGCCAGGACATGTGCGACAACTCCGCCAGCTTCAAGGAGCTGTCCTTCGGAGATCTGCTGGCCGTGCTGGTGGTGGTGCCGCTGGCAGTGCTCGTCAGTGGCGCCATCTTCTTTGGCGAGCTGGCCTGGTACCGGCTGCGCGGTCGGTGTCAGACTTCGGACGTGCGGGAGCCCTGGGCTGCCCCGACAGAGGGGAAGAAAGAGAATCTACCCCAGTACTGGTTTACGTGATCATTGAAGTTACCGTAGTTTCCGCTCAGTGTCCATGGGATGTATAGTTTAAATATTATATATTTAGAAATGATTAGGTGATTCCTCGTCGATATAATAGCACCGACAAAGAAAAGGAAGATTATGTGATAACAGTTTTACCGCTTAGTTTTGGGTCTGAAGTCGATTGACCGCGAACTATGTGCTGCTAAATGCAGATGAGCCACACATTATTTGCATAGCCCTTGACGATGAATGAATTTTCTATCACCAGGAAATTATAACCGATAACATTTCTTTACTTTATGCGCGGGGAGTAACACCCCGTGACTTGTTGAAACTTTTTGGTTCACATTGCAACAGACGAAAGCCGTTGCGCTGGTGATATTCAATCTCAGTTTCCACTATTATGTCAAATTTTGAAATTATTCCCTAGTTGCATCCATTTATTATGAAGAATACTTTATAGATATAATGAAATGGTGAGGAACAGAGACTTCAACATTTCCGCTTTGCGCAGCAACACGCGTGGAATACTGAGAGTGATCTCCTCAAAGCTAAATGACATATAGTTTACCGGGTTGGAGCTAAGCTTCGTGGTTGATGCCTACACTGGTTGAGGCTACTCGAAGTGAGCAGTAATTCGCTCCCGTTAGCAGCTGAGCGCCTGTGGTCGTCCACAGGACATGTGTTAAATAGCCACTGAAGGACAAAACTATCCATAATATAGCAGAGGGATTTCGGGGCTGCTGGCGGATTTGACATGGTGAGAACGCCCTGCGGTTTTTGGGGCATCAAGTGGTCAGTCTACACGGGCTGTTTGTGGCGGGGCAGCGTTCCCAAAATAGTGAAAACAATATACTGCTTTGGAGAAAATTGAGTAAGATTGGAGAGTTTGGTGCCAGTTAAAGATATTTTGCTCCAGCTTTCCATGTTTCCGATTGTCTTCACCGGAGCTGCCATTGTGGATATGGCTTTACAGGTGTGCCATATAGCTGTCCATCGCGAAGTTCCACCTCTAATGTAGACTAAAATGCATACAGCTGTTGATATACCTATTAGAATTGGAGCATTAGTTGCGGATTTATATGTCTGACGCATATGCAGTTTTATTGCATTTGCCTCGTATTTCCTATTATTATCATTTCATTGTTGGATCGTTGGTTGGGGTTATTGGATTGTTATCACCAAATTCAGGCATCCATCAATTACTGTGCAATAAACATTTGAAATCAGCCCAGTGGTTACGTTCGATGTTCTTGAGAGATTAATCCCTCCGGTCATTTTCCATTTATTTTTGGGTTTGTGTCCTTTCCTTTGCTGTCATTGTCTCATTTTCAGCTTTCTTCCTGTCCCCTGTGAGGCTGCATGGTTGATGTCTTGGATGTCTGATGCTCTTTCAAAGAGCAGCAAACTTCAAGCATTCTCTCCCCCCGCCTTCAGAACGATTGAGAGAAAGTCAAATGCGTTGGGTGTGATTACTATCCTCTTTTCTTGACACATCAGATTTTTTATTTAACAGATCTATGTACGTCATCAGAAAATGATAGCCAGAAATGTCTATCGATACCAGCAAGAAATACAATGCGTGACATTGTGAAGGTGCGCCTTTCTGCTGTTAAAAGGAGATACGCGAAAAATTATTATTGTGGTTTCTTGCTATTTGAAAAATCCAGATTACGAAACTATCAATTATTTTTGTATCTTCGGAAAAATTTTGGGAGATCACTCACTTATTATCGAAATAGGTTAACAGTCCCGATAAAATGCTGAAAACTTCACCCATCACTTACTTTTCGAAAACTATTGAAAGTTGAAAAGTAATGTTTTTTTGTAATACAAATATCTGTTCTCCTGTTTTTTTATTTGAATTAAATTTTAAAAAGCTTTTAAAAACTACAAAATGAATAAGCTTACCCAAGAAACGGAAAAAACATACCTAATTACTCAAGTCTTCAGCGGTTTCGTACCTCGGGTCTTGAGTCATTTTCTGCCTCAGCCCCAGGATGACAAAACTTTTGCGTCAGATAGGTCACGTGACCCCGGTTTGAGAATTCGTAAGCTTCTGATTGGTTAATTGTGATTTCTTTTAAGTCCTATCTTTCTGTTTCACAAGAGTTTTGGAATGCTGTTTTTCTAAAGTAATTTTTCTGTAGTAGTCCAAAGTTCTACATCACTGTTTAGGATAGATATGACCTAATTCTTAGAGAAATTGATAGCCTTAGCCGTGTGTACGTCATATACACCGATATGAGGTGTATTGGTATGGTGTAAAGTCGTCAAGAAATGTTGACTTTGAGAGCAATTTTAAGGCATTTGCAGGCCGAATTCGCAAAAATGGGAATAGGCCTTCTGAAACAACGTTTTGTGACCTTTTGATCTAGCCAATAAATTATTTTTGCGTATCTCCCTTTAAGCGTCTGTGCACGGCACCACTATCGTTGACAGTCGAGCGCCATGTATCGCGTCTGAAGAGCGTGTGGCTATTCATTCAAATACAAGTCAGAACAATCACAAAACAATCATCTTCGGAAGACACACACTTGTGAGCTGTCAGTGGCAGAAACACTGTTACGTATGCACATAAATATTGATTTAGTTGCACCTATCTTTCTTTATCAGCGAGTAACTATATCTCCTAGCCATTGGAGCTAAATAAAAGCACAACTCTCAGTATACCTATAATCTACGGTGTTCCATCATTTTCCAGTATTTCCATACATTATTCACCTGGGGCCATCTAAACGAAAACAACCATTTCCATTGCTCATCCCTGCCTGAATAGGGGGTGATTAAGCATATTGTTGTGCTTTCGGTACCCCCGGGGTCGGCCTTTCAGTGATCTGACTGACGGACGGGCCCGTCGCTACTTATAATGCGCTGGAAACGTCTACACGCGTTAGCTGAAGAGGAGGCGTGGCCGGCTATTCTGCAGGCTCATTCATTTTCCAGAATAATACAGGGGCCGCGTATTAAGTGTGGTAACAGCACCACATGGTTCCGGTCGTATTTACAGGTAGGTGTTGGCTCTCACCGGACAAATACCCGCCGTCATATACTATAACGGCGTTATAGGTGGGCAACAGGCGTTCTAGCAATCCGTCCACTACGATACGTCCACTACGAACACGCGCATTGACGGGGGTCTGAACCACCTTCGCATTGACGGGGGGCGGGTACCCGCCCCCTAAGATCTCGAGAACCACGGTAGGTAGCGAAAAACGGTAAACAGCGTGGGGTTGCCCATCAACTTGTCCATCGAAAACATTTGAACCATTTTTTTGTCAGGTCACATTTAAAGTCACGAGAGGTCAAAACATGCTGTCATAGGGATAACATGTAAATTCAGTTTTTCGGTCATTACATCTGAACAAGTAAAGATAGAGAAAAACGACTTAAACTATATGAATCCCTCAGCAAGCCAAATCGAATGATATATAATTTGACCTTGCTAGGTCAAATCAAGGATTTGACCTGACCTGAGGTCAGGTCAGGGTCAAATTATATACAATGCATATCATTAGAACCGCAAAGCCTAGACGAGTCTAATGCAGCTAAAATAAATTCTCTATCACCATCCGTTACTTATTCCGTAAAAACCATTTTTCCCATGTATTTACAACGGAGAGGTCATGCCTCGTACCTGACCTTAGATCATCGACATAAAAAATACCAGAACATATTTTAGAGAACTCGGTGGGGCCATTATGTGATATGAGTTTCAATCGGATAAGTTCACCCTGCTCCGACATATGCTATCTTAAACTTTTTTTGAGGTTGGGTCACTTGACCTGTACTGGTGACCTGACCTTGCATGACCTAACCTTAAAATTTTCACAGAAGTTGTAAAAATGATGAGGGAAAAAGGTATGCCAAGTACGGTGGCGCTACGCGCCGCCGTTTTTCTGCTACCTCCGAAAAACCCGAAGGGGGCGGGTACCCGCCCCCGTCAATGCGCGTGTTAAAATTGAACATTTTTACGGGGAATTGCGTTCGATTCTTAGTAGAAATAACCGGTCTTGTTGTCAGTCAAGTAATGTGGTCATAAAAAGAGTTATTTATTGACACTATTTATCCGAATCACTATTAATATACATTTGTTTTACAAAAAAATATGTGATTCACAGTTCTTTTTGATTTTTTTCACGATTTTCGCTTAAGAGCTGCTCTACGGAAAGAACGGTAGAATCATATGTAGGTGATTATTGCTTTGAACCAGAAAATACACTTGTGGCTATTTGATTCTAGGTATCTCGGGAGGTCGGGCTTGTTGAGGGCTGCAGATCCGTTTTTTTAAGTTGTATGTTATCTGGAACGTTTTCTCAGAGTTCTGGCTGCCTCACCTCTCCAAAATTCTTTGAATTCTCTTTTGTATCAGCCACAGTATGAGCAGATTAAAAACAGCTACGGACCAAATACAGGGAAAAGGGCCGTTAAGTGTTAAGAGAACTGTTTCACTTATAACCAATGTTAATGGTGCCCCTCTCTCTCTCTCTCTCTCTCTCTCTCTCTCCCTCCTAATATATTATTTGCCATTCCTTACTCACTGAGAAGGAAGCATTAACGGCCTTTATAACGCACCAACGGAATATGCATCATGCCTTGAAGTCATATGGCGTCGCCAACCTAAGGGTATATTTGGGATCAGGAAGTTCTTTTTCAGCATTTCAGCCGGGAATCGAACCGGGTTCATCGGCGTGGAAACCCAACGTACACCGCTGCACGGCCATTACATCCCTCACTACTCGCTGGCCATAGAGTGAATCTGAAAACAAATAGATTACCTATTATCACACAATAGCAGTATGAAATCCTCCAAAGTAACTAGTATTCGTTCAAAAGTCGGCCTTTTGAGCACGCATATTAAACAATTACGGTGTTGAGTCAGGTCAACTCTGGCTCAAGGCTTGGAGACTGATTTCGATTCTGACTCAACTAAACCGGTCAAGCAATTGAGCCTACTCTGACTCACCTCAAATCCAGAAATGAATCGATTCAGCTATGACTCGAGCGAAAATTGAGTCGATTCAGAATTTAATATGTTTCTGGTCGTGAATCATCAAGTCTGTCCTCCAAAACGCCCAGACCTCCGTCCAGGGTCTGGCTAGTGATATATTGGGCCATGCTCTGTTATTGGTTGGTATGTTACGCATATATAGGCATACAGGTCTAGAATATGTTTCTTAGAACTAAGAAGTAGGTAGCTTAAGGGCCATAGCTTGACTTAAAGGTTAGGTCATAATAATTATCGTGATAAGCAATACGATGATGATGAACATCGAAATATTTAAACCTAGGCGCAGAGTATAGCTATTGCCGTTTTTGGAATTAAGTCATTTGCAATTCAGGAAAAACCATGCAGAGAGAGCTATGTGACCCGAGGTCCCTATCCTCTTATAACTGAATTTTGGGTCTATTTAGAATCAGAATGTGTCTCGGATACCACACGTTTACCGAACCGGTACAGCTGGATGAGTACTGCAGTGAGTGTAAGTGCGGCGCCGGGCTGCCAGAATGACCTATACCTCCAACCTTTGCTACCAGCTGCGGCGCAGATTGCGGTGCTATTGTACAAACGTTTCCTGCCTAAAGTACCGCCTGGGCCGGAGAAATCGTGCAAAGGCAACTCAGCAATACAGCTGCCAATAACCAGGCGCCAGTCTACGTCATCTGCATGGTTCGAAGTGGCCATTGACTCCCCAAAGGGTCTGGTAAAAGCAAAGTACACAAACACATTGTTTTCCGCGAAATCCTTGCGGTCAGCAATGTTTTGGAAAGACGGGGGGTGCTGGTGAGCCTAGGCGGTCAGGATTTTCAATGGAAGGAGGCAGTTTGGTCAGGGGGCGCAGATCCGCCTGTGTTGGTGAGCTATATGGGTTTGTAATAGGTTCGTGTTCCACTCCGTCTCCCAGCCGCTCCACCTCCCAACTCCTGGCCCATCTCTGCTCGAAACCATGTCCAGCAAAATGGCTCATTCCACCTGTTTTCCACCAGAAACCGAATATCTGTATTATAGCGAAAGTACCAGCATTAATGTTTCCTAGAAAACCGCAGAGCACGCGGTGGTAGTCTTTACAACGTACACCTCACCATGTAATGCATCTAGGTAGCATCCCGGTTTGGACTCCACAAACAATATTGGAGCGGATTTGTGACCCAATTTCCGAATCGGATCATTTATTTTTGTGCCTGTAATTAGTATGTCATATTTCCTTTGCGTAATCGGGAAATACACTATTAGATCCAATTGCTTGCTGCGGTGAAATCTACGTATTTTGACTCAGTCCTAAGCAGTATTTCACCAGTCTTTAGTTGTTTCCTTTTTCTGCTCTAATTGGGTTATTACAAAGACATACTAAATGCTAATGCTACCAGTTAGTCATCAAACCCCAGTCACTCTTTCTGGCAGATTGGCAGGTCTGTTTGCTCTTCATATAGTTTCTAGAACGGCTTGTGGGTGTCCACTCACCGGAATTATCCTTCTGTTAGCCCGTTTCGAAGTGACGACTGTGAATGATCCCCCGACATACGACGTCAGGTGTTGTATACACGAACTTCTAAGGCTGGTTCGGAGCTAGCAATGCCGTAATAGGGACCAGTCGCGCACCCGTGAAATTAAAATTCAATGTTTATGGTTGTGTGAAAGCACTTCACTTTCTATCCCATGTACAGGCCAATATCCATACATTGAAACGGAATTTTTTAGAGATGAAAAAGAAAAAGGAAAAGTCATCAAGGACAAACTTTCTTACGGAACTTGAGATATGGCTGCATTCACTTATTATCCAAGTTAAACCTCTTTTTTGTCACAATTGGTCTGGGAGTGATGCCGCACCTTTGTCCCGTTTTCTTCGCGCAATCCGTATCAAGGCACTCCTCGCAGAGACGATAAAATCCATGTATCCTTGCAGGGGCGTAGGAACCGTTTGAAAGTTGGGGCTGCCAACTTTAAGGGAGATACGCAAAAAATGTATTATGGTTTCTTGCTATTTGAAAAAAATATTAATTACAACACTGTCAATTAGTTTTGTATCTTCGGAAAATTTTTGGAGGTCGCTCACTTATTATTGAAATATGTTAACAGTACCGATAATAGGCTGGAACCAGCTCTTCATCTCAATGTTTTCAAAAGCTATTTACGGTTTTAAAGTAATTGTTTTTGTAATAAAATATGTTTTTCTCCTGTATTTGTATTTATATTAATTTTACATGGCCTTTAAAAACTAAAACTGAATCAGTTTGCCCTAGAAATGGAGCCTAAAATAATTACTCAAGTCTTTCAGCCGTTTCGCACCTCTGGCCTTCAATCGTTTTCTACAAAATTCCCAGGATGACGAAACTTTTGGGTCAGATACGTCACGTGACCCAGGTATGAGAATCCGTGGGCTTCTAATTGGTCAATTGTGATTTCTTTAAAGTAATATATTTATGTTTCAAAAGAGTTTTGGAATGTTGTTTTTTAAGTTTTTTTTCTGTGATAGTTCGAGGTTCTAAACCTCTGTTTAGGACAGATAGGACCTAGTTCTTATTAAAAATTAATGGTCATAGCCGAGTCTACATCTTTGATCGATAGTGATACTTTTCGAAAGATCGTCTAGAAATGTTGACATTGAGAGTGATCTTAGGACATTTTGAGGCCGAATTCGCAAAAATGCAAATAATACTACTGAACCAACTTGTGACATTTTGATCGAGCCAATGAATTTTTTTCGCGTATCTCCCTTTGAATATCCCTTTGTAACATTCCGACCAACGAGATAGACCCCGTCGGAGGAACCCCCTCCCCCTTGGACGACAACGTTTCGTCACCAGTGCAGCTGGGTGTTATGGGGACCTGAGGAGCACGTGTATACAGGCCGTAGTCTGGCCTATGGTGAGCGTCAGCAGCACCATCTATACTGAGCGCTGACCTCCCTCATCGAGCACGGAGCAGCACAGTCAGGTACTGTGAAACAAGCTCACTGTGTGCAGCGCCATCTATACGGAGTGCTGACCTCCCTCATCGAGCACGGAGCAGCACAGTCAGGTACTGTGAAACAAGCTCACTGTCACCAGTGCCATCATCTATACTGAGCGCTGACCTCCCTCATCGAGCACGGAGCAGCACAGTCAGGTACTGTGAAACAAGCTCACTGTCAGCAGCGCCATCTATACTGAGCTGACCTCCCTCATCGAGCAGGAGCAGCACAGTCAGGTACTGTGAAACAAGCTCACTGTCAGCAGCGCCATCTATACTGAGCGCTGACCTCCTCATCGAGCACGGAGCAGCACAGTCAGGTACTGTGAAACAAGCTCACTGTGAGCAGCGCCATCTATACTGAGCGCTGACCTCCTCATCGAGCAGGGAGCAGCACAGTCGGGTACTGTGAAACAAGCTCACTGTGAGCAGCGCCATCTATACTGAGCGCTGACCTCCCTCATCGAGCACGGAGCAGCACAGTCAGGTACTGTGAAACAAGCTCACTGTGAGCAGCGCCATCTATACTGAGCGCTGACCTCCCTCATCGAGCAGGGAGCAGCACAGTCGGGTACTGTGAAACAAGCTCACTGTGAGCAGCGCCATCTATACTGAGCGCTGACCTCCCTCATCGAGCACGGAGCAGCACAGTCAGGTACTGTGAAAGAAGCTCACTGTGAGCAGCGCTATCTATACTGAGAGCTGACCTCCTCATCGAGCAGGAGCAGCACAGTCAGGTACTGTGAAAGAAGCTCACTGTGGCAGCGCCATCTATACTGAGAGCTGACCTCCTCATTGAGCACGGAGCAGCACAGTCAGGTACTGTGAAGCAAGCTCACTGTCACCAGTGCCATCTAAACTGAGCTGACCTCCTCATCGAGCTCGGACCAGCACAGTCAGGTACTGTGAAACAAGCTCACTGTGAGCAGCGCCATCTATACTGAGCGCTGACCTCCTCATCGAGCAGGGGCAGCACAGTCGGGTACTGTGAAACAAGCTCACTGTGAGCAGCGCCATCTATACTGAGCGCTGACCTCCCTCATCGAGCACGGAGCAGCACAGTCAGGTACTGTGAAAGAAGCTCACTGTGAGCAGCGCCATCTATACTGAGAGCTGACCTCCCTCATCGAGCACGGACCAGCACAGTCAGGTACTGTGAAAGAAGCTCACTGTGAGCAGCGCCATCTATACTGAGAGCTGACCTCCCTCATCGAGCACGGAGCAGCACAGTCAGGTACTGTGAAAGAAGCTCAGTGTGAGCAGCGCTATCTATAAAAACTGTCTCACCCTGATCGATCAACGGAGAAGCACAATCCAGGCGCACAAAGAAGTTCTCACACTTAGAAATGCTTGCCAAATACATACGTTGTATTTTTTACGCTCACAAAGACTAGCCGCTGCAGCTGCTAGTTTAAAGTGAGTTAAAAACAGCTAACGGTGCCAAAGCTGAGTGCCCAGAGCATCTCAGCACGTCAAGTGCTGCAGCAGAACTGGTCAAGCGGCGCATGACCTCATAGGAAGCGTGACACCAAGGAGAAGACATATAAGGCAGTGGCTTAGATAAGACAGCAGAAAAGTCAGCGGTGCAAATAGGGTTTGGTCAGTGGGTCACCTACAGCCCTGCAATGCCCTCGACGCATCACCGGCTTCACAAATAGGTACCGTGGAGATTAATACATTTACTTTGTACCACGGCACTGAAGGTCAAACAGGCGAAATAAGCATGTATGCAAGTTTCAGTGAAAACTGGCACTGCACTTCTCTGCCCATTACCATGCCTTTGGAAGGAGGAGCTCCTGAATTGGTGGTGAGATCCAGCAAGGATAGAGTTGGAACCGTTTTCTGCCGGGAAGTCTTTCCAGTCCAGTCACTAGAATTAATTTAAACTTTAGACATGGTTAGCCTGAAGTGTGAAAACAATGCACTAATTATGTGATTTTCTCTCTGCCCACCATTCTAAGTTTCCGCATATTTCTCCAAGTGTTTGCCGTTCCTGTCCCCTAAAAATGTATGCGTGGGTCCAGAGTTATGCTACAAATATGATTTGGTAATTAGTGTCGCACGCCAGCTAAATGAACAGCGGGTGAGTGGCTTCTTTAACCCTTGCCCTGGTGGCGGGTACGAGCCACCTTCGCCCTGGTGGGGGGGGCGCAAAAAGACCCCCACGATCTCAAAAACTAAGAGAGCTAGTAAAAAGCGCAAAACGGCAATCGAAAGCTCTTTAAATATGATATCGAAAACACTTCAGCCATTTTTCTCGTCAGGTCGATATCAAGGTCACCAGAGGTCACAATTGGTCAAAATTGCTAATATGAGGTGTACTAAGAAAACTTCATATATCTCAGAAATTATGATAGCTAGAAACATTATTTAACACCATTTGAAAGCTCTTGAGCTGCTCTTTCATTACAGTGGCAATGATTTACGGGTCAGGGCAAAGCCTAGGGAGCTACAAGTCACTGAATATTGGGAACGTTCTTGGGAATGTCCATAGCCACCCATGCATAAGGGCGTTTCCTTTTTCGCTAATAACTTCCAAACCAAGCAAGATGCAGCCATAGTTGATGCAAACTTGCCATCCCTTCGTCCATACAAATCGACTGATATATAATATTGCTATGCCAGGTCAAATTTAAAAATTTGACCTGACTCAGGCCAACGGCCTGACCCAACTTGACCTGGTGTAGTCATGGTGCATATCATTTGGCTTGAAGTGACTGTAGAAACACTTTGGTGACAAAATAAAAGAACTATCTTTGTTTATTCAAAAGTTATAGAGTAAAACACAAAAAATGCTTATTTGACCTAAGGTGACCTTTCAAAGGTCACAAGCCAAAATTGTTGGTATCAACTTCAGAAATGGGCTAAGAGCAAGTTTTAACCGATGTTTGAAGTTGATTCCATCCATACTTACTGAGAAAAGCTCATTTCGTGATTTTCCCATTTATTTACAATGGGGAGGTCATGCTCTGCACATGACCTTAGGTCACCAATATCAAAAAATCCTGAAACATATGTTGTAGCTCCTGGTGGGCCCAATATGCGGTATGAGTTTCAACTTGATCGAATAACCCTCCTTTTAGTTATGCAGTCCTAGGCATTTTTTGGGGTGAGGTCACTTCACCTGGCCTGGTGACCTGACCGTATATGACCTTGAGCTAAAATTTTCAGGATAGATGTAAAAATGATGAAGGAACAGCTGGACTATTTGGTCACTTCGGAAAAACCTGAGGGGGATCTAAAAAGACCCCCCACCCGGGCAAAGGTTAACACATGCCCCTCCAGTTCCTTTTAAACCTTTCTGCGGGTGTTCCTTTACTCAGACTCGATTTTCCGCACTTGCTGAGATATTCTTCAAGAAACATCAAATTTCACAAGTCATGTCTCTTCACTCTTGTAATTATCAGCTCTGCTTAACCCGCGCCCCACCGGGGTCCGGCACCACCTTCGCCCCACCGGGGGCCATCGATGGCCCCCTCTAACTCCGAAAATATGGGCGTTAGCGCAAATCTGCAAGGTGAAATAGAAAGCTCTCGTAAATTCAGTAAGAAATTACTTCACATGTTTTAGTGCTCAGGTCAATGGTTTGACCTCCAGAGGTCAAATTAGGTCAAGATCGGCTATTTTCACTCAAATATGCAATGATTAAGCAAACTGGGCATAACTCTTATGTCATTAGAGCTATTGAGGCCTGGTAAAGTACATTTGATAGCAAATTGCCAGTACTTTTTCCGCTATGTGGAACGTAAAGACCTCCCGCCGGTGGTTTGACCTCCAGAGGTCACCTCGTGACCTAATATGACCTGAGGTCACGAAAGATCAAAAAGTGACCTTGCCGTATATCAAATGAAAGCCAGTGACAAGACAAACACGATGGTGTTTGTTTCACCGCTCTAGCTTAATCAGGTCAAAGTTATTGTCTTGTCAAAATACTGTTTTTGACCTCTGGTGACCTTGGATGACCTTGGAAAAGTCAAAGGGCAAATATGACCCCTGGGATCCGTGAAAGGGTGTCAAAAACGTTGTTCTGAGCAGTCTGAGTATTTGCAATCATTTTTGGCTTTTATATCATGAAACAACTTTTCCCCATGCTTTTCCAATGGGAGAGGTCGCCTCGTGACCTGACCTCAGGGCACGAAATCGAAAAATCCCGGATATACACCTTGTAGACCCTGGAGGGGTTATGAAGTGTAGGAAGTTTCAAATTGATCGACTTTGAAATGTAGCTCTTACAGAGCTCTAAAGGTGAAGTGAGGTGACCTTGGTTGACCTCGTCTGGTGACGTGTCCTTGGGTGACCCGGGGTAAAAATTTCATGGACGATGGGAAATTGATGCAGTGAGAGGTAGAGCCCTCAACCGCGGTGCTGCGCCCCGTCGTTTTTCTGCTATCCCGGAAAACCTTAGGGGGCCATCGATGCCCCCGGTGGCAGGTTAAGTGTACTCTACGGCGGTGTAACCGTCAGTCGCTTCTTGGCTCGGCGGCGCTTCTTGTCCGGGGATTCCAGTATTGGTGACGCCTCCATCACTGTGTGGTACTTTGCATTTCGGTAACCATGCTTTCCAACAGTGCCACAACGGGCTCCAACCTGATGTTATCTTTCAAAGGTTTGCTTTCACTACCACAAACACTTCACTTGCGTGCTACATTGTTCTGGCAATGCTGCTGTTGCCTGTCTACAATATTCTGCGAGTTATACGCATAACTTCCCCTGACACTTAAGCGTCTTTCTAGTGACATAAGCGTCGAAATGGGTGGTCTAGTAAGGACTAACCTTCCCCGTTTATTCATTGGAAAATATCCTGATTTTAATCACATTTAGCTAAACATCTGGCGTTTTTCAAAGTATCAGAGAAGTGAAGCGAAGAGCTTAACTCCGATGGACTTGCGGTACACATAAGAGAGGATAGTTTTGTTCTCAATTATATAAAGTTGGAAGTGAGCTGACCCATGACGATTTTTCCCACTATGAGGGCCATGCTACGCATGACACCATACACATTCCCAAATATATAAAATCCTCATACGTATTCAAACATTTTCAGGAGGTCTGAGCAACATGAACGGGGTTTATTTCGTTCGGTGTTGAAGTCCCCGTCACGCTAGCTTCACCTGTAAGTATTGGGAACGCTCACCGGACAATCTCCATACCAGTGGTATTACTGTCCTCATAATTATACTCTTATCTGAGTTTCTGTTGGCCGTTGTCGTTTCATTGGCTTCGTTTTTTTTTCTTGACTGCACAAATTCCATTGACCACGCTGGAGCTGTCCACCCAGTCTCTCTAAATTGGCAAATAAACACCACAGTACAGTTGCATTTCGGCAGCTTCCTTTCAGGTTTCCTCGTGTGACATTTGCTTCAGTGCTGTTATCTTTTGGGCGATATTAGTAAGGGGAGGCGATGCCTTAGTTTTCCCTGAACCAACGGTACAGCTCTGGTGCCGTTGCGCTGGTCAGACTGCGGTGCATTACGGGAACCGTCACTCCGTTTCTTTACGGTAGCTTCCCTCACCCAGGGTGGATGCTCCAGCCCACTCCTAAGCTTCATTGATATTTACGGTGTCCACAACACTCACGCTCCAGTTTGGAGCTGATGGGCCAGCACCAGCCCCGAGATTGAAGAGAGCAGTAGGGAGAATATTGGGACGCTGATCTTCTCCTCGCTTTGAAAACGCCGTGCACATGATCTAAAGGCCTGCGAAGGTAATTATTTCTTGAGATGATGTGTCATTTATGGCAGTGGCGATTTTGAACCTTTGCAATACGATTAATTAAGCCAGTCTCTTGGAGACCTGATGAGCCCGGTGAGAAAAAGTAATATGAAGTATATAAGCTATGATGTTAGAATTACACGAAGAGTTGAAACCATTTAGCCGGCATTCCAAGCTGTATAAGAGGCTTCAAAACGTTTCACGGCATGACAGATGCGGCTTTAGCTTCGGAGTCGAAATCCTACGCCAGCACGCACCAGGCCAGCGGGCTAACGGTGCTAATATTTGTCCCATGAAATCATTAATGAAAGGAAAAGTGATCCTAAATTACAATAGTTATTATACCGGATGTTCATTTAACGGTGAGCGGCCAGTGCGTCCATAAGTCTTATGATATAACAAATGATACAACTACCTTGTAGGAATAGCAGGTGATCTGGGAATGCTGGGAATAATTTCGATTCGATATCTCTTGTGACATTAGCATATCCTCTCTCCAGGGGTCGAAAAATCTACCATTTTGGCACTCAAAATGGTGACAACCCAAGTCAGGCAAGGTGACAAAAACTATCCGACATATTTCCTCCAGACAAATACCTGAACAAATCACCGAAACTGGCACTTATAACTTGATCTCGCAATGTTTTTCAACCACTAGAATGGTCCAGGCGTGTCCATTGGTATCCTACTAAGGCAAAACGTGCCACATTTAGGAGCCTGGGCTGGTGACACATTTATGCTTTGACATTTACAATGGTGACACACTGATCACTTTTTTGGCCCCTGCCTCTCTCTGTCAGTCTCACTCTCTACCGGAGGTGCTCGGGATGTGTTCCCCGCTCACACAATCCTCCGTAGCGGTTCAGTCGGGACTCGCAAGAAGCCATCGACTCGATGCCTCATTGGAAGTGAAGTAAACTGGTAAGAGGTAGCGCCTGTACAGCTTCAGTGGTACTGCTTCAGATAATTTCCCACAATTCGCTACTTAAACCGAACATACCTTTTTCAAACCTGGATGGTACGGGATTCTAAATGAGTGTAGGAACGTCTTCTTTGGCCTCTCTACTCTTCCAGGATGTGGAGGAGCGGCGTTTGGACGCGTTGCACTTGATATATTTGTTTACAGCTAGGAGTTATTACAACAGCAGCTATAATAAGTTATTTACAAATAGCAACAAGAAGTGGCTGTTAAGATTTGTGGCAGGACATCATCTTTGCTGATGCCACAGGGACAATAACTATGTAATATCTTTAGTGATGTAATCCATCTAGGACCCGTCTGCTCTGCTCTTTACTGTCGAACTGTCGTCCCCCTCGGTTTTTACGCCAGCATAGAATTAACTACAATCATTTATTTTACCCATTGCTCCCATTGTAATAATTGCAGAGTCGTGTGAACCACGGTATTGGCTCTCGGTATTTAATTTGTTATTCATATTCTGCTTATTTCTTCGATTGGATGTGTATCTCCATGTGATTTAACTCTCATACATTTACTCGAGCAATGCTAACGTTACACGGTCGTGATAAAGCATGCCAAAGGCACAAGTGAAGCAAAATTTACCATTTTCTTTAAGAAAATTTGTCATTATCTCTTAGTAAGGCTCTGGACATCATTCAGTTCAATATTAGAACAAATGATGCCGCTAACTCCAAACGTGTTGGCGCGAAGAGTTAAAGTTCAACCGGCAACTCACACTTCCCTCTCCCATCCTCCAGCTATCGGTCGATTGCGGCGTTCTTCAATCCGGTAAATGAGGCCACTGTGGCCTCTGTATGAGCAGAAAAGGAGAACATTCTGCGCTCATATATAACAACGTGCTTATATACGGTGAGGAAAGACTCATCTGACACAGGACCTAAAGCGCAGCTCGGCTGCGTGAGCGTGAGCATAACTGGTAGCATTGGAAAACTGTAAAAGCCTTACGCGAAAACCTGTATTTTCAGCAACTGATATTACCCATAGTTTCCTTGATCGTAGTACAAATCACTGGGCATAATTTGTTGGAAGCTTCTTTGTTGTAATGAACGTAGCGATAGGAACCTCACAATAGCCGGGGGAATAATGATCGCGAGCGGATAATTATGCTAAAGATGCAAGATAACATTGTTTATTCATTGCGATTTTGTTCACATCATCAACGACAAATGCGAATAAGAACAAAATATGAATGTTAACATCGGAAGAAGTCGTTCCTTAATGCACGTTTAGTTGATTATGACAGCTTCTCTGGTGTTGATATATATATATGTATATATATATATATTATATATATGTATATATATATATATATATATATATATATATATATATAATCGCAATGAATATACAAAATCGCAATGAATAAACAATGTTACCTCAATGTTATATTCACAACATTATGCTATATCACAACACAAAATTATGTTATATTCTCAACAAAGAATATCAATTTTACATATATATATATATATATATATATATATATATATATATGCAGCGACTATTGAATAGTATTGCTGATTCACACTTGGATAATTTCTTTTGTTGTTTAATTATATTATTGATGGTTTGTTTGGTTCCGATTGAAATGTCTTTAGTCAAATCAGTAAAGTTCATTAAAAATATTACAAATATAAGTTCGAGCTTTCGAATGTATTGGACATTCATTATCAAGATAAGAGACAGAGCGGCTCACGTTTTCCTAAATATAGTTGTTTGAAAAATATATCACCGAGTAATGAGCTCAAATCAGTTGAGACCTTCCATGTAAAGAAATATCATTACATTTTTTGCAGGCTACTTGCTGTGAAATTATCTCATGGTACAAACTACAATTCTTATATCATCTTGTCACAGTTTCATAGTACACTACATTAATACATAGTTAGTCACAAGGCATTACAATACAATATAGAAACATTCGCATTGTCAACACATGGTATGTTATACATTACATATATCACACATATTCGTTTTTTATTATTTAACCCATCCCCATAATGACAACTTGGCGAGTCTGACGTTTTTTGTGTGTTGATCTGCGGTGCGAGTTGGTTGATGTATATTGCTTCAATGATTTCTATCTTGTTGTGGTCAGTGCTGGAATGTATTATATGTGTGTTATCAGTAAGCATTTGTCTTGTGAGTGTTGTGTTGTGTTCTTGTTGTAGGTGATCCTTAGGATCCACTAAGGATGCAAAAATGTAATGATATTTCTTTACATGGAAGGTCTCAACTGATTTGAGCTCATTACTCGGTGATATATTTTTCAAACAACTATATTTAGGAAAACGTGAGCCGCTCTGTCTCCTATCTTGATAATGAATGTCCAATATTCGAAGCTTGAACTTATATTTGTAATATTTTTAATGAACTTTACTGATTTGACTAAAGACATTTCAATCGGAACCAAACAAACCATCAATAATATAATTAAACAACAAAAGAAATTATCCAAGTGCGAATCAGCAATACTATTCAATAGTCGCTGCATCGAAGGGATATATTGCCCAACTACTCAAATATATATATATATATATATATATATATATATATATATATATATATATATATATATTGATTCGTATTCCGTGGTCCCAGCGTTTTCCTCTTGCTTCTTCTCCGGGAGAGCAGCATCACCTCAGCACTCCTCGAGCACTCTCTGGAGGTATCAGTTGTCAATTATCTGGAGCAAAATGACGTGGGCGGAGCTCCTGAGCACTCGAGGCTCAGATCCCAACCTGTGCCAGAGTCCTCCGACGGAGATCTTTGTCATCTTCGATCTCTAAAAACGTCATTTGAACGACAATGACGACTCACTCTAAACCCATGTTACGGGGGTGAGGCGGCTTAGTGGATAGCACCCTTGTCTTCTAAGCCACCGGTCCCGGGTTTAAGCCCCAGCGGAGCCTCTGAATAAGTTGATCTGATCCCCACCAAAAATCCCCTCCAACAGGGTGAGAGTTGGCGACGCCGAATGACCCTGGCAGTTGGTGCGTCGTCAAACCCCAACAATTATTATGAACCCATGCCAATGACAAATCCTCGATCCTCGAGAGAGAATCCCACCAATCAGTGTCTCACCCATATGCAGGAGCTCAAAGAGCACCCAACTTAAAGGCTATGGCATGAGCGTCTCCTGTCCGTTCGTGAGCGGTGGCTTTGAGCCAGGGGCGCCTGCTACAGTGTAATCACCACCAGTCTGCAGCCAGGCACGCCAGCTCCGTCCGCTGGAGGGACACCAGCACGCCACCATCGGCTGCGACGGCGTCGCCGGCAGCTCGTACATCGTCGTCGGAGATTGACTCTGCTGCTCGATAGGCGGGTCGGGATGGCCGGCGGCGCGGCGGCGCGGCGTCGCTGGCTGTGTCGGCGGTATTTTCGGCGTCGGAGGCGGGTGTCGTTTGCCAATTTGGCGGGCTTCTGTCGGTGACATAGCGGCAGCGTCGTTCTGATAGGCAGCCACCGGGCCCAGCAGTCACGCCAGTCCCGGGCTCCACCAGGGGGCGCTGCCTCGGCCGCCGCCGTTGTGTAATAGCTGGGTCGTCTGGGAGGAGCTGCTTTCAAATACGAACTCGATCGAGTTTCTTTTGTTGAATGGTTGTGATTTTTTGTTTTCCTATTTAAGTGTTGTTTTCAAACACCACAGCAGCGTGATGAACACAATGATCACTAGTTTTTGTTTTATCGGATACCTTCATACATTTCTGCTCTTCTACTTCTTCATACCCGACAACATAGCTATTTCTAATATTTACTTAGCAGGTTCCTTGTGACATAACGCGGTCACCATGGCACGCTTCCCCTCCTCTTAAACTAGAAATTCTGCCACTAACCATATGAAATTCACCGGAAAGTAATGAACTTAAAGTCAACAGTGACAACCCGTCTCAGCACTTGGTCCTCTTGCTTGGTAGACCCTTTTCTTCGACAGTGGTCGGAAACGTGGACGTTTAAACGTTAATCACTGACAATTTTCTGCATTAGTTTTTTTTCAACTGGTGTTGTATTAGCCAGGGAAAAGTCCTCAAGGTGGATATTTAGTTTATCCTCACTTACCATACATTGTTTGCTATCACTTACAAGCCATGTATCAGATGTCACGTTTTTTTCCGGTCTCCCATTTTAAAGCGTGGTTTCATAGTTTGCTGCTGATCTTGTTCCTGGTGTTGAAGTTGCTTGTCTGGACCAATCCTGAAGTACTTTTTACCATACGTGTCGGAACGGGGGAGGCAGGTTCGGACCTGTCCACCTCTCCCCACTTTTTTAAATCCCAATTTCAGCCAAATTTGGAATAAATTGCAAATGTTGTAACCAGCTACTGCAGAAGGCAACGATAGGCCTAAATTCGACGAGTTTTTGGTTATAAAAGGGGAGAGTTTCTTGCCATCAGCAGGTTGAATACTGACTGGCCCCAGGGGCGGACGCAGCCCCGAGTTTTGGGGGCCAAGCCCATGTTTGCCTCTCCTCCTGGGGGGGGGGGGGACGTGAAATTTGGGTGCTCGTCAGAACTAGTACAAGCTACCTCTCCAAATACACGATCGATCTCCTGGGGATGGGGGGGGGCGGGAGCGAATATTTTTTGCTCTACAGACCTATTGTAAACACCTTTTTCAAACATTTCTCCGGCGTTTGGGGGACCAAAAGATAGTTTGCCCCCTTCCAGCGCTTTGGGGGCCATGGCCAGAATGCCCCCCATGCGTCCGCCAATGACTGACCCCTAACTTTTTCTGTGGTGATGCTTATTGATTTTACCACCCGCGTGACTAAATGCATATGTGACAGCATATATGGGAGTACGCAATTTCAATTCATTGAATTCAAGTAATTGGTCTCATTTGTTCCGTCTGATATATTGATATGTAGTTTATTCATCAGAGCTATCACCGTTAATATTTTGGTCGGAAGTGTATCCATGGTACCTATCGTCCGTCGCGTGAGCCCTCACATTCCAAGATGATTATAGCTTGCATATGGTAGCGTCGTCTCGTCAAGGGGCAGACAGTGCGCCAGAAAGGTGTCTATATTGATCACCACCTTAAATTCATGAAGAGAATACTTAAAACACAAAATACGTGCTCTCGATGTGGATTTTTTCTCGCGGTCAAAGAAAGCATTGTATTCATACTTGCTCTGGGAAAAATGAAATTCTTTCGAGCAATCGACAATACATATTTGGTTTTTAATAATTATTTATAACAAGTTGGAAAATAGAGTGTTGTGGGAATGACCTAGGACCCTAAAAAGATGATACAGATGACAGTAAAAGCGCTAAAAGACTGGCAGCCTAAAACGCCAAAGTCCAGAAACTAAAACGTCTACACCCTAAAAGCCCAAAAGGCTACGTCAAGGTAAAGATAAGAATAAAAAGCGTGGGATGAGGTAAATACAACGTTTCGGTCTTGGACCGTCGTCAGGCGAGGGGTGAAAGATGGAGGTGGCTAGAGGCCTGAGGTAACCTTTTCCAAATACTGAGTGACTGGAGGCCTAAGGAACCAGTAAGGTGCCCTGGGGGAGGCCGTTTCTGCCACGCCTGTCATGCAGGTATCCATGGGAAATGTCATGCCAAAAATGTAATTTATAGGATAGATTGTAGCTTTGCGAACCAGGCAAGTCATTTTATATCGGTGGAGCCAGAGGGCCGTTAGACTAAGATTTAACGAACACTTAGGTGATGCTAGAAATAAGAGGCAGGAAACACCTTTCGGCCAACACAGATTAACCATGCATCCGAATGATGAGCTGACAGCAGACAACTTGAGCATCAAAATTCTAAAATACGCCAGTGATGGCCCAAATAGAAAAATCGCAGAATCATTCCTCATTCGGCGCTACAGACCTACTCTCAACACGCAAACATCTTCCTGGCCACCTTGCGGTAAATTCGACATACGGGGACACTTTCTCAGACGCATGCTCAGACATAACACACCATACACATTGTTCCATTTCACTTTCGGCAAGAGGGTATTGGGACTGCCGACACTTTTGTTTCGACCAAAAGTTTACCTTAGGCCTCCAGTCACTCAGTATTTGGAAAAAGGTTACCTCAGGCCTCTAGCCACCTCCATCTTTCACCCTCGCCTGACGACGGTCCAAGACCGAAACGTTGTATTTACCTCATCCCACGCTTTTTTTCTTATCTTTACCTTGACGTAGCCTTTTGGGCTTTTAGGGTTTAGACGTTTTAGTTTCTGGACTTTGGCTTTTGGCTGCCAGTCTTTTGGCTTTTACTGTCATCTGTATTATCTTTTGGGTCCTAGGTCATTCCCCAACCTCTGCGGTTTATGGCACCCATATTCGCAGGCCTTCCGAGAACTTATTAGTTGGAAAATATGTTAAGAATACAAATATTGTAACCGTATGTATCAGTTGGGGTTCGGTCACGTATGTGCCAGCTGCTCAGGCCACATGGCCTCGCTGACCTGCACCCGGGAGGAGGGGTGGGGGCAATCCAGTCATGCTCCTTCCCCGAAGCGCAAAAGAGGGGGATTGAACCCTCTTTTACCCCCCACCTCTCCCTCCCAAGTAAACGAATGCTTCATTACTGATCAATCGTGGGAGGATGGACCCGTCAGTAAAAACATTTTTGGCGCTTTTGTACGTTTAGAAGGAGCCCCTCTGAGGGTGGAGCAACTCATTCTTAAAAAGGAAAAATGCTGCGGACCTTTCCCGCATTTTATCACGTTTGGTTACAAAGTAACGCGGTGCAGATATCTTGCGTAGTGACGCGCTGGAGACACCTGAAGAGTCATGCTCTGCTTTGAAGAGATTTTGAAAGTGTAGCTGATGTGAAACAATTGATTCTATGCAGCCACCAGTTTAGTTCCGCCGGCCGTTGCCTCCACCAGTTTAGTCCCGCCAGCCGCTACCTCTATCAGTTTAGTCCCGCCGGCCCCTACCTCCACCAGTTTGGTCCCGCCAGCCGCTACCTCCACCAGATCGCTCCGATGGACTGAGCTCGGGACTGATGAGCGTGGACAAAATCGGCCTCTATCTGGAGGGGCTAAATCCAAGCTCTTACTGGAAGCGCACATTATGCATGCTTGCGATTAGGGCATCTTCGGTGTATTTTTGAATTTAATTTCTTATTGCATTTTGTCCGGCAAGTTACTTCTATTTCAGTACCTGTCCCTTGGTTTATTATGATTTGTCTCGAGAGGCAATGATGTTGTAGCGCCACACCCTCAACATGTTTGACCCTGTATAAGCAAACCAATAGGAAGTGTTGCTAGCAGGCATCTTCCAATGGTTCGCCCGCTGGAGTTCAACTGCCGTATCAAGAATAAGAAATATCCTGAGCAAGACATCTAGTAGGCAATTGTGTGTATCCGCTGTGAAGCCATGCATATTTCATTTAGCATTTCTGTTGACTTACTTAGTTCTTCGGATGTATACATTTGAGCCTGGATCTTGTGCTAGACCTATCTCCCGCATGCCACGGAGTAAGCCATACCAGGAATCCGGGAAGGTATTCCGACATCCACTCGCCTATTTCCGTATTCTGCTTGGACCTGCAGCTTGGCTCAAAACCACCCACTTGAAGGGCTTAATATCTACCAGTTCAGTGTTTGGCGAGCCGCTTCTAAGCGATAATCGGAGTGCCAAACTTAACCTGAATTTACCAAATAAAGTTGTTTCGGTTAAATGACCCACCGGCATGGACAGCGGAACGTCCGAATTTAGGGAGAGGGGCATCATGGGCTTTTCAGCCTATTTCTCTCCAGCCATAGCCATAGGGTTAGTGTTAAATTTTCTTATTTAAGAGGGGGCACCGTGCCCCTGTGCCCCCCAGTTCCCCGCCAGTGCCCACCAGATATCATGGTCAGGCAGTAAACCTGCTGGGCACATATATGGAAAGGGTAAAACAGGCAAATCAATGTTAGCTTGATCCAAATGCTAAAGTGTTTATCCCGCATGTTCGTGTGTTGTCTGGTTTAATGTGATGTGATATGAATAAATGACTTGAGATATGATGCAATGAAATGGTCAAATGGTGCAACCCACCTCCACTGCGAGGGAGGGGCTGCAAGGGATTGACACCACTCTCAAAATAGATCGTTAATTTATGACAGGTGGAGTGACCGTCATGCAAATGGTGTGGTGTGGTACGGCACATCAAAGAACGGGCCATCACAAAGAGGGCCTAGCATGGTGGCCATCCGCTGGTAGTGTTGCTTAAAGCCATTCGTGGAACGTCAATCGAATCGTCTGATGATAAACAGGGTAAGGATTGGAAAAACCCCACCAGTGGCGAAGATAATGGTGATGGTGATGAAACTTCTGCTGATGATGCATCCAATGATGATGAAATTTACGATTATGCTTATTATTGATAGGTTTTGGAGTGCTGCGGCGAGGAGTATGATTTTAAGTTGACAAGGTGTAGGCCTCCTCCACTCCTGGATGTAAAATACACCAAGGTTGTATATTCATCAAAATAATGTAGGTAATGTCACAAATTATAAGTCATAGTGTAGCCAATTTAGGTCTGGCTACACTATGACTGAGAATTCGTGATATTACATACATGATTCTGATGAAGTTCTGTGCCCGAAAATATAATATTAGTGTATCTTACATCCATGATTCGAGGAGACAGGCCAGTCTACACCTTATCAACTCTGCGTATTATTATTTTGCTAAAAAGATGGTGATGAAATTTATGGTTATGAGGAGGATGAGAATGATGGTGATGATGATGGCGATGGCGATGCCGATGCTGATGATGATGATGATGATAACGGTGATGAATACAATAATTTTCATGATTCTGACACAATGCAGAATACGCCCCAAAAGAAATGCTACTTTAGACTAAAGAGAATCAAAACACGAGACCGTTGTGTTCCAGCTTGAAATGCTTTGTGTAGAAAATGCTCGCCCTCCCAGTCTAGTCTCCGAGTCTCATATCCAAGTCTCCAAACGTCCCATGCTTCTCTAGAAGAAAGGCTCGGTGCCTATCAGGGTAAGCTAAATACACGGTTCCTATAGATACGGTTCGGACATGACAGTCAGCTGACTGCCTGATTTGGCAGCATGTTGAGGATATGGTAGTATTTTGAAGGCTTTTGTTCAAGGTACCTTTGGTTCTGGTAGCATAAGGTAGAATACAGCGTTCTGATTGGTTGAGCGAAACGTTCGTAACATAATTCTGAAGGAATTAGCATGAAATTCATCGTGGATTTTTCTTGTTATAAAAGCACTTCAGGGACTAAAAATGCACCCAGAAGATAGCCTGATCAATTTTACATACCAAAAATAAAAAATGCCCTTAAGCACCACTCAAATTTTCCCACTGGCCCGTGCCCCAAACCCCTGGAAACAGTCCAATTGGAATTACATGTTAAACTTCGCTGCAAAAAACTGAACCAGAAATGGAACCCTCAAAACCCCCAGAATTCTAGAGAAGTATGTCATGTCCACCCCCTGGCTAAATAAGGCACCCAAGCTACATTTTAGCAGCAGCTTCTTTTCTACTTATACAAACTCATATGGTCTAACCCAAGGCCCTCTATGCCCCCATAAATTATGTGTTGGTTCAAGCTAACTATGTTTTCAATGACTGAGTCAAGGATTGAAACATGCAAAACAATGCATACTTGTTATTAGTTACTTGCTACTACACTGTGAAGTCTGTCCTGTACGTGCGAGCTCCTCTCACTTCTAATGATTTTCTGGCATTTTCACCGAAGAGCGACTTGCTGGAGGACCCGATCGGCAGACTTAACCCGCGCCCCACCGGGGTCCGGCGCCACCTTCGCCCCACCCGGGGCCATCGATGGCCCCCCTCTAACTCCGAAAATATGGGCGTTAGCGCAAATCTGCAAAGTGCAATAGAAAGCTCGCGTAAATTCAGTAAGAAATTACTTCGCATGTTTTAGTGCTCTGGTCAATGGTTTGACCTCCAGAGGTCAAATTAGGTCAAGATCGGCTATTTTCACTCAAATATGCAATGATTAAGCAGACTGGGCATAACTCTTATGACATTAGAGCTATTGAGGCCTGGTAAAGTACATTTGATAGCAAATTGCCAGGGAGAGTGGGGTAAGATGCCCAGGGTTTAGGGAAATCCGGATTATGAAATAACCGCAGAAGCAACAGCGCTGGTTTAGATGCCAAGCCGTAGCATGATCATTTATCTTCCTTATAGAGTCGATGAAATTGCTGATAATGATAATATTTCCTAACTATTATGATTTTACTAGAGGCTTGCAAAGGGGCGTCTTACCCCATCGGTTGGGTAAGACGCCCCTGGGGCTTGGTAAGATGCCCCACCCCTGGGCATCTTACCCCATTTTGGTCTATCGTTGATGAAGAAGCTTTTTCGTAGTTCTTAGTTTCATTGGTAATTATTTAAGTATTATTCAGAAGTCAGAATGTGTTTAGAAGCGTCCACACACATTGATAAAACATGTAGGTGGTTTTCACGTTTCCACGTCAAATGATAAAACAAAGTTACATAAAACTAACGATAAAAACCAAGGATAAAAAACATACCACAAAAGTAATTTAAAATCACACAAACACACAAACAACGAAACACGAAACGAAGTAGGTAAACTGGTACGAGGTTTCTGAGAACCTCCCCTAAATTCCCTACCTTGTCTCTTCTGTGTTCCTTTGTTTCAATTCCCCATTTCAAAGAAATATGGGCCAGAAGTTGTTAAGTACAAAAACATTCACTTCAGACAGTAAAAATGGCTTGTGGCGACTCGAAGCTTCCTCCCACTAACCATCACAGGCTCCAAGTCTATCATTTATGGCGCACAGCCACCTTAGCATTCTCGTCAAGGCACACAGGCCCAGCTTTCGCAGGCAAAGCACTCGATTCGTTATTTGCACGAGAGAACAAAACTCACTCCGCAGATGAGATATCTGGTATCGTCATGCCCACTGTCGTTCTTCCTTAAACAGTTTTTGCCTGCCTCCTCCACGTCTTTTTAGATACCTTTGCTTTGCAACCCCTTTAATTAGTCTGTCTTCCAGAGCCTTTTTTAGATGCATTTTGTTGCAAGTTCGGCTTTTGGATTCGGGTCTCATTAAGGTCATCAATGGACTTGTCGCGGAGACCCTAGCCCTACCATCGGAGCGAGCAACTCCTGTAATGAAGATTTAATTTAAAAGTCAAGTTAAACGTCCCACAAATCACAGGGACGGCCGCCCCGCTCAGGTCACCCTCTCACCAGTTAGTTGCCAGCCGACCTACGTCGGGTAAACTATTAAGCGCCGGAGCGTCTCAGGAGAACCGATCCCAAGCCTGGACATGCACTGCCATTGCATGTTCCTGAGCAGCGGGTCGGAGGCCAACGCTCTATCAACTTGGCTACCGGGATGGCAAATGTGGAGACGACATATAAGAGATCAGGTACGGAGCTTTGTAGGATTAACCGTATGGAGTATTTCAGGTCTAGCTCATTCATAGGCGAATCCAGGGTAAAAAGTCCAGCCATAGCCCCTTCCCAATTGGCCAAAATTGACCGATTTTGGCCAGTTTTGTTTTAAAATATGTTTTACAGTTTTGTCCATTTTAATTTAATTGCTTTGTGCTTCCACCACACCAGTTTGAACCGCCTTGAAGTCATCTCCGTTTGGGGCATCAGGCCAGGTCCGGTGAACTCCCAAATAATTGTCTCAAGGTTTTAATGATTGAGCTGGGATTCGCTTTATCGAATGAGAGCACCAATCACAAAATTTGACTGTTATGGGATTCGTTGCGTTAGTGGCCTGGGTTCAGGTGCAAGGCCTTCAATTGGAAAGGTTAGTCACAAAGCGACAGATTGAAGTGTGCTTTTATTTAACACGTACGGTCATGCGCGTCGAAAGCAGAGGACAGGAACGGGAGGACAGATCCCCTAACTCGTCAATCTGTGGGGACGTCTCCCGACAAGTTTTGGGAATTGACCTAGGTTTTTATTGTCTCCCTATTACATACCTACGTTGACCTACGTAAATTTGTTCATGAGCTTCATAGTCATTACCTTTTTCAAACACGGTCAATTTAAAGTTCACGTCACGTCCCCCTTCACCAGTCCAGGATCCGTAGCACCCAGTAACAATTCCGTGCCGCTGCCCGTGGGTAAGGCTTGAACTGATCCCAAATTTAATACCTAGCTGTAGGGGCGTAGCCAAGGGGGCGGCAGGGACAGCCGCCCCTCCCTGAGGGCCCGAAGGGGGCCCCTGAGGACACGAGCCGCGCGAAGCGCGGCGCGCCCGCACTGCGCTCTGTGGCCAAATTTGGAATTTTATACCAGACAGGGCCCTCTTAAGCCCTCTTCAGCGCTCTATTCTTTAACAAGCAGGGCTCTTTTTACCCATCAGGGCCCTTTTGGCGCTGTCGCAGGGGTCCTTTTCGGGGCGCCGCCCCTCCCTGAGCGAAATCCTGGCTACGCCCCTGCCTAGTTGTTTACTCTAACAAATTACGTTATATTGCTCTGGGAAAGACGCCCCCTTTCCACCGGGAAAGTTGCCCATGGGGCATCTTTCCCCATTCGTTGAGGGGGCATCTTTCCCATCAGTACCCAAACTAGATAAAACCTGAAGGGCAAAAATCAAACAATTAATTCACTCGAGGAAATGCTCACTTAATGAGTCAAATATGCCATCATTCGTAATGTGAAGTCAAACAAAGCACGTATTCGATATTCTTCGAGGTATCTGCAACCTATGTGGGCAATTTTTTTCTTAGAAAAGCATCGAAACAAAGACTTACCCACCAGCTTCACGCAACTCACAGGAGGGAACTGAATTTTTGCGCAAGAAACAATCAAAGCCTCTGCTTTCGACCAAGAACAATATTATTTACCAGTGGTGGCCCGGATTGCCAAAAGAGGGGATGGGGCGTCTTACCCAATGGGGCATCTTACCCCACTCTCCCCTACTTTTTCCGGTATGTGGAACGTAAAGACCTCCCGCCAGTGGTTTGACCTCCAGAGGTCACCTCGTGACCTAATATGACCTGAGGTCACGAAAGGTCAAAAAGTGACCTTGCTGTATATCAAATGAAAGCCAGTGACAAGACAAACACGATGGTGTTTGTTTCACCGCTCTAGCTTAATTAGGTCAAAAGTTATTGTCAAAATACTGCTTTTGACCTCTGGTGACCTTGGAAAAGTCAAAGGGCAAATATGACCCCTGGGATCCGTGAAAAGGTGTCCAAAAACGCTGTTCTGAGCAGTCTGAGTATTTGCAATTATTTTTGTGGCTTTTATATCATGAAACAGCTTTTCCCCATGCTTTTCCAATGGGAGAGGTCACCTCGTGACCTGACCTCAGGGCACGAAATCGAAAAATCCTGGATATACACCTTGTAGACCCTGGAGGGGTCATGAAGTGTAGGAAGTTTCAAATCGATCAACTTTGAAATGTAGCTCTTACAGAGCTCTAAAGTTGAAGTGAGGTGACCTTGGTTGACCTCGTCTGGTGACCTGACCTTGGGTGACCCGGGGTAAAAATTTCAGGGATGATGGGAAAATGATGCAGTGAGAGGTAGAGCTCTCAACCGCGGTGCTGCGCCTCGTCGTTTTTCTGCTATCCCTGAAAAACCTTAGGAGGGGCCATCGATGGCCCTCGGTGGGGTGAGGGTTAAGTAGGAGATTGCTATGTATACAGCGACCCGATTGTTGCCTCTCTAAAGGTGTTTCTGTTCTTGTTTTTGTTTTAACCAAACAAAGTTTTAATTGTGACCATGTATTGTATGTATTTTAGGCTTATTTTTATCCTAAATTCGCCTGTAATTGGGTTACACTTATAAATACCTGTTGGCGATTAATACAAGATACAAGCTCACAGGATGACGAATTTGAGCAACAGTAAACTTTCCTCGAGAACTTAAGCAACATGTGGCCCACAAAAAGTCTGAGCCTTCGCGATGACCTTCTGACCTGTTGAGCGCATGGGGACCTTCAGACTGTTGACATCATTTGTATTGGGGGACGATGTGGTGGGTCTTCTGTTGCCAGGTAAGCAGACAGGCGCAGATCCAGGGGGACACGGGGGTGCGTGCTCTCCCTTGTTCCAGCCGGGCGCGTCCGAAGGGCCCGTCCGGCTGGAAGCGCCAGCCCGCAGTTAGTGGCATCCCTCCTTCCGAAATCCTGGATCCGCGCCTGGCCGGTATTATCCAGGTTCTTTAGGATCGCCGTTCATCAAGAAAGAAAGTAAAAAACGATTCGAAATTAGCCCCTCTCTCGGCCCATTTTTCCCAAATGTTATGTGACCATCGGTAATCATGGCAACGTGAAGTAACGCTGACGCCACGCTGAGAGGAAAAATCCCTTCTACTCCAGCTGTCTTGAAAACTGCTAGTATGGCGAAAAAGAGGTAAAGGTGATGACTTTTCTATGGCTCACCAGGCTCATCTGTTTCGTGGTGTCCCTTCGTTCTCACACCGCTACTGCAAAAAAATTGATAGCGATAAGATATAATACTACGGGTTATTGTCTTTTCATTTTGGTCTGAAAAAAGTCAGATTTTTTTGTTTAACCAAATTGTAAGAGTTTCCGGACGTTTTCAGTGACGGCAGAAAACTCGAATTTTAGGGGGCAGCATGGGCTTTTCAACCCATTTATTTCTAGTCAACGACATAGGGCTAGTGTTGAAGGTAATGATTTAATGGCGGGCACCATGCCCGGTGTCCCTCCCACTTCCGCCACCAGTGGACGTGTTTGTTTGCAGGTGATCGAGCATGCCCTCGGGCTCAATAATAACTAAAGTTTAGGTAAGTTTGTTTTTAACAGATAGGTTCGTCAAAAGTTGGCATGGCATGCCATGCCAATGTTTGAACCGGGCATGCCACCCGTCATCTATACACATCACAATTTTGCTTATCGTGCCACGTTTGGCTTTGGCTTATCAAATAAAATTATTGCAGCATATCTTAGCATTGTTTCTTGTGGACCAACCATGTAACGTTCTTCATTTGGGAGGAGATTAGAGTAGGTTTTAAGCACTGGTGGATACAAGGGGGTGGGCTGGGAGGCTCAAGGCCTACCCCTCCCCCTGAAATGTCAGTGTGATTATAGTTAATGCATATCTGGAGGCTGTTCCGAGACAATGGGGGATGCTCGAGCCCCTGAGCTTCCCCCCCCGCCCCGAAATGTTGTCCTGGATCCACCACTGGTTCTAAGGGAGCTTTGAAAAGACTGGAACAACAACAGGACCCGGGTAGAGCTGGGAGGATTTTGCAAGTTCAGAGGAGGCTAGAGGCGTCACGAAAATAGCCCTATAGTATTCTTTATATCTTGGAGTGATCAAATTTGGATGAAAAGAGTCATTCCTACTATTTGCACCTTCAACCAGAATATATACCTATGCTGAGGGAGATGCTGAGGGAGTTGGCACCATCCGTTAAAAAATCCCAGAGACCTGCCCATTCTTCACCAACGACCCATTTCTCCCAACTGATACTCTGCCGCTGGATGTTGGGCACCAGATCGATGCGTCGCGCGCTGTTCCGGGGGTGGCGGCTCAGATCAAAAGGCTTTATGGCCGGCAGCCGTGCCGCCTACGCACCCATCCCATCCCATGCCTACGGCACTTGGCAACCGACCGGCCCCCGAGGCCAGGTCACCGGGGCTGAGACGCGCCTCCCGTCTGCCAATTGTGCGAGGAGCGCCTCATGACGGCGCCGTCCCCCGTAGAGAAGAGACTGAGTATGAGCAGCTTCCTATTGAGCTAGGAGAAAATTATCAGCTTTTGTTTGTTGTAAGGTTATTGTGTAATTTTTTGTTTAGCCGATCTGACGTAGCGGCCCGAACTTCGCGTGTGGCCGTGACGGGGGAACTGGAGGATCGATGGTAGTCACTCTGCTCCACATTTAAGCTGGTACCTCTTAGCCCATATAGACGCCTGCTGAAGAAAGTGAACAATAAAAATTATGAGGTATAGGCTGAGAGTGGATAACTGATATTGGCGTATATTTTTAAGGATGACTATAAATTGCAGGTTCACCTTAATTACCGAAAAAAACAGAACTCCGATAAACCTCAATTTCGCCAACATGGGTGGGAAAACCGTGAGAAACCAGGAGATTGAAAATCCTAAAAACTATAACCGGTATCAGTTGAAGTGCTAATGATCCTTTCAGCATGGTATTGTATGCCAATTTGGCAACTAACCTCATTCTGTGCCTTGGGAACGTCCATTGCATCTCTCGTTATACTATGTATCGTTCCAATTTTAGTATCTGCCGAAGCAAGTACAAAAATACATTTTCGTTTGGGCAAACCTCTTGGTTTTGGGGTAGAAATTCGTCTCGGTTGAGGAACGTAAGAAATTTGTTCTGACCTCTGCTGAAAATAGGATGGCTCCTTACCAAAATTGATGCGAAAAATTTCAACTATCCTCTGCTTATCTTAACTCAGTCATTCACGTCGGGGCTTAATAGGGTTACCACTTTTCCGCATTTCGAAACCAATTGCTGATTTTGTGCCTATTCAACTCATTCAAAGAATTCGGAAAAATGTATAATCCAAGTGATCTGCCTAAAGCCTGCCACAACGGGTCAACTACCTTGAAAAAATAATGTTTTGCACTTCTTCTTGTTTGAGTCCAAAAACGACTCGATGCCATTCATTCCAGCGGGAATCCCAGTTTTAAAACATTCTAGAGACAACTTACAAAAATTTTGTTTACTCACGGCGGTGCATCCAAAATTTGGGGGACCGAAGACATTTTGGGCCAATCCTTTCCACTTACCGTGATCCGTCAAAGTTATATGATCAATTGCTTAGTTTACAGAGGCGGTTAGGTTCATGGCTCCCCGGCGGCCGGTTTCTACGCCCATCAACGCTTATTTTTTACCGTTAAGCAGGATTGGCCCGCGTTATATATATATATATATATATATATATATATTATATATATATATATATTATATATATATTTATATATATATATATATATATATATATATATATATATATATATATATATATATATATATATTGCATTCAAAACCTCTGAGAGATTTGAAGACAAACTTTCTCTGGTATAAACTAGGCCAATATAAGAGAGACGAGAAAGTGAGACTTTTTGGGCGCAAATTTCATGGACAGCGCTCTTTCGTCAATTGCGTTAGTTTGGAGCAATACCAAAAGAGCAGCAACTGCATCGCCAATATACACTGCGGATTTATATTATTTTGTAATGTCTTCTATTTTTATATTTATTGAACATACTCAATACAATTTGTTAACACTCACATGTTTGTTAACACAACAAGCTAATTTGTAAACACTCAAGCAATGCTGTCTTCACCAAATAAAATTCTTACTTTAACAAATCAACAAATAAATCAACCAAAGTAAGAATAACTCTCGTTAAGAAACGCCTAGTCATGAAAGGATGCATTTCACAGGTTTGTTTGGCATTGGCTACTTGAGCTTCGGGAAATCAGCATGTTGCCTAATCACTCTAAGAACTCTGACCATAACATGCTCGGGTGTCGCAATAGCTAAATAGACGCGGCAACGATTACGTGAGAGCCCGCGGCGGTGTGCTAATCGGCTGATGCAACGGGGCCGGTCTGACGACAGCACGCAGCCTGACCGCGCAGAGGCTACCGCTGAAAACGCTGCGTGACTGCGCAGAGGCTACCACTGAACGCTGCGTGACGAGGGGTCAACCCAAACGCAAACACCAACAAACACTCACTGGTGCCGAGACGCCAGCTAGCCTCTTTCCCGAATCGATTCGTAGCGTGGTGAGTTATATAACGCGTCTGTTCCCATCAGGCCGCCGGACGGCAGCGCTTCCGACGAAACGCCGGCCAGCGTGACAATACCTCCAGCCGAACCAGTGCCAATCTACCACACCCCAGGCTGAAACAGCCGGGCGCGTGCGTTGAGAGGGGACGAGCAGCGTGACCGGCGTGTGCGGGGCGGCCCGGCGACCCGGCGGCGCACCGGCGGCTATGTTTAGTCGGCGCCAGCAGTCACATGTGCGGGCTGGCCGGCGGTGTGCCGGCACAGGCAGCGGCGGCGCCGCCGTCGCGTCTCAGAGGTGCGCCAGCGCCGCTACCGACCGCGTGGGGTCCGCGTGAGCCGGCCGAGCAGCCTCCGCCGCCGGCTCTGCTGCGAGAGTAGGGTCACGGTGTCACACCACGTCGGCATGGAGTAACGAACGGACGCTATTAGGTGGTGGCAGCATGGGCAAGAAGACCAAGAAGCGGCCCCGCTGGCGGAAGTTGTCGCTCGGTGAGTGTCTGCGCGTGTTTGTTGGCTTGTGGTTTTATGTGAAGGGATCTGGTTCCTGCACGGGATCGGCTTGTTTATGATACAACAAGTTTGAAGGCGGCTCTGACAAACCACTCATACGTGAAAGAATCTATAAAGTCAATTCTTGCTTTTCTCAAAATACTTCGAATCTCATTTTAACGTCGGGTACGATACGTTGGTGCTTTGAATGAAATCAACCGAATTTTGTTTTGAAGGCTGCGCAAAAACGACCAATTTGGTACAGAAAATCCTAGCAAATGACATCTGGTATAGGAATATTTCGTTTTTTTTTAGTTTGGATATTTACCCATCACGGTGGTTCCATACATTTTTGCCCTCAGATTTATTGTCCATATCTAATAGATTCGTTCACGCCCTCACACTCCCACCCAGGCGCGAGGGGGCGACTCTGTGTAGAGGCGCGGGACAACTTTCACATCATTCCGTTACTTTTTGCGCCTACTGTCAGCCTCAGTAGAAATTCTGACAGCTCAAGGGTGCAGTGGACAAACTTGTTGGACGGCCGTACGCACAAGTCGAAGCCATGCCGCTCGTCTGGCCGGCTACTCTTTACACCTTAAATGGCTCGACACCGTGACGACGGGTGCGATGCACCCAAACTAGCCAGCTTTTGTAGCGTGAGCAGGAAAAAGTTGTTGATGGCATCCGCTGTTACGCTATCAATCCACGTGCCGTAGTTTTTAACGGGTTCCAATCATCTTTTTCAATCGTTCCCTGGAAGGCCACGCGAAAAAATCGTTGCAGTTGTGGGGCCCTGCCAGGCGTTGCATGTGTGGTGATTTTTTTCATTGTTGATCTCAGGGCGTGAAAACCATGCAGTGTTTAATTGTATCAAGACACCGAAGCTCGAAGCTCCTTTGCACCTCTGCCTCTTGGGAAAGTGACTATATAGTCACCGAAGCCACTTATTTGATGATATCTCGGAAGCTTATGGAATCATCGATCACCTGTTTTCCCAAAGTCCCGCTGAATTCACTTTAACTCTGCACTGCACGCTCCCAGGAGCAACATAGCGAGAGACCCGCCCTGTACAAATAGAACAAGGGGTCACTGAACAGATTCCTTCGGAAAATTGGTTGAGTTTGATATTTTGGAATAACACAGAAACATCAAATACGTCTGAAGGCAGAAGGAAAGGGTCCATGGTCAGGTTTAGTGTCTACGTTCGGATACCAGCTCAAATATTTGGGTCTACATAGAGTTCTTTTCACTCATTGGCCCGCAGAACAAAACTGAAAAAACGCTGGTCGGAGCTCGCACGATACACAAAATATAGGACAAAAGACATCAATGTATGCTGAAAACGGTATTAGATGTCACTTCTTTTGTGATTTACATCTCAATTTTGAGTCCTCATCGAGGGAGGGGATTGTGCCAAAATTGATTGTGTAGCAACGTTAACTTAGAGCCTTGACACCAGGGACGTCGATTGTTGAAAATGGCTAGGAGTGCCCAAACTTGAAACGACTTCAATAACTACCACATTCAACTTCTGAAAAAGGGATATTATGATATCGAACGTGTTTTATCCTACCCTCAGGCCTGTTATATTGCATGCAACCATGCAACCAATTTAATTTTTTTAATTAAGACTAGGACAACTTGAACGAATCCTTAACACTAAATCGACATTTCATTGGGGGTGCCCGGGTACCGCCGAAAATAAATAATTATACACCCATCCTTAACATATACATGAATAAGCTGGACTTTCTTAGTTCGGTGCGCTATATGACCGCGTCGGTTGGCGTGCCTCTAAACTTAAATAATCAATTATGAGTTTGGTGCTCAGACTTCACTCTGTTCACCTTCGTGCTTGGGTTCTTCAGTCAGTTTAGAACAGGTAGGTATGCGCCTGTTCCATGTTAAATGCCTTAGGGGGGAGAGGCCCAGTGCAGAGGACTTTTCTACAGCCGGAACTGAATAACTGGAACGTTTCTTCGGGGATTTTCATTTAAAGATGCTTATTATAAACAGTGTCAGGTGCAGATCCAAAGGTTTCTCTCTGGCGTTACTATGATGGCGGAGGAATACTTAAACAGCCATTTGCCTTGCATTGCTTACCGCGATTGTACCTACCTTTTTAAAATGTGTATTTGTTTGCTCTTAGATAAAAGCTACCGTGATTGACCATTTCCATCAAAACGTTTGAATTCAAACAAAACCTCATCGAAATGCTTGAAAATGGCCTTCTCGCCTCCTCCACCACTCGAGTTGCTTGCAGTTTGAATTGTCCCTGCATGAGACTAAGTAGGTATCAGTAACAGGAAGGTTGGACATCGGACCCCTTTCGATCGATAAGACCGGGCTTAGATCGCGGCGGGGGTGAAAAGTGGACCGTCCATCCTTTCCGTGGCAGAGTGCACGAATACGAAAAAAACGAAGCCTGCCACTATTAGCATTAATCTTCATTGCTACCGTTCTGGGTGAATTCGCAGACAAATGCGGTGGGTCCACGAGCTCAGGCGGACCACGTGAGCGGGAGTCAGCTGACTAGTCAGCTGTCTGCGGCTCACGTGCGCCGGTGCCGCCCCGGCCAGTGAGGCTGTACCTGCACATTGCGCAACCTGCCAGCAGCGGCGGGTCTAGCCGGGGGTACAGATGGGTCCAGCTGTGGTGATTTACTGGTCCACTGGGCCTACGCTGGGTGATTTCTGTGTTTTACCGTTTGTGGTTGGTTGATCTGATGTTTGTGATCAGAGGCGGATTCAGGAAGGCGGGGGGCTGTCAGGGGCGCAACTTTATGTTTTCGATTGGGGGCACCCGGCTCGAAAGGGGCCCGTACATGATGGGGGGCCCGTACATGATGGGAGCCCGTATTTTTTAATGAAAATGTGACCGAAAAAACGTATTTTCGACCGTTTGTGGTCAAAAACTGACTGCAAAGGTTAGATAACAATTTTTAGCGCGTTATTCGTCACTGTTCCTGATTTGCACTAATTAGCCCAAAAAGTAGTCAGAAGACCCAATCTTTTAAACGAGTTGCCAAACTATGTAAGGATATTGGACAAGTAGGTGTCTACTTACCGTCTTTGTCGTCCACGTGGATGCTCTCCTCCGGAGGTACAACGGGATCAGCCCCGGACGACGCAGGAGGGATGGATGCTGGAGGGTCTTTTAGCACACGGGATCCGGCTGATGGCCTGGCCGAGGAAGGCAATGATCAGGAAAAGAAGGATTGGAATTACAACCTTACTTTACCGTTTTGCTGGAAACTATACACATTGCACTTTTCCGAGTTAGTTTTAAGTTGGGGTTTTAATTTTTTGCGGTCGATAAATGAATGTAGGTAGCTTGCAAAGTACCAAAAATAGTAGTGATATGAACTACTTTAAGTGGACGCGTACGTTGCTGGAGATTAAATGCAAATATGATCGGGGTCATTTTATAACAGTATGCAAAATTAGCAAGACGATTCTAGATTCATAGTTTACCTGAAAAATGTACAAAATTTGGGTAGTTTTGCCAGAGCAGCCCCTCGGTATTGAATGTTCTTTGTTTTACGCTTTTGTGCACCCAACTTATGTTTATAGGTACTGTCCAACCATTTTAACATTCACACCTGGAACGAAATCGCATTATCGCGAATAATTTGATACAAATGGAAGGTAGAGATCGAAGTGCGAAATTCCTTTATCAGCGGGGAAATCGAACCTACTGATATTTATATTACATGATCAAGACACCTTTTTCTGATCCATTCACCTTGCCAGTTCATGGCATTGTACAACACTGGATGGATCAGTACAAAAGGAATGGGGGCCTAACATTTCTCACGCCCCATCCATTTTTCCCCGAATGTTGCATGGGACCGGCCGCACGTTGCCCCGGGAAAACCACAGGGGGCCCGCAAGCATGGCAGGGGCCGGTTTCGGCAACAGGGAGCACGGATACACCACCTGGGGCACGAAACTGCTCACAAATAAGATACTTCTGCAAATACGCGACTAACACAACAGCTTCAGTTTCTGCACGATATTCTTAGACCACAAGGGGCCCAGACAGACCACATAGGGCCTGAGCACACCAAAGGGGCCGGGCAGACCACAGGGACCCAGAAAACCATAGGACGCCGGTAAGCCCAAAAGGGGCCCGAGCAGACCACACACAGCCAGCAATTTGGCTGGACTCTGCCCGATATATGCTGGGCTTTGACTGGGCAGAGCCCGTGTATATGGGCTCAGCCCAGGTCCGGCTCCGCTCCGTCTGGGCAGAGCCCATGGTCAAGCAAGACCGGGCTCTACCGCTCGGGCAAGTTGTCATCCCCCGACCTAATGTCGGGCTCAGCCCGAGTCTATGTGGCTCAGCTATGAGTCTTAGGGCTCGGGCAGAGCCCGACCCAGCCCGCTCTGGGCCCGGTTGGAATTGCTGGCTGGGCAGCGGGCCCGGGCAGACCACACGGGGCCTGGACAGATGAAAGGACCCGGGCAGACCACAGGGACCCGAGCTGAACACAGGGGCCGGGCTAACCACAGAGGGGCCCCAGTCTGGAAAGTATGGCAGCAGACCTGACGAGTCCGCACCAGCCTTGTAGATTTTTCGCAACACCAACAGCCTAAAATTCACACCAAGCATTGGTGAGAAATTTCATTGACCCGGAAATTTCGATGTTTTTACCAGTTTCTCCCTTCTCAGATCTCTGTGGGTGTTTGATTTGAGCTCCCTCGCACCATACAGCAAAAGTGGGCACTTGTTTGCTCCAAAGTTCGAACCACCTGAAGGGTGTCCGCACCACGAGATCTCGCCAAAAGTGCCATACTTTGCAGACTGGGAGGGGCCCGGGCAAACCACAGAGGGCCCACGCAGACAAAAGGGGCCCCGAACGGACAAAAGGGGGTCCGCAGAGACCACACAGAGGCCCGGACAGGCCAAAAGGGTTCCGGGAAAACCACAGGAGGCCCGGGCAGACTACAAGGGGCTCGATCAAAACAAAATGGGCACTAGCAGACAAGGGGTCCGTGCAGACCAAATGGGACCCGGCCAGTCTGCTAAGTATGGCAGCAGGCCAGACGAGTCGCACCAGCCATCCAAAATTATCGCACCACCAGCCCAAAAAATTCTCACCAATCTGCCAGATACTAGGGAGAAAAACGCACACATTCCTACCCACACGATGCAATACTACCTCTCTTATTAGTTAGTTAAGGACATTTTATAAGGCCCCCTCCTGTGTCTTCCTAACTATTCAGTCATTATTTTTTTTAGTTTTCAGTGTCAACTTCCTCGCACCAGTCTTGCAAATTCGCACCAGGCTGATAAAATTCGCACCACTCGCTTCTGTCTCCAAGGGCACTCGCACCGACGAGATCTCGTCGAAAATGCCATACTTTGCACACTGGGGCCCGGGAGACCACAGGGGCCCAGACAGGCCACAGGGGGCCCGATCAGACCAATAAGGGCCCGGGATACCACAGGGGCCCGCATGGCAAGCATGGCAGAGGCTGGTTGCAGTTACACGAGCCGCATCCATGGCAGGCCCGTCTGCATCCACAGGGTATTAACTACTGGGAGTAGGGACCGAGCTGCAGGCCACCAGGGGGCGGGGCGAATGGGGTGGCCACCAGGGGGGAGCGAATGGGGCAGCCACCCCTTAAACCCAAGAGCCTCTGAGGACGAAATGCCGCCCCCAAACCCTCCCCTCCCCCAGGATGCGACGATTGGTCGCCCTTTGGGTGAAAAGTGCGTCCTTCGGGTGGCTAAGTGCCGCCCGGTCCCCTGAGGCTTTGCCCCTCCCCTTACCCAAATTCTAGATACGTCACTGGCGGCCATAGGGGCAAAAGATTCTCCAAGTCTTGGTATTTAGCCATCAGGGGAGCCGGACAGGGGATCATCACTCATTTGGGATTTAGCCCGACAGGAGCTAATAGCAAACAATCACTTCACTTGCCATTCAACACTGCGCATCGGAGCACGATTTGGATTGACACGAAAAGCCCAAACGTAAAATCCAAATCAGAGCCTAACGAAACTTTTCCAGAGTAGACACAAGCCGATTGAATCATAGGCATGCCAATTTTACTGTTCAAGGCAAACTTTGTGCAAATCATTCGCCTCGGCGAATGCGACAAGAGAGCCAGGAGCATGCCTTAGCTTCCTTCGCGCTGCGCTGACAAGCCCGGGAAATTAAGAGGCTACCATTCGCCGGCGGAGCACATTATTTAACCCAGATTTGACGACAAGATTTGATACACTTTTTGACAGACAAATTTAAGAGACTTAAATTTGTCTGTACTTAAAATTCCACTAGAACAAACAAAAATGGAAAACTTCATGCACATTTCTGACAAAAATGCCTAGAAATATATCAATGAAAAAAGTAGTGCCGGCGGAGAGATGCAAAAATAACAAACATGTCAATTTATTAAACCAGTACTTATCGGAACGGGCCCGGCTGCGCGCGGTGGGGGGTGGTGAACTACAGGGGGTCGTAAGCAAGGCAAGGAGCCCGGCTAGAGCCAGAGGAGGCCTGGATAGCCCAGAGGGAGCCTGAAATTATAGCACGGATTCCCGGATGCAGCGAAGTGGGAGGAGTGGAATCAGGGGCGGATTCAGGCCGATGGTGGGGGGAGGGGGGCAACGGGGCCCCAAATCGTGAAAAAAACATATGGTTTTTGTTTGAAGAAAATCCGTAAAAATTGGTAAAATCGGGGGATTTGGGGAGGGCATCAAATCCCCCAATTTTACCTTTTACCCCCCTGGATCCGCTAGTGCTGTGGTTCCTTGCAGACCACAGGGACACGGACAAACCATAGGAGCCCGGGCAAATTGCAAGGGGCCGGGCAGACCGCAGGGGGCTGGGTAGACCACAGGGGGCCCGAGCAGACCACAGAGGGCCCGGGCAGACTAAAAGGAGCCCAGACCGCCCACAAGGGGCGCGGGCAGACCACAGGGGCCCGGGCGGACCACACAGGACCCAGGCACACTACAAAAAGCCCATACCACCTACAAAGGCCCCGGGCAGACTAAAAGGGGCCAAGGCAGAATACAAGGAGCCCGGTTGCAGTCACAGAGGAAACAAAAAGGTCTCGAGACTGCCAGAAATAGGGCCCTGGATGCAGTCAAAATAGGCCTGAGAATATCGTTAGGGGCCCGTTTGCGGACACAGCGATTATGGGTGGCCCTAAAGGGGACCGCACCCAAGCAAGCATGCCAGGGAGCCCGACCGCAGCCACAGCAAGCCCCGATAGACCACGGGGCCCCGCACTCATGGCAAGGGCCCGTCCGTGGCATTAGAGGACCCGCGCCTCCTGGACCACAGGGAGCCCGGTTGCAGTCACAGGTCCCGGTTGCAGTCACAGGGGGCCCGGGTGGATCACAGGCGCCCGGATGCGGTGACAGGGGCTCGGGCGGATCACAGAGGGCTCGGTTGCAGTCACAGGAGCCAGGGTGGATAACAGGGGGCCGGGTGGATTCCAGGGGCCCGGTTGCAGTCACAGGTGGCCCGGTTGGACCACAGGGAATCCGTTTGCAGTCACAGGGGCCCGGGTGGATCTCAGGGGGCCCGGTTGCAGTCAAAGAGGGCCCGTGTGGATCACATGGGGCCCAGGATGGATCACAGGGGGCCCCAGGTGGATTACAGGTGGTCCGATTGCAGTCACAGGGGGCCTGGGTGGATCATAGTGGGCCCGGGTGGATCATAAAGGGCCCGGTTGCAGTCATAGGGGGCCCGGTTGCAGTCACATAGTGCATGGTTGCAGTCACAGGGGCCCCGAGTGGATCACAGATGGCCCGGTTGCAGTCCCAGGGGGCCCGGGTGTATCACAGAGGGCCCGGTTGCAGTCACAGTGGGCCGGCTGGATTACAGGGGACCCGGTTGCAATCACAGGTGGCCCGGTTGGACCACAGGGAATCCCTTTGCAGTCACAGGGGCCCGGGTGAATCTCAGGGGCCCCGGTTGCAGTCAAAGAGGGCCCGTGTGGATCACAGGGGGCCCAGGATGGATCACATGGGGCCCCGGGTGGATCACAGGGGCCCCAGGTGGATTACAGGGGCCCGGGTGGATCACAGGGGGCCCCAGGTGGATTACAGGGGGCCCGGGTGGATCAAGTGGGCCCGGTTGCAGTCACAGAGTGCCTGGTTGCAGTCACAGGGGCCCCGGGTGGATCACAGATGGACCGGGTGTATCACAGGGGGCCCGGTTACAGTCACAGGGGGCCCGGTTGGATCATAGGGGCCCGGTTGTAATTACAGGGGCCCGCGTGGATCACATGCGGCCCGGTTTCAGTCACAGGGGACTGGGTGGATCAAAGGGGGCCCGGTTGCAGTCACAGGGGCCCCGGGTGGATCCAGATAGCCCAGTTGCAGTCACAGGGGGCCCGGGTGGATGACAGGGGGCCCGGTTTCAGTCACAACGGGCCCGGGTGGATCATAGATGGCCCGGTTGCAGTCACAGGGGGCCCGGATGGAGTCACAGGGGCCCGGGTGAATCATAGGGGCCCGATTGTAATTACAGGGGGCCCGGGTTGATCACAGATGGCCCGATCCCAGTCACAGGGGGCCCGGGTGGATGATAGGGGCCCGGTTGTAATCACAGGGAGCCCGGGTGGATTACAGGGGGCTCGGTTGCAGTCACAGATGGGCCGGGTGGATCACAGATGGCCCGGTTGCAGTCACAGGGGCCCAGGTTGGATCACAGATGGCCCGGTTGCAGTCACAGGGGGCCCGGTTGGAGTCACAGGGGCCCCAGGTGGATTACAGGGGGGCTGGTTGCAGTCACAGGGGGCCCGGTTGCAGTCACAGAGTGCCTAGTTGCAGTCACAGGGGCCCCGGGTGGATTACAGATGGCCCGGTTGCAGTCACAGGGGGCCCGGGTGTATCACAGGGGCCCGGGTGGATCATAGGGGCCCGGTTGCAATTACAGGGGGCCCGGGTGGATCACATGGGGCCCGGTTGTAGTCACAGGGGGCCCGGGTGGATCATAGATGGCACGCTTGCAGTCACAGGTGGCCCGGTTGGAGTCACATGTGCCCGGGTGGATCATATGGGGCCAGGTTACAATTAAAGGGGGCCCGGGTGGATCACAGAGGGTCCGGTTGCAGTCGCAGGGGACCGGGTGGATCGCAGAGGGCCCGGTTGCAGTCACAGGGGCCCCGGTGGATCACAGTTGGCTCTGTCCTAGTCACAGGGGGCCCGGGTGTATCACAGGGGCCCGGGTGGATGATAGGGGCCCGGTTGTAATCACAGGGGGCCCGGGTGTATCACAGGGGTCCGGGTGGATGATAGGGGCCCGGTTGTAATCACAGGGAGCCCGGATGGATTACAGGGGGCCCGGTTGCAGTCACAGGTGGGCCGGGTGGATCCAGATGGCCCGGTTGTAGTCACAGGGAGCTCGGGTGGATGACAGGGGGCCCGGTTGCAGTCACAGGGGCCCGGGTGGATCACAGGGGCCCGGCTGGATCACAGGGGGCCCGGCTGGATCACAGAGGGCCCGGTTGGATGACAGGAGGCCCGAGACTGCCGGAATTAGGGGACCCGGCTGCAGTCAAAGTGGGCCTGAAAAAATATCGTTAGGGACCCGGTTGCGGACACCGAGGTTAAAGGTGGCCCACAGGGCACCCGCAAGCATGCCAGGGAGCCTGGCCTCAGCCAAAGCTAGCCCAAGTAGTCCACTGGGGCCCGGAATCGTGGCAGGGGCCCGGCTTGTCCGCAGGGGCCCGCAACTTGGGATTGGGGGGCTCGTCGGGTCATTGGGGGCTTCTCCGAGCATTGGGGGGCTCGAGCCCCCAAATATATGGAAACTTGCGCCCCTGGGGGCTGTGAAACAGGCCATAGTTATTGGTGGATTCAGACTGGGGGGTTTAAGGGGACAAGCAAAGACTGCACCAGACAAAATAGCTTCGCTTATGCTGTGAAACGGTTATTGGTAGCCTGGTATTAAGGCAAATGCTTATTAAAAGACAAATCACTACAACCAGAGACAACTATAGTTATATAGAGTCAGCCCTTTAACTAAGAGACGCTCGCAGACTTTTCACCTCAAGCTGCAACATTTTAAGACAAGTGCATGAAACCTGGACCTTTCACAGACATTTTCATAGCCATGGTATTTCGAGGTCCAGTCACATCTGCCGACCACAATAGTTCCCACTGAACTATGCGGAACCATAAATGGCTACATTTCTGTTCCGGCTTGACTTACTGGGCTACCTGTTCAGATCCAAACCCGCCGTTGCGGGGTGCCCAGGCTTGGCGCAGGCTTGGGACGATCCCAGCTTATCGGGGGACCTTGCACCGCTGTGCTTACACCAGAAAATTTGCAGTAGCTGAAGGCCTGCGTGAATCTGTATAGTATCAGTGTAAAGAGGCTGTTTATACGAGTTTTAAGTCGCCGGACCGTTATTTGGCCTGTATATGAGCGGCTGGATCGGAGCATCTCGCCGCTTTGCACTGGGCCCGATGGGATTTACAAAAAACCGATTCTGCGGTGATAGTAGGGCCGTTATACTGCGAGTTTGCCAAGTGAGTAAGACATTCGACCTTTTTCTTGAAATGCAAGAACGTTACATGAAACAGAATACGAGACAGAACTGGCTGTAAAGCAAAACATGGCCGTATGACCGACGTTTTCGGTGCGCCCTAAAACCCAAATATGATGACAGCAAAACATGTAGAGGGAGCCGGCTGTAGTACGTTGAACTTATGAGGGCTGTTTGCGAACCTTATAAGTCATTTATTGTGCCGCCATTTTACAGAGTCTGCCGGATTAAGATTCTAGTAGTTGAATGGCACAAGTGTTGGTTTTCCTGTTTCTGTCAGGTTTCGGTGCCTCTGTGTATTTTCGTTATTTAGAGCGAACAATGTCAAACGTCTTATATAACGATGACTTTCTCGTAAGCCAGCATTACAATAAATATTACCTTCATAATAAAATTTTCATCCCGCGGACATAGAATTGAAAGCCAAACAGACTTTATTCTAGAATACACGAAAAATGCATAAATTATGTTTTATGTAATTTTCACACAATGGCTATGGTACATATATATATATATATATATATATATATATATATATATATATATATATATAAGTATTTATACTGACCAAGGTACTTTGACATCGAAACGTCTCTAAAAAGATGAATATAAAGTAAATTAATAACAACAAGTCTAAGTCTCTGCCATATATCACCTATAATGTCACGAGAATTCCAACAATCATGTTATATATTAATATATATATATATATATATATATATATATATATACCTATGCTCTCTTTCCCTCTCTCTCTCTCTCCCTCTTTCTCTCCATTTGTGAGCTCGTGAGTAAGATGGTGGCAAAAACTCGTACAATTCCTCGCTACCCTTCAGTACAGTGTGTCTCGGAAACAATGAATGGTGCTGCCACAAAATTGGCAAGATGAGTGCGTATCAGTCTTCTCATTTTCTTCTAACGACGCTTTGACTACGTGCCCAATCTTCAGGGTGGAGGATAACTCACACGCCTGGGCCTTTAGGGGTGGACGCTAAATCTGCCTTTGGCTGGGTTTGAACTCGCGACCCTGTGATGCCGCAGATTTGAGCCCGTGCGGCGCCGCAGCAGCAGCACTGCTCACTTCCGGCTCCAGTATGCTAAAGAGGCTCCATCCGTCACTGGCCAAGTCCCAGACTAAAAGATCATCTGGTTGTTGAAATGTCCATAATACCCTACTATTTTGCAAAATGCGCCTGATTCGCTTTACTGTTACTGGTACAGAACGTATAAAGATCGAAATACAATCATTTTGCACTGGTCATGAAGTTACATTTCTCTTTATCTGTCTGTCCTACCCACAGCTATGCTAAGCCCCAATAACGTCATTAGACAGACACAGTCTCTTGAATCATACATGAACGTCTGCGGCTCAATGGGATATAAAAGGCTGGCTCCACAATTTCCGTCGGTAATTTAGGTGCAGTTGTTGGCTTCCTGGAAGAACGGACAGATGTTGGCGACAGCTCCGCTGGGCTACGTGGCACAAAACGCGCTAGAAATGCAAACGCTGTCTGATACTCAGTTTTAATTATTCAGACTTGTACTAAATGATTGAGTGCGAATAAGGGGGAGGCAGCAACGTGCAGACCAAAGGAAGGCAAACACCGTGTTTCCAAAATGGTGGAAAAGTTAACACTATGGCCCCAGCAGGGACGTTACCACGTAAGGGGGATTGGGAGGCACTTCCCTCATTTCCTGAAATCAACTTCCCCAATCTGTTTCCAAAAAACTATGTTTGGGCTGAAATCAGGTGAATTTCCGAACTTGAAGACGGCAATTTTTCGTTCGATATTTTTATGCAGCCGTAGACTTGTTGAATACAAGGAAAATCTGCCCTACCCCGCACGGCCGAGTGAACAAGCACGAATTAACATGGCTTTTTATCAATTAATCTGATTCCACTCTTGTAAAAGATCGGAAGAGATGCCCTTGGTCCCATCCATGGATGGGGATCCTGGGGTTAGCGGTCCGCTGGGACCCGCCCTCTGGACTATGTGTCTCCCATAGGCTTTGTATAGGGCTTGTATCGCCGTACTAGCGTCAACCCATCCAGAACGCCCGTGGATCGAAAAGAAATCTCCAGCCCTCGTCCCAACAGTCTTGATATCAGATGCCAAGAGGTGAAGCCCATCCCATCCCTGTTCCTGCTCCCTCTTTACCCAGGGGCGTGATGTGGAGGCAAATTGTCTTTAGAACTGCTGGCATCCGACTGAGACACGGGTAATATCGATCGCCGGTGTGATTATCCCGGCGACGAGCCACACACCTGTGCGATAATTGGTAGCCATTACCAGCAGCTGAGAGCCAGACTGGCAAATGTCCGCTGGTCACTGACCGGCGACTCAGGAAATAGGTCGAGCCCGGCCATACTCTCCATAGAGGGCCCCTTCACCTGCCTGTGGCAGAGAGCAGGCAGGGCTGGTTCACCTGGTGGTCCCAAGGCGATGGAGCTGAAATCTGCAACCATTTAATGTGTCATGCACACGCGCAGAAAAAACAGGCACATCCTACGGATCTGTGATTTTCACTCACAGCCTGAAGGCGGGGCGCCAGAAGCCTGTTTAAATCTTTAGGTACTTGGGGGATAAGATAGCCTGCGGCCGAATACTTTCATTTTTCATGGTAAAATCGGTTTTGTATACTTGAGGTGCTTCAAAATTTGGATCATAAAATGATTTAGAAATAAATCATATGATCAGAGATCTTCTTATCCCACAATTTCTTATGTTTTAAAAAATGGAGGGTTCGCCGATGCTGCTGCCACACGGAGACGTCAAAACACGAGTGATGTATCGGTGCTCCTACCCAATTACATATCACTCACTGATGTCGACCTAGCGCCTCAAGTTCCAAACCGGTTCTTAAAACAGCGATATTTGTCCCTTCATCCCGGTTTCCAGGCAGATCGCTGTCGGTCCTCTGCACCCCCTCTCCTTTCTGGCCGCGGTCGTTTGCGTGCCTCGTTTCCAGCGGGTCCGTTGGCTGCGTGGGCCTCCAACGGCGACGCCCGGCCGCCCGGCCGTATTGATCAGAGCCAGAGCTTGCTGAATGTCAAAAGTCGCTGGCGGCGCTGTCGCCGCCGATGGAGGTCCGCCGTCACCGTCATCTAGTCATCGCCGCCGTCCTGGCAGACCACTCAGCGCCGCTTCCTGTCGCTCTTGACCTCCAGTCGCACCTGTTCCGCGGCTGGTTCCGGCGGCCGGGGCTGGCGGTGCACTTGCAGACGAGTGTGGGGGCGCGGTCGAAGACTCGACCTTCACCCCCAGTGAAATGCGGGGCGTCCCTTCTGAGCCGACGCTGCGTGCAAAACAATGGCGGCCGGCACCTCCCTGCGGAGAGTCGCCCGGCCGCCCAACTAGTGAAGCTTCCGTGTCAGTGGCGGTTGGCACCGACCTCTCTTCTAACATAGCGACTTTTAATTACTTTATATCTGTACAAGACGGGAGGCAGGTTGTTAGGGTTCATTGACTGGGCGTCGCACCTTGTTATCAGTGACCTCCTTTTCGCTCAGCCAGAGACTGGGGCAGAGCTACTGTGAGACCTTAGAAAACACCTGTTTTGTCTTAGGACGGAACCATCGGTACCAGATGTTGTTTTGAGGAGGACGTTCTTGGTGTCAAATACTATTTGTTTACATGGAATTAAGGGGGGCAAATGCGAAGGTTTTTCATGATAATTTCCAGGATCTTTAGCTTTAGAGTGCATACATACAAATGTTCGCTTTTACCTTCGCAGAGCCTTCTCCAGAGACTTTCGATGAGGAGAATATTTCCACCCTGTTTGACATTTTGCCTCTGAACCCTGTGGAGGCTGTCGCGGAGGGATTGCGAAGCAATAGTTTGCTTGGCGCCCGGGGCGCTGCTGGGGACGACGTCAGCGGGAGGTTAACGTGTTAAGATGAGCCATTGGGCATAGCCATAGCCATGAGCCTTCACAAACTCAGATGTGGGCAATCCCAGCATCCAATCATTTTGGCTTTGAAACCTTGAAACAAAAACTCTGTGTGGTTTGAATGTACTGATTTTCAAGAAAGTGAAGAGGAAAATTTGTAAATGTATTTTCTGTACAATGCCACTCAAACAATCGGGGATAGCTCATGTCAAGCTATGGTGGCTCTCGATCTACCTAATCTAATTGTATATTAGCTCTTACTGTCTTACCGAGCATAAAACAGGCTATGGCACTCGTAAATTCAGGCGAATTTTGGATGAAAAACGATCGAAATTTACAGAGCTGTTTTATTTTATGAGTCAACCCATTATCATAGGTTGATACATCGTTTAATGGCCTGCGGGCTCGAATCCTGGATGAAACATGGAGCAATTACTCTATGATTATATATTCGGGCATAGCCCTAAATCATAATCCTAATAACTATTAGGTGAAAGCACACATTCTTAGTCATAACGTGAGCTAAGACCTTGTATTGAGTTTCTTACAAATGACTTTAGTATGAATTCTTAAAAAATGTTGGATTGGGTGACAATGTCAAAGGCTTTCTCGGGATAAATGGCAAGGCTAGTACTTAGTAATATAATGACCTCAGCAATGCTTGAAATGAAAAATATAAAAAATGGTGTTCTTTCAGACATAGGAGGCGAAACCAGAAAGCGCTGGGGCACTATCCTCCCTTTTATAAATGTTTGCACTGACCCTTTGGTATTGACTAGAATGATATGGGTTAAAATGTCCACGGTGCCCCCTTCCCCCTTGAATCCGAATCCTCCTCCGCTTTTGTTTTCAGAGGCAAAACTCAAGAGAATAGTGGTGTTTTAATTTGTTTGTTCAACCATTGATCTCTTTTATCTTATGAAAATATTGTGTTTAGAATATTTTTACTGTTAAGAATGGAAAATATCAATATACAGCTCGACTGTAAAAAGGTAACCAAAATGTAGGCATCTCCTCAGACTGTATAACCGTGACACGACTTCTCTGTGAAGCACATCCCCGGACTGTATAACCAGGACACGACTTCTCTGTGAAGCACATCCCCGGACTGTATAACCGTGACACGGCTTCTTTGTGAGGTACATACATCCCTCGACTATATTTCCGTGACACGACTTCCCTGTGAAGCGGCCCCTGGACTGTATTTCTATGACACAACTTCCCTGTGAAGCGGCCCCTGGACTGCATTTCTATGGCACGACTTCCCTGTGAAGCGGCCTCTGGACTGTATTTCTGTGACACGGCTTCCCTGTGAGGCACATCCCTGGACTGCATTTCTATGACACAACTTCCCTGTGAAGCGGCCCCTGGACTGTATTTCTATGACACGACTTCCCTGTGAAGCGGCCCCTGGACTGTATTTCTGTGGCACGACTTCCCTGTGAAGCGGCCCCTGGACTGTATTTCTATGGCACGACTTCCCTGTGAAGCGGCCCCTGGACTGTATTTCTATGACACGACTTCCCTGTGAAGCGGCCCCTGGACTGTATTTCTATGACACGACTTCCCTGTGAAGCGGCCCCTGGACTGCATTTCTATGACACGACTTCCCTGTGAAGCGGCCCCTGGACTGCATTTCTATGACACGACTTCCCTGTGAAGCGGCCCCTGGACTGTATTTCTATGACACGACTTCCCTGTGAAGCGGCCCCTGGACTGCATTTCTATGACACGACTTCCCTGTGAAGCGGCCCCTGGACTGTATTTCTATGGCACGACTTCCCTGTGAAGCGGCCCCTGGACTGTATTTCTATGACACGACTTCCCTGTGAAGCGGCCCCTGGACTGTATTTCTATGACACGACTTCCCTGTGAAGCGGCCCCTGGACTGCATTTCTATGGCACAACTTCCCTGTGAAGCGGCCCCTGGACTGCATTTCTATGGCACGACTTCCCTGTGAAGCGGCCCCTGGACTGTATTTCTCGTGACACGACTTCTCTATGAGACACATCCCTGGACTGTATTTCTATGACACGACTTCCCTGTGAAGCGGCCCCTGGACTGTACTCTCGTGACACGACTTCTCTATGAGACACATCCCTGGACTGTATTTCTATGACACGACTTCCCTGTGAAGCGGCCCCTGGACTGTATTTCTCGTGACACGACTTCCCTGTGAGACACATCCCTGGACTGTATTTCTATGACACGACTTCCCTGTGAAGCGGCCCCTGGACTGTATTTCTATGACACGACTTCCCTTGTGAAGCGGCCCCTGGACTGTATTTCTATGGCACGACTTCCCTGTGAAGCGGCCCCTGGACTGTATTTCTCGTGACACGACTTCTCTATGAGACACATCCATGGACTGTATTTCTATGACACGACTTCCCTGTGAAGCGGCCCCTGGACTGTATTTCTATGACACGACTTCCTTGTGAAGCGGCCCCTGGACTGTATTTCTATGACACGACTTCCCTGTGAAGCGGCCCCTGGACTGTATTTCTCGTGACACGACTTCTCTGTGAGACACATCCCTGGACTGTATTTCTATGACACGACTTTCCTGTGAAGCGGCCCCTGGACTGTATTTCTATGACACGACTTCCCTGTGAAGCGGCCCCTGGACTGTATTTCTATGACACGACTTCCCTGTGAAGCGGCCCCTGGACTGTATTTCTATGACACGACTTCCCTGTGAAGCGGCCCCTGGACTGTATTTCTATGACACGACTTCCCTGTGAAGCGGCCCCTGGACTGTATTTCTATGACACGACTTCCCTGTGAAGCGGCCCCTGGACTGTATTTCTATGACACGACTTCCTGTGAAGCGGCCCCTGGACTGTATTTCTATGGCACGACTTCCCTGTGAAGCGGCCCCTGGACTGTATTTCTATGACACGACTTCCCTGTGAAGCGGCCCCTGGACTGTATTTCTATGACACGACTTCCCTGTGAAGCGGCCCCTGGACTGTATTTCTATGACACGACTTTCCCTGTGAAGCGGCCCCTGGACTGTATTTCTATGACACGACTTCCCTGTGAAGCGGCCCCTGGACTGTATTTCTATGACACGACTTCCCTGTGAAGCGGCCCCTGGACTGTATTTCTATGACACGACTTCCCTGTGAAGCGGCCCCTGGACTGCATTTCTATGACACGACTTCCCTGTGAAGCGGCCCCTGGACTGTATTTCTATGGCACGACTTCCCTGTGAAGCGGCCCCTGGACTGTATTTCTATGACACGACTTCCCTGTGAAGCGGCCCCTGGACTGTATTTCTATGACACGACTTCCTGTGAAGCGGCCCCTGGACTGTATTTCTATGACACGACTTCCCTGTGAAGCGGCCCCTGGACTGTATTTCTATGACACGACTTCCCTGTGAAGCGGCCCCTGGACTGTATTTCTATGACACGACTTCCCTGTGAAGCGGCCCCTGGACTGTATTTCTATGGCACGACTTCCCTGTGAAGCGGCCCCTGGACTGTATTTCTATGACACGACTTCCCTGTGAAGCGGCCCCTGGACTGTATTTCTATGACACGACTTCCCTGTGAAGCGGCCCCTGGACTGTATTTCTATGGCACGACTTCCCTGTGAAGCGGCCCCTGGACTGTATTTCTATGACACGACTTCCCTGTGAAGCGGCCCCTGGACTGTATTTCTATGACACGACTTCCCTGTGAAGCGGCCCCTGGACTGTATTTCTATGACACGACTTCCCTGTGAAGCGGCCCCTGGACTGTATTTCTATGGCACGACTTCCCTGTGAAGCGGCCCCTGGACTGTATTTCTATGGCACGACTTCCTGTGAAGCGGCCCCTGGACTGTATTTCTATGACACGACTTCCCTGTGAAGCGGCCCCTGGACTGTATTTCTATGACACGACTTCCCTGTGAAGCGGCCCCTGGACTGTATTTCTATGACACGACTTCCCTGTGAAGCGGCCCCTGGACTGTATTTCTATGACACGACTTCCTGTGAAGCGGCCCCTGGACTGTATTTCTATGGCACGACTTCCCTGTGAAGCGGCCCCTGGACTGTATTTCTATGGCACGACTTCCCTGTGAAGCGGCCCCTGGACTGTATTTCTATGGCACGACTTCCTGTGAAGCGGCCCCTGGACTGTATTTCTATGACACGACTTCCCTGTGAAGCGGCCCCTGGACTGTATTTCTATGACACGACTTCCTGTGAAGCGGCCCCTGGACTGTATTTCTATGACACGACTTCCCTGTGAAGCGGCCCCTGGACTGTATTTCTATGACACGACTTCCCTGTGAAGCGGCCCCTGGACTGTATTTCTATGACACGACTTCCCTGTGAAGCGGCCCCTGGACTGTATTTCTATGGCACGACTTCCCTGTGAAGCGGCCCCTGGACTGTATTTCTATGACACGACTTCCCTGTGAAGCGGCCCCTGGACTGTATTTCTATGACACGACTTCCCTGTGAAGCGGCCCCTGGACTGTATTTCTATGACACGACTTCCCTGTGAAGCGGCCCCTGGACTGTATTTCTATGACACGACTTCCCTGTGAAGCGGCCCCTGGACTGTATTTCTATGACACGACTTCCCTGTGAAGCGGCCCCTGGACTGTATTTCTATGACACGACTTCCCTGTGAAGCGGCCCCTGGACTGTATTTCTATGACACGACTTCCCTGTGAAGCGGCCCCTGGACTGTATTTCTATGACACGACTTCCCTGTGAAGCGGCCCCTGGACTGTATTTCTATGACACGACTTCCCTGTGAAGCGGCCCCTGGACTGTATTTCTATGGCACGACTTCCCTGTGAAGCGGCCCCTGGACTGTATTTCTATGACACGACTTCCTGTGAAGCGGCCCCTGGACTGTATTTCTATGGCACGACTTCCCTGTGAAGCGGCCCCTGGACTGTATTTCTATGACACGACTTCCTGTGAAGCGGCCCCTGGACTGTATTTCTATGACACGGCTTCCCTGTGAAGCGGCCCCTGGCGGTTGGCGCCGGGCCGCTCATGCTCCCGCCGGCTCGCGCGTGCGTTGTATCTGATCTGGCCGTTGTTTACTTTAGCTCTGTACTCTTGGTCGCCGTATCGTGGCACTCGATCTGTGTGCGGCGGCTGTGGAGGGCGTCAAACTGCCGGCACCATTCGTCTTGGTTCGAGGCACACATTGGCCTGCTTCCACCGTGCGATCACCACCGCTGGCCAGCCTGGTTCTGTCGTGAATCACCTTTTCCGTTATACAACATGTGACCAGAGAGGTGTGCAATTTCGATTCTACGACTGCTGGCGTGAGCCACCCCATCGTTTGGTATAAAAATAGGGGCAAAATGATGCTAATACACTGCTAGGTCGGCTATGTTATCAGCGCTAAGAACTGCTAGAAAAAGCGTGCTCACCGGTGCGCTCTGGAGCTGTGTGGAAATCCCCAGTCATTTGGCCGGTTTTCCTGTGCGGCGCTCCGGGCCAGCTCGGAGGCTCCGGTCGTGTCTCCTCGCTACCTTCTCTCTCTCTCCCCGCTTCGGTGGCGGCGTGTATTACCGCCGAGGGCGACCGCGAACCGGTCGTCGCCGGTGCCGGCGCTGCTGGGTCGCGGCCCGGCGCCGCACCATGCTCTGGTATCTAGCCGGTGTATCTCCCTCGAGGGCAACGTCAGGCGCAGAGGAAAAATGCCAACTCACCCGCCAGCGCGCTGGCAGGCGGCGACTCAAAGCGTGACATAACCGGCAGAAAAACAACCAGAGCGGCGGGTGGCGTGCGCGGCAGATCGGCTTCCTGGAGACGCCGTTCCAGGAGAGATGGTGTGGCAGGCGCTAACGCCAGAGCTGATCTCCGAATAGGAAATAGTAGACCGGTTAAAGATGTGAAGCATTTATGTGCAAAAGGCCCGAGGGAAGGGTGTGGTCACGCTGCTGATTTCAGTTCAGTACATGCCGTGCAACGTTTTCTTCGCAACACGGCTAAACCATCAATCGCGTCCTGGTGAACTACAAAAAAGCACGAGGGAACTTTCAATCCGTCGAAATCACTGCTCTCAGCGTTTCTGAACGCTAAGGCCCCCTCAGCGAGTTGAGTGAAGCTCGTTATTTTCGGTGGGCAGCTCCGGTTCTCGGCCTGCCGGTGCTCGGTCTTCGCTGCAGCTGCTGATACAGGCCGGTCCGGCAGACTCGAAGGCAGATCGTTATCGGCGGTCCGAGCCGACCGGCTCCCCACCCCACGCGCAGGGTGCACGCAGCGGGCTCGACTTACTCCGCACACTCTCGGTATCTGTTCAAGTGCTCTGCTGACGAGCTTACATCGTACAGCGGCGTCATCAGGGGCGTAGCCAGGATTTCGCTCAGGAGGGGGGGGCGGCGCCCCGAAAAGGGCCCCTGCGACAGCGCCAAAATGGTCCTGATGGGTAAAAATGGCCCTGCTTGTTACAGAATCGTGTCCTCAGGGGGGCCTTTCGGACCCTCAGAGGGGGGCGGCGGCAGGGACAGCCGCCCCCCCTTTGGCTACGCCCCTGGGCGTCACACGCGCATAAAAACACTCTACAAAACCTCATGTTGCATAGATAAGAGAAGGCCGTACATTAAGGTATCTGAGATATCATGCTATCAGAGCATGTTCATATTGAAAGGGAAACCGTCATGTGAAATGATGGGTTCTTAGTCAAGCAACTGTCTTTGTATTACCAGGAAATCCAGCCGCAGGGTGTCAGTAAGCGATTAAAATTATGAGTTCGTCGTGAAAAAGATTCGTAATCAAGAGCATCCGCCTAAGCCAACTTTTCATTCCTGAAAGTCATGCACTGAGAGAGCAACGTAAAGTAAAAACAAAAACAAAGAGGAAATGGGTAAGATGACACATTTTGAAAGGTAAGGTGGCGGATTTTCCACCGCTCAGAAACTGCGCCCCCTGGTTCAAATGGAGACCCTCTGACTCGTTAGCCCAGCCCATCGAGAGTCCTAGACCCGACTAAGTGGCTCACCTCCACTTTTCACAAGCGCCAGCCAACAGCCTGCGCGACTGTCGGACCCGATGCGGCCCCAAGGTGAACGGCTAAAATAACATACCTTTTCTACAACTTCCTTATTTCGACGTTTTAGCGTTCTCATAAGCCGAAAGTATCTAAACAACCAGCCTAAGTAAGTTGATCCTGCGGTTACTGCATCTTCAGATATGGATGGTTAGTGTCACTGTCTTTCATATTGTCGGAAATTCATTTGTTTAATGCGCTTTGACAATCTTATTATTGCTCTTACATCACTGGGTGTTTCCTTTCGTGCTCTGATGCTTTCATCCTGTACTTTTCTGCCCGACTTCAGTCTGCTAGCGTGCGAGTAATTAGCCATCTTGTTCGTGAGCCGCTTTCGTCAGCCTTGTCCGAGAGTGCCAGCGGATAAATTGGTGCGTCGGCCGACGCCCAGTAGCGATTCATCCTGTTCGGCTGACGGCTGCGAACTCACGCACAACTGGCAGCAGGCCGACCGGCGGCGGCTGCCAGTCCGCAACAGGCCTACTGGCTACCGCTGCAGACCTGCTGGCTACCGATGTCTCGGCAGCAGGCCTACTGGCTAACGCTGAGCTGGCTCCGCAGCAGGCCTACTGGCTACCGCTGCAGACCTACTGGCTACCGCTGCAGGCCTACTGGCTACCACTGTAGGCCTACTGGCTGCCGCTGCAGGCCTACTGGCTACCGCTTCCTCGGCAGCAGGCATACTGGCTACCGCTGCAGACCTACTGGCTACCGCTGCAGGCCTACTGGCTGCCGCTGCAGACCTACTGGCTACCGTTGCAGGCCTACTGGCTACCGCTGTCTCGGCAGGAGGCCTACTGGCTACCGCTGCAAGCCTACTGGCTACCGCTTCAGGCCTACTGGCTACCGCTGCAAGCCTACTGACTACCGCTGTTCGAGCAGGCCTACTGGCTACCGCTGCCTCGGCAGCAGGCCACTGGCGGCATAACTGCCCCCCCTTAAATCAGAAATCTTAACACTAACCCTATGGCGTTGACTGAAAATAAATGGGTTGAAAAGCCCATGGTGCCCCGCTTAAATTCGAACGTTCCGCCGTCACTGCAGCAGGCCTTCTGGCTGCTTCTGCCTCGGCAGCAGGTCTACTATCATGCCCGGTAGCTGCCACCCAGCATCGTAACCGCCTACGGGCCGGCGCCGTGCGCTACTTCATTCTATAGCTAGATACCCTGATGATCCTGTCTTGATTCCGTCATACGCAGTTCAGCGTGTGGTCAATGTAAAGCGTCTAATCGAACAGGAACAAATATTGCAGAACAAGTGCAGACCATCGGGATTGGATAGGCTGGATGGGTGGCTGTCACGATTCGGCCAGCGAGGGCCTCCCCCATCCTTCACTGGAGTCGCTTCACCTCTGATTGCTGCCCTGCACGCACACCTCCCTCCCCTCGCGGGGGAACTCTGGGGCGGATGCCAACCGACAGGCGGGGCGATAGTCGGGCGACCCCTCTCCACCGGCCCTCCACCCCCTCCGGCCGGTATTTTCGGCCTGGTCCCGCGATCGCTTGTCTGATCTGTACGGGCTCGCCCATGAAATTAGGAACTGTTTACGCCACCGGTCGTAAATACGCAAATAAATCATCGCTATAGGGAGAGGAGCCTCCAGAAAATTGGCGGAGGGCAAAGGGCATATGCATAGTTATTTTTCATGCTTCGCTAAGGGTTAATGGCTAAGAATCCACCAGCTAATCCAGGACGCTGAAGGGACCATGAAGCCTCTTCAAGAGTCATTTAGCCCCCTAAACATCTCGCTTATAAATAGCTGAAAACAGCTGGGTACTGTGACTGAGCGTGCCGGGAAGGGAAGGGAGGGGGGCGTACTCGAAGATTTTGTTCAGTGGCACACTTAATCGTGCTTCACCCTCCCCGTTCATACCTATATTCTTGGTCGTCGTCCTTGTCCAGACGACGACCCCGGATGCGCCGAGGACTTTGGGAACTTTTCATCAGCTTTGAAACCCGTCTGCCGCCTGGTCGGAAGCCCTTCCATGTGACGCCCCCTGCTAGCCCTGGTCATACCCCTGGCTAGCCCTGGCCACACCCCTGGCCACACCCCTGGCTTGCCCTGGCCACGCCCCTGGCTAGCCCTGGCCACGCCCCTGGCTGGCCCTGGCCATGCCCCTGGCTAGCCCTGGCCACGTCTTGGCTAGCCCTGACCACGCCCCTGGCTCTCCCTGGCCACGCCCCTTCGCCGACGTGCGATCTCAGCTCCAATTCGACGTTTCTTCCCTGGGGAGTAGCGATGCCCTCCAGCTGCCACAGCCGACGTTGGACGTGCAGGGAGGTGAGTAGGAGGGACAGGACGCGGGTTGGCTGAGCCGAGCATGCAGTAAATCTTCACCTCTGATCAGGATCATATCCCGAAACCTTTTCCAACACCAGGTCTCACCTGCAGATGGTTTGGCATAATCCAACACCGATGCAAAAATACACGGTGAACATTTGATTTCAAACGTGGGGTACTTTAGTGATCCAATGATATCAGAGGCTTTAAAGGTGAGCCACTCATGCATTGCTTATAACTATTTCCAGAGAGTATCTACCCGTCTAGAGAGGATCTTGCAATGACCTCATGGATTTTTCAAAAGTAACTTACAATGTAAAATTGATTAAATATTGTTTAGAAAAACCCCACAGATGCATCATAGTCTAGTTTCTGGCAGTTCCGGGTAAAATATCAAACGGTCTGTTTCTGATAGAGCGTGAATATTGCCCGATAAGTTGGAGAGTGAGAGAGGTTTTAACCGTTGTGTGTTTTTATAGCAGGGCTGCTTGTTCGGTCCCAGCATTGGACTGATTCATTATTATTATCCTTAAATCTGACTTTTCTCATGCAGAAGCACACGTGCTCTTCGGAAACGTCTTTGAAAACAGAAATAGATACCAAACTTTCTTGCTGGAAACCAACACTACACAGAATCTGTGCAAGTTGGTTGGTTAAAGAGGGAGCTGTCTCTCGCCGTTCGGGTACTTGCCTAAACACAATGCTTTTTAGAGCACGTCTGGCGTCTGATTATGTAACCAATAGGATCATTGTTTATGGCAATGTTCTTTCGCGGTGTTCAGCGGGGTACATTTTTACATGCAACCATGACCGAAGCATGTTTCACCACTTCTTCATTCATGGACGCGTTCCCCTAATGCGTAAACCAAAGGGTGTCATGCGCTAGAAAGTTTGGGTTGGTGCTCTTTTTCTTTCTTTCTTTCGGTGTTTTTCCGTAACCTCGTTTCACACCTTCCCGAACACCTCCAGAATAAAATTCTCAAGACAAAACAGCTTAAAAAACACGCTAATGCAGTGTTTGATGTTACATTCCGGGAGCACGGGTAAGTTTGTGTTTTGTACCTTCCCGGCAGAAGTCGTGCCGTCAGTCCATCTCCCGTGGTAAACAAAAATAATTCTGGTGACGTTGAGGTTTTATTCTCTATTAATTGTATTTACTTATCTATTTGACATTCTAAGATGTTTACATACACCGCATAGCTATTCTACGCGTCGAGTCGTAAAAGGTAAAATGAAATGGATGAGGGATGTAACGTAATCGCACATGTCAAACATCTGTTTATACGGGTAAGTCAAAATGTCTGATAAGAAAATGATGGAAAAATATATCAAACAATAATATAAAATACCGATGAGACAATAAAAAGTGGTCCTTAGGAGCAAACCCCAAACTTCACCGGGTGCCACACTTCTGTAGCTGTGTCTCAATTAGGTGTCTTTTCAGATCGTACTTAAATCTTCCTAGGCCGTGTTGGCGGATGGCCTGGGGAACTTCGTTGTACATGTGTACAGCCGAGTAAGAAAACATCCGTCTGCCGGATTCTGTGAGAATTACTGACGTAACAGTCACTTTGTCGGGTATTTCGCCCATACATGTCTAGCCTAGGTGTCAGGTATTCTGAAATTCTCTCGGGCTCAGGTGTCAACATTTTTTTTCAAACAATGGTTTTTGTACATATAATCTACAGTGAGCCAACCTAACCTATCAATCACGTTGCTGATGTTATTGTAACGTCTTCGCCCCGAGACAACACGCGCAGCGTGCTTTACTACTCTTTGAAGCCGCTGACGCTAGGTTGCGCAGCTGGCGCCTTACACCGTCAGGCAGTATCTGATCACAGGCATAACCAAGCCCTGAACCAGCGTAATCAGTGCTGAATAGGGGAGACTATGTTTACAATGGCTTAGTCCACACAGCAAGCCCGTACAACGCCGCACCACGTCATCAGTGTATGTCGCAAATGTCTTATTCTGGTCTAACCAGACGCCTAGATTTTTGGCCGTAATAGAACAGCTGAGGGCCGAGCCCATGAAAGTGAGGGAAATAGGTGGAAGCCACTTAACTATTTGCCGGATACCGAGGACACGAATTTGTGTTTTGGCCGCGTTGATTTTCAGTCAGTTTTTGCCGCACCATCTAGATAAAATATTTAAGTTGTTTTCCATTTTGCAAATCTGGCCGAGACATCTGGTGGACCTGTGAGATATACTTGACAGCCGTCAGCATCCATCATTAAACTGTCAGTCTCTGAAAAGAGCGGGAGGTCGTTCGCGTAGACGCTGTACAGCAAATGTTCTAAGGCCGAGCCTTGAAATGTGCCAATGGGACTAAGAAAGGCTTGAGAGAGCTCAAAACTGCCATTGTGTATGTATGCCAGTATGCATACCATTATATATGCATGCCATTATTCATACCTCTAGTATATCATTTGGATAGATTTGAAAGGGTTCAGCATCGATGTTTGATTCGGCTGGCATCCTAAAATCACACATCTCGGCGCTGCAGGCATTATCATACAGTGATCTCTTAAACCTTTTCAAAATCAGCTGTCTGTCCCAGAGGAGACTTCAGTATTAAATTTAGGTCATCCATTTTAGGCTTATCTTTTTCCATATCGCTTGTTAATGTGTCTTAATGTATTGAAGTGCATTTAACGTGCTTTTATATGTTTCATCTTCATAACTTCATGTATATTGTATATCACCGTTGCAAGGGCTGGTCGCATTGCATTGTTGCACTGTTGCATTGTAAATATTCATTGGTGTACTGTCTTGTTGATTGACCTCAGCTATAATTGGGTACACACATACCTGTTGCTGATGAACTTGAATAAATGAAATGAAAACCTATTCTTGTGTTGAATTGTTACCTAGAGTGTTGAATTGTTAATCCTGGAGTGTTGAATTGTTACCAGTTGAAATATTGTGTTTATTTGTTCATTCGCGGTACTTCTCCGGCATGTTTTCCTTCCATTAATCCCTTCCACATCATCGCGAGATCACGCAGATGAAGAGCGCGGAGTCTGCAGTGTGGAATCTGCAGTGTCACTATTACACTGAAACCTTTCATGAAGCTGCGCAATGGCGACCGGCCGGCCGTGAAGCGGGGAATTCACCCTCGCTGCACGCAAGCCTCTTCTGACGCAACGCGCGGCGCCTCTCCGCTCAGAGATGGACACGTTGCATGTTTCCAGGGGTGGATCAGGACTTTAGGGGACTCTGTGGGTCATGGTCCTGTGTTGCACCATCCTTTACCTCGTCATTGCAGTTACAGCGCCAAGAGCTCGCACCAAAACAGACAAATGCATATAATTCCAATGCATCAGTGCTTCTTAGGGGTCTGGTGTTTCGAAATAGCTGTCCGAAAACCCGGAAAGCTAATCAGGCGACGCATGATGTCCGCAAATGCCCAATAGTCCGACTCCTGTGGGTCTTATCGTATATTTTCTGGATATTTCCAGCGCGGTTCTGAGTTTTTCCTACCGATAGGAAGCTTGCAAAATGTAACCTCACATTTGTTTCCTTGCTGTTCAAGTCCCGCTGTTGCGTCGTTTTCCCGATGCTTTTCCTAAGTCGCAATGTTACGAAGTGCTGAAAGCTCGAGGCGATCGGTTTTGCGCGCCCAGAGTCCCTTTCTGGCGCAATGTAGACGAGCTGTAGCTCGTGCCGACTGCCGTCATATTTCCGCTGCAACAGCCAGCGGCCAACAGCCGCCGCTCGGGAAGCCACCCGCGGCGCCGGTCACGTCACTAAACTCATCGGGCTAACTGCGGCCACTGTCCGCTCTCACCGCCGCGTGGAAACACCTCCCTCGGCACATCGAGCCGGCCGAGGCGCTGGCCCCGCCCTAAAGCAGCGCTGGTAGCTGTACCAGCCACGGCAGCTCAGCAAGCTCTCCAGGTTCGTCGGGGCTGTTGGAGTGGAGCCCCGGCGTATGGAGAGCCCGGGCAAAAGGCTTCCGGAAAGATTGAAGCCGAAGCTTGAAACGATGAGTTCACAGTTAGATTACCTTTCTCATCCGCACTAATTGGGGAAGGCTGAAGGTTTTTACTGGAACGTGTTTTGCTGAGCTTTTACTATATTTTAAAGTTCATTCTCTTTTATTCTTACGTAATCCTACATTTGCTGTTAAGCTATGCTAATGATTATTAACATTTAAACTTTCTTTAACTTTGTACTATCGGGCACTGGTAGCCTGTATTGATGTTTTTGGTCTTTGCGTAGTCAGAAATACACAAACAATTACCTGAACATTTCATTGAGATTAGTGTATATTGCTTATGTTTATCTCTAGAATATATTTCTCACTTTCTTTCCACGGCAATATAAGGAAATGTGCTCGCTTTATTCTGTAAATTGAAGGCCACTAGGAATCCACCAGTCCTGATGTAATCATATCAACTAGAGAATTGGTGGGGCGTGATTCTGGAGAAGAACTGTGTCAGAGGTCGGAAAAAGTACGTAAGTGTCACCTACGGAATTTGAAACTTAACTTGTGTAACCAAAAATGTTGAGGGCTGGCCCAAAAGGGATTATTTCCTCTAAGTCCTTATAAAGCTCAAATAACGTATTGACTGACTGAGCGTCAACTTTTCACGCTGATGAGCACAATTTTGCTGATTTTGTCACTGTCTCGATATATTTATGTCACCAACATTGTCGGCGAGTTGGCAGATTTTTCCAACCTCTGAACTGTGTGCCCCAAGTTGTGCATACCACTCTCAGAATAGTTCGTTTCTTTTCTCTAAAACGTCTGTGGCAGCTCCTAAGTTATGTAAGCTGCCCGAACAGGGCACGTGCCGTTATTTATTCTCTTCACGTCAGAAAAGACTGAATCAAAGCTCCACCTGTCTAACAAGCTCAATATTGATTCGTCCCTGCACGCATTAGCGCTGAGTCTGTGAGAACCTTTTAAAGCTGCTAAAATAAGCTTCCTGCATAATATTTCGACCAAACATGTTTCCTTTTAGGACTTAAATGGGGCAAAATCCTGTACTACAGAAGGCACTGTAGATTCCTTCATCACCTATGTGTGTGTCCTGCTTCGTACAATAAATATTGTTAGGGCACCTGACGGCATCCAGCAAATGTCACGATAGTCATCATAGAGGGTCTGGGTGGCGTAGTTGGTTAGCGCGCGCACTCGGCTCGGCCTACGACATTATGTATGTGCAGGGTGTCGTGGGTTCGAGCCCACCCAGGGGCAGTATTTGGCACCCTGCTCTAGCTTAAGTCTAGCTTATTCCCCTTCCTCCTCCGACGCCATATGACCTCACCAATTGGTGTGTCGTTAAACCCCAAAAATTATTATAGTCTTCATAGAATGAGAAGTAGGTTTGTAGTTGCTAAGGAATAAAAGGGTTCACCTGTTAAAAGAAAACCCGAAGGGCTGGGACTACAAATACCCATCAGTTTGTGTGCGCAGTGTCCTGCCACTCCCCTGCAAGCCCATCTAAATGCTGTTTTTCTCTCTCACTTGTCCCAAACACTCCATTCATCATTCGGATTGCAGACCAATGCTCCACCACGCGTTGATGTGGAGCAACATTTGCAGCCATTCGTCAGCGTCGACACCGAGACCTCTCCCCTGCCGAGACCCCGGCACTCGGCATATTCATCGCCCGCACAGCTGGTGACGTCCATGCGGCCGTGATGACGTCACCGGTCCTGCGGCGGATCAGCTGGTGTCCACCAGACGCCTGGCAACAGAAGGGGCCGCCGCCACAGCTGACCGGGGTCCGCGCTGTCAGGGGCAGCATGGAGCCACGTTCCAAGAACGCCTGTCCGGCCCGCCCCCTGGCCGCCGGGGTCCGGTCGGCCTATCGAGCGAAGCTGGCTGATTGCTTGTTTAGGGGTGTGCCCCGGGCCGGCGGCCCGTCGGGGGCTGTAACGGGTCTCCAGGGATCGTCATTGGTGTCATCCATTTCTCAGCCGGGATATGACGGACGTGGCCTACAAATCACACTGTTCTGTAACTCCAAAAAGGCATTGACTACGTGTGAATTCTGAAGTATGAAGTCTGTAAGTATGAAATCTGTTAAAAAGTTTCGAAACTATCTTGTGAGATACTTTGCCTTACGTCTATTGTTGATGAAATGTATGTTTATCATTCACTACGTGTTCAAAAATGCAACTACCCACTCTTTTGCAATTTGCAACAATCGAATTTAGTGGATTGCCTTAAAAAGTAGTATCTACCAAACAGCAGCTCAAAGCACTGAGTAATCAATTTTGGAGGGGAAATATGTTGTTTCCACTTGTCAAAGACAAACACATCTTCTGACCACGTTGTAGAAAATGAAGCTTGGCTCAATAAGAAGGGCATGCCTCCACCAAAACTTACACTAGCTGAGGGCTAGGGTACAACGGACGCGCTATATCTCTAGCCTTAGTCGCTCGAGCGCCTATATATTATGTGCAGGGCACGGCCGTTATTTTTCTCTTCCGTCAGAAAGGCTGAATCAAGCTCACCTGTCTAACAAGCTCAATATTGTTGCCCTGGCGTTGTTGAGTCTACCAGTGCACTGGTGTGACGTCAGCACAATCCCTGAATACCAGCACAATTACCCACTGTTTAAGGTGGTGTTAAGACAAATCTAAGCAATAGCTTAGCCACAGGCAATACATTCCTCTCCTGTCATTTTTTTGCGTTACAGCTTTTATAGTGTGGCGTGCCGACCAATGAAGACAGGGAGAAAACAGGCCCGTGAGCTTTTTACTCTTACAGCCTTGGTGGAAGGATTTTGCTATACTTTGACTGTGGGTATAAAGATGCACCTGGTGCGAGCTTTCTAGTTCAGTTCTCCTTTTGCGGTGAAATCTAAAAAGGGCAGGATTCAAATTTTCTGTGTGGCACCTTTTAGATGGTTGGAATATTGCATGTGACCAATGTAATGCGTGGAAAAACTCTGTGGCCTTCCATGTTTTCTATGCGGTTTTGCCTTTGGTATATCCGAGCAATAACAGTTTTTTTCTATCGATGACGGCTGAGCCAGGCTGGTTTGTTCAAGTTATCATCGAAGTTGTTTGTGTCAGGTTTTCGGAACCTCAACAAGCTAGCATTGCAAACAAACAAGTTCTCCGTGTTTATCTGAAAAAGCGTACCAGCAGATCACACCCATCGCCGGTGCTCATTAATAATACCCTCCTCATGACTGAACCCTCATAGCCTGGCAATCAATTCTACATTTAGCGACGTCGGGTATGCCATCAGGGGGCGGGGCGGGAGCCCATGGTATGCACCTGGGGAAGTCGAGGGAAGGGGCGGGGAGGGGGCGGGGGCAGGGGCGGTGAGACTGATGCCTCGTAACTGCTTCCGGCGTCGCCAGCGACATCTGAGCCTCGGCTCTGAATGTACGGGGTAACGCAGGGGTCATAGCGTGCGAGGTGTTGTGTGGCTGACATCAAGACGCCGGCAGTGATCTACCAGAGCAACCCCAACTAACTGCGGCTACTCACCTTGCTTCCGGTCGTAGGTCAACCGGATCAGGGTCCAGTGAGTCATCTCAAATCGATTTATAAAATTTATATGGTATCCGGACAACTCTCGTTGCCCAAAGTGTGGCCATCTTCAGCTCCACCTCAGGTGGGAGCGGTCCGCTAACCTCGATACGGCGCGGTCGGACGTCGTCGCCAGCGACGGGATTCTGCTGACTCGGCCGGGCGTGCCGGTGCCAGCTCCATTATAAATAACGTGACCACGCCGTGTCGACCCCCCGCCGGTCCTCCAGGTGACGAGAGCGCTCCTGTGGGCTGTAGTTGGAGTGTCGCGGCTGCACAGGGCACAACCGGCGCAGGCACTGAGACTGCTGGCACCAGTCTGAATCGAAGTGATTAGCTGAGCCGCCAGTCTTACCTTGCAGCAGATGGAGACACCCACCGCGCCAGGGTCCCCCAGCCGCCTTGATTAGTCCGGGACGGAAATGCTAACGACTCAATCACTGTCGGTGGCTGTCTCCCGTGCGGCGCCGCTCCGTCGTAGGCGACGGCTGAGGGAGGGGCTGGGGAGGGTGTCGGGTGACGGGCAGGCCCGAGGCGACGCCTGCAGATGCACGGAACCGTGCCATTGTCAAAGGCCCGCTTCAGAGTCATCGTGTGTCAATCCGGGCCTGTCAACAGAGGCGGGTCAAGGACCCGAATTCCGCGGGGCAGGCGCGACCTTCACATCTGGTCGGGAGGTGTTCACATCTGTTTGGCACTTCACATCTAGTTCACATCTGTTTGGAGTGTTGCAGTGTGGCGGGGTGCGTGTGATTGGGTCACGTGATGTCAACTATGATGCTTTGTATTACCAGTGATATTTTGAGGATGATTTAGTGGTACCTTAAGGAAGAAAAGCTGGTGAAAATTCCGAGAAAAAAACAGGAGTGTGATACCTGCCCTTAAAAAGTACCTATCAACACGTTCCGCGAGGAAATATTTTGAATCGACACTTATCACGAAAAATCAATGACAATTTTGGAAATAAGGTAACCGGCAATTACCACACCCCACCTCAATGCAATCATTTTTTTAGGGGAGCAGGTAATCATGTCATCCAATATACTTCTTCAAACCCATCTACCAATACTGTGTTCAATGATAGAGAACCTAGGAAAAGCCTTGCTGAATAAGGACAAGACCAAGGCAGAGCCCTTAAATTGATTCCCAATACAGTACGGCAATATTTCAGAGCGCTGACGTTGTTTTGCTGAAAGCTGAGATGGCTCAGCGTTGCGTGCGGTAGCGCTGTAGTTGAGCCATCCGGGCGACCTGGTGGCAGTGCACGCACCACTGAGCCTGGGGGCACGACGCCGCTGCTGTTCGAGACTGACCTTTGACCTTTCACTGCCAACGGCGAAGTTGTGGGGAAATTTCCGCTGGGTTCGGAGCTGCAGACAAATAGATGAGACAGGCCGCTTCGCCCGGCAATTTGCTTTGAAAACGGATTCATAGCCCGTTTTCCTTGTAAGACGTCTACATCAAACTTACGCCTAAGAAATTGAAAATGCATATACAAATAAATTAGGTACCTACATTTGAGCAATTTATTTCTCTTCTGACAAACTAGATACAATCCTACATATAAAGATGTTCTAATTTTTCCCCGATGGCTTTGAAGTTTTTGCTTTTCTATCGGACACCTATAAAATTATCCAGTCAGACCAACCATTGGAAAAGTAATACCTACTCTTATACTTTCCTATTATGTCAAAAATCGACTGATTTGTGCAGCATTGTTTGTGTCGGGAGTGGAGAGACAGTGAAAAAACACAGCACTTAAAAACGAGTAATCGTAGAAATAACTTCGATTCAAGGACAGCCCCTCACTTTAACTGTTCTGATCTCTCCAGCACCGGCTCTGATAAGTACGCCATACAGTTTTTTTCTATTAGGCAGTGCGTCTAACTTTGTTTTGTTCTCACCGTGGGGCAAAGTTCACTGACTGGGCCTGCGCGATCGAAATAGGGGTCAGTGGCCTGATGAGAGCGGCCAGAATAAACCATGGAAAATGTCAAGGCCCAGTGCCTTAATGGACTGGCTTTCATTGCTTTCAGGGCAAATCTATCAGATGGCTTCTTTTATTTTGGAACTGAAATTCTTGCAAAAGGAGCAATAACACTATTTTATATGATCTAAATCTGGCCCCTGTTCAACATCTCCTATTTGCCCGACACGCCCCTATTGAGCAGGTATTGACACGAGACTGTGATCCATCCTCGTGCCAATTTGTCTCAGCTGCAGCTCCCACCGAGCAATCTCATCAGATTGATCTCTGCGTCCACTCGTCTCCCAATCCCAGTCGTGCCTGTGCTCCCCCCCCGGCCGTGACCTCGCCCCCCTGGCCGGTCTGACAGACGACCTCGCCACCGTTTCAGAAGATGCTGATGTTGCGCGGTCGCCCTCTCCCGGCCACAGCGAGGGCGGCAGCTCCGTCACCCACCGCGAGAAGCCGCGTCCCAGGTCCCGCAACACCTTCGCGCGCTCACATTCCGTCACCACGTACGTCTTTGACGAAGGTAAGAAGTCCAGCCAATCACAGTGCACGACTTTGACGAAGGTAAAAAGTCCAGCCAATCACAGTGCACAGCTTTGACGAAGGTAAGAAGTCCAGCCAATCACAGCGCACAGCATTGACGAAGCTAAGAAGTCCAGCCAATCACAGTGCACGACTTTGACGAAGGTAAAAAGTCCAGCCAATCACAGTGCACGTCTTTGACGAAGGTAAGAAGTCCAGCCAATCACAGTGCACGTCTTTGACGAAGGTACGAAGTCCAGCCAATCACAGTGCACGGCTTTGACGAAGCTAAGAAATCGATTCTCTCACCATATGTGCATGTCTTTGAAAAAGGCAAGACATTTATTCCGTCACCAAGTATGTCTTTGGACGAAGGGATGAAGTTCATTCTACACTCAGATCACGAATATAGGATATATTTCATTTTTTAACACGTAGGCATAGGCGTATATGCAAGGTGCATATTTAAGCCATTTCTTTCCACTCAACGCCACCCCAACCCTCCCCTTGTCCCTATGAATATGGACGTATACAAATTTTCCTTTACCAAACTTTAAACTTTGGTGAAGGTAAAGGGAAGTTCACTCCGTCACTTCGTAGGATACGACGTTGATGGGTATCATAGGGCATGCCTTGTGCCGCACGCGTCGGAATAGGGAGTGCCAGGGGCCTGAACCTCCGCTATTTAGGCAGGGGGCCTGAACCTCTGCTATTCAGGCAGGGGGCCTGAACCTCTTCAAGGCAGGGGGCTCTTCTGACAACATTTCCGACTTCAGCCAAATTGGAAATAAACGTGCCTTTTATCACAAAGCGCAACGGTCTCAAAATAAAAGTTTCCTTTACTAAGTGTGGCTTTGGAATGTTGTATTGAGATACGTTCTGTTTCCGTGTGGTTTACATAAGATATATTTGTGGATTATATTGTCCACGAAACGGAGAAATGACCTCAGGCTTCACAAACGCTAGGCTACATAATATCTTGTATTAGAATGTGTGAACTGAAGCAGACAAACGCGTTAAAAAGGACTGAAATCTAAGAGGTTACATTGGGTCCATGAACCAATGACGCTTTTATATTTGGGACTAAGGAATACATTCTTAAATCTACCAAGTATCTATAATATGTCAATAATATACCAGTTAGACACCTTTTTGGGCGGTGATCGAGCGGACGTTTCTGTTGGGCAAAATTGCAAAATTGGGCAAACAGTCCAGTATCAGGCAAGTGCAAATTTCTCATAACAGTAAAAGATATGGCTTGATTGCCTCAACAGTCATATCTGCTCCAAATCAAAGTTTGGAAAAATGTTTTAGCAAGTTTAAAATGTCAGGTCATCTCCAATGTGTGTAGTTTCCACGCTTACACCTTGTAGCCATGCCATGAATATTTTGCCAGTACCTACCAGCCCAAACCACCCCAGGCAACGCCCGATCCATATTGCAGCGACCTGCCCTCCAGACTCAATGAGCGCCAGGTTTTATCGGCAGCCTCCACTGTATCATCCTGTGCCTCCCGGGTTCTCCTAATAACGCTGCGGTAGCCGAGGATGGCCCACTTGTGAATGTGGAGAGACCGACACGGCCCGCTGCTATTCGCTGACAATGCATTCGTGTCAGTGTTCCTCGTCCCTGAGCTCTGTGAGCCGGCACTCGAATCTCCGAAGTCAAGGACTCGATTGAGCGAAATGCTTGTCTAGAGAGAGCGTCCGCTGATCTTGAAAGCATCGGGATCTCCATTCTAGATCCTGTACAAGTGAGTGTGCGGGTACAGGTTTTGCTGTCGTAAAACAGGTCCGTTTGTCACCCTAACCAGCTTGACATTGACCGGTTTGGCTGGTTGTATGTGGAATGCGTCATTTCCAAGGCTACAAACACTAAACTATAATTATTATTTTATTTGTATTTTCAGTAACAAATATATGCACACCCAAATTTTCCTGTTTTGAGGAACATCGATATGGTGTTTGATTGTGACTTCTGTGATAGATATCGTTTTGTAACGAAATTTTAAACGTCACTGTAGTGGAGATCGTTGTGGGGGGGAAGGTTCAAATCCCAGGCGGCTTCCCTGAACGAGGAGCAAGCTGGCTCCCGAGAAACCTTTCCAACAGGGAAAGGGTTATCGACGCCATATGACCCTGGCAGTTGGTGCGTCGATAAGCCCTATTTTTTTCTTGTTACTCCTGTTAGTAAATTGGACGTTTGGCTCTATGACATCTGAGTAATTTCCTATCAGAAATGAGTATTTTGTGTCATAACTGTTTTTCTGCAATCTAAAACTTGATAGCGCATTCTTTCCCATCGGCTGACAAAACGAATTAGCGGTAGCCGGCAGCTTTAAGTGGGAAATGGAAATCCCCTGTGTTCTCTGTAACTAAGCTCGCCCCTGTCGTACGTACGGCTGGTGGGGCCAGAAACACCACACGACGCTACCCCCGGGTATCGCCGCCTCTCGAACGGGCGGACTTTGACCACCGTTCACGTCACGACGATACGCGTCACGTGAGGCTGCTCGGCCTGAAGATGCGGGATCACGTGACGGGCGGGCTGCGGCGCCGCCATGTGACGGTCTGTGAGGGGTGTGTCGATGCACCGCGACACGACAATCTTCCCGAGAGGATTGGCTGGGACTGCCTTACCGTCTTGTACTGACATACTGTGATAGCGTCGAACAGTGGCGAATGCCGAAAACTCCTGGGGAGGGACGATCGTTCTGACTTCGGCCTTCAATGCCTTCGCCGGATGGGAAGGAAGACTGTGTCCGCCATTGCCTCGGTATGTCGCGACAGACCGCTTCGTCTCGAGGAGAAGGACGTTCCAACGTTCGCGGACGACTGTCATTACTGACGCCAAATGCTTGATGAGCTTACTTCGCACAGACGGTGTAAAAAAAACAGGATGTCCAATTATGAAGGTTTGTTCTATCAAAGTATAATTTGGAACAGTGGCCGAACCAGAACTTCGTTGGGGGGGGGCTAGGGTGCTCGATTCTCGAGCCTCCCCGCCATTGCCTCGTAACAGCCTCCCGCGATGTGTTTACTATAGGAATTTTTAATTCCAGGGGAGGGTTGAGCCCCCCCCCTAGCTTCCCGCTTGTATCCTCCACTGAATGAAAGATATTGATCTTTTTGCAAGTGGTCAAATGTTCAGACTTGTGACAGTTCAAAAGCATAATTCAATACAACTGGGTACGGTCTGTGCACGAATGGGAATGTTTGCACACCCATGTCCAGAAAATCTTTAGAATCGCCCAAGCACTGCCGTGCTTGCTGTCTCCCCGCAAATGCATGGTCGAGCAAATAGACATAAGTTCCACTTTATCAGCCAATGCCTGCTCAAGGCTCAGCTCTTGCTGGTCACGTGGTCGGATAGTCAACTATCGCCAGCACCGTTCCTTCTGCATGTTTACCTATCGCTCATGCAATGACGACCCATTGCACAGTTGGGTGACTTAAAGGAGCTATGCGAGTCACAGGAACATAATGCAGTCATTTCTAGTTGCCTAGGTTGACAGCTGTATGTTGACTGTTGGTAACATGCTTCAGGACATCTGAATCACGGGCAACTTCTCACTAAAAGTGCATGCAGTAATTGAGGTGACAACCAACAACGTTATCGTTTTCTTTGACGTTGTCTTCAATTTAAACCGGCTTAAAGTTGATGTTCTAATCCCCTAAATTGCTCGGTACTGCAGTCCTCTTACAAAATCTTAAGCTGGTTTGCGCAACACACTGTCTCTTGTTCCAACAATTGAGCCCAACCCCAAGATTCCGTCCGTCTGGTCCTTTCAGAACATGAGCTGGTGATGAGGAAATCTAGTCAGCCAATGTGATCTGGAACGCATAATTGGTCCATTTTCACGAAGCTGGATGCCTGATACCCGATGTCACCCTCCCAGGGGCGTCAGTTTCGTGGACCTGGGCAGAACACGACTTTTCGGCCCGCCCAGCAGTTTTTTCCTGTCAAAATTTAGCTTGTCTATCAAACTGAGGCGATAGTTGGTGTGGCTATTTACCGAAAAAATGGGAAACGCACAGGAAAAATATTTTTTTATGGAAATAGAACTGTTCCCCGTGCCTCTATTTCTTTCATTATTTTGAACACTGTGACCATAATTAATGCAATAGTCCTGCTTCGGCTCAAATTTCGGAAGGTTCAAAATTAAACCCAGTATTCTATGTAGTTTTTTTGTCATTAGCACTGACCCAGTCTTAGATCTGAGGGATCTGGAATGTATCGTCCCCTTTGGTGGAGACATTGCATGAGGAGTTCATCAACCTTAGTCTTATGAGCATGGAAGCCACGGGCATCAGTGCGCTGGTAAGAATGCTGTGGGACTCAGGCGGCCGTCTTTGGTTCCTGCCGGGTACTACAATAAACCTCTAACTCCAGCCAGCCCATGTGATGCGGAGGGTAGTGCTGAAGTAGCGGGCAGTGGCGCTGCCAGGGAGGCCTGACCCGGGGACTCTCCCACTTTCTCCTGTATCTCATCCACGCAGCTGTCTGAGCCCCGAGCTGCTAGCTCTGGTTTCCATGCCTGTCCCCTGACCGGACTCCCAGAGAGGAATTTCTACCCACGGCTCTGCAGGGTCATCTGGGTTTTATTTTTACGATGCACTGTCTGAAGGCGTCATATGGTGTCATCATGTCTGTAGGGATTTCGTGGTGGGATAGACCTTATTTAAGACCCCGCTCCGGGATTGAATATTGGTACGGAGAGAAAATTGTTATTATACTGCGTAGCTTCATCCCCTCAGACGACTCAGTTAAATGTCACATATATGTTGTCGTTTACTCCAGCACGGAACTGGAGTAATTCTTGTAAATCTCGCTCAACTCTTATCACGTGTTTTAGCTATTGGTAGGGGTTTTTAAGGCATATTAATAATTTTATCAGAAAGCAGCAGCCATTGCTGACGCCCTCAGCCACGGTCGAGTCTAGCTTCACCTGAGCTCAACAGTCACGATGTCTGGCAGCAAAATTACTGCGCTCACCCTCTTCGGATATGCGAGATGATAAGGAGGGGGACCAACCTGTTGAAAACACGGCTGTCAATGTAAGCACGCACAGTGAAATCAACACAATCCAAAGCCCATGTGCGTGTCTCGTCAGTGATACACATGCAGATCCGGAAAACAAACGGAACGAAATCGACACCAACAGATGGCTTTGAGTTATCCTGCGTCCTTGCTGTCTCTACGTTTCGTTGAGGTGCTTCTCGGACAGTAAGGTGGTTGGCGATTGCTGTCTGGTTGCAAAGAAACTGTTAATTAAGCTGTTAAAGTGTTATTTCATTGTTTCACATTAGCATTGAACTTGTGTGGCCTCCATCCCTGCCCGTCAGCCTCTGCTCTAGATCCGCAGCATCAGGTACACAGTCGAACCTTTGTCTGAGCGAGGTCTGCCGCGACAGGTAAGACCCTCCGCAGGTATTACAGGCTGTGCCCTCCCCCGGCTACTGCCTCGCTGACGAGCTGACGTGCGTGTCTCCCCCACCCCACCCCTCCCCAGACAGTAGGACGGCCCCTTATCTGACCACTCGTGCTGTTGCCAGCCGCTGTCGGTACCCCTCCCTTCTGCTGGGGAAGCGCGTCCTCTCCCAAGGCCGTCTCCGCGCGCATGCCTGACCCTCGAATGGGGCTATTGCACCGCTGCTGGTCGGCATAGAGGGCACATGCTCTGGTGAGCAGCGCTGGCATCGTGTGGTTCAGGTCTGGTTTTGCTCACTGGTGTGCGGCCACACCACTTAACTGTGCAGACGATTTTTGAAGGATGTTCGAGGCAGGCTCATACCGCGATAATGGAATATCTCATCTGGACTTCGCTGTTTAAACAGAGGAGTTGTTTGGTGCAAATGGATTGACTTTGTGGTTCACTGTGCGTTACCTGCAAAGTGCCTTTATCCACATCATAATTATGCTTATATACGTTTTAAAAAACAAAATGCTAAATGTTCGCAACATACTCTCCAGGATAAAACACTTGTTTCTTTGATACGAAGACTCAAAATAGTTTGGCAATGGTAGGCAAAGGAGCGAATACTTGTCAATCCATGGCAGTTCTTTACTAAAGTTGTTTACAAGTTGATGACATAATGGCTGAGATGGGCAAATGATATTTTTAAAAAACATGTTTGTAGTCGAATTTCTAAATATGTAGTAGAATTTCCAGCATTTGTCTCTATGAATAATTCAACCAACAAGGAATTGTTTTAAAAAAGTTTGTTAGCGTCGGCGAAATTAAGCTTCAATTGAAGAACGTTCTGCGCGTGCCATTTAAACCCTTGAATCAGATTCAACTTGCTTTTCTCTGGAGAAGCGCAAGTTGCGAAACAAATAGTTTTTTATTATGTCAAGATCTCAATGTAACACTCTTAGGATATTTTGAATAAGGTTAATGCTAAGTCTTGTTATAAACGCTGTAATAGAATGGCCAGGTCACAGCTTCCCGTTCCGTTTTGTTTTTGCCCCTCTCTTATCCATGCTCGGCATTGCTACTGTACAAACACAGCAAAAATTCAGAAGAGCAGAACTGGTCCAATGTGTGTGGGCCATGGTTCTTATGGCATATGAATGTTGTAGATATGTAGGTTTCAAACACAGATTCCCTTTGGCCAGTTATTATCATAACTGCCGCGTCGTGCGCTGGCCCGGCGACCAGACGGCGTTTAACGGTCAAAAGCCCTGATTCAGACACCCTCGACCAGCAGTGCGGCGGTGTGTTTGGATTGTGGGTCGGATTGTTTGCTCTGATCCGACCGATAACGCCTGGCCTCTCAATAGAACCCGCTGAAGATGGCGAGTGGTTGTCTCCTGTCCCCAATGTGTACCTTACCAATAATACTCTTAGTGGAACGGCTCGGCGAAGGGTGTTTGATAAGGCGAGCAGTGCTGAACAGCAGGGTTAAGGTGATGTTTTAGCTACCCGCGTACGGGTCTCGTCAGTTTATTCGCCTTCTCAATTAACCAATCAGAGCCTTCAAGATCGGTATGTCCCGGTTTTGTTTGCAAGCAGTTAGCAAGTGTTCATTGCTCTATTGGCCCCTCACTTCGTGGAAACATCTCCGGTTCCACCTCACGGCTGGACTCTGTACCAGGCAAGGAACTGGCTGTAATAAACAAACGCTTCCTGTAGCTTCTACGCCTCTTCTGTTCCTCCGCCCGAGTGGAAGATGGCGCCGAAACTCTAAAGTCGTGGCTGTCGCGTTGCGGGTACATTACCTAATGCATTTATTCAGGTGGGGAGTGATAAGCGGTAACGAGTTCTGTGGAAGCCGAGCTGTGCATTTACCTGCTTCTGTTAGCTGCGCGTGCGCGGTCTGCTGATAGGGACAAGGACAGATAGCCGGAGTCCACCCGCCTGCGCCCGGGCGGGAACGGCTCGAGCTGCCGGTGGTATTTCACGTCACGTGCTTCTCACTAATTCTTAGTCAGTCCAGAGAGTTTCAACCAAAGCAATGGAGACACTTGGTTAAATTTTGGCAAGTTTTCAAAGAATTGCCCAAAAGGTGCATGGTTTTCTATCTGCATAAATTCCCATCCTGGGACTAAATTTTCCAATAGTATCATTGAATAATCGAAATAATGGCACTTCGAATGTTTAAAGTAATTTAATGTACTAATATGTTTCCATAGAAATATAGCACGAGGTGGTTCCGAGTCGTTTTCGGTAAGTGCCAATGCAGAACCAGAGCACTACGACTGTTTCCAATGTTTTCATAAAATAATCAAAATCGCATTACTAGAAGTTTTGGAGTCAACTAATGTACTAATGTATTCCCAAAGATATAAACCGACGTGTCTGAGTCTTTTCGGTATCTGTCATGGTAGCTAGTAGTGTCAAATAAATGACTAGTAGTCCAAGAAACAATCTAGAAATGCCTTGTTGTTATTGTACTTAAGTATTCACCATTCGACGTATTTTATTTAAATAATAGTTTTTTATCTCTTGAAAATGCGGTTTTTTGATTTAGTTCAATGTATTTTCCTGATAAAATCTTGGAAAATATTCCATAAAGTAAACGGTATCTAATGCAAATAATTTAGTACCTCTCCAAGTCGACATGTCTCTTTAGGCCTTGCAGCCTTGAACGTGCCTGGTTTCGACATTTAATGTGCTTTTGACCGATTTAGACATAAGCCATACTGGCCTTAACATGATCTCAGTGCTTTTTTTCGGAACCATTAATCATATTGCATGTGACGAATTGTGTTCAAATGCTATGCAAAGATAGACTGCTTATATGTAAAATACCTTCTCGCTCTTGCCGCACCGCTGAGGTGGTGGGTCCAGTTATGCACTATATCGGCTCCGGTTTCTTGGAAAATATGAATTACTTCCACGGGTTCGTCTTTACGGATTACCTGCACTCATTGTCTTAATATTGTAGATATAGTGAAACGCTCAGCAAATTTTCCGGTGACCGGTCAATGCAAATTCATTACACTTCTTCATTGAAAGACAGTGTAAATATTTTGTGTACATGTGTGGGAGGCTAAGTATAAGAGATGGCCGCAAATAAGTGAGGAATTTTTAAGAAAGCATCAGTAGATAGTAGAGATTATTGAACCAAACAACTACTTTCTGTCTTGGGGGAAATCGCTTCAGCGAAGACCGAGGGGACATTTAATAGTTTCATGGTGTTTTCTAGTCAAATTTCCATGCGATTTCTTAGAAATATATGTCTAATTAGATACGTAACTATACTTTATGCTCATGTGCTTTCTAGTCAAATTTCCATGCGATTACTTAGAAATATATGTCTAATTAGATACGTAACTATACCTTATACTCATCCCAACAGTTGTTAGACCTCGACGCCGGGATATCACAGCGGATGATAGGGCAGAAATTAGGTAACTACATTCAGAGTGAATGATGTTTGCTCCAGCCGGTAAGTGCACGTACAGTCCGCCTAATCTCCAGATGTCGGTCTCTATCTTTTACTTGTGAAGTTTCAATATTCCTTGCTTGCTTGAGAACACATATCTGAAAGCCGAGTTCTGATATGGGTGATATGGCCGGTGATCTTGATCTGTTCCCTGTCACCCTAGGCCTTCTGCTATCTTTGAATGGCCAGGCCGGGATATGCAGCGCTCATGTTGCCCTTAGAGTGGACGGATTGTTTGGATAGCCTGCTAAACAACCTTGGCAGATGTCCTCTTCCTGCTCTCTGTGGGACGTGTTGCGTATGGGACCGTTATGGCAGCGAAGTGCTCTAACGCAGAGTGCGCGACACAGGAATTACAATCCTTACAGGTCACACAAAGCGCCACGACAGAGCTATAGTCTTATTTTTATCTAAGGGGTTAGGAGGAACGCGTCGAAATTCTGATAATTTTTTTTTCTAAGCACAGGTGATCTGTCAATGTGATGAAGTATGTAAAAAAACGATGTCTGCACTGAAAAGTCAGCTCGCCCGTTAACCAAATAAAAATAGTGATATCCCACTCCACTCGGGGCACATAACTGTAAGCACAGCCTCGCCAGCATCCCATGGGAGATGCTGATACTTATACGAGATGAGCGTCTCGCCATCTCTGTTTAAAAATTAAGCGTCCTAGATACGTACATACATCCATACGTGCTTTTGACCACTCAGCATTTTGGCTGCACGCATAAACATAATTCCGCCGACGGGAATAATAGTGAAATCATCTTACAGGAACGCTCAACTGAAACTCAATGCCAAGGTCAGTTTTAAACGCATTGAACACGACTTCTTTTTCAACTGTATTACAACAACTGATAACGTTCCCTGTTTTCCTACCCACATAAACCAGTTTTCTAACAGCAGCCATGCCCTTCCGCAGACGAATACACGAAAATCCAGACGCCGCGACAGGACATGATCTTCAAGAAGAGTGCCTTCACGAAGAGGCGCGTGCCACCCGAGGCCAGTCTGTCCGAGGAGACGGAGACGCGGAGCGTCAGCGTCAGCTCCGACCAGACGGCATCTCCTCCAGCATGTCAGCGGCACCCGCCTGTCTGTGGCCCTGCTGTGGCTCCTGCCGGAGTCCCTGCTGGAGGTCCTGCTGGAGTCCCTGCTGGAGTCCCTGCTGGAGGGCCGGCCTGTGTCCCCAGCTCTCCCCCGGCCGCTCCCCCGCCGGGCCCCCCTCGGAAGCGACCGCCAGCACGCCGGAGATGTCTGAGGTCTCCAGCGACGGCAAGTCCACCAGTGGTAAGTACTTCACCACTTTCAGTATCGTATGAACGTGTAGTCTAAGCATTCAAACTCCGTATATGTTAGACGTCATTGATTCCAGCCTTTAAAAGGCAGTTAAATGCTGGAATTGTTCTCGTGAAATGTGTAAGCATTAGGTGGCGCGTATGTCATGTATGTCATGGGACATTTGAAGTGTTGTCCTCGTATTTCAGTTTTATATTTTATTTGGAAACTCGAGGCCTTTCAAATCCAATGATCATTCATTGTCGAATTTGTTGCAAGTAAGTGAAGCACCGAAAATAAGAAGCCTTTTGTCGACATGAGTTCACGTAATCACTGCATTTATTTTTAGCAGTCGTGGGTGGAAAAGATTTTGCAATGTATCAACAGTTATGACATTTTTCCTAAAAATTTCCCTATTTTCATGCGTCCTGGATCCTCCGTAAATTTAAAATTTCAAAACTGTTGCACTTTAGATGCAAGTGGGAAGATTTTGAAAATATTTACTGATAGCTTGGCCAAAATTGGAGTCAAATCAAGTATTTGAATCCATTAAACGATTTCTGATTTTTTACTGTGCTTTTAGCCCCAATCACTATGCTTTTTCACTATCACTATATCTTTTTTTGGACAGAATATAAAAATCCCGGGGAGAAGAATCGAATAATGCCTATTTCGTTGAAATCGGGTAGTGGCTTTGCGAGGCAGGGTGGGGCTTCTGAAGCCAAGCCCAGAACTTATTTTTTTAACCGAGGTGAATCAAAGGGAATAAACAACGGCTTTGAACATGCCCAACTTTGCGTCGAAAACCAGTTTTAAGGAAATTGCTAGCTTTTATAGCAATATTTACGCGTCGCGTGCCAACTCGAATAACTGCGCGTGATTAATCGATGTCGTGCTTCATTTATGAGCAACTTCATGTGACCACGGAATTGAAGCTGAAAATGAAATATTGCTTCTCTTTTGCGAATATCCAAGCTTTGCAATTCAGTTCTTTACCATCGTGAAGCCGTAGAAGGCTGTGGGGCAGCTGATTTATGGTTCCAGCGCCAGACTTGGTTGGGTTTCTTGTTGGGTCGTGGCCAGTGGCTTAAGAGCCACAGAAGTGGCCGTTGACATTCCCTCAATCGATCCACCGGCCAGCGTCGGACCAAATGATTGCCGGCCAAAGTCGGCGGCGATGGCGACTCTTCGCGTGATCTGAGCTCGAGGGTCTGAGCTGAAGACTAATGAACATCAGATGGATCGCTCCTCCAGTGGGAGTTGCTTGAAGCCGCCCGGCGGGGTGAAAGATCATCTACATAATGTTGCGGCACGGGTGTCACGCCCCCGCAAGGAGGGTCACTGGGAGTTAGGGGCGTGCCCATGGCGTTCAAACACTGTTTACTCAACGTACATGTGATATTGAGTGATGCTTCACGTATGCTTGCTCGCTCTGTTGTCAAAAGCGCCGCTAGCAGCCAATCTGTCTCTTGCACGTGGAATCTTTACATCGGAAATTGGGCACAATTTTTGTACTAGGTGAGAGGCGTCTGTGTTTTGGCGTATTGTGCGGGAACAGCAAATTCTGCAGTTTTTGTATTGACATGCCAAGGTCTTTGAAGTGGTGAAAACACTCTGATTCGTAAGGAACGTTCATTCATATTCATATATTACACACACTTCCACACCATTTCGAGATGGCTTTCAGAGCGTTATTGTGATGAGTATGAGGTGATTACAAACTATGGAAGGAGACGGTTAAGATGAGGAAATGCGCGTATAAATAAAGCGGGATTCTACCCGGATGGGTCGCCGAAGCCACAGGCACAGGCGTTCACAGCCCCAGGTAGAGTAAGGATGAGAACAAAGATAACCGGTAAAAAGATTCACACACAATCACACACACCTCGAACATGTACACTAAAATACTATGGGGGTGAAAATGTTCGAATCTGTGACTTCGTATTCATTTTGTCTTCAATTTCATACTTTCTGTTCCTTGTGCTTTATCTTGCAGGTGCCAGCGTTGTTTTCCCAAATTTAGTATTGTTCACTTCTTCCGTTTTTCTTTTCTTTTTCATCTGCAGTCCTGGTGTTTTCTTCGATTCACAAAGCTTATTGCTTACTTTTTCTCTTAAGAGTAGTCATACTGAAATATGTTGATCTTCCCACCCCAGAAGCTTTTTTCTTGAGGTGGCTCACAAAAAAACACGTGAAACGCAAAGAATAAAATCAAGGAGAAAAACAAGCTGATTGACGATAGTAGGCAAAAAGTGATGGTTTACTTCTTATTTTCAGAGATCATTTTATATTTTAGATAATCTTGTATCGAAGCATATCCATGAACAACTAAAGGCACCGAAAACCACTCTGAGAGTAATTTTACACAATGCAATCAACTCGCAGCTCCTAAATGTTACTCAAATAGCTCCGTTCGGCCACAGTTTCAGCCCACTGTTCTCCATGTGGGGGGGGGGGGCGCCATTGCCAGTAACTTGAAGTAAATTCTGATTCCAGGAAATGTTGAAACAGAATTGTCCGGAATTTCAAATCGATAGGCACTCAGACGGACATAGCACGAAAGCGAACGACGTTGTGGAATGTATGTACCTAAGCGTGCATGGCCGACTATTCGTGCGGTACTTGGGTACGTGGATAATCGCTCGTGCATTAAACGATTACGATTGTTCAGCCACGGCGGAGAATACTAATGTAAATTGACTCTCCACAATGGATGAATAGGTACCTTGTCCTTTTTGCAATGGCTAGCTCAATATCAGCATTTTGATTATTGATATATTAGTATCTGATTATGTGAGAGCGCAGGTCCATCAGAAATAGTTTGCAATTTTGTTTGTGGGATTTTATTTTGGCGTCAAATGGGATAGGCGTGGAGCTCAACCCCACACAACTAAGGATTTCTTGCAATCATTTCCATTCCAAGTTTTTATCGAAGACACTTGTGTGTTCCTTTTGAAGACGGACTCGATCAGCGACAATGTTTATTAGTGAATACAATCACTATTTCGGGCTGCCATCTCCAGAGTAGATGTGGGATGTAATCAGTCACATGTGTATATTTTGCTTCGTCCGGTGCCTCGAGGTCTGGTCTGGACTGGAACGGCCAAAGGTCACGGGGCAATGGAACACCGCGGCGTACGTTCAGCACAGTGCCATGACTAGTCTTTTTTGGCAACAATATGTAGCTGTGAAATACCCTGTTTGCAGGGCTAAAACTCAAGGTGGTCACCGAGTCATCATCCTTGCATGGCTCATAAACTTTTTTGCGTTTTCTGGCACAGCGTTTTGAGAAATTTCTATTTGAAGAAGAAAATTTGTATGACCTAAGTTGTATTTATTTGGAACCATTGTCCTTTTAACTTATCTATGTGTCATTGCCTCCTGTTTCGACTGACCTGTGAACAATCTGTACGAGAGATTCCAGTCACGTTTGTATTCTTCCTGTCTTCATACTATCAGGAAGGTGTCTGTCGGAAGCCCTTATTTATTTAAAGCCGCTATTTCGGTCCGACGATTTGGTCAGAAGCCCTCTGAAATCCCGGGCCGCCTGCGAGGTCTTGGTTCGCGACTACACCGCGTCTTGCTGTAGGCGTAACTGAAGGAGGAAACGAAGGGGGTTAGAGATGGGGTAGCCTTTGTCGTGAAACTTCGGCTCGTGAAAGCGTTGCATTTTAAGCTTGTGTTGCAGAGAAGCACCAGCCTCTTTGTTTTGCTCACTCCGCTCCGTTGCTGGGTTACTTTTAAGAGTCGCCGAATTCGGCTTCACTGAAATCGAAACCATTGGAACCCGTCTCACGATCGGCCGGGTAAAATTGGATTTGCTGAATTTCTGGAGGGTGGAATCACTTGGGACGCTGCGTGAGTTGACACTACCATGTAAGGACTCCGTGATCACTGCGGTAGGGTTCTATTGGGATGTCAGACCCAGGGCCGGACGCAGACCCGAGTTTTTTTGGGGGAGGGGTCAAACCCATTGTCTGGCTCTCCTCCTGGGGGGGGGTGGGAGTGAAACATTTTTGCTCTACGGACCTAGTGTAAACACCTTTTTTTAAATTTTCCGGCGTTTGGGGGGGCAAAAGATAGTTTGGTCCCCTCTCCAGCGCTTTGGGGGGCATGGCTGGAATGCCCCCCCTGCGTCCGCCAATTGTCAGACCTGGCTCAAAGCATTGAGATCTGACAGCAGCAATACAGCAGATAGGTAGTCTGGTTACACAAGGCGTGTCAAGATAAGATGTTTGGCAAATACCTTCATGTGAATAACGATTTATACAAATGACATGTATGTATACAGCAATAATGCTGCTTACATGCCAAAAAATTCGCTGATTTGTATCCAATGATTGTAAATTCTAAAGCAAGGGGTCTGTTACAATGTGTCTTACTCACCTTTGACAGAGCTGTCAAAATCTTTTTATATCAAATGGTCTTATTATATTGAATCACCCAGCTGCGGATGATTCAGTGTTATAAGACCGGCAGAGAACAATTCTGCAGGCACCTCCGGATTGTCTCTGTGTGGCAACGCCGCCGGTTTGGTCGTGTAAGCATTTCCAAATACAATATCTAACATTTTCACTACTGCCTAATCTAAAGCGATAAGCTCTGCCATTGGGCTGATATTTACGATTCATTTTACATTATTTCCAAGTCTAAAAGCTCGATTGAACAATCCAAAATTTAAAGCATTACCCTGGTAACCAAACATCGGACGCAATGATCCGTCTCACTTATTTTGGGTACTCGTGTTGTTTTTGACTGGGTCGTCGCCGCCGATGCGTGGGGAGAGAGGGGCGGGCTCGCTCGGTCACGGTGCAATTGGAGCCGAGTTCTGGTGGCGGCGACCCCTGGCGAGGTGGAGTGGAACGGAACCTGTCGGCTCCACCGTCCACGGCGTGTCGCCGAGCTCCACTAACGAGAAGCAGGCCGCTATCTACCGCCGCTATCTCTGAACGCGTCCTGAAAACGACCGCGGCGCTTCCTGCGGCGGGATGTGTTGTCGATAAGTAAGCTGCTATCGGCTAAGCTGCTACGTCTGCAATTGGTGGATTTCCGGGGGATGACCAATAGGTCATTTTCATTTGAATTGGCGAAACAAATATGCAAATTGAAAAATGCGTTTAACGTGAGACGGAAGAAATCGTTCGCGGTACTCGCGGTCTCTGAAGCGTGTGCTACCATGCAGATCAAATAAATATCGCCAGAGAACATAAATCCACCGACAAACGTATGGTGGTCTTCATTAGTCAAAGCTAACTTATGCGCAGTACAGGTTCTTGAATGTACCGCACTGCCTTGCGGCGAAATGTGCAGCTTTGAACTCCGTAATGCAAACAATGCTGCGTTCAAACCAAAGCTTCAGCCTCAGACTAGCAGCAGTGCCTTTTGGCTGGAAGGCGGCTTACCAAAGATAATCATATTCCTGTTTGCACCCGCTGAGCCCAGCTGATGAGTCTGTCACTTGCTATCGCACGCCCGCGATGGATGTCCCACTCCTAGTCGCATCGCTAACACGGGGGTCGCCACGGTGAGCTCGCCACCGTCCCGGGGAGGGATGAAGCTGCCGGCGGCCTCCGTCGTCTCCTCCGCGGTCACGGCCTGGCTGCTCGCTCGTCGGCCGGCTACGGCAACACATTCCTGACGGCGAGAGAGGCACTGTAGTGCGACAGTCGACGACGGATGACATCGCCGACGACGGTGACGCCCGCGGCGCTCCTGAGGCGCCCTGGCACTGCGTGGGGGAGGGGTGACGCGGCAACGCCGCGAGGTGAAAAATATGTCCCACATCGCTCACTGATAGGAAGTAATTCGGTCATTCTGAGGAGATGTCAGTTCCTAGTTGAATGATGTGCCCCGTGGAAAATTCCTCAGGGCAATACAGGAATACGATCTAGATGTCATCTGACATATAAATATCATTTTTTCAGTTTGACCAAGTTTGTCATGGCAAGGGGACTGGATAGATAGATAGGTGGGGGCACCACCCAGGGCTGATGAGTGTCCCCCTGTTTGCCGTCTCCCGCTGCGGTGTCACGTGTCACCGGCACCGTCCCCAGCGGTGTGGCCGCCGCCGACACGTGGTCGGCACGCCTCCAACCAGCCGGCACCGGCCCTGAGGCGGCTCCTCAGCCGGCGGCCTGTTCTCGGCTGTGCTGACACCGCCAGCTGTCAATTGGGCTGATTTATCACCCCCGCCGGTGTCCAGGAGAGCAGGCGCTAAATCCTCCCGGGGACGGATATGAGCCTCGTCTGAAGCTTATGACAGGGATACGTTTTATTAGGTATCACAACTGGAGTGGTTTAAGATACGCTCTCGGTTTAATTATATCAGAACACATTCACCGGTGATAAAACTTTTAGGCGGAGGGTATTTCACCAGGACCAGCCACTTGGCCTGAGAGGTTTTCTGAAAAAAACTTTTCCACTGAACTGATTTAACAAGGCTTTGAGAAGCCACCAACAAATCAGAAGCCGGAGGCGGAGGAAGCCCGTTGTAGCTGGGCGGGGCCGCCGCCCCTCCCCTCCCCTCTCCTCCCCTCACCTCGCCCCCATGTGACCTCGCCGTCAATGTTGAACGGTGGAGTCCGGTTGTTGCCTCGCACGGATAGTTCGCAAAGCGTGCAGGGAAGCCGAAGAGCTGCCTCAGCTCGGCCCGCCAGCTCGCGTATTGATCCGGTGGGTTGGAGCTGGTCGGAGGCCGGGCGCCGGTAGAGCTGGTCCCGTACCCAGGGCCCGGACCAGCCCGGCCCGGCCCAGGGCCCGCTCAAAACCACCACTTTCTCCAGCCGACCGGTGGGAGAGGCGTGTATTGAGGCCACCATAGCTGCTGATTAAAACTTTCTGGACTAAATACCACTCGTGGACGTGTACTTCTCGGCTTCAATGCCACTAAAGTCAACTTTCCCTGTTGGCGGATCATCTTGTTGTCCGTTGTTGCAGTCGTTCCGTTGCTTCCCTATGCGCGGGTGACAGCTCGTTTTCCTGTCGGCGCCGCGTTGCGCGCGGCTTCCGTAGATAGTCGGCGTGTTGGCGGGTGTTGCCCCGTCGTCCTTCACCCCAGGAGAGCTGTGACAGCTCCGAGCGGCGCGGGCTGGCACCGGCGAGCGGTGCGTTCCCAGCCTTCGTGGCCAGCCGCGGCCGCCGCGCGCCGCAGTTGCAAGACAACAGATTTGCCACGGGGAATGACAGAGCCGGCCGAGCGAGCGACGTGCCCGAGGCGCCGCCGGAAACCTGACGAGTGATGCCACCACCCAGCTGCCGGGGAGCCGAGCCACACCGTATTCACTTTCTTTCATCCATCGCACAGATCTCTCCAGAGCATGGGCTTCAGTTATGTGCCGGAGCTGGATGAGACGGTATCCACTTGTTCGGCCCCGGCCCTCCCAGGAAATACTGTGCGTGAGGCTAGAGATGGTGGATGTGTAGCATCTGCAGCACGCTGTGTTGGCACATTGACATTGTGTGACTAATTGCTCCCCCTGTTGGGACCACACGGCTTGGCAGTGGCCGTACCGGGGCTCGAGAGCGGCTTACATAAAACAGACACCGAAACTGACACGCACTTCATTACGTAATGAGAGGCTCATGCTGGTATGTTCTGCTCTTTGATCTTGAAGTGAAAAAAATTTGGTGTACTGTTTTTTTAAGGTTGAAATTTCGCAACAATGTGAATAATCAAAATTTGTCAGAAACACGCTCTGTTTTCCGTGGGAGAATTTATTTGCTACCTGATTAGTGTTAAATCATAGGCTCTTGCCGATGTACTTGATCTGCAACTTGTAACAGTAAGAGTGCTGCATAGACTTTACTTATATTCGTATACGAGAGTATTGTGATAGTTATTGAGCCGATTCTGTAAGGGTTATTTGGATATTTTGCGTGGGCTGTGGTGGCCTGATGCCACATTATGTAAATATTTAAGCTGCAGCGTAAGATTGCGATTCTTCAAATCCTATGGAAAGGAGATCCGAAATTCAGGGGAAGTTTTGACGCTCCCAACGCACACCCAACGCACCCATCGATACGGATAGTGGGAGCTGATACATCATTCCAGGCGCTGTTTTTATGTGCGTATAAACCACTGGGATAGGGAAGACTGAAACGAAGAAAATAACGTTCTTTGTACACTGATATGTGCAACGGCTACTTTTAACATATTTATTCACATTCATCGCTACGCTTCTGCACAAAGGCACGTGCACTGTGGGAAATCAGCTCTGTTAGGTGAATATAAAAATACCTGATCAAGTCAGGTTATTAAAGGATTTTATTGGGCTTTTAAGATCAGAAGCCGCTGTTGTACAAATATGTGATCACCGTTGGTAAGATATGTTCTGACGGCCCCAGTTACCGCACCCACTGCCGGAGTTAGGCTGCCGCGAGTGGCCTGCCTGAGGCCAGGACAAGCTTCTCTCGCTTTTCGGCCGCTTATGATTTAACGATTAATCGTTGAGTGGGTTGGTGGTGGAAGTGATTGGTTCGGTCGGGCTCGGCTGGGTGGGGAGCGGCGGCGGGCTGGGTTTCATCTAGTGCTGTGTTCAATAAATGATCCGAAAACCAAGGCAGGTAACCTTGTTTCTTGGAAATATAAAAGTTCAAATCGAAGTTAAATTTGCTCACTTAGTTATGTAAGAGCAAGAGCCTTCTTTTGCTAATTCTCGGTAGTATTATCTTGTAGGTTCCCCATTACTGACCTTCGGACTAATTTCCTACCCTTGCGTAATAAAAAACATTGAGGTTGCTACCTTTTGTGCCGTTCGGAAAGCTTTTTTAATGAAAAGTAGGAGGAAGCGTCCACCGCCGCCTTGCCAGCGCCTTGGTGGGAAGGCTGCTGGTTTGAGGAGTACCCAGACCTCGTACCTGACCTGCTTCACTAGTCCAGTCCTGGTATCACTCACTCCAGGGGCCTTTCAAAGTTTCTGCTTTTTCGCTGTCAGGTTCCTTTTTATTATATTTGTTCGAAATTTGAATCAGTGCTATATGAAAGATTGAATGCAATTTTGTATATTTGACTATCACTTGTTGGATATGCACTAATCTGTTAAAAATACAAACCATATATTTCACTGTATTTTGAACACTGCTTCGATACACACAATTTGACATACCTACTTGCATTATAAAAATATGTTTTTCTAATATCGCTCGGCACGTTTCATATCATCTGGCATCCTTACATAAGACTAACGCAAAAAATAGCGATCACAAAGCCAAATAAAAAGGAGGGAATGATTAGATCAAACAGAAGGCATCTGCTGCACGAACAAGAGAACTTTTTAATCAAATTAACAATCTGTGCTAAAATATTGATGATTAAAAGCATAATGTCTCAAATCAAGTTAGTCATAAGTTCGCCTACTTCCCAGTTAATCTTAGACCCACTTTCACGAATTTATTATGCTTTCCGGGCGGCTTTTTGTGAGCAATATAATGTTCTTTCGTCTCCAGTTTGCAATGTAATATCCCCACCAGTTACCTTGATTGCGAGTATCTATGTATGTACATGCTGAATTAACTTGAAGGTTGAAATAACACAATCTCAGATACCAACCATTGTGAAATGTCAGGTGCCAGTTTCCGCATCACCAGCTAAATTGGATAGCTCATCAGAGCCGGACCTCTCCGCACACAGCCCGCGGCGCCAGGTCGCTCCCGGGGTCACGGTGAAGGTCACGCCGCAACATGCCCGCAGGCAGTCTGTCTCTGGGTCAGAGCTAAACGCGGAGGGAAGCACTCACTCCCCGCCATGCTGGTGACAATAGGGCGAATCTAATACACGCGAGTTGGGTACTGCGTATTGTGTGCTATCATTAATATTTATCTGTCATAGTGCTCCATTACAAGTGCAGTTGCTTATGGTAAAACACGTGTGAAATGAATATGAATCCAGAATGGCAAAAACTAAAAAAGACCAATACAATATATTACAAGACGGGTGCCAGTAAAAAAAAATGTGTTATTCGGCGAGCTGAATGTGAGTTCAGTAAGATATATTTTCTTCGCGAGTTCTTTAATTATTGTATCGGATGACGTCTGCCAGAAAAACTATAGGTGATAAAATATGAATAGTAAGAAATCCTACCATATTTCTACTAACACAACAAACCATCAAGTTCGAGCCCAGAAACGCTACTGACTAACAACAAAAGTGTTAGCAAGGAGCTGTTATTGGATTCTATAAATTGGAGATCATTGCTTGAGCACAGAAAGACTAGTAACACTTCATCTTTATGCTCGACAAACTTTTAGCACCTGCTCTATGAGTTTTGGATTCTCCACCGTCTGATTGGGCTTATTCTGCAGAGGTGCTCCTAAGGTGCTTGAAAAACTCAGGGCCGGGGACGACAAGATTAGAGGTCCATCACAAAAAAGCAGTGCAAAGACCGACGACGGAGGCATTACACTTTGCAGGCAATCCTAAAGCTTGCAAACTCGCTTTTCAACCAGTGGTAGGTATGTATGTACCTAAGTTAATGTACGGAAAAAGGAAAACTAACCTAACAATTTGGATAGCACTAAAAGGGTGAACCTTTCTGAAATGAGGGGCCGTTTACATATGGCATCGAAGAACTTCAGGAGGAGTCCAGACCCTTCTCCCCTTTATCTGCGATCGTCAGTAAATTGCTAAGCTTCCTTCCAACCCCTTCCCCATACATCTTCATCAAGCGTCAGCAATTTCGAGACCCCTTATCATCAAAAAGCTTCCCTCCGCGTCAAAATTAATAGTGAATACGCCTAAGATGCAACCAGCAAAAGGTAGAAATAGTAGAAAAGTTCGCAAAAATTTACATTTCTCATTTTCGCAGTAGTTTCTTTCCGTGATACATTCAGGCTCAGATTAGGGGATGGGAAAGGACATTTGTCCCTCCAACCCCCGGTTTTCGCCTATTTTCTTTAAAACCCGTATGCTTTCCCCTTCGGTTGCTAACGCGAAGTAGGTGAACAGACCCTTGCAGACCCTTTGTAAAATACTGATCGTCGGAACATATCAATAATGCTAAAACTGACAAAGAATAACGGCCAAATCCAAAACAGCAATGAATTTATAAGCTTTGTTCAGCTTCTTCATCCCGTTTTTTCAGTACTTCGTTTATCGCTACAGTTGTAGCTTTCTTTATACTGTCTCATCTACAACGTTTCATACGACAAATTTCCACGGCAGAATATTCTTCTGAGCCACCCTGTTGGTAGGATGAGAAGACATCTATAGAATGTCTTCTCACAACAGACATCAGACATCAGACAATAGACACACAGACTTCTCCCCTCCCCAAGTTAAAGCTACCGATTCCAATAATTTTATAAGCAGCTCGGATGGTTCGACATGGCCGGCTCCGGTATAAATTGGGGTCGTTGGGTATGATGAATTCCTGCGAGTTCAATAATGGCTCCCTGGGGTGAAGACCCAGCTCAGCCGACGAGGGCGTTCCCAACTCCATATTGAGCGCCCCGCCTTCCTACACGTGGGTACACGCCTTCCTACTGTGGCCCAGTAGCCTTGTCCCTGTCTAAAACTGATGATGTTGAGCTATATCACGTCACGATATGACGTGTCTTTTAGGTGGGCATGATTTTCCTAGGTGCTAACGCGTGAAAATACTTACCGATGATTCAATGTGAGCGATATCGTAATCGCCCAGAAAGCGTCGGCGCCAAATAAAGATGGATTCTCGCCAGGCCAATCACATCCGCTTATGGCCGTTTACACTGGTGCTTTGTTTTTCTTGTCAGGACTCATTCTTTTGATCGTTAGCCGACGATAGTGTTATCCACAAACAACCAACGGCTCCAAGTAACGCGATACACATGAGCTATCACCTGCAGTAAAATTCACATGCTGAGACACGCCTGAATAGTTTGACCTCTTCTGGCCAGGTTGACTGATCCAGCAGTCAAAGAGGCAGGGCGTCGCAGCATGGCTGGCTGCTGCGTGGTAACTTGGCCTGGAGCCGGTGGCCACCCGTGCTATTTATTGAAACAGTCTGGTCAGAAGAGGTGTGACCGAGATACCACGTGCGCTCCATCGCTGTCTCCTGCCATGACTTCTGCGCCTATAAACTAGAAGCGACGTTAAATCGACGTGAAGCGAGCGGTAAATCGACCCGCGACAGTTGACTCATTGGCCATAAGTCTTCTGATGCTCGGCAGTAGATAGTGCGTGGATATTTCGGCAGCTGAGTTATGTTCGAGTTGTAATAATCGGTTGAGCGTTCCATCACAACTTGATAGCTTATACTTGCGTGTCCGAAACACCACTTAAATTTATCTGTGTGGTGAGAAAATTTATGGGCACAAAACATCACCAGAATGCAATGTCAAAATTTATGCGTGTAATACCCGCACGCGTACAGAATCGTAGTTTTTGGGAAATTATTTCGGGTAGATAACTCGAAAACAAAAGTCAACAACCGCTGAAAAGAAATATTATATATTGGCATACTTTCGTGGTATTTCTTATTGGTTTACTACTTATTACTTTATAATATATATCAATAATTACTTTATTATATATGGCTTATTACTTTCGTGGTGAAGAATAGCGGACTGATTTGAATTCCTTTAGATGAAAAATAAAAATGATTTACCACACTTGAGACTATCCCAGAATTTGATGCAGGACATCCATACACTTCCAAATGGACCGGAATCCTAATACCCGCTCACATCATTGGCCAGATACTTGTGGAATTGCTCCCATTTAAACTCCTGCGCCAACAGATTTCATCAGTGACCCAGTGAACGCCGGGACCCTTGGCTGAACTTTGGCAAGTGGGCGCAACGATTTCCGTTCATTTGAGCGCCGACTGAGCCGAATACGAATCAACCCATTCCACTAGCGGTGCATACCCACTCCAACGCGTTCGCTTCGGACGTCATTGTGGGGCCCATTGTGGCCACACGAAATTTATAGGATCCGATCCAATGAATACGCCCAATGAGCATAATGTACCGACCTGTGATGGCGTCGGTGTTTTCTGCACATTGTTCAGATGCTTTTCTGCACATTGTTCAGATGTGAGAGCTCTCCTTACTGCAAGCAGGTGGGACGAATGTGTTTGCCTTGCCTCTGCATAGGTTCAGAAATGTGCATGTAACTGTCAAAATATTTGTTTAAAGAAGTATTAAAGTAAAGAAGTATTTAAAGAAGTATAAATGTGTTCCTGCGTGTACGGTGTACGGAAAAAATAACAAAATCTATTGCATTTTCCTTCAGTCATTTTGGTATCCAGAAAAGAAAAGCGAAGCAAAAAAGTTTACTTTAACCATCTTGTGAGCATTTGTTTTTTTGCTGTTGTTGTGACATTTTGAAGACAAGTTTGGTTTTAGTCATACATTATTAATGTTGTGCAAAAGCTATAATGTTGCATACTTCAGCTTTTGATTTAGTCAGCATTCATATATAGTTTTGCTTTGCCTGACATGAAGTAGTCTTATCACCAAAATCACCCCATGTAATATATTAGTTTTAAATCACTTCGGCCAACTTCCTTAGACAGGGTGAAATATGAAAGAAATACCAAATACTTGAGTACCAATGGCTTATTCACCCACACAGCCAAGGTCTTCTCTATTAAAAAACCCGAGGCCAAAGCCAATGTTCCAGCCAAAGCCGTTTACGTTCTGTTGTTGGCTTCTGGGCGGGAGCAGCGCGTCTGTCGAGCCTCTCCTCATGCCTGCTTCAAATGCCCCGCCCAGGCATGTTTTTTGCAAGACACGTCACGGCTGAGCACATTTATTCACCCAGCCATACGCAAGCTGCACAGAAGCGCGCGGACATTTGGCAGCCGGTCACAGATTGGCGCGTCGGCGGCATTCTGCGGCGCAGCGGCGGCGGTTGTGGCGCGTGCGGCGCGCGACCATGCGCCGTACCGGGCGGTGCGCCGGAACGCCGCGGAGGCGCCGCGCCTCGTTAGCTGATGCGATATCGGCGCGGGCCGGCAGCCAGAGCCTGCCACCCACACCCCGACGACGCCGCCGCAGGGTCGTCGTTCCAGCGTCCTTCGCGCCGACAGCTGTCGCCGTCCTCTTCGCTGCGTCGGCAGCGTCGGCCGGCTATCGACCACACGTAGGCCAGCGCTCCGAGGCTGCGGCGACCGCTGGAGGCCCGAGCCAGCGCCGCGCTCCGCCACGCTCGTCCTGCTGGCCGAGACTGAAGGCTTAGTGGGATAAAACCGTGTCGAAATTGCCTTGATCTCAGCCCGAATTCCGATGCAAGCTTGCAGAGTTAGAGGGAGAGAGGGGAAATGACCGAAAAAGCCGCAATCATGTGACGAGATTGACATCTCTACTTGGTGAATATTTTATACGTGGAGATTCAATTGATATTAAAAGTTTCTTCATCCAGATCTTCAGCTCCCATTTTTAGGAATCCTCATAAAAGTGGGAAAAACATTTAACACATATGCTATACACTATGCTACAAATGAACTTCGGAAACCTTTTCCATTTCAAGTTTGCTCCGGCACGGCAAATGAGTGATGAATCATGTACTATATATGCTACCATCTGAGTATCAGAAGTACACACCTTCCTCCGCCTGTTCAGAGCTCGTTGACACTGACCTGGAGGTTTTTCTGACTTGGCAGTTTCCCGTTTAATTGGCACGATTCTGTGCATCTGTACCGTTATTGTTCCGATATTTTTAGTGCTTATAAAAACTGTGCTTAAATATATAATCAAAATTCGATTGCGCGTTTTTTTCCTTTTGCGAGTACGAGGCCTAGCTGAGCTCTCGTTCACTTCATCATTTCGTAATCAAAAGTCGATTGTGCGTTTTTCTACTGTTACGAGTACGAGGCCTAGCTGAGCTCGCGTTCACTTCATCATTTTGTGTCTGCCGGCGTCGCTTTAACTCACAGCGGTGCCAAATCCGGATCAGAAGCGGCAATACGATTCGTTGAAAACACGGCTACTCTGGTCTGACGTGTTTTTGGCTCTCAACTTCTTTGGAAATGTGTTTTTCCCGAAGCCTCAGATGTACGACGTGCTGCGCCGATGTGGTCAAACATATCAAACTTTGATAAATATTACTTTTCTGTTCAAAATAACCTACAGAAATGTTTTGGGTCGATCAAAGCTGAAGGTAACTAACAGAAAACTAGTCTAGAATCCTGTCTAGCTTTGTTAAGTTGTCTTAAGCCGACACAGAGAGTCGCAAGGCCTTCAAAGGCTCTTAATAAATAGAATACTTAGCTGATGTCGTCGTCAAATGTTCAGCCTGAATAATCTGGAATCCACATATTTTCCTTGCACTCGAAGAAGTGGCCTCGTTTTCTAAAACCGATGTCTCCTTCAGCACGAACTTTTTTATGAAAACGATTTTTTCTGGCATTCGGGGTTATGTTTCTAGAAAAACACTCTAGCTTCCTTTACGGCATCAGAAACGCATCCAAACGATGAGTTAGAGGACGAGGAAGGCAACACCTGTAATTTGTGCTCCCCGAAGAGTCCTCAATTTGAACTATAAGCCGTCTTTTAGGCTGTCATCCGCCATTTGCCGGCGTTAGCTATGGTGAACTGCACCCCCACCAGTCTGGTTCCGTACACACCTGGGCCCTGTGACGGAGCCATCAGACCTCCTCGTCACCTCACCTGTCACCTCCCGCCCCCTCTGTGTTGTCACTGCTGCGTGTCATCGCGCCCACCTATCTAAACATAATCCGACACTGATTCAAAGGCTGCAGCGCGCCGTCGTTAGCGGCGGCAGGTAAAGGGAAGCGCTGCAAACTTGCAGTACTGGTAAAGTAGCACAGGGCTCGGACCACGCTGGCACCATGTGAGTGAGGAGGTACTGGTTGTTAAAATGGTTCTCAAAACATTGGGATACTGAAAGCTGATGACTGGCCGTATAACCTGGGCGCTTGGTGCGTCGTTAAATCCCCACGAGCTGACGACTGCGGAATCCGAGGTCTATAGCCTGCTCAACCGAACTAGGCATTTTTCTCTAGGGTGGAAGCAGGGGACAATTTACGGCCATAGATCTTATGGTACCGGCCAGAAAGCGGTGTAAATGAGAAGAGTTTGCATCTCTCCTGCAGCAGATGCACCTTGTAATCTGGCTGGTTGATATTGGCCGTTAGCTAACTCTGAATGACTGGCGAAATTCCATACAGGCGCAACATATCAGCGCATCGGCGCAACTACGGTTCCCCTCACATGTGTTTTAGTGTAGCTGCGAATCTGTTCCTTATATTTGTGAATTATTCATCTGAACTCATTAGTTTAATACTTATTTAGGACTTTAACGTCATTTTTTAACGTCATTTTTTAGGGAGGTAGCCCTATTGGGAAGATCAAGTGGTGGCCATTGTGTGTTTCTATTTTTATGTATGTTTAATCGATGCACAGTATCGTAATATTCGTTGATAAAGAATCGTCAAAAAGATGAAAAATATCCGATAAATAACTTTTTTATATACCTTACCAGACACTGAATCCCGAAAAGCCTTAAAGTTGATAAAGTTTAATACTTACTATTCCGGTGATAACCTATTCCCCCTGTATTTGCCAGAACTTGAATTCTGCGATCTCCCTTTTCATTCAGACCTGAATATCGCACGGTCTTTGAACCACTGGTATGGAATCCTCACTGCTCTGTGATCTCTTTATCACCTGATGATGAATGCTTGGAGACCTGATAAATGTGTGGTGTTGTGTGCAGGGGCGTAGCCAGGATTTCGCTCAGGGAGGGGCGGCGCCCCGAAAGGGCCCGTGCGACAGCGCCAAAGGGGCCCTGGTGGGTAAAAGGACCCTCCTTGTTACAGAATAGAGTGCCGAAGAGGGCTTAAGAGGGCCCTGTCTGGTATAAAATGCCAAAATTGGCCACATAGTATAGTGCGGGCGAGCCGCGCTTCGCGCGGCTCGTGTCCTCAGGGACGCCGTTCGGGCCCTCTGGGAGGGGCGGCTGTCCCTGTCCCCCTGGCTACGCCACCGGTTGTGTGACCCGAAGTTACTGCGTGAACTATTGAGGAACACCGAATGAAACTAGACATCTAGTTAAGCCAGACACCAGAAATCAGCGACTGCATGATGACAGGGTCAGTGGCGGATCCAGTCATCTGGTTTTGGTCGGTATTTCGTGAAACCGAGTGAGTCAAGAATACAATTTTAACCCAGACATTGATACTGAAACAGCCAGCCCTTTATTCGCTAGATGATTTTTTCACTCATATTTTGATTTTATCTCTAAGATGGCGTCAAATGTAGGATTTAGTGTAAATGTTTGTCATTACTTTTGGTATTTTCTCATGATTCGAATATCAAAGTACAGTAAAGAAACAAAAAGAACATTATGAAGGCATGGCTCTCTGCTGTATCCCTGATCAGATCTATGGCAGAACGTCCCTAACACAATTGTCAGAGTCCATTTTCTTGGTCGAAGCGCCAGCGTCCGTGGTGCATAGCTTATTTCCCAGGGCTCAGGTTAGTTTGAGGTCACGTAACTCTGTCAGAGGCTGCCTAGCAACTGCCCTGAGGCAATATCTACCACCGCCCAGAGTGCTTAACTCTATTCCTGACACGCCCCTGGCTACCAATATTTCTGTTAAGGGGAGGGCAGATTTGGCCCCCGTAAGATCTTGGTTCTCGGATCTCGATTTGGCCTATGCTATCTATTTGGTGATTTGTTCTCTCGGCAGAAGCACCCGGCATGCGCGGTGCCAAGTCTGTCTTTTGTGGGGGCTGTTGTTAGATGGGTTTCAGCACTAATAGCTGTTGCTTTCTTCTGATCTCAACATCCCTCTTATTAGAACACCGAATCGAGTATGGCCTTTATACTTTACTCTTTACAGAGCTGGTTATGCGCTTGGCTTCTTCATACAAAAAACCTCAATTTTAAAGCATTTTCACATTTTCCATTAAACTGAGGATAAACAGGACTACAAGGAGGAAGTTCTGAAGATTCAAAGACACTACCTTGAACTGCGCATGTGAAGTCCATAGTTGGGCGTATTTCGGGGTCAATTGAAGTTTCCTCTCGGGCAAGCCAGTGAAGCGCGTTGAATGAATGAGGGAACATTCGACTGCCAGAGTTAGTTTTGTTCTAAATTCATGCTATGTTAGACTGTACGAAGAATCTCCTCTTTCTTTTAATGGTCGCGGTAAGGGCGAGTTAGCGGCGTGATGTCGAGGGATAGTGGATGTGATATGTGGAAGTTATAATTCACCTGGATGCACTTTAATAGTATATTAGTGCGTCCTGTTTGCCCTTGTCACTACCCGTTTCACCAGTTAGGTCGCCTGCTTTGGGCTGTGTCCTACCTGAGGACCTGTTTCATTTGTCTCCCTCCACTTTGTGTCAGGGCTGGTTATTTGAAGCACGGCTTAAATGATTTTTATCAATGGCTTTGCGGCATTGTTAGCCTAAAACAGTCCATTAGAATATTTATTTTAAATACCACCATACCCGTCGTCCAAAAATAGCAGCCGTTTTGCGTCAATTCGATAATTTCTCTGTATGTCCTTTCATTTCGTCCCGTAAGAACCACCTAACGATGGGATCAAAGCCATTTAAAAAGCTTTGTAACCATCCACCTCCCCATTTGAACCATGACGCCCCCCCTAACATTTTGCTTCCTCCCCACTCCCCTCAGGATGGAGGATCGACGCCCTACGATAGGATTTGGTACCGCCCTGGATTTTGCAGTCAAAAGTGGCGCCTTCTTGTCTGGATGGCGCCTCCCTTCCCACCACGCCCCCCTCCTAAAATATTTTTAACAGAAATCCTGAAGCCGCCTATGAGACAGGTATCATTGTGCTGTCACTTTTGAGATATATTCTGAAATAGATGGACTGCATGAATTTGTTGAGATTTCTTGCGAATTCATTATTTAGCGTTGCATATATGGACAAATCCTTAGATCTTGGATGAGATACACCATCGTGATTGATAATATTCATCGGAGCGTCATCGTCGGTGCCCGAGTTGGCAGACCTGTCTCTCTGTGTCTGTGCCGGGTAGTCGGCAGACCTGTCGCGCTGTGTCTGTGCCGGGTAGTCGGCGGGCCTGTCTCTCTGTACCTGTGCCGGGTAGTCGGCAGACCTGTCTCTTAGTGTCTGTGCCGGGTAGTCGGTAGGCCTGTCTCTCTATGCCTGTGCCGGGGTCGGCAGACCTGTCTGTGTCTGTGCCGGGTAGTTGGCAGACCTGTCGCGCTGCGTCTGTGCCGGGTAGTTGGCAGACCTGTCTGTGTCTGTGCCGGGTAGTTGGCAGACCTGTCGCGCTGCGTCTGTGCCGGGTAGTTGGCAGACCTGTCGCGCTGCGTCTGTGCCGGGTAGTTGGCAGGCCTGTCGCGCTGCGTCTGTGCCGGGTAGTTGGCAGACCTGTCGCGCTGCGTCTGTGCCGGGTAGTTGGCAGGCCTGTCTCTCTGTGTCTGTGCCGGGGTCGGCAGACCTGTCTGTGTCTGTGCCGGGTAGTTGGCAGACCTGTCGCGCTGCGTCTGTGCCGGGTAGTTGGCAGACCTGTCGCGCTGCGTCTGTGCCGGGTAGTTGGCAGACCTGTCTGTGTCTGTGCCGGGTAGTTGGCAGACCTGTCGCGCTGCGTCTGTGCCGGGTAGTTGGCAGACCTGTCGCGCTGCGTCTGTGCCGGGTAGTTGGCAGACCTGTCGCGCTGCGTCTGTGCCGGGTAGTTGGCAGACCTGTCTGTGTCTGTGCCGGGTAGTTGGCAGACCTGTCGCGCTGCGTCTGTGCCGGGTAGTTGGCAGACCTGTCTGCGTCTGTGCCGGGTAGTTGGCAGACCTGTCGCGCTGCGTCTGTGCCGGGTAGTTGGCAGACCTGTCGCGCTGCGTCTGTGCCGGGTAGTTGGCAGACCTGTCTCTCTGTGTCTGTGCCGGGTGGTCGGTAGGCCTTCCGACCTGTCGCGCTGTGTCTCTACCGGGGTCGACAGACCTGTCTCTTAGTGTCTGTGCCGGGTAGTCGGTAGGCCTGTCTCTCTATGCCTGTGCCGGGGTCGGCAGACCTGTCTGTGTCTGTGCCGGGTAGTTGGCAGACCTGTCGCGCTGCGTCTGTGCCGGGTAGTTGGCAGACCTGTCTGTGTCTGTGCCGGGTAGTTGGCAGACCTGTCGCGCTGCGTCTGTGCCGGGTAGTTGGCAGACCTGTCGCGCTGTGTCTGTGCCGGGTAGTTGGCAGACCTGTCTCTCTGTGTCTGTGCCGGGTGGTCGGTAGGCCTTCCGACCTGTCGCGCTGTGTCTCTACCGGGGTCGACAGACCTGTCTCTCTGTGTCTGTGCCGGGGTCGACAGACCTGTCACGCTGTGTCTGTGCCGGGTAGTCGGTGGGCTCTCCGACCTGTCGCGCTGTGTCTGTGCCGGGTAGTCGGTAGGCCCTCCGACCTGTCGCGCTGTGCCTGTGCCGGGTAGTCGGCGGGCTCTCCGACCTGTCGCGCTGTGTCTGTGCCGGGTAGTTGGCGGGCCCTCCGACCTGTCGCGCTGTGTCTGTGCCGGGTAGTCGGCGGGCTCTCCAACCTGTCGCGCTGTGTCTGTGCCGGGTAGTTGGCGGGCTCCCCGACCTGTCGCGCTGTGTCTGTGCTGGGTAGTCGGCGGGCCCTCCGACCTGTCGCGCTGTGTCTGTGACGGGTAGTCGGCGGGCTCTCCGACCTGTCGCGCTGTGTCTGTGCCGGGTTGTCGGCGGGCTCTCCGACCTGTCGCGCTATGTCTGTGCCGGGTTGTCGGCGGGCTCTCCGACCTGTCGCGCTGTGCCTGTGCCGGGTTGTCGGCGGGCTCTCCGACCTGTCGCGCTGTGCCTGTGCCGGGTTGTCGGCGGGCTCTCCGACCTGTCGCGCTGTGTCTGTGCCGGGTAGTCGGCGGGCTCTCCGACCTGTCGCGCTGTGCCTGTGCCGGGTAGTCGGCAGGCCTGACGCGCTGTGTCTGTGCCGGGGTCGACAGACCTGTCTCTCTGTGTCTGTGCCGGGGTCGACAGACCTGTCTCTCTGTGTCTGTGCCGGGGTCGACAGACCTGTCTCTCTGTGTCTGTGCCGGGGTCGACAGACCTGTCACGCTGTGTCTGTGCCGGGTAGTCGGCGGGCTCTCCGACCTGTCGCGCTGTGCCTGTGCCGGGTAGTCGGCAGGCCTGTCGCGCTGTGTCTGTGCCGGGGTCGACAGACCTGTCTCTCTGTGCCTGTGCCGGGGTCGACAGACCTGTCTCTCTGTGTCTGTACCGGGGTCGACAGACCTGTCTCTCTGTGTCTGTGCCGGGGTCGACAGACCTGTCACGCTGTGTCTGTGCTGGGTAGTCAGCGGACTCTCCGACCTGTCGCGCTGTGTCTGTGCCGGGTTGTCGGCGGGCTCTCCGACCTGTCGCGCTGTGTCTGTGCTGGGTAGTCGGCGGGCCCTCCGACCTGTCGCGCTGTGTCTGTGACGGGTAGTCGGCGGGCTCTCCGACCTGTCGCGCTGTGTCTGTGCCGGGTTGTCGGCGGGCTCTCCGACCTGTCGCGCTGTGCCTGTGCCGGGTTGTCGGCGGGCTCTCCGACCTGTCGCGCTGTGTCTGTGCCGGGTAGTCGGCGGGCTCTCCAACCTGTCGCGCTGTGCCTGTGCCGGGTAGTCGGCAGGCCTGACGCGCTGTGTCTGTGCCGGGGTCGACAGACCTGTCTCTCTGTGTCTGTGCCGGGGTCGACAGACCTGTCTCTCTGTGTCTGTGCCGGGGTCGACAGACCTGTCACGCTGTGTCTGTGCCGGGTAGTCGGCGGGCTCTCCGACCTGTCGCGCTGTGCCTGTGCCGGGTAGTCGGCAGGCCTGTCGCGCTGTGTCTGTGCCGGGGTCGACAGACCTGTCTCTCTGTGTCTGTGCCGGGGTCGACAGACCTGTCTCTCTGTGTCTGTGCCGGGGTCGACAGACCTGTCTCTCTGTGTCTGTGCCGGGGTCGACAGACCTGTCTCTCTGTGTCTGTGCCGGGGTCGACAGACCTGTCACGCTGTGTCTGTGCCGGGTAGTCAGCGGACTCTCCGACCTGTCGCGCTGTGTCTGTGCCGGGTTGTCGGCGGGCTCTCCGACCTGTCGCGCTGTGTCTGTGCTGGGTAGTCGGCGGGCCCTCCGACCTGTCGCGCTGTGTCTGTGACGGGTAGTCGGCGGGCTCTCCGACCTGTCGCGCTGTGTCTGTGCCGGGTTGTCGGCGGGCTCTCCGACCTGTCGCGCTGTGCCTGTGCCGGGTTGTCGGCGGGCTCTCCGACCTGTCGCGCTGTGCCTGTGCCGGGTTGTCGGCGGGCTCTCCGACCTGTCGCGCTGTGTCTGTGCCGGGTAGTCGGCGGGCTCTCCAACCTGTCGCGCTGTGCCTGTGCCGGGTAGTCGGCAGGCCTGACGCGCTGTGTCTGTGCCGGGGTCGACAGACCTGTCTCTCTGTGTCTGTGCCGGGGTCGACAGACCTGTCTCTCTGTGTCTGTGCCGGGGTCGACAGACCTGTCACGCTGTGTCTGTGCCGGGTAGTCGGCGGGCTCTCCGACCTGTCGCGCTGTGCCTGTGCCGGGTAGTCGGCAGGCCTTCCGACCTGTCGCGCTGTGTCTGTGCCGGGGTCGACAGACCTGTCTCTCTGTGTCTGTGCCGGGGTCGACAGACCTGTCTCTCTGTGTCTGTGCCGGGGTCGACAGACCTGTCTCTCTGTGTCTGTGCCGGGGTCGACAGACCTGTCTCTCTGTGTCTGTGCCGGGGTCGACAGACCTGTCTCTCTGTGTCTGTGCCGGGGTCGACAGACCTGTCGCTCTGTGTCTGTGCCGGGGTCGACAGACCTGTCGCGCTGTGTCTGTGCCGGGTAGTCGGCGGGCTCTCTGACCTGTCGCGCTGTGTCTGTGCCGGCTAGTCGGCGGGCTCTCCGACCTGTCGCGCTGTGTCTGTGCCGGGTAGTCGGCGGGCTCTCCGACCTGTCGCGCTGTGCCTGTGCCGGGTAGTCGGCGGGCTCTCCGACCTGTCGCGCTGTGCCTGTGCCGGGTAGTCGGCGGGCTCTCCGACCTGTCGCGCTGCGCCTGTGCCGGATAGTCGGCGGGCTCTCCGACCTGTCGCGCTGTGTCTGTGCCGGGTGGTCGGTAGGCTCTCCGACCTGTCGCACTGTGTCTGTGCCGGGTTGTCGGCGGGCTCTCCGACCTGTCGCGCTGTGTCTGTGCCGGGTAGTCAGCGGGCTCTCCGACCCGTCGTGCTGTGTCTGTGCCGGGTAGTCAGCGGGCTCTCCGACCCGTCGCGCTGTGTCTGTGCCGGGTTGTCGGCGGGCTCTCCGACCTGTCGCGCTGTGTCTGTGCCGGGTAGTCGGCGGGCTCTCCGACCTGTCGCGCTGTGTCTGTGCCGGGTTGTCGGCGGGCTCTCCGACCTGTCGCGCTGTGTCTGTGCCGGGTAGTCGGCGGGCTCTCCGATCTGTCGCGCTGTGTCTGTGCCGGGTAGTCAGCGGGCTCTCCGACCTGTCGCGCTGTGTCTGTGCCGGGTTGTCGGCGGGCTCTCCGACCTGTCGCGCTGTGTCTGTGCCGGGTAGTCGGCGGGCTCTCCGACCTGTCGCGCTGTGTCTGTGCCGGGTAGTCAGCGGGCTCTCCGACCTGTCGCGCTGTGTCTGTGCCGGGTTGTCGGCGCTGGTCGCGGTGTCGCGCCCCGTGCTGGCACCGGCCCCGGACCGGCCGATTGTGGACAGATTCCCCTGCAGGTCGGGCAGGGGTGTGTGTGTGTCTTGGCATCTGGTCGGGACGCGCGGGTGTCTGAAAGGACCGCACGGAACCGCCGACGTCACCTTATTATCTGGGCATGGGAATACTAGCTGCTTAATTATATTTGGAATTCCCCGGGGATTTATTCATGTTTATATATGACTGGTCCAGTCTCTTTTTTGTATTGTATTTCAGCGGATAATTATCATTTAAGTGACCAATCTGAATTAGAAATATAAACCCGCACTTGATGCGCATTCTAATTTATTCGTCGAATGAAGCCTGGTTAAAGTGTGGTCGTTGAAGCATGCAAAGAAAGGTGGCGGTGGAGAAGCGACGTTGGATAGGTTGACCGCTCTGGCAGTCACGCGTGATCGATGGTATGAGTTGACTCCGCTGCGCCTGTTATCAGCGTGAACACCAGGCGACGGCCTCCTTATGCTTTCATTCTTCACCAATCAGGCTGCATCCAGTCCTAGCCAACTTTCCCCTGCTGGGTACAATACACCAGCAGCTGGAGTTGCATTATCTTTTTCGGACACCCCTAATAAAACGTCGAAGTAATGTTAAGACCTCCTTTGAATTTTCTTGTTTTTCATCTTAAGGATTTGAAATTGGTTGTAGGCAGTTAAACAGGCATGTAGGAAGGCCAAAACACATTTAATGCCCAGCTATTGCTTCTGATATTGTGGTTATTGGCATTATTTATTGGTGTGATGTGGTTATCACATCAAATTTGGGCCTGCCCGATCATTTTATAAAATTCATGATCCTGGTAACACATTTTCTTGAACGCAATTTATACCATAGCTAAAATAAATTCCAAAACACAAATAAGTTGTTGCGCCAACCAAATCACTAAGCGAGGCCATTCTAAAAGCCAACAAAAATGACCTGACCTTAAACCCGTACCTACGAATTTGGCAGTGTCCAAAGCAGCTTCACTGAAGACATTCAAAACTGCTAGCGTTACTAACACATTTTGTCTTGTCGACAAACAAGTTCATCTGAAGTTCGTTTTTGAGTGGCCAATAGTTCTAATTGTCACGTGGTATACCCCACGAGGATGCGTCAATGATGGCGCAGGTAGCGCAGGCTCCATGCGGATCACGCATCAGAGGAACTATGCCAACGATCCCTGACCTTCAGTGTCACCTTAGTGATGGTAATGTCCCGTTGCACTGCTGCGTTCTGATAGACCTTGCTGCTTTTTTCCACAGACTGCGGGGACGGATCGGAGACGGCCAAAGATCCCCTGACGGCGCTGGCGTCGCAGATACAGTACGCCTTCATTGATCCACAGGGGAACGTCTACTTTAACGGTATGTAGACATCGTCGACATCGACGCTAGCGTGAAGCGTTCCCCTTTGCCCATGCCGAATTTGTCTATAGTGGTACAAATCTTAATTGTATTGCGGATATGGTGAATATACTAAATTAGAATGTACTTTGGTGGCCAAGAACTGCATCGTCGTGAGTTTTCAAATAACTTCTGCGAAAATCGTAATCGATTTGCACTTTAGTCAAATGGAGCAATCAGACTGCTTCGTTAAAGCTATCATGAGTTAATCATAACATGTATTGTGATTTCCAAGCACCGTGTTAATTCTCCGCGAAGCGTTTGTATGTTTCTGAAATATTTGATGAGCTGTGCGCAGCTTTTACATACTAATACAATTGTGATTTCATGGACTTGCATGCTTGCTTCATTAAGCGCACTAAACCCATCAAGTATGGCTTGGTTCCGGCAGATTTACTGTGCTGTCTCTAACCTAGAATAAGATTATACGTCAAATATGATGAACAATTTTATTCAAACCTCGTTAAGTGCAATAACCCGAAAAGAAAGCTTCCAAAGCTAAAATGCTTAATTTCTGGGCATATTGAGACATGCCCACCCGTATACTCACGATATACTTAAGTATATAAGTTAAGTAACAATTTTTTCAAAGACCATTTAAACCTATCGCTTCCAAGTGCTTCTGTTTTACAAGTGAAATTTTCTCTTCTGGTTCTTAGACCAACTGATAAGTGAAAGACAATGAAACGATTACAGCGGTGAACTTGCATCTCGTAGCTACTGATACATTGATGTTCTTTCAGCTGACATATAAAAGAGCCTTTGTTATATTGCATTAGCTAGTATAAGAACAGGTTCTTTCCTACTTGTAACAACGGAGCGCCGATAATATATTCATCGGCGGAAGCAGAAGTCTATAAACACAGTCCTGTAAGAAACACACTATTTTTTGTGAAGAGATAATTGTTCTTCCACCTAAAGCAAAATATTTTGTTTTACTGGAATCAAGCTGAGTTATATTGAAAGTGAATTTCTCGGAACCCCACTTTTTTAATTGGCTGAATACACCAGTTTCATGGTAGAAGGCGAAGCTATAATGAGTAACCTGGAATCAGTGACGGGTACAATGGGGAAGGGCATGGGGCTCAAGCCTCCTCAAAATGTCAGAATATTTATAGGAAATTTATAGCCAAGGGCTACTCCGAGTCAATAGCGGATGAGGCTCGAGCCCCCTAACCACCCCGAATTAATTCCTAGATTCGCCACTGGCTGTGATTTATAGTCATGACCAATGGGAATAGCTGATGCGGGGTGGCAATGCAGCAGTTAGAGCTCTAAGCCATATTGCTCAGAGCGCTAGCAGCTGTATTGATAGGAAAGCTTGGCACTGATGCGTGACTTCCATGAGCAGCGAAAGCGTGACTGGTGGGTGTGCCAATCGGAAATTATCCTTTTGTGATAAAAACACGGTGAGGTAAATTGGTCGGCTTTTGCTAATATAAGGTTAATGCATCATATTGAATGAGGCTGGTTTTTATGTATTGAACACATTTCACATGGCCCAGGATCCCGAGTACACCGATATATCTAAAAAAAACTGCTGTATGCCACCATAGAGACACTCTGGTCTGGAATGTGGCAAAGCCCGCTCCTGTCTGGGTTATGACAGCGTGGATCTGTCGCTCGGCTTCTTTAGCTGTGTGGCGTTGGCAGGTCGTCGCCTGGTAGGGAGGGGTCCAGGTGCTGACTGGCCCGGGTAGTAACGCCTGTTCGCCATTATGCTAATTCGGCTACCGTCGACAACAGAGCTGGTAGTGAGGCCGCTTCTCCTTGCATGGCCTGGTCTGGCTCCGCTGATTATTGGCATGGCTACAAGACCTTACACGAGAGGCGTTGAAAGTATTCTCCGAAACGGGATAGGTATGCAGTTTCGCGACTGGTCATTTCCATCTCATTTGATTGTCAGTGTCATGAGTAAAGTAATCGTGCTAACTATTATACTCCGATCGGTTGATGAATCCGGCTGTGCCTGGCCATATTTATTGCTCAAGGTGAGGAGGCTGCTTTTTATTGCTCAGATTGATTCATTTCGATTGACCAGTTTTCGTAGTACTAGGGGTAGCGAGAGGTTTTCTTTAGACCATAAACGGGGCATAGAATGTCATGAAAATACTTGGTTGTGGGGCACTCGGTCCAAATCCAGCGAAACGCAGAAGAGGAAAAAATGTGTGGCATCTGGAGGGCATTTGCCAGATGCCCTTCAGATCAGCAAACTATGCCCTCCCTCAGATCAGCAATCCTGGATCCGCCTATGTCACCTGCTGCCTACTCATTCATATAATGCTCCAAAATCCGAGCTGGTATGAATCTAAATTTCTTGATTATGCTCACCTGCTTTATGGGCGGAAATCCAAGACTCCCGCTGCTCACCGGCACCAACAGCAGCATTGGCAGGGCAGATGGAAAGGCCACTGTGCCTGACTCCCTGATGCCTCTTGAAATTGCGAAGCTGAGCATTAAACTTACAGTTCAGATAACCACGCCCGGCACGTTTCCTGGATAACAGAGGTGGATCTATACGGAATATTTGGAAGGCCAACTAGGGAAAAATTGTGACAAAACAGTTTATTTGAAGAAAATGGTTTACAAAGGCTAGAATAGCTAAACTTGACCGCTTTGGGGAAGGCATGATCGATTGCCCTCCCCTCCCTCTCTCCTGGATCCCCCTGCTGGATGGAGATGTCATTTCTTTTCACTGACGGGCACTAACTGAATTCCGTCACAACAGATCTGACTCTTTAAAGACAACACCCCATTTGTATTTCTCTTCTTACCTTCCTCTGCTTTAGAACAACTAATTGGCAAACTGGCGGTTTATCCGATTAACCTTCGGTGGGTTGGTGTTTTTCTAAAAGATGTGTTTTGGGCCTGTTGCAATTCTTGAATTTGTAGAAGTCGCAGTTCGTGAAGACAGGATTTTCTTCTGGTCCTAAAGGAGTTTTTTCTTAAGGACATTTTCCTCCTGGCATTTAGAAGTACACAATTTAGGTTACGTGGAGCCCATTAAATATTTAATATTCCCTACCAGACTGCCTACCTTAGATCAAGACGCAGCTTGAGGGGAACACATAGGCGTAGAAACATGGGGGTCCAGGGGGACATGGAACCCCCAATGTTCCGGACATTTCTACGCCTATCGAGGAAAATACATCTTTATCATTATGTTCAACTGTCCAACAGTCCAACAGCCTGTCACCTACAGCTACACGAGTACCTGCAGTACACGATGTTCCTATACTGTCAGAAGTACACGCTTTACCTCCGGCAAAGCGCCGGGTACCCGACCCACCCCCGGACCCCCCCCCCCGGGGGCCCCCCCCTACCCCCCCTCACCCCCACCCCCCGCCCGCTGTACCCGACTGTACCCCCTGTGATCAGCCAGCGCCCGCTGTACCCGACTGTACCCCCTGTGACCAGCCAGCGCCCGCTGTACCCGACTGTACCCCTGTGATGGCCCGGTGCGGCGTGTATACATGACGGAGCTGGCAGCCAACCTGACCATGACATTGCGGGGGGTGCCGCGTGAGTGGGTGTTTGTGCGCTGGAGAGCGGGGAGGCAGGTGCTGGCTGGCAGCACCCCGGCCGCGTGACCGCCACCGCCGACAGCAACGTGTTCACACCCGCCCCCGAAATAGCACAACCCGCCTAATGCATGACTCCGGACGACTCTGACAATGGTACTGGCTGTTGTAGGCAGCAGTGGCGGATCCAGGACTTCATTTATAGGGGAATAGGGGCTCATATATTACCTTCATTGTCTCGAAACAGTCTGCGGCCATGCATCAAATATAAGCATAAGCGTAGGAACGTCCAGAATATTGGGGGGGGCAGCGGGCATTTTGAAGTCATTTCTTTCCAGTCAACGCCATAGGGTTAATGGTTAAGAATCATGAATATTGGGGGGGGCCATGGCCCCCTGGCCCACCCCGTTCCTACGCCTATGAATATAAGGACATTTGGGGAAGCTTGAGCGCCCAAGCCCCCTTTGTATCCACCACTGGTGGTAGGTATTGACTCTTAAGATGATTCGCAACTCCAAATCTACTTGCTCCTCCAACAATGTACGATGTGATTTGCATTTTGGAATCCTCTAAAGGAATTGTATTATGTATATTTCGGAACTCATTTGTTGTGGGATACGTTGTATTTTAGCTGCTCTTATTTCAGTCCAAGTATCTGTAATGGCCAAAATTTGGTTACCTATGCCTAAAACTTTTTGTCTTACGTCACATCAGCAGAATCGACATTGAGCTAGCACAGTTTGGAAGCGATGCTTTAACGCTAAGTTCTGTCTCTCCATTGCCCTAAGCTGTTTTGTCTATCTTTTCGCAGCACCAGAATGGGTGCACCACTAATACAGGTGATGCCACGCCTGCAATAAGTCAGGTCTGATTCATTTCTGTAGATTTATCCTGATTCTGTAAAAAGTTACAAAACATTTTTTAGAATTTCGTTTAAAATTACCAGTGAAGTGTGAAATATCAGTCGATACCAGTGGTCTTTTCGAGAGATAAAAAAGAGCTCTGTCGTGCGGAAGAGATTTGGTTCGAAGTTGTTCCAGCATTGTGTTCTTTAATTGAGCGTATATACCGGCAAAATCTCAGGGATGGGTTAGGTAAGCCAAGTGAGTACTACTGCTGTGAATGGTTCTTCAGTGGATCCAAACAGCCGCGTGGCCTCAATGAAAGCATTGGTTGAATCCACAGATTAAATGCCATTTTACCCCACCAGAGCCCGATGTATCTGTGTCAGTGCAAAACTACGCCCCTGCCTGAGTTAGCCAACTTGAGCTGTTGAAGCGAATGGTTCAGTCGTCCTGAGTGAAACTGACTGGAGCTGGCACATCTGCTGTAACCCGTCAAAGTGTCCCGCCTGCAACAAACCCTCTCAACGTCGGACAGATCTCCCGCTTGTACAACTAGGCTCACCTGTCTAACTGTACAACTTTCACGCTTGTACAATGGCGGATACAGGGTAGATAACTGAAGAGAGGAAACGGTCAAAACTCGTCTAACTATCTTCTCAAAATCGCACGGTTGGGGTCAACTTCCTTTCGTCCCCACAGCTCCCAGCAGGCGTCCGTGCGCGTGGCATGACAGCCTTGACCCTTTCCGTTGCAGTGATGGACGAGTCGAGGGATCATCCACCTGCCTCCGGTGGCCGGCTACTACATGGCGCCCTCCTTCCCGGGCGGACCCATCATCGCCACGCCGGTACCGTGGCAGGCGGTACCGATAGCCCCTCTGGACTCTCCCGAGTACCAGGCGCTGCTTAACCAGCAGCGGAAGCAGCAGCAGCAGCAGCAGCAGGTGCCGGCCGCCGCGCAGCAGCAGCAGCAGCTGCAGCATCAGCAGGTAAGCACCGTGTCACTCTGATGATGATGATGACTGGTGTTTTAGGGCACGTCAGCTTCTTTGGCTATGTGTGCCCGCCCCGTGTCACTCTGGCGCACCATCCATTTTTCACACTCCTTCTTAGCTTCAAAGCTTGTTTTGTATCCACTCAGATAAGTGCATGCGATGACCTTCAATGTCTGTATTTTGCTTATGTGTGATTATTATTATTTTGGTAGTTCTCAGCTAGTATTTGGGACAGTTTTCCGCTTAGTTTTCTTACGAAATTCTCCCCTCAGAATCATTATATAAGAATGCCCATGTGCAGACATTATTTGGTGAGGCTGACTAGCAAAGCCCAGGCTATGGAGCCGTCCCTCACGTTATGAAGACTGCAGCGGAGCGGTATTAGCAGGGCGACTTGGGCCCCAGTGTGGACGGTGTGCGGCGGGATAATCTACCCGCGTTTGGTGTATGGCGGCGCAGCATGGCAGGCCGATGTATTTGGCAACAGCACACAGGGGTCGTGTACGGCGGGGCAGCATATCGACAGATGATGCATGGCGGTACAGTCTATCTACTAGTGGTGCATTGTGCTACAATCCATCAATGAGCAGTGCATGACAGAACAGTCTATCTGTTCTGGCGGTGTACTGCGGGCAGCTTATCTACAGACATAACGGGGCGGAGGAGCAACCATTCAACGGGCAGTGAATCGAGAAAAGACCCATTTATGGTTAGTGAAGCAGAAGCAAATGTTAAGAGATTTCGCTGTCTATGATTTGCCACAATCAAAGGGATTTTTGTATATATTTTCTCTGCAACTTTTTTCATTCATACCGTGTGAAATTGGTTGGACTTGTAGTTAATGGATTGGAGGAATACTCCGAGCAAAAAGGCTTAAATCATCCCCACTGCAGAAGGATCACATCCACCAAACCGATAGCAGCTTTTATTGTCTACATCAATACCAGATTTAGATGTGCTAAACGGGCTTGAGATTGATTGTGAGCGCGGCTGTCGTCACAGATATTCAATGGGGGAGAGGGGGAGGGGTGGAATAAATCTGACCTGGCGAAGACCTGGTGAATGAGAGAGGAAGCAAGGCTTGACAACTGCCAGAAAGAGCGGCATCTGGACACTTTACCTACAACCCAGTTGATTTTCTTCGTACCTACACGTTGATCGGCGGAAGGGATGACTAAAATGTTTGTCTCCCCGGGGATCACCAGTCGGAGGGGGGAAGCGTGCCCCAGTCCCCCCCCGAACTTCCGACGCCCTCGGTTGTGACTTGTATTCTCAGCTCTCATAAACGTATTGTTTATTTCTGCTGGAGCATTCCCCGAACTTTCGGGGCACTGGATTGGCCGCATTTAGCTGCGAAATGATGATTTTGGCATGTTTTGAGTCAAAATAGACGTGATGATTTCTTTGAACCCGAATCCGGCTCTACAAATTATTACACTGAATAAATTTGGCAAAAATATGTGACATATGGAAACATATGCTGATGATTAGGGCTAAAATACGTCACTCAGCAGGTTTTGCATATTTAGGTGACCCAAATTTGGACAACTCGTAACATATAGGCGCCCGAGTCCGACGGTGTGAGCGTTAACTCGCGACCATCAACTCTCCAACACTGCTGAACGGTGTGTGTATACCGGCCGACGATAGCAGAGGCCCCAGTTTCCGTTACCGTTCAGGGACGGTATACGGTGCTATCGTGCCCAGCGCATCACATGTCCCATGCAAACCGTAAGCGCTGTACCGATGTGGTCACCATCCGCAGCAGCATACGCGAGCTTAACGGGTCACACGCTGTCTTGGAATGTATTCATGGCTCTCAAATCGCGGGCCAGCGGCAGCGTTCGGTGTTTAATGGAACCCCTGCGAGCCCGCTGAACCCCAACTTCTGGAAGCAGCTGCAAGGTTGACACCAGCGCACTACTACTTGTGGCTCGAGCCAAGTAAAACAGGTTACGACTCGGATGCAGCCCGTGTTCATTCTTTACGACAGGGTTTGAGGTACTCCCAGTGACCCTAGCTCATGACAGGCCATCTGAGGATTTTTGCTTTGGCACCTTCTGCCTCTGAACGCCTTGAAAGCTGCAGCGTAACCATCGTACTTTGTTCACTGTTTCTTCAAGACTCAACTTTTTTCATTCGTTTTTCTCCTCCGTACCCGGCTGATGTCAACCATTGGCGGACGCGGGGGGGCATTCCGGCCATGGCCCTCCCAAAGCGCTGGAAGGGGGGCCAAACTATCTTTGGCCCCGCCAAACGCCTGAATTTTTTAGAAAAAGGTGTCAACACTAGGTCTGTAGAGCAAAAAATATTGGCTCCCCCCCCAGGAGGAGAGGCAGACATGGGTTTGGCCCCTCCCAAAACTCGGGTCTGCGCCGCCCCTGATGTCAACTATCATGGGTTGATTATTGGATACTGTTTCCGCAGGACACATGGACAGCTCTCAAAATTTGAAAGCCGTTGACGAAATAACACAACTGCTAATTGCAATTTTGTTCCGTAAAGTGAGTTTGGCATCTTGAGAATGAGTTTTGAGCTGAGATTCCCATAAAGATGGAGTGTATCTGGAAACGCCATTGTGTACATTTTATATGTTCCGTAAGCCAGCGTATAAGAAGAAACGTCTTCTATTTAGAGCGCTTCCGACACAGAACTCCTCTGTATGGACCCGTCCTGAAGCAAACGCCGCTGCCGCTGGCTGCTCTAGGCCCAAGGGGGGGCTTTGAGGTGGGGGTAACAGTCTGCTCAAAAAAGAGAAAGGAAAAAGCTCAACCCTGTGGAGGGCAGGCTCTCCGCAAAAAGTGAGTTCTTAGAGACGTGAATTATGGCTGAAATGTGTTTTGTATTATATAAGCAGCTGGTAGCTCCGTCCAAATTCCATGCCAGTGCCATATTTTTTTAAAGGTCGACAATGCCAGAGACTATTCCTAGTATGCAGGAAACAGTACATTACACGTTTAGCAAATACAAAAACTAGCGGTGTCAAAACCAGTTTTTCATTGGCTGAATTCTGACAGCTTGGGTGTTTCCGAAACCTCGGGCGGGAGTTATCTTCCGGTCAATTGGCTCGGCCAGCTCTATATTGGAGCTATTTGGCAGTGTCGTCTCCTCTAGTTTCGCTGATGGTCAGATGGGCAGGTCTCCAGACGCCACCACTCGCATTCAAACGACAGAGTGCCCAACTGCGCCAGACGGTGTGATCGCTCAGTCTGGTGGAGAATTCATTCAAGTGAGCTTGAAAAGTGTAAAGCATTGCTGCGGTAAGTTGTGACTGTCAGTTTCATAGACGGAATCTTGCCGAAGTTTAATTATATGACGTTGATATGGAGACAGCCGGCACCTAACTCTTAGCTATGATGTTTGAGATAAGAACATTTTAAAGCAGTCAGATATATTATATATCCGTCCTCAACCTATCATTTAAGATCATCTCACTTCTTCCGTTAGCAGCATACCTTGGATTATTGATAGCTTTGGTGCATCATTAATTTGTGGTAGACTTATGGACAGCATTACGTTCCAATTTCTCTTGTTGGATATTGTAAGTGTTTTTTGGCCCTGGCCTAAGTAGATGTATGTCACCCCTTTATTTCTCTTTTGCCTTTGCTTATCGCCCTCCACTTCATTTCATCGTCATGGAGAAAGAACTTTACTTTGCTATAGATACAGCTGGAAAAAGTGTAAATATGGCGAAGGGAAATTACCTGGGTATCCAAGATTCAAGTCCCACTCAATTTTGTGTTTGTAAATGCTCTGGTGTTTTCACAAGGAGCTATCGACTCACAGAACACATAAAACTGCTGGTTGCCCATCCCCTGGGGGGAGAGGGTGGGGAGGGGCAGGTAACTGGTTGACCCTGAAATGCAGAGTGAATGTTTACCACAGATATCTACCTAATCGGTTCTTGTATATTTATTTATTTTGTACAATCTCAGTAGCAGGGAGTTTGACCTAGTATGTCATCCAACTGAAAGCTACAGAAAGTTTCATATGTTAGTCCAAGTGTCACCTAAATAGTTCTGTCTCAAATATGATATGAGACAGAATATATGATATGTATAGATAGAATATACATGATATATGTCTCATAGTCTCATATACTCGCATATATGCCAGTCCAGCTGAGAACTAAACTAAGTTCTATCTCAATGCTTCATCACGGCGGTTGACATCAGACCTGCACCCGACTGAAGTTACAGTCCATGCCGCCGGTGACCTAGCAGCTAATGCACGAGATTTCCCCGAAGCGGGACGACGAATGATGGCGCAAGTAAAAGTCTGGGATGGATCACGTGCTCGTCCTTACGGTGGCGCCTCTGGCGGCGGCTCACGATCGGCGTGCTGCCAGCCGGTCCCACCTGGATACATGCAGCTCAGATATGGCAGCACGGCTGTCCCGTGACGTGCTGCCAACGGCGGCCAACGCCGCTGATTGGCGTGTAGTGGCCGGGAGTTTACCCGTCGAGAGCTGCGGGGTGAATTGGCAAACTTCAAGAGTCGTCTGTAAACTCGTGGTGTTTGGTGAGAGTCTCACTAACGAACACCGGAGGCTGTAATTTTTGTTTCTAGAATTCCCCGACCTGCAAATGATTCATACTTTCAAGTTCTGCTTATAATCGCCAGTTGAACGGTTTCTCCTTTGTTTATTACCCATGAGGATTGTTTTGATGATGTGATGAATGCTGCTTATTGGGTGTTTTTTAAGTTCAAGAGAGCATGTATTCACTGATTTGGCTATTTTGTGGTAAATTGGGGTCTGAATTGAATGAATGGTTAAACCTGTTTGGATAATATTATACCATGAGTGGTCGAGCTAACTATTCGCAGAAATTTAACCATCCGTAGGCTCACTGTGGATGATCGTTTTGAACTCCTTTAGTGTATCAAGTGATCATTCGATTTTAAGATGATTTTATAGCTGACTGGTGCTAATTAGCTTTTCTGCATCGGCGGATTAGTTTAGTAGCTATTCTGGTCACTGCAAGCTGGGCCTCCTGACCCTCTCAAGCTCACTCGATCTTTGACTGTTACTGGCCCATCTTCTTGATAGTTCTACACCACTGATTCGAATTCCGACCAAACGAGGACGCTGTCGGACTTGAGCGTGAAACCTGACTAACTGCCTCCAGCGAAGCACCATCAATTCTCACCGTTCTGAATGCCGCCAGCAGAGGCTGAAGACACACATCCTGTCGTAGGAAGCGCGACAAAGCAGTGTGACCGGCTCACGGGTCCCGCTGGAAATGGCAGGAAGTCTCCGTTGCCTGGTAATTTGTGGGAGGTTGCCAGGAATCTCACCGAGCCTCGTTCATAAAGCACTCGAATAGAGATTGAGATCTAAGGCATTATGGTCCGATATTTGAAATGCTGCCAGATCTACTGACCTGAAGGAACCGATATGAAGTCTGTGCCAAGGCAGCAAAGCTGCAAGGCACGGAGTTGGATTCTAGGCTCAAAATCTTAGCAATATGTGATACAGTTTGTCATGGTTATAAAGTATCCCTAGCTAAATCTGCACTTTGCATGTTAAAAATTCATGACGAATGACAAGTGGTCAAGAAATGGGAAAGATCTCACCATTATAAATCAGCGGATCGAGCCTAAGAAGAGCTCGTATTGCTTCAATATTGCATGACCAGCCCATAAAGTTTGATATCATTAAGCCCACTTTATAATACTTCAAAACCTAGTGTAAGTTACCACCATTTAATGATTATGGGTGCTTTTGTGACTCGTACCTTCCCTTTTATATCAGAAGTTGTGTATTTTTATGACTAGCCACGTGCTAAGTTGACAAAGTTTACTCGGTTACCTAAACAGCCAGTATATCTGACATTGAAACGATCGAGATTCAGGCACTGACTCTGGGTTTTGAGACACGTCCCTTGGTGTTGTTACCTACAGCTCAGCACAGCAGGCACCTGAGCAGCTGCTCTTTCATGGACGCTCGTCCTCGCGACAGCTAACGACAATTACTGAAGACGAATGCGCGATGGCTGTCAACATCTGTGTGCGTGTGTTAGGGAGCAGCGGAGAAAGGGAGGGAACAGGCATGCCATCACCATCGGCCCCATGTAGGGTAATCTCCTCTGATTTCTCTCTGGGGGGGACTCGACCTAGCGATGACCGGATGGAGGGGGATGGATCTGAAGCCTGAACTTATTAGCTGTCTCGGAGGGTGTTAACGAGACAACAAAGCGACGTGAAAATAGGGGACTTAACGTAGGTCCACACTGAGAAAGTGTAGAAAATGTGAAAATCCCAGGATGAGCACCGCAATTTTTTTAAGGGACGTCCAAGTTTCGCAACTTGGAGACGCGTCCCCCGTCCCCCTCGCTTCCGCCGCTCATGGTCCCATGCCGGACACGTGCGTGCACGTACCCGCGTCTGAGAGAGCGGTCTGTACGTGTTGGAGCCCTTGGCGACCATGGTGCAACCGGCCTGGCGGGCACTGTGCGGTCCCCGGCCGCCGGCTCGTCTGCGCTGCGCCAATTTTAGCCGCCGAGGCCGGGTCACGCGCCCGCTGGAGACGATCGTCGCTGACGACGCGCCCGGCTCGAACGAGTGTCGAGAGCGACGAGGAGGTCCAGGGTAGGTGCTGGCTGTGGACGGGCGCGCTGCGGCGCTCGTTTCGGGGTACTCGAGAGCGTTTTCCAAGTCGGTGGGAAGTTGTCTGGCATTGTTGGACTGCTCGTTTGTTTTGCTTGAATTGGCATCGGCAGTTTTTGGCGTGCAGATCGTGGGAGGCCTTGTCCTGATGTGTCAGCAGACGCAGCTGAGGTTGTTGCACCGGTTGTTTGCGTCGGTGATGGTGCCAATGGTCTCCGCATTGATCCCAGTAATGGTTCTCAACTAGTTGTGACAGTCGCAATCGTTACGGCTACGGCTCTCTCACTCGGGTAGACGTGTTGAATATCTACGCAGGGCTCTGTTCGGCTCAGTTAATCTACTCCAGTCTCACTGCAAGACTTAGGTTGTTAATGTTACCACCGTCAATGCAGAGCCCTTTTTAACCCCGCATAATGTTGTCTCAAACAGCAGTTGTGCACAGTGAGTAACGACCCGCCTCGCTTACAAAGCATTTACCGCCGTGCTGAGCCTTTTGGCTATTAATCACTCTGCTCTTCCCCGCTCTGGGCGCTGCGTACGCGTCGATCAAGTTTGTTCTCTTATATCTCCCGTCGGGTCTGCGTGGTAATGCTACGGCCTAATCCGGAAAATGTTTGTTCGGTTATCTCTGGTAACCCGTCATCGGGACCCTTCCACCCGGCACCCGGAGGTCATCTGGAGACCACCACGGAGCATCTCACGCTGTGCCGCTCCATTTTGTTGAGATTGCACACAGGGATGCTGTCTACGCCTTACGCACGTGCTCCAGGGGTGGGGGGGTCTACCTCCCGACGACTTATGTAATTGTTCTGTTGATGGAAGCTAGCGCAGGAATGCAGCAACAAATATGCAGGCACCGATAATATCATTGGCGTTAAACGCGAATTCGTCGACAAGACATTGAATGGATAAGACTGAGAAGGCTATAAAGCTTTAAACCACCGCCTCGCTTACTTTGTTCACCTCCTAATTGGTGATAATAATTTTTTAGGGCATGTAGCTGAAAAAACTAATAAAAAAGGCATTGAGAGTTTTGGTTCTTCGTGTGCACTGCTCTCAGGTAATGGAGAAGGATGAGGGTTCACTTCAGTTGTATTATATGCAAACCCATTCTATAGAAGTTCAGTTCACATTAGAATTTCTGCCTCTGGAATGCCATTCTCTTCAAACGATTGACATTGCCTGTAAATCCTTACACTATCCATGATGTGCTGGAGTCTAGAACTGTTTATTGCCCGAGAAAGGCCGGTCCAGGTAGTGTTATTGAACCCACCCGGACACCGTCCCACTCTCCTCTGTCTCAGATCCAGGCTTAAGCCTGGTATCGTATGTCGGATCTCAAGACAAATTCTGGTTTATTTATACGTAAGCACTTCCTGCGTTTCTGAAATTTCAAAGAACTTACCGTCTTCACAGTTTGCACCACTAGTCAGGTAGAGAGCATTGCCGACTATGGGTCCCACTGCGGCTTTGAAATATTTAATGTGGTTTTTGGCGATACGAGGACCCTACTCAAAGCAGCACTGGCGGGCCACTTTAACTGCGTGGATGGTCGAAAAAATAAACACAAGAGGCACTCAGAATGTCAAATGGATTCAACCCTTTTGACAACATCATTTCCCAACGCTTTCAGGAAGGTGATTTTCCCCTGAGGCACATAGGGTGTGCTTACTCCTCAAAGTTCACTGAACTCTCCCGGATGACAATTCGACGCCTTCACCTATTTAGGGTTGTTTGTGTTTCGAGCAGAGTTAAATGAAAATGTTAATGCATGGTATCTGGTGGGATCCCGGACTCCACAGCATCTGGTGGGATCCCGGACTGTACGTATCGGTGGGATCCCAGTTGCACAGCATCTGATGGGATTCAGGACTCCACAGCATCTGGTGGGATCCCAGACTGCCCGGCCGCCCAACTGACCGCTGCGGCTCGATAAATGAATCCCACATGTCGTCGGCAGGATTAGATGAACGGCCCGTCCCGTCGGGCCTGTGTGGAGACGTGCAATCATTTATCGTGCTGGTGCACAGTGTGTCATCGTATGTTATCGCTGGCGACGCTCCACGCCGGCGAGCTGGGGACAGACTGCGTCACATTTCGTCACATTTCGTAATCCGGCGCTGGCACCGCCACTGGATGCCCTGGCCGAGCGCTCTGCCCACAACTGGCCTGACGCGATCAATGGTGGATGTGCTCGGATGTTGTAACACCACTTCCGCAGCTTAGCCCTCCGGAAAATCTATCAAATTTAGCTTCAGTGCCGTTCTCGATCGCTTGCAAACCGCACTCTTTCCCCAAATAGACACACCTGACAGGATTATTGTGCGTTAGTCCCGCGCGCAGCGTTGTGAGGAGTCGCCGCCGTGACAGCGCCTCCTCATGTGGACTTGCGATAACGGTGCAGGGGTCCCGGTCCCCAATTTGCAATGCTGAGCAGAGCACTCCGTGTACAGTGAAATGTGAGATCGTTTCCATCGCGGTCGCTGGAGGACGCCGTTCACGACTGCTCAGTCAGCAACAGGGCCCAACCCGCCGGGCCTCGCCTGCAGAGGGCGAGACTTATTCAAATGCAGAAACCGAGCGACAGAAGGTGAAAGATCTGCACGATGCCTTGACGACGTGGACGTATGCAGCATATTTGAGTTGGATTACTGAATTGGGGCAATTTATCAAAGCACACATGCACCCGCGGTGGAACTGCGAGGACAGACTTCTTGACACATGTTTTCGATGTCATAGCATAAATAAACGGTTCATTAAATGGAATTAGGTCGGAGGGGAGCTATATTTGACTTACCTTCGTGGTGCACTGCACTAAGATTCAATCTAGATTGCATTAGTATTCACTTTGCGGGGTGACCCTCCTCCCTGCAGCTCTGTTTAATTTCCGATTAGCAGTAGCAGCGTGAATCAATGTTATTCTGATTCTGATTCGACGGTGTGACTGTTTAGGTAAATAGTTGTTACGTCTCCTAGTGATCATAGGCCCTAAGTCTGAATAGATCTTTCTTATTCTATGGACGATAGAGTGAATGTCTAAACAGTTGCTACTCATATTATAGGCCCAATCTTTTTAATAGCTGTTACTCAACCTGTTGGTTAAAGGCCCCAATGTCGTCTAAATTAAGGCTCTCTGCAGCCAAACAGCATGAGCCTACCGACAAAGCGAGTGTCAGAGATCCCTCATGACCAGAACAACGAAAGTTCTAGCAGGGCCAGTTTTGCGGGTATGTCTGCGCTCTCCATCTCCCCCCTCCACCCCTCACCGCCCCCTCCAACCCTCCACTTTCCCTCCATCCCAGTGTACCAAACTTGTTGTCAACGGGTCCGGAAATACATACGTCAGATGTTTGTAGATTCTTCGCGCCAGAATCTCGATCCAACAGCTGGATGTTACTCGTCAGTACCTGGTGCGAAGCCATGTAAATTGTGTTGACGCAACAAGCTAGCATCGGTTTTCCATCACAAGTTGACAAACAAGTAGTTAACAGTTTGTAGTATATTACTTTCTTTCCCGAATGGAGACGCCATGATTCTTTGAAGTTTCTAAATGTTTTGCGGTATCTTGAAAACTTCACAGCACGATCTCTCTCATCTTTTTACATCGCATTTGATGGCTAATGGTCACCTCCCGCCAATACTTGAAAAGTTAAACGCCAAAAATGCGTACACAAGGGATCAATGGTGGCAAGAAAACCAAAAACACCCACATGAAATTACAAAGTGCCTGCAAGTTCATAGGAATTCTGTCCACTTCGTGTTCGTATATTTAATAGCCGAGAATTGTGTTGGGGCATTACTATCATCCCAAAATATTGGGCAGCAATAAAGGGGGAATATTGAATTAAAATAAGCCGTAGCATGATCTGTAGTTCCACTCGGATCATTCTGATACATAGCCTATGCTTCAATCGTAGATGTCAACCGACTTTAAGAATGTTTAAATCGCAGCAGTGATTGATCTCTTGTGATTTGGTCGCTGTATGTTCAATGTTCTGAACTTCAGCTATAGCTTTTGATTTCAGCTTTACTCACAGTCCACCTCATTACCACCTCAACTAAATCATTTGAAGTATTCCTTCATCTGCATCAGTGCCGATTGCCGTGAAGTCTCCGTACTCCCTCCTCTCGGAGTATTTTTAGCCTTCGCACTGGAGCTGCTGTGGGCGGCACAATCTTTCCAGCTATATGGAGCTCGGACGTGTGATGGGAGCCGTTTTGAAACGTTAACGGTTGCGTTTGAGCGCTTCCGAGTGGCGATTATAGTGACATCTGGACTATCTCATGGGTGCTTCTGGGCCTTGAGCACGATGCTAGCCAGCGCTTGAGGCCAGTGAGAATTTCCACCCGAGATTCGCAGTCCATCACTGCCCCAGCTCCCCTCCAATTGGTGCTGGTGGGGAGGAATGTCTTAATCTCAAAATTTGTAAGGGAACGCATGGAGAAGTGTTTGTTGGTCGTCCTCTGATGAAACTGAATTGATTGCACTCACATGGAAAGTAACTGCATGAATATTTTTTTAAAGTTACATCAAAATGAGGACGAAAGATGTTATTGCATGACAATTGACCATTTTAGGAAAGGAGCCAAACTGTCAGGCTTCCTGAAAATTCCTCATTGAACTGGAAAGGTGAATTTTCTAAATAATGAAAACATTGGGTGCATACATAGCCTCAGCTATCAGTCCGCCACACACAATACCGATGTCTGAAATGTTTGCCGAATGATTTCTCCCTGATATTCGGAACCAAGGAGAACTAGGCAATTGGCCATGAATGGTAATAACGATCAATGTATACGATGCTTAGAACCAGATGATCTAAAACACTTCTTCTTTGAATGTGAATCTGTAAAGCCGTTATGGAACACAATTTTGCCACAACTGAAAACTACATATAATCTACGTGACAATTTCCTCCACTACGAGACCGTACTTTTAGTTATCCACAAGCTCCTTCAATAGTAAATCTTATCTTGCTGCTTGTAAAACAGTATATTGTCACCAGGAAATTAATAGAGATGGGGAGGAGCAGCCTAGTATGGAAGGGGCAAAAGGACATTGCTAACTTTTGTTATGCTGAGGGCATGCTGGCTGTGAACGTAACCCGATCCAAGCCCATAAGGAAAATGGAAATTTATATGGAGCTCGGACGTGCCACTCGGACGACCAACTTCTGTGGCTTCCACGGAAATTAGTGTCAACGGGTCGCGATTATTGTTGTAGTTTGCTGTATTATGCAACATGGCGTGCGTTTCTGTTTGTTTGTTAGTGAGCTGCATTAGAACGCCGGGAAACGTCGTAGTGACTCTTTACCGCTGTAACGCTGGAAAAGATATATGAGATGTGATGTGGCGCCGAAGAACGCGGGCAGTGACACCTATGTCGGATTTCAGCAATTTGGGGGAGCAGATGGCGTATGTCTTGCTAAATTTTGAAATTGACGCGATCAGTAATTATAATTAATGAGTGCAACCTGTCGGGGTGGGAAGGGGGAAGCGCTAAGAGGTTGTCTCTGTGAAAACAACGTTGTGAAATGATGATGAAAGTGAAAGTGAAAATAAACATTTTTGTCGAAAAAAAACGATCAATGTATCCCATTTCTTGAACAACTAACCAACAGGACACTGTGGACATGTGCCACTCCTTTGGCGCTTCAATTTGAGATCCCCTCTGCGTTCTTTTGAAGGTCAATACTGCTCAATCAGTAGTGTCTTATCTTGCCTTATTGCGTGCTCCTACTTTTCAGCGAGGTTCCATCTCCCCTGCGCCGTGGTGTTGACTTCTCAGCGAGGTTCCATCTCGCCTGCGCCGCGGTGTTGAGAGCCGCACCTGCCCAGCGTCTGACACTGTCATGTTTGTCCTCAGGATCTACCTGGCGAGGACGGCAGCTGCAGTAGCAGGGCGGGCAGCAGACCTCGCTCGGTGATGTCGGACGCCAACTCAGCTCCGGCCACCAGCGGCGCCGGCTCGCGGCCGCGCACCCCCACGCCCCCGGGACACCTCACCAGCTCCGGTCAGGAGCTAGGTAAGAACCCCGCCCAACGCACCCCTACACCCCCAGGTACCCCCACCAGGTACACAGCAGAACGCACACCCCACATCCCCGAGACGCCTGTCCAAGTAGGTCACCGACCGCACCCACGGTCAAAACGCCACCGGATGGGAGCACACCCGAATTTGTTTGGAGCGCTAGGGAGGAAGTGTCTCGGCTTTCTGGCAAGCGAGTTTCTGGTAGTTTGTTTATCAATGCTTCTTTGTGACGTCTAAAAAGCTGCCGGTGAGTTTTCTGCGGCATTTTTGCCACGCTTACTGGAGCCAGGTTTGAGGCGCTCCCTGCCGTTTCATCTCTGCCCAGAAGCGCACGGTTGGTTGAGCCTGTGACTGTTTCACGCCAGAGGGATCACCTGGGGTACGTCATGGAGCCAGCACACCCCACGACAGCGAGAAGGGGGAGGGAACCACGCCTACCCAAAAGAGCTTTCTGCTTGCCTTTTAGATTTACTTGAAACCAAAATTGACAGCTAGATATAGCCGTTGAAGCAAAAGGTCGGTCAGCTGCATCTGGTGGTGACACTTTGGAATTCTCAATTGATCCCTCCGCCGATTTTATGACTTCCGGGACATTCTGGGCCCAGTGCCAACGCCTGACAGAGAGGTGCACCCGACTTTACGCTCGGTACCTGCGGCAAGGTGCCGTGCCCTGTCACTGTATTTATAGACCTCCGGTCCTTCACATAATCTTGATCTGACTTAGAGAAACTTGACACATCGACTCCAAACACGTGCGGAAAAGAGAGCGTGAATCTGCCGAACGAAACTGACAGTGCAGTCGGGCGCCATCACCATTTTAGGCGTTCACCGCAGCGAGGTACAGACATGCATTATGCAAGAGAGTTCTTGTATCTTTGAGCCTCCCGTACCCGTTTCTGAGGAAATCTTCCACTCCCTGCGAAGTGGAGGGGTGTGGGCGTAGAAACAAGGGCCCAGGGTGTCATGTCCTCCCACACTTAACCATTGGAGGGAAGCACCTCCATACGGTATGAACCTGGGTAATAGTCGCGTAGGACATACTGAAAAATTCTGGCTTAATGTCTCATAACACACCTTTTAGGGTGCAACTGTGCTTCAAGGGCGTACTGTTGAACGCGCTCCTCGCATATCTTGTCTTCCCTGTCCCGTAGGAGACGAACAACTGCCGGTAGCTGTAAGATCTCGCAGCATCTACGATATCTCTATCACCATGGGCGGAGCCGGAGCGGGGCCGATGGGGCCAAATTCCACCTAACGCACCTTATTTCTCTACAAATCGGTATAGTTTTGTCCTTTCAAATCAGGAACGATCCAGCTCCAGTTGAGCCAAACCCACGAGTTTGTGTTGGGCATGAGTTCACAAATGCCATGGTACGGCACTCTTATGCATTTCGCGTTATGTGCCGTATTGATCTATCATGCACAGTCCAGCCCTACCTCTCTCTCTCTTCATCTCCCAGTCTGTGTGGGTGTCGCCGCCTGATTTTCTGCGCGAAATAGCTGTCGCCATTACGGCCCTCAACATCCATTCATTCAAGATCCGCCGGATCATAGCGCGGTGCCAATCTCACGGGAGCACGTGAGCCGGCCGCGCGCCCCCGAAATAGCCCACCCACGCGGCAACGTCTGCCGGCGTCCAACTGCAGCGCGCCATCGAGCTGGCTCGTAAACGAGAAGTGACTGCTCGTCACCTATTTAGTGCTCACTACGTCGGGAGACAGCGCTGCCGACTCACTATCTGCCCGCTTTACGTTCTCGTTAATGGCCGGGCTCGAGAGCCGACGTCCACCTAAATACCGGAGGAATACGGTCGAACCCAGACTCGCAGTATCGGCTCGACAGGTTGCACTTGCTCCAGACTGAGCAGGTGGACGCTTGTGCTGAGGAGCCCGCAGGAAAACGCCGAACACTGTCAGTGACGGGTTTGTATAGAATGCGCGTCTGGCGGCCTGTTCTGCGGTGCTGGACTGGCCGTCGTTTCCGACGGCGGCGGCGCGTCGGTGGTCGGGTTGGTCTGATCCAGACACCACGACGGCGCCGCTGCCAGGCCCGCTGACGTCACAATCGGCTGACGTCACAGTGACGCTCCGTGAGGGCCGCCGCGTGACGTCATGGAGGTCCTCTCTCACACCCGAAATAGTAGCCGGCCGGTCGTCGTGTCCAGTCCGGGGTGTCTCAGTTGCGTGCGGTCCAAATCTCCTGCCTGCCCGCCGAGTCCGGCGGCGGTGTAAAAGCGCTGAACGATCTGGGTCGCGAGACCTTCAGTTTTGGAGAGTCAAATTACGAACGTGCTCTTAGTTTCATTCAACTGCTGTAATAAATGCCTGTGGCATGAGCCTAGAAAGATAGAATTAATTTAACACTGATATTTTGCGGTAAAACGACCTGTATAAAATCACTGCTTGGACTTCAAGCTTAATAATTTTGGTAAACCCATTCCCGTTGTTTCGAGTTTCTGGTTAAGTTTATTGGAGGGTAGGTACTTATTCAAGATTTCGGACTGAATATGGAAGTGGGGCTGCCATTGTCTACTACGAACAGCCTGGAAACGCATAAAAAGTATTTGGGGCCCTACTTTAAGGGGCCAGCGTTGAAGCGTCCGGGCCTACCGCTGGTCTCGACCGTGTCTTTTCCCGAACCTATTGGGTTTGAGCCAATACTCCGACCAGACTGCACGGATAATGTTCAGGGATGCTTAACCAAGCCCCTGTTAGCTATAACCGGAATTTTATAGAATTTAACAAGTTTTAATGGCACGTCTAAAATTGGTTCAAAAACACTAATGCATTCCATCTTTGATGTGTCATATTTAAACAGTCTAACGCCCAATAATCCAAGGAATTTCGCGTATCTCCTATTTTCAACAACCACGGAGTTCCAAATTTGCTCTCCCGAATCCATCACCAACGTTGTTAGCTCAGGTATATTTCGGTTTGCATGCTTTCAGAATAGTTTTTTTCGTGTCTGGACTAACTTCTACGTTGCTAGGACCATGATGGGCTTGCCTACACCGGAAGTAACACCACATGACCAAATATTTACTAAGAGTAGAAGCTCTGGCAGGGATATTTCGGTCAATATGTAAACACGCTCACGGCACACCATAGCGGGTGGACCTGTGTTGAGCATAATAAACCAGGTCAATGTCTTACTGTCGGTAATAAACAACTCAGACCTGTGAATCAAATGGGAAGCACTTAGGAGAGAGTGCAATAATCTCCAAATCGAATGTGATTTTGATAACGTTCACCTCCCGTCGTCATCTGTCTATCAGTACAGTTTATCTGTCGTCTGTCCTCGGAATCGATACCTATGTCTGGAAACTTGTGTAGGAAAGAGTCATTGACTTGGACAGATATCCAGCTGCATGCATGGACGCTCGTCTGTGAGAGCCCTGAAGCACAATCCATTTCCATTAAGAAATCCTCGCGTGGATTCCCGGAACCATTCTCAATGGTCGTGTCCCGGCTAGACAAAGACAAACTACGATTTAATATAATACCGGATGCTAGTTCAGGGGCAGCATAGTTTTGTAATCTGTTTGTGTTGTCGGCTTCTATATTAAATTCAACTCCTCATAGCATGAAATTATCATTCGACCGCAAATAATATAGCTGTAGGTCCTAAGTGATTAAGCTAATCAAGCTAATCAATCTTTCAGCTGTTTTTGTGCAGAAATGGCTGGATATTCTGCGTCAAAATTTAATTGCCACTCAGATTCGTGACCCCGTGAACACAACTTTTCAACAATATCGTCTCGATGAAGCAGGATGCCGCTGGGGCGTCACGCACAGACCAAAGACTGTCTGGTCGCCATTAGCTCGGCATGGCGCGTTGGCCGTGCGATTGATTTGTCCCCCCTCATAGGCGGATCCAGGGGGCGGGGCAAGGGGGCACGTGCCCCCATCGACCCTCGGCGCCCCCTGAAAGGTCGATGGCGCCCCCTGAAATGTCGCTTCCCACCCCCCAAGGCGCCCCCTCCGGAACCCGGAAGGTGCCCCCCCCCGATCGGCAATCCTGGATCCGCCCATGCCCCCTGCCGTGCACGCGGGGACGCTGGTGGGAGCCGGGCGGGTCTGATGACACGCCTCATTTGAGGCGATCGCCTCCGGCCGGATCAGCAGGAGATGCGGCCGGCACCGCCGTGCCTGCCGCTGCTGACCGCCTAGCTGACCGTCATTAGCTCCCGGCTCCCGCACAGAACCCCGCCCAGAATCAGTACAGACTCTGGCAAAGGTGTCTGGCACAAATCAACCCCCTGAGGGCAGCGCTTTGGAACAGTTTCTCAAGGAGCATAAGAGAAAATAGTTTCATTCAGGGAATAATTATGTACACTTTCTCGGCGGGCACGGTAGGACTTGGCCAGATGGCCAGAAGGCCAGGGAGCTGATGCTTCATCATTGAGTCAAGGATCCCTGATGGGGTAGTACAAGGCAAGGCTAAAGATCTTTTCTGGATCCAGGGGATGATGGACGGGTTAACACTGCCACTATAGTACGAACCCTATGGGACACCCGAAATCGAGGAGGGCCTAAACCCCTATTTCCACCCAGAGGCAGTATTAATACCCTGAGCGGGAAGATGAGGAGGTGTTTCGGACCACAGGTAGGGTGCCCCAGCATTTCATGTCACTAGTTCTACAAACGAACCATGAAACTGACCGCAGTGCGAATTGAAGAGAGTGTGTGACTGCCGCCACTGCTTAGGCCCGGCCTGGCAGCTGGCGCGTGCGCGGGGACATGAGGGCGTTGACAGCTGCGCCAGGTTTGACGCCGCCTGGAATTGGGTCATGCTGAGCGGACCGCCAAATCAATCAGCCAGATGCGAATCACGTGTCCTGGCTGTCAATTGTCACGTGACTTTAATGGATGACCATGCGGTCGCATTGATTAGCGCAGGATTGGGCGAAATGGTCAAGATTGTACGGCTAAATTTCGTAGAATATGTATCATTAAATTGATTGAGACATTGGTTAAGACATGCCTATTTTCCCTGATGAAGCAAGTGGTGGAGTGACTCCTGAGAGGGTCTGAGTAGGTAACTGAAGCCCCCTGGAATCTTGGAATGGGACGGGACGGGTGAGACAGAATTGCCTAGGCTTCAGTAGGAATGGGGACGGAACGGAACATTGCTACAGGGAAATGTCACTGGAAACGAAGCAAATGGGGTGGGACAGGATCACGGATATGTATTTTCTGCAGCGGAATGAGACGGGACAAGCTGAAGCTGGACGGGACGGCATCAGGGCTTTGTACACACACACGGGACCATTTTTGTCCTCTAGCTCTCCTCTCATTCGCTCCCAGACCTTTCGGTTCTTCTGCACTGGAGACCACTGCCCTTCCAGTGTCAAATCACAACAAATATGCTCCTCGTTCGCTAAAGGCGTTTGTGGCCTTCGCCGAAGACTATTAGGGCTGACTCATAGGTTTTCTATAGAGAAGATGACAACAAGGTGCCCTCTAGAAAAAAGGAGTGCTCTTTTGGCCGTTGATATGAACCCTTTGGAATATTAATGCTTTTCCGTTTTTATCTCTAGTAAAGTATTGGAAAAATTGGGAAGGATGCTAAGATTTGTTTCCACGTGACCTCTACACTGGATTCACACATTTAAAATAAGGCTTCGCAGAATGATGATCGAATTTCAGGGGCGTAGGAACGGTTTGAAAAGTGGGGGGCCAACCTTAGAGGGGGCCCACCTCAAGGGGGGCCCCAGTCCATGGGGGCCCATAATTATAAAAAAATTAGTTAGCTCGTTTGGTTTCAATAAGGCACGCATGCACACTAGGATGCCAACGTATGCAAAATTGAGGAATTAAATTTTGACCTATGATTTTGATTTGTACCTATTATGATCTAACAAATCATAGTAAAACGCAGAAAACTTTTTTTGTTTTTTTACCTAGACCCTGTTCAAATACGAAATACATTTTTCAGCTCTTTTGGAGGATTTCAATCATTTTTACCACGAGTGCGTTTCTTATATTTACAGATGTTTAGGCCCTTTTATCACATTTACAAAATTAAAAACTGTTTAGAAAACTACAGGCAATGCTTTGATACCAAACAGCCTCACTTCGCTATGCCTAATCAACATTTTGTTCATTTAATGACAAAAATGGGAACATTTATTTAGGCTGTTACGGATCCCTTCTTTCCATCATTAAAGATTGATTTAAGTAAAGGCTGATCACAATAGATACGTCTAGCTATATTTAGATGCCTATAATGCAGAGCTCCAGCATGACTGCAAGTGCAACGTAGGTACTTGATGGCCAGCTTTGTGATGCTGTGGAGGTGTGGGCGTGGTGATATAGTGGTTAGCAACCTTGCTTTCCACGCGACCAACCCGGGTTTAAGGCACGGCAGATTCCTTGTGCAAGGAGCAATTTGACTCCCAAGAAACCCCTCCCAACAGGGAAAGAGTTGGCGACACCATATAGTCCTCGCATCGAAGGACGTCACGCCTTTCAATGGCTTATGGACGACTGTTGCTCGGCATTTGATGTGGGGTCCGTATCCGATCCATGCTTTGTGTTGGGATTGATATGGGATGGTGTTTGATTGGGACCAGTTCTCGGGACTCATTTGGAAACACTCGGGTAGTAGGTGCCTTGGTTTTTTCACGAAGCGCTCCTCCTCCAGGGGCTTGCAGGCAGCGTACTTGCTGATATTTGCATATACGTTGCGGGGGCCCACCTCAAAAGGGGGGCAGTATCCCCTGACCCCCGGTTCCTATGCCTATGCCGCCCAGGGGCCGCTAAATTATCTCGGAGGGCCCCAAGGTCCAGACCATGGCTCAGAAACCTAGATCAGTCAGCTCAAGGGCCCAGACCAGTGCATTAGCCTCGGGACCAGCTTATCAAGGGACCCTACATAAGCACAGGACCCCTAGAAGCTCACCACAGTGGAACCCCAGATTCGCACAGGGTGCCAGATTAGCTTAGGGGCCCGGTTCAGCTCGGGGGTCCCCAGGTCGACTTATGTAGGGTCTCAAAACAGCTCAAGGGGCTTGTTCAAGCTTATGGATCCCAGCTGAGCTCAATGACGCTAGAACAGTTCAGGGGCGCCAGACCAGCTCAGGGCTCTTGTTCAGCACAGGCCAGCTCAGCTCAGGGGCCCAGATCGGCTGATATAGGGTCCCCTCTCATACCAGCTCAGGGGACCCATACCCATACCCAGCTTAGCCCAGGGACCTTAGAAGAGTTCAGGGCCCCCATACCAGATCAGGGGCCCCAGTTAAGCACAGGGGTACCCAGATTAGCTCAGGGCCCCAGCTAGGCTTAGGGTGTCCCAGGGTGTCTGATATAGAGTCTCAGAACACAGTGGCGTAGCCAGGATTCGGCCAAGGAGGGGTCCGACTACCGTCGGGGGCCCCAGACCGGGGGTCCCCTTAGTAACCGGGGCCCATCTCCTATATCTTTTGTATAGTATTTTAACATTCACACGAAGGAAATTTTGTTGTGCTTTTTTAAGCATTTATTCTTATTTTGTTTATAGCTTGATTTTTTCGATCCGACCAAATGTTGGTTAACTAAAGTCACCAAATATTAAGGATGGCCCACACCTTATATGGTAGCGTGGCTATAATAACAGCTTTGTGCCATATTTCGGCAAGCTCAATGTTGATGCGCGCATGATGTTACACCCGAGTCTACCTCAATTCACTCTGGTAATCAGACATGAAGTTATTGAAGGTCAGTCGTTTTGAGTACGTAGAAATTATCTTCTACGGGAAATGATTAGCAATTATTTCCCAGTGTCGAATCCATGAACTCTTTAATCAGGAAATTTTAAAAGAAACGGAAAAACGAAAAAAATACAAAGGACATGTAGTGTGTCCCGAACGTTACATAACCTCTATTCCGTCGATAGATCCTGTTGAGATCCAGTTACTTTCTTACCCTTGCTATCTTGTAAACGAGCAAATTACCAAGACAAAAGGCGCCTGAGATATCTATCGCCGTGGATATCTCTGTCATTGTTATTTTAAACCTTTCATACCTATTTTTCCTTTGAGGATTATGCTCATCGATTTCTGTCATTACCCTTGTTTGTCTGGTTTCCTACGAAAATATTTGAAGGTTGTTTATTTCAGAATACTTAGGAATGCAGTTATTGGTGTTAAGCTAATAGATTAAAAATTGACTGAAGTGCCAAATTCCCAGTTCAATTTGCTCTTATGGTAAAATTAGTTTAATTTTTGCCTTTCCTTCGCTAATGGTGCCTGATAGATATGTTAGAATTTGTCCTTTTTTAGCCCTCGCCCCACCGGGGGGCCATCGAAGGTTTTTCGGGATAGCAGAAAAACGACGAGGCGCAGCACCGCGGTTGAGGGCTCTACCTCTCACTGCATCATTTTCCCATCATCCCTGAAATTTTTTACCCCGAGTCACCCAAGGTTAGGTCACCAGACGAGGTCAACCAAGGTCACCTCACTTCAACTTTAGAGCTCTGTAAGAGCTACATTTCAAATTCGATCAATTTGAAACTTCCTACACTTCATGACCCCTCCAGGGTCTACAAGGTGTATATCCGGGATTTTTCGATTTCGTGCCCTGAGGTCAGGTCACGAGGCGACCTCTCCCATTGGAAAAGCATGGGGAAAACCTGTTTCATGATATAAAAGCCACAAAAATGATTGCAAATACTCAGACTGCTCAGAACAGCGTTTTTGGACACCCTTTCATGGATCCCAGGGGTCATTTTACCCTTTGACTTTTCCAAGGTCATCCAAGGTCACCAGAGGTCAAAAACAGTATTTTGACAATAACTTTTGACCTAATTACGCTAGAGCGGTGAAACAAACACCATCGTGTTTGTCTTGTCACTGGCTTTCATTTGATATACGGCAAGGTTACTTTGTGACCTTTCGTGACCTCAGGTCATATCAGGTCACGAGGTGACCTCTGGAGGTCAAACCACTGGCGGGAGGTCTTTACGTTCCACATAGCGGAAAAAATACTTGCAATTTCCTATCAAATGAACTTTACCAGGCCTCAATAGCTCTAATGACATAAGAGTTATGACCAGTTTGCTTAATCATTGCATATTTGAGTGAAAATAGCCGATCTTGACCTAATTTGACCTCTGGAGGTCAAACCATTGACCTGAGCACTAAAACATGCGAAGTAATTTCTTACTGAATTCACGCGAGCTTTCCATTGCACTTTGCATTCCATTGCATTTTGCAGATTTGCGCTAACGCCTATATTTTCGGAGTTAGAGGGGGGCCATCGATGGCCCCCCGGTGGGGCGAAGGTGGCGCCGGACCCCCGGTGGGGCGCGGGTTAGTATGCAATAGGCGTAGATACATTTTTTCCGAGGCATATGATTTTGAAAATTTTTATTCGAGCTCTGGGGCCACCTAAGACCAACACTTGGCGGCACTCACAAAGCTGATTTTCGGCCGCTCTCCTGATTCGATCTCAGGGGGTCTCTGAGACCGATTCACGGCGCCTCTTGATCAAAACTGGGGGCCCCTGAGAATCTCTTGGGGCTCCTGAGATTAGTTATTCGGCAGCACCTCTGATACTAATTATTGCCCCCCCCAGATTTCCTCTGGAGGGGGGGCTGAGACTGACTATCGTGGTCATCCAGATTAGCTCTTGGGGTCCTCTGAGGCTGTCTTTTGGGTGGGGGAGGGGACTGGGAATGACTTCCAACAGCCCTCTGAGACTTACTCTAGGGCGGCCCTGAGACAAACACCCGGGGGGGGAGGGTGGAATCCCCTCTGAGACTGAGCCTTTGGCGTTCCTGAGACTGAATCTCGGAGCCCCCTCCCCTGAAATAGACTTTTGCGAGGCCCTGAGAGCCACTCTCTGGGGCCCCTTAAACTAGCTCGGCCCCCCACCTCCCCTGAGACAGACTCCCGGCGCCCCTGATACCGACTTTTTGGACCCCTGAGACCAACCCTCTGGCAGGCCCCGAAATTTGCTTTCGGGGGCCTTGAGACTGACTCTCAGGGCGGGGGCCTTGAGGCCGACTCGGGACGCCCTGAGAACAAATCTTCAGGGGCCCCTGAGACTGACTCTGGGGGCCCCGTGATCAGAGAATTCTTTGCAGTGGTTCAGATTGGCCCAAGGTGGGTCTGCGGACGCCTTGGGCCCCCTTGGCTACACCACTGCATCCACACTTTCGGGGGCCCTCCGAAATCACCATTTGGAGGCCCCTAAAATAATTTCTCCCCTAGACCAATACTCCGGAGCCCCTTCATACTAATGCACGGAGGCTTTTAAGACCAAGCTCGGGGTCCCACTTAGATCAGGCTCAGGGGCACCCTTAGATCCATGATCGCGCTTTTCTCGGGAGTAACTTGACACCGATGTTCCGGGACCCTCAAGATCAATATTTCGAGCCCCCCCGAGACTAATGCTAGGCACTCTGGAGTTCCTCAATGCCGATACTCGGGGGTCCTGAACCCAGGCTTGGGGGCCCCTGAGACCAAACTCTGCGTCCATGAGATCAATGCTCGTGCCTCACTCATGAGTCCCTCGATATCAATAGTCGGGTGCACCCCGAGGGGGCCCTGAACCCCTGAGACCAAGCTCGGGGGCCCCTGAGACCAAGCTCGGGGGCCCCTGAGACCAAGCTTGAGGGGACCCTGAGACCAAGCTCGGATGCTCCCTGGGACCAAGCTCGAGGGCCCTCTTACACCAAGCTCGGGGGTTCCCTGAGACCAAGCTCGAGACCCTGTGAGACCAAGATCGAAAGGCCCATGAGACCAAACATCGAAAGGTCCATGAGACCAAGCTCGGTTGTCCCCTGAGACCAAGTTCGGGGGCCCCTGAGACTAAGCTCAGGCGCCCCCGAGATCAATGTTCGGTATTCCAGAGCCCTCGATAACGATGATCGGGGGCTCCATGAGACCAAGCTCGGAAAGCCCGTGAGACCAAGCTCGGGGGCCCCTGAGACCAAGCTCACGGGCCCCTGAGACCAAGCTCAGGGGCCCCCGAGATCAATGTTCGGTATTCCAGAGCCCTCGATACCGATGATCAGGGGTCCCCTGAGACCAAGCTCGGGAGCCCCTGAGACCAAGATCATGGGCCCCCGAGACCAATGCTGGTGTTTTCCAGTGCATACGGTCAGCCTTATGCATCAGATACCCTCGGATGCCCCCCTGAGACCAAGTTCGAGGGCCCCCTGACACTAAGCTCGGGGAGAGGGGGCCTGAGACCAATCTTGGGGGCACCCCTGAGACCAAGCTCGGGGGTCCCCTGAGACTAAGCTCGGGGCCCTAAGACCAAGCTCGGGGCCCCTGATACGAAGCTCGGGGCCCTGAAACCAAGCTCGGGGCCCCTGAGACCAAAATCGAACGGCCCATGAGACCAAGATCGAAAGGCCCGTGAGACCGAGCTCAGGGGAGGGGCCTCCTGAGACCAAGCTCGGGAGGGCCCCCGAGACCAAGCTCAGGGGGCCCCGAGATCAATGGTCGTGTTTTTAGTGCATAAGGTCAGCCCAAGGGGGTCCGCGGACCCCAGGGATCCCCTCCCCTGGCTACGCCACTGTCAGAACATCTCAAGGGGCCATTCAAGCTCAGTGGTCAGTGGCTGTAAAGCCTTATAGGGGGTCCCAGACCATCTCAGGGGCTCTCAGTTCAACACAGAGGCCAATATTAGCTCTGATGACCAGATAAGCTGAAGGGCCCGGATCATCCAGGGGCCTCTTGTCGGCATATATGGGGTTTCAGAACAGTTCAGGGTTTCAATTAAAGCTTACAACCCAATTTCAAGGCAGGGGCCCTATTACTGTGCAGGGACCTCAGATAAGTTTAGGGTCTTCTGTGCATCGCAGGGGATCCAGATTAGCACAAGGGACAATATTAACTTTACGGTCCCAGCTCAGCTCAGGGGCCCCCAGGTCGGTGGATATAGGGCCTGGCCAACTCACAGGGCCCTGTTCAAGGTCACGGCTCCTAGCTCAGTTTAGGCATCCTAGAACAGTTCATGCTGCCCAAACCACCTCAGGGGCGCTCAGTTCAGCTCAAGGGGTCCAGATTAGCTCGTATGGCATCAGAGACCAGTTCAGGGCCCCCAGAAGCTCAGGGGACCTTAAAATCGACTCATAGGACCTCAACTTAGGTTAGGGGTACAGGTAAGTTTAACGGAGTTCCGGGGCAAGCTATCGGGCCAGTTAGAGTTTCTTGCTTGATATTACAGTTCTTGATATTCTTATCTCCGTTGCGGGGGTCCATCACTGAAAAGTGGGGGGGCCAGTGGCCCCCTGGCCCCCCGGTTCCTACGCCTATGTCGAATTTGACATCCTCTGTTCCTTCCATTACAAATACTGTGAGCCTTCACGGCCCACAGTCCCGTCGACAGATGCGTGCTTCCATGTTGCTTTCATCGCTCTTTTCGTGAACCAATAGGAAACACTGCAGAAGCCGGCCCCCAGCAGCAACAAATAACCACTACTCGGCCACAATGGCCCGTGCCACCTCATTTGCAGTGTGTAAACAACCGTGATGTCACAGTTAAACATGAGTAAACCCCGGGGATTCCGCGATGCGCCCTGCAAATTGAATCTCTCCGGATTGTGTGAGGCTGCAGCCAGCACGAATGCCGCATCAAAAACATGCCGCAGCAGTTTGGCGCGCTTTTCCATTGCAGTCACGCTCTGACTGGGCAAACAGTGCGCCGCCAGTCACCGAGGCGGCGCTATGAATGGCTGGTCATGCCCGGTTGCCAGATCGGCGTCTGAATGCCACGCCCCCACTGTCTATGTACAACTGCAAGCGGAAGAGCCAGCGCTGGGATGGGTGCACCCTGGTCCTCTGCTGCAGCGGCGTGCCGTCCCAATCAGCCGTTGAGGACATCCACTGCTGAGAATAAGCCTGTGTCCCTGAACAAGTCCGTCTTCCTCAGGACGGTGCGAATTTGTAAACACTGTGCTGGATCGCAGAGAATCCCTTCCAAATCTGTGTTGCGCGTGCGTCAGTTTCTCTGGGCTGGGCTCGGGGTCAATGCTACCTCTCTGGGCCGACTCTGCCGCCTGTTTCTGTGGAGATGCGGACACCGATGTGGATCAGCTCCTCAGCGGACACCGATCTGGATCAGCTCGTCCTCTGTTTACGCTGGACCGGTCCTGGACGCCTCAGGGCACACGCGCGTGATAGTGGCTCCAGTCCATACGACCAGACCAGGTTACACAATCCCCCGGCCCGGACCAGACGATAGCATCCCCGCCGCAGGCCTGGAACGTGGGGTAATGTATGTTGCATGGTGTATAAGCGGCGTGTGCGTGAGCCGGACGGAGGCCGCTCGTGCGTTTGGTTGGAAATTGCACAGCAGAACCGGGTCCCGAGTCTGGTGCTGAGTCGGCGGGCCAGAATTAAGCCGGGCATAGGCGCTGGAACTTTTTCAAGTTCGGAGAGCAAAAGATGTCACCGCTGGAGGGGTCAAATATGATTCGGTCTATCACTTGATTTTTTGCCGGAAAAGCTCCAGAATCGGCTCAAAGTTGAGTGGAGGCACTGCCTCAGTTCGAAATTTGGGGGCAACCGTCCACTCCCCCGTTCCTGTGCCTATGAAACCGAGAGTGGGATTTGGCGCGTAGAGGCTTTATTGAACATTTGAACAGCGTACAGCCCGTCTAATTTTACAGTCTTATTTTCTGATATCTTAAAGAAAATTACAATTTTTCCATATGGTGAGCTGGGGCTCTCTGTCTTCCCCTGGAGCTCGCTTTTGTCACTATGTGCGGCTACCAAAACCAGGCCTGCCGTGGGGGAGCTGTTGAGGACGCGAACGTAGCTGACGCTGTTAGCCAGCTCGGCGATGACTTGCACTGGTCAGCCAGGCACGCGATTGGGGAGCACGTTTGTACAGTGGCCGTTTGTGTAAGTATAGGCTGGCTGATTGATAATGACTTTATTTTGAGGGCGGCTTTCTTCAGTTGCAAACAGCAAGTGCGATCCTGCTGTGAGAGGGCACACAGAACTCGAGATTATACCAATGATACGCCCCTCCACGAACTCACTGATTCGCTTGTGGACGCTTGAAACCTTTATACAGTTTGGTGTGCAAGTAAGAGAGAACTGGTACCAGACAAATGTTTCTCAATGCGGTGTATGTACCTACTGAGAGCGCACGTGGGACTGACGCCCAGCCCGGGGGAGCATACCGAACGACCGGGGTGTAGGGCGCGTGCGGCCCCCATTAGCAAGGCTAATCAAACAGTTCACTTGGTTGAATGTCGCACATGACTGGGAAAAAGAGGGTCCAGGCTGCCGACGGCTGGTACTTTAGCTGAAACATACATAGTCTTACATCAAATAAAAATCCATAGTTTCATCTCCGGCACAAGGGTCGGAGCGTAGGGTTTAGTAGATATATTTCCGTTTTAATCTGCTTATGCCCTTTCATCCATAGGTTATATTTTCCGAATTGTTTGAGTATACAAGTGTGGCTTTGGTTAGGGAGATTAAAATATTCTGCCTTTGTTCAGCCACAATATACCACTCATACTTTTCAGTCGTCCCGATTATTTTCTATGCAGATTCCTAGAATATTTCCAGACACCCTCTTGATTGACTTAGCTACATTCCTAATCATTCCTTTTCTGCTCTCTTGTCCTGTGTTGATATTCATTTGCAATTGTTTTCCAATAATAGCCTTACAATTCGCCTAGGCCAAGTGACAGGAGATGAGTGGCTTAGTGTATAGCGTGTATGTCTACTAAGCCACCGGTCCCGGGTTCGAGTCTTGACGGAGCTTCTGAATAAGTCAATCTGATCCCCCAAATCCCTCTTAATAGGCTGAGAGTTGGCGACGCCGTATAACCTTGGCAGTTGGTTTATTTTTAAATTAAACCCGAACAATTATTTTTTATTAGGCCAGGTGGCAAAGAGCACTCGCTGAAATTCCGATTAGTCGTGACCTAACTTAGCGGCTGGGTGTACCGCCTCGTTCAATATCTTATCAAAGACAAAGTGATCGTTAACTCATCAGAAAGGTTAGCCAAACATTGGACTCTGTCAGTGCTGCATCGATATATCCGTATCGATTGGATAATAGCTGGCAGCTGTGGCAGTCTGTACTGATCCACTGGTCCAGACGTCCGTCACAGATGGCCGGGACGTTACAGCACGTGACCGCGCGTGACGCGATGGCCAGCGTGACTCCGTCGGCCGCCGCCGCCGCAGACAGCGTCGTGACGTCACGCCGTCAATGTGGGGTGTGGTGACGTCATGAGATAAATTAATACCACCGCGTGAGGGGATACCGTCTGGTAGTAAAACAAGCGGGGTCGATTGGCTCAGAAATAGCGGGGACCTTTAGGTAGATGGCTTGTGAAATGTGCGGTGGCGGGTTCGGTGGCCCATGGATAAAGCTGCAAAATAATGGCTGAGGAATATAGGTCGATAACTGGAAGTTTTGTGATCCCACCTTGTGTAACAGTCCGGCACCAACGGGGGTGGCTGGCTAAGTTCACCTCGTAATCTTCTAATCCACTGATCCCGAGTCCAAGTCCCGGAGGGGCTTCTGAATAAGTTGAGCTGATCCCCAAATCCCTCCCAACAGGGTTAATCCCTCGGGCATTAATCAACAGGGTTAATAAACGGGAGTTAATCTCTCTCAACAATTGTATACGCCGAATAACTGCCAGCTAGTGCCTCGTTAAACCCCAACAATTATTACAGCCCGGCATCATTTGTTATCCAGAGCAGTTCTATTTCTGGGCTCTTCCGTATCGTGGCGGCAGTCAGGCCCTGTGGAATAGCCACCATCGCCGGCCCCCCTTCTTTTGGTTCTATCGACGTTCCCAGTCGGTCAAGCGGCAGAAAGAACGCGTTGCTGGATACCGCGAGAAACTAGTTTTAAACCATTGTGACGTAGAACACCAGTCTAGAAAAATATCGAAGCAGGTTGCACAGATCGGGGTGCTGTGCTTGCTATAGTTTCTGCGCACGCTTGAACCCCCAGTAAATGATCTAGAGTCGGACCTCGCAGCAGAGATGCTACTTTCAAACGAAGTCGAGAGGGACTAATCTCCCACCCTGGTGTCTTGTCAAAGGGTTAAAGTCGAAGGCAGGGTCAGCGATGGTGCGATGCAGATCTGCAGTTGAATAGTTGGTGTGTATTGTATGGCGGTAATCTAAAATGATTGATCCCTTTAGAGAAAAAGTCGGCTCCTGTGCAAATGATCATTCAGTGGATGACAGCTTAACCAGCATCCCGATTGCGGAGTGGCCAATAATTTAAGTTGTTCGGCAATGATATTGTAGCCATAACTGACGCTATAAATATATTGTCCAATTTGCTTGATGTTTCACTTGGAGCAGTTTACGTGTTTTGTTACCCACTACCATGCGGTCAAGACTTCACCTGCTTTGTTTATTAGATTACAAAGGAGGGGGAGGGTAACGTCATCTACATATTCCTTCTACTGCAACGTACATTCGAGGCCCTCCATTGTACGTGATCATGGCAGAAGAGAAGTCAATATTGTGGAACTGCAAGCTCTAAAAACGCCGACACTGGTGCACTCTTATCCGAGCTGAGCTCAAGATCAATGAGATCGGCTGTGCAAAGCAAGCATAGCAGAAGAATCATGATGGGTGAATGCAGTATTCGGTCAAATATCAACGTATAGCCAGATGTATTCAGCGTAATGCTTTCTACGACTCAGCGTGTGCAAAATGATGCGCGATATGGCGAAGGTCCGTCCTGCCACGAGGGACAGTATCTGCCCTGTTTGTCCCCTGGACTCGCGTATGTCAGGAGTGGTGATCCTCCGTCCGTGGCTGTGGGGGGTGGCTGTGTGAGCACCTATCACCAGCAGAAGTCGATGGCGGTGAGAACAGCTTGAAGGGTCTGTCAACAGTTGCGAGTGTTTGCCAGACCTCCATGATAACTCGTCACTGTCCTGTTTCAAATTGATCAGTTCTGTTTGTCATCTTGTGCTGCCATGGCTTCAACAGTTTAGCACTCACCCCATCAACTTCACTACCCTGATGTCGACATTTTTAGCACGTGCTTGGGGAGGAGCTCGAGGTACTGAACGTTCGGAGAGGTGTAGGGTGATGGGGGGCAGTGTGACTGGTGTTGCATCTGGTAGATCTACCTTTCTATCTATATGAAAGGCTGGGGACCCTGCACCATGTGTCTGTTCCATTCTACCGTCCACCGCTTGCAACTGCCTCACGTTAGGATGACGTAAGCTTTGGGCGTTTGCGCCGATCCATTGAATATTTCGTTGTATGTTTGGTATAAATCTAATGACTGAAAATTGTTATATACTGCTGCCACTACAATTACAGCTGCACTTAAGTTTGTTGCTGGTTTGCTGTAAAAAAGAAAAAGGATGATTTTCCAAACATGACATCGGTGAAACTCAAACCAGGCAGAGCTAAATTCATTTGCCTACTTGAGAAAGATCACGCTCTTGAACTTCCTGTTCATTCCTGACACTTCATGTGCTTCTGTTTTAATTTTTGTTTAATGTCTACCTAGCTGGAATATTCAATGAAATTAATAAGGGCGAGAATAGATTCATGGGGAGTGATTGGTATGGAACAAAAAGTGTGGCTTTATAGTTCCCCGTCAAGCTGAAAGCCTCAGGCAAAGCTGTGCCTCCAAAGAGAAGAGAATGTGGTCTCCCCCGTTATGGCAACACTCATTACACTAATTGCACATTACACCGAGTACACTCGCTGTGTAATGATCCAGCGACCTGCATTCAGTTTCCGAACACTTGTAAGTTGTGCCACAAGCTGTCATCTGCGGGTTCCAGTCGTCTGGAAGCGGGCCCGAAGATGCCGCAATCACGGCGGTTTGACTGCTGGCCTGACGTGGCCCACCTGAGGTGCAACCGGTCCTCCTGCAGAGGACGATTAGAGGCTGTGTTCCTCCCCGTGACCCGCTGTGAAGCTGGCGTCTGATTGGAGCCATCGCGCAGGTGCATATGTACTCTGGTTCAAGCACGGGAGCCCACAAACCGATATGGCCAACGGGACATTGTGACGTGCAAGGGGGCGGATCCAGCGGGTGGGTTGGGGGATCCTATATCATTGCTCTTGGCTCTTGAATCTTGGCTTTTGAAAAAGTTCAGCTGTGGTGGTGCCGGTGGGCGAGATTGAGGTGGTCCAGTGGATTAATATTTCATACCAGCTACACCTGAACAATCTCTTCAAACGAGTGCGCCCATCAAATGTCTTAACTGTGAACGAAGGGATGTCTGTATGCCAGATCACTTCGAAACCAATCGTGCTCGAAAAGCGGAAAAGACCCTCCTTTTTTCTTTCTCTTCTGGGAAAATTTATTTCACTTGCATTGAGGTACCCTCCAAACAGACAAAAGAGGCTTTAAAATGTTGTTACTAACGGATCAGTCCTCCCTTAATTAATCAATAATGAAACACCAGTTTGATTTGGGCAGGAAGGGGAACTGCAAAAGAGGGTAGCTCGGGTGCCCTGGCTGGATTTCCCCCTGGATTCGCCCCTGTGCGTGCCCGTGAGATGTGCAGTCACTGAGGCGCCCATGCAGCAGAGAGCGACGAGGCCGCAACTCGCTCTGCAGCGGCATGTGTGTTCGTAGAAGGACGAGGGCACGTGCTGATGATGCCTCGGGAGCAGTGGCAGATCCAAGAGGAAGGCTAGGGGGCTCAAGCCCCCAAAATATCCGAGCCCCTATAGTTAATATACAAAGGCGAGGGACTGTCAGAGGTACTGGCGGGTGAGGCTCGAGCCACCCCCCAAAAATGAATTCCTGGGTCCGCCACTGCTCGGGAGTCTTCAGCCTCGGGATGTCAGTCAGTCAGTCAGTCAGTCAGTCATGAATGCTGCAGTGACTCAGGAATATGTTTTTTTGTTCAACAGCGCAGTAAGATGCCGGCGATTTCCAACGGCATGAAAACAAGCTGAATGCATCGGTATGATATGATTTTTCACAGTTCATAATTTTTGGACCCGGTTTATGTCCGTTTTCTTAAGTATTGGAAAACCAGGGATTGAGTATTCCGGGAATTGAGGCTGGTATTCGTCCGGGTGCCAATACTACCTTCGATATAGCATTGCAGCATAACCTGGTCCCTAGCCCTCTTATTATGTGCGTCACAGATGATTGCTTCATTTCTCGTAAGACTCCAAAAACCCTTTTCATTTGGGGAAGCTTCCTGATCCGAAGTAATAATTTTTCTTGTTGGGGGAAAATTTATAATTTTCCGACCTCTGCCTAGCACTGACTCTCGCTTAAAACAGTTTCTAGTTGTGAGGCTAGATGAGTTGAATAGGGACATGTTTCGGGACACAAGGGTCGGGGGCTCCAGTGCTTCGGTCAAGGCGAATTAAATGCTGCGATGTATTGTATGCCCCGCTGTCAACTGATGCCTATCTATATTTCGTTCTAAGCATAGACAAAGATGAAGCAACAGTGCAGTGAACTCTTATCCATGTTCAGCGCGATGGTGAATACAAAGTGATTATTCATGGACAGCCTGGTTGGGTTTGGGAGTACAGTTTGTACCACTTAACGGCCAGGGAGCAGAGTTAACTCTGTCACTTGTGGCGGTCCCTGCTTGCCTTGATAGTGAGCGGTCCCGTCTTCGCTCTCTTCTCGATTGATTAATTAGGAAATTACAAACAAACAGCACGTGCAATGTGCATTTCTTGCAACCCTTTAAGTTCACTGAGGGGAACGTGAGAAAAATGGATAAAAGGGTGTTCTGCAATCTGCAATAGATATTATGTAAGTGAAAGTTAAATATCGATCTCGTTAAACACGGCACACGTGTTGCAGCGCAGCTCCGGAATGTGGTCTGCAATGCTATTAACTTAGCCTGGAGAGCGAATTTAGACGGATGACACCACTATCTGGCAACACTGCGTGCCTGGCAAATTGTGTATGATAATAGAGAAGTCTGGTTCTTGATAGCTATGAGAAAATTTGTAACGGCAGCGCGGATCTTAGCTGTGAAGGATTCGTGACTAAAAACACTTAAAATGGTTTGCAATCGTTTTTGCTATTCTAACACTCAGGTGAAGTTGAGTTGACGCGTGTTGCAGAGTGCTGCTCTTCTACTCGCGACTAAAAATAAGATATTTTGACGACGGTCCCCTTGAAACACGTGAGACGAGAGAAGAAGTAACTGTAAGTTATTGACACTTGAGGAATGTTTTTGGAGAGTGCAATCTAATCCTCTTCTTTAGCCCGTATCAGCCAGGATACGCGGCCAGAAACCTTCCACTTTATGACTCAGCATTTTTCCTTTGCTATGATTTAAATTCTGCTCCTCTCTGCAACTCAATGCTGACACAAAATCTGGTTGGCTTATTCCCCATAGAAAATAGCAAACAAATACTGGACCCTTTTAAAAACACCCTTTGCACAGATTGCCAAAATTGTTTGCGGGCCCTCATAGAATCGTAACCCTATCACATGAATTTCAGAACCTCGACACTATTCTACCTTTGACATTCCAGTCATTTCCTCAGACAGGGAGGGGGGGAGTGACGGGACGGTATTTGAGGCCGGGGCCCGTGGACGCTATCAGAGGTTGCTGCCAGCCGCTGGCAGTCCATGGCACGGCACTGTCGCCGGCGACGCGGGCGATCTCCGGAGCTGACAGCTTCCAGACCTGCCCACGGCCGCCGATCTGGAACGGCGCACCCGGGATCCGCCCCCTCCCCCGGAACAGAGTCCCAGCCGTCCGGGCCCGAGTCACGTCCTGACTGTGGTAGGAACACGCTCCCAGCAGGCCGGGCCCGAGTCATGTGATAGGAACACGCTCCCAGCAGGCGGGGCCCCCGTTACGTGGTAGGAACACGCTCCCAGCAGGCGGGGCACGAGTCACATGGTAGGAACACGCTCCCAGCAGGCCGGGCCCGAGTCACGTGGTAGGAACACGCTCCCAGCAGGCGGGCCCCCGTCACGTGGTAGGAACACGCTCCCAGCAGGCAGGGCCCGAGTCACGAGGTAGGAACACGCTCCACGCTGGCTCGGCCCGAGTCACATTGTGACGGTGGTACCTCAGAGCGTTTCTGTTTGGTCTTCGGGTGTGTTTGGATCGGACTGGGTGCCAAGCCAGAGGCAGTCCTGGTCCAGGCACCTGTCTAGTTATATTACTTTCGAAAGAGAATAAATCTGTTGGTTGGGAGATTAACCATAGGTTTTTGTTGTTGATATCCTGCACTGTAGCAATGCTGCGTGGGTTCCCCTACATTGTAGTTATCCTGTGTTGGTTGGACCATTCATGTCTCAGGAATGATTGCACCCTGCTCAGGTGAATTTATCTTTGTTTCGTGTGTTTGGCTAGTTTCGGGCCTTCAGAAAAACTGGTCTAATTTTTTCAAATTTCATTTTGTAGGTCAGTCTCTTATTTTTTGTTCTCAGCCTCCTTTCCACGTTCGGGAGATAGATTTTTAAGTCTTTTTTTGCGTGCCTCTCAATTTATTTTCGTTTGCATTGGAAAAACAAACTCTCCGTACCTACGTCATACACCTTCTAGAGGTCGCATCGCTACTTTTTATTTCTGGACGGGAACAGCATCAGAAGTAGGCCAGTTCGTTAAAAGAAACAACTCTTGACAAGTTGTTCTTCATCCTAGCGATATGCACTCTTTCACCCGAAATGCATAGCGCCCAAGCCTACGTTACTGCCCTATACCTACCCAGTCACCGAATCATTTGCAGGCTCTGCACGGCGATGATGGGCTTAGGGTCTGAGTGTTAACCTTAATCGAAACATAGTGGTGTGTGCGTGATAATTCGTTCGCATCTTGCAGCATGCTGCCTGGGAATCCCTTGCTCAACGCCTATACCTCATTTCTAAACCCCGCATCGATGTTAGCCTGAAGAGCTTTGAGTAGTACTACTACTGCCCTCGCATGGTGGTCCTACTAATGGGTAACGTAGGTGGCGCTGTAGGGCTCTCAGGCCGCCCCGTTCAGCAGGGGCCCGAGGTTCACCCAAGTGACGTGTAGGGGGTCTTCATTCTCTATCATTTATAAATATAAAGATAGACTGATAAATTTTCATGACAGATTCTAAGTCCATAATAAGCTCGGCATTCAGTGGTCAAGCATAAGACTCTCACGGACTGGCGGGCATGAAAGGCATAGCCGCGCTGCGCGCAATTATATTGTGTGTGGACGATGGAGTATTGGAAACTATATTCCTCCGAACTGTGCTGTGACTTACATATTGAATATCTCATCAAACAAAATTCCATTATAACTTTGCGTACTTCGAGCAAAACATACCTACCGATTGACAATAAGTTTAACGATATAACGGACAAGAACTATCGTAGTCTTGCAATGGATTTCCATTACGATGTTAACCCGCGCCCCACCGGGGGTCCGCGCCACCTTCCCACGGGGGCCATCGATGGCCCCCTCTACTCCGAAATATGGGCGTTGCGCAATCTGCAAGTGCAATGAAGCTCGCGTGAATTGTAGATTCTTGCTGTTTTGTGTCGGTATGGTTTGCCTCCAGAGGTCAATTAGGTAGATGGCTATTTTCATCAAATATGCAATGATTAGCAAACTGGGCATAACTCTTTGTCATTGAGTATTGGGCCTGGTAAGTCATTTGATAGATTGGTGTTTTTCCGTTATGTGGAACGTAAGACCTCCCGCCAGTGGTTCCTCGGGTCCTCGTGACCTAATATGACCTAGGTCGAAGGTCAAAAGTGACCTTGCCGTATATAATGAAGCCAGTGACAGACAACACGTGGTGTTTGTTTCCGCTCTGTTAATTAGGTCAGTTATTGTCAAATATGTTTTGACCCTGGTGCTTGGATGACCTTGGAAAGTCCAGGGAATATGACCCCTGGGATCCGTGGGGTGTCAATTTTTGTGGCTTTATATATGACATTTTCCTGTTTTCATGGGAGGGTCGCCTCGTGCCTGACCTCAGGGCGAATCGAAATCCCGGATTCCTTGCCCTGGGGGTTGGTGTGAGTTTCATTGTCGACTTTGAATGTGTTTACAGAGCTAAGGTGAGTGAGGTGACCTTGTTCCGTCTGGTGCGACTTGTGACCCGGGAATTTCGGGTGTGGGAACGATGGTGGAGGTGGCCCAACGCGGTGCTGGCCGTCTTTTCTGTATCCCAAAACCTTGGGGGTCGTGGCCCCGTTTTCCGGGATGCAACACGGGGCGCACCGCGGTTGGCCTACCTTCGCATTTTCACCTTTTTACCCGGTGCAGGTGGGGTAGGTCCCCTTTAGGCTTTGTGCTCATTTAAGTCATAGACTCCGCCCCTCCGTTGTTTCCGGTCTGTTGGGCCCTCTAGCATGGACCTGTTTTATATAAGCTGTTGCAATACCACTGTCACGCGTTTTCCGATCCCGGGGTTTCTTTCCGGTTGAGGTATGGGAACTGCCCTTGTGGGCCGTTTTGTGTGGGCACCATCGTTCCCCCCGCCCTCCTTGTATTAAGTGGGATTCTGTATTTTCTGGTCGTGTTGGGCTCAGTTATTTCATTCTGCTTGTGATGCTGGAGTATAGGTTAGATTTCACCTCAAAACGATGTCTACAAAATTATTGCAAACTTTGTGCGGAAAACAACTTTTATGTCGGACTAATTAAGAGCTAAACACGAAAGGTTGAAGATTACTAAAGGACGCTTGCATGCTTAGGTGCATTTTAATGGCACTAACTCCTTGATTTTTGCTGCTCCTTTTCCTCCTCCTTTTGCTACCTTTGCAGAGTTCTAGCTGCCTTTTCCACCTCTCACGAGTCAGTACCCACACCACCTCACAAGTCACGGCCAGCGCTGGCTGTAAGTCAGCGCTCGCTTGAGATAAGCAGATTACCCGCCCAGAGCTGGCTGCCAAGATGCTTTGAAATGGAGGAGACTGTCACGAGAATGTCCAACTAATGGCCGACTTGGCGTGTCTGTCTTCGTTTCTAAATGAAGATAAGGATTTAGTTAGTGGATTTTATTTTCTCTTCATGCCTTTGGTATGACTAGACCAGAGAATCTGTTCAGGAAATATTTGATGGTCTGTGTTGACCGGAATGACCGCGGCAGGTCCAGACACCTGCCGTATAACACTGATCGCAACCAAGGGGCTTCCGTCACGAAGCTGTATGTGCTGCCTCTGGTTGCGTCTGATGTGGAGGCCGTGTCTGCCGTCTGATGTGGAGGCCGTGTATGCCGTCTGATGTGGAGGCCGTGTCTGCCGTCTGATGTGGAGGCCGTGTATGCCGTCTGATGTGGAGGCCGTGTCTGCCGTCTGATGTGGAGGCCGTGTCTGCCGTCTGATGTGGAGGCCGTGTCTGCCGTCTGATGTGGAGGCCGTGTCTGCCGTCTGATGTGGAGGCCGTGTCTGCCGTCTGATGTGGAGGCCGTGTTTGCCGTCTGATGTGGAGGCCGTGTTTGCCGGCGCGGCGCGGGGGCTGACGCCGCGGCGCCGGCCGCTGGAATGGCTGCGTCAGCGCCGCCTGAGAGCCGGCAGCTCAGCAGTTGGCAGCTGGCCGCACGGCGCGCTGCCAGCAGGGATCGCGGCGCTGGCACCGGCCAATATTAGTCCCGGCGGCCGGAGCGCCTCCGGTTAAGAGGCGACCTCTCCCAGAGCCAGTGCGAGTGTAGCGTGAACAGCTGTTGACCCTGATCGCCGCCGGGTTGATAGGAGTGAGCCGGTGCTGAAGGAGGTGCTGAAGGAGGTGTTGTCGGTGGGTGGCTCGCCGGTCGCTGTTCTGGTGCGGAGTGGGGGTGTGCTCGTGCCGTGGGATCGGCATCCGCTGGGTTCTCGGCGCATCAATCAAGACGTAGAAACGGCGCAGTCTGGTGCTGCACTGAAATTACCGGGTTTCACTTTGATATCCTGGTGGAATATCTGAAGATTCGCCGCGTAGAAATGCGGTAGCAGCAACATGAAATTGAGGCAGAGCTTACAGGACTCAATCTGTCTGGTCGACAGATGTATTGGTCCGCCTGTACTGCATAGCTAGCGTTGGTTCTACGTGTTTTTTGGGGGGGGCTGGGGGAAAGAGTGGTAACGAGCCTTAAAATCGTTAAAAACACTGTTTTAAAGCAAATCGAAGTGTTGGCGAGTAAATTCCCTTCCCTCCCCCCACTGGATCCGCCATTGGCCGCTACTGCCGGGATCGTCGGACTGCGACCGACTGATAACGTCAGCTCACACCACTGTTAGCATTGCGGGGTCATCTGATTAGATATTTGTCGTTTACAGTTTCGTTAAGACAGGTGACTGGCCCGGAGAAGACTTGCTGCTACTCAAACTCGTTAACACCCGCCCCGATTGGCCTCCGAGCCACTTCCGTCCTGGTGGGGGGTGTTCAAACACCCCTCTTTGAACTCCTCTCCTATGCGGGATAGCGAAAAACGCGAAAGTTGTTGGATAGCTCATACAAATTCATGAAGAAACTACATCAGTCGCTTTTTGGGTTAGGTCAGTACTGAGGTCATGACAGGTCAAAGAATGTTGCATGTTAGGGTAGAGTTTTTGGGCTCTAGCGTCTGACAGAGTTGTGTTAGAATCATTTTTAGACACCATTCGGTTCCTCTCGTCACGGTGAATCAAATGATGTATGATATGACTATACTAGGTCAAAATTAAAAAATGCCCTGGCCTCTGGTCAGGTCAGGGTCACTTTCAAATTTAACATATTCAATGTGCAAAGCAATCGACTCGCAATAAAATCACAACGTAATGGTATCAAAATAAAATATGTATCATCATTTCCTGAAAAGTTATCGGCCCAAGTCAGAAAACTGCTAAGTCGCCTCAGATGACCTCTCGAGGTCAGAGGTAAAAATACAACATGAATCTATGAAGGGGCCCAGGATACTAAGATTTGGAGAATACGAAGGTATTATCAGTTGTATCTACTCAAATACAGTCCAATTCCTATTTTCCCATGCATTTCCAACGGAGAGGTCATGGTCTGTACCTGACCCTAGGTCATCGATATGAAAAATCCCGGAATGCGTTTTGTAGCACTCGGAGGGCCTATCATGAGGCATAAGTTTTAATCTGATAGATTTTACCCATTTCTTACTTATGCCACCTTAAACATTTTTGAAGGTGAGGTCACTTCATCTGCACTGGTGAGCTGACCTGAGATGACCCAACATTAAACTTTTGGAAAAGTTGTGGAATTGACTAATAATGAGGTGTGACAGTACGGCGGCGCTTCGCACCGCTGTTTTTCCATGCCACCGGAAGATCCCGAGGGGGATCTTCAAACATCCCCACCGGGGCGAGGGTAGCTGTCCGACGTTATATGGGCAGGTTATAGAGGTTTACTACTGTTGACGTAAACGAATTCACGACATAAGCGAATGTACAGATTTTTTTGTTGAAAGAATAACGCAGTCTATTCTGGCTGCCAATTATTGACTTTATCTATCGGACCATACACCTGTGTTTATTTTTAATCGGAACTTATTGTAAAAAGGGCTGCTACACCACTTGGGAAAGATATTAGCTTTCTATAAGAAAGAATATCAATACGTTCGCCAAGCATTTCTGATAATTTTGATTAATTATTTCAAGTTTTTTTCGCAATTTCACATGTAGGAATTTTTGGGAAATTTCACAGTAGTCGGAATGACTTTAATCAGTCCGAAGTCTTCTGCGTTGATAAACTGCACAACTTGGCATACAATACCGTTTGGAGCAACAGTCATGGCCCATGGGCCCACAACGTCAATTCAGCAATTCAGCTGACTTTCGTGGTCCAGTAAGGGCCAGATTCAACTCATTTGACCCAGGAAATGACCCATCCTCTGATAGCGATCAGGTGTACCATGCACTGATGCACTGGGGTATTGATGTCAACTGTGCTACAGGAAAAAACAACTCTTACCTATATGACTGGGTTAACCCTCACAGAAAAACAGTATTAATTTGTGCCCAGATCCGGATCTTCCGAAATACATATGTTCTTAAGTGCATGCGTAAGAAACAAAACACGTCCTAGTGCACATTGATTCTCAACGTTATTTATGCTTGGACCTATCCAGAAGCACTAGACGAAAAATGCAATGGTTTTACTGATTTTGAAATGAATATTTGTGTTCGAGCAGTTATACTGGGCTCACCAGAACCCGTTATACATGAGACTCTGGTGCTTCCGTTGCCTGGAATGTCACCTGGTGGTGCCGTTTTGAAATAAGAACTGAATTTTAAATCTGCCTAATTATTTTATTTCCAAGTTAACGCTAGTTTGAACCATTTGTGAGCCTTTTGTAGTTGCTAACGTTATCTTCTGCGTTCCAGGGGACGCGGAGCCGGAGAACCCGATTTCTCCCGTGGACGAGGGCAAGGCCAGGCGCGTCAAAAAGAAGAAGAAGAAGCAGAAGAAGAAGACAAACAGCGTTGACAGTGGTGTAAGTTTCACCCGCATTCAATAATTTGTTCAGTGTGATAATCGTAATGTTTTGATACTGTTATTATATTATCTTATCCTATCGTATATGTGATCTTGTGACTCTTTTTCCAATTGTAGCGTGCATAGGCACAGTGGGCAATATTTCTGCAGTAGGAACAAGTTACGTGCAACTTATTGGTTGTTAATAAGTAGGTGTAAATGCCCACAAGATATAATATCGCTATCGATTAAAAATGTTTCAAATAAGAATAGTGTCGTCCTGCACAGTCCAAGGTAAATATAGGTAGCTCGTGTAGAACCGGAACAGCAAGGCATTTTTTCTCCAGGCATTCTCGTGAACTTTATTTGTTGGTAAGGGCCTCCTCCTCTTCCCCAGCTGACGGACGAGGGTTCCGACGGCAGTCGCGAGGTGGCGCCACCGCCACCAGACAGTGGCGCCATCTCCTCATCCGACTCTAACGCCCCTGGCGGCGGGCGTCTGAGACCATCGGAGCCGCCGAAAACGGAGCGGTCGCCGAGTGAGCAGACCTCGGGCGTCCAGAGTGACGTCTCCCTTCCCGACTCGCCGCAGCGCAGGCCCTCCGGCGAGCACGGCCACGTCACTGTGACGTCACCGCGTGACGTCAGTGTCCTCCACAGCGCCGCCAGTGTGCTAAGTCGTCAGCTGGACTCACAACAGCTGATGATGACGCCTCCCATCACTACAGCCACGCCGCCGCCCTCACCCATAGCTTCCTCTCCAGCTGAGCCAAAAAACGACATGGCGGCCGTCTCAGGCCTTGAGGCGGCCATCTTGTCCCAGCTACAGCAGGCAGCCGCTGCAGAGGCGTCCGCCGCCGCTGCCAGAGCAGCACCAGTCTTCACTGGAGAGGTCGCAGCATGTCAGGACGCATCGCCGGTGGTGGCAGACGCCTGCGACGTCCCTGCGAGTCTGGCGACTGGTGCTTCTGCGCTGCACGGTCGTGACGAAGACCGCGACACAGAAGAACGGCAAGAGACAGCTGATGTTGACGCTACAGACGTCGCTGATGCTGCCGATGCCGGTGATGACGACGAAGAGAGCTGTAACTCGTTCATTTACGAGGACAAGTCAGCGGGAAACCTGGAGTCAACACCTCCGCCAGCGGGTGAGACCTTGCTGGATGACCTGCCAGAGGACCCCAGCCCTCCTCAGCTTCCATGTGAAGCAGAGATCCCCTCCATACGGCTGTGTAGAGAGGATCGTGAGCAGTCGCACGCCTCAGACTTGTTGTTGGACTTTGAAGAGGAAGTAGTGTCTCGGCCGGTGTTCACCGACCTCTCATCTCCAGTGGACCTGCGCCGGACTGTGATTCTAGAGGAGACAGAGAGTGAGAGGGATAGGGAGAGCTCACCAGGCTCTGCCTTGTCTGAGGAGATCAGCCGACCCCCCACCCAGGAGCGGTCCCCAGAGCCAGTGCAGGAGTGCTGAGTCATCGCTTGGGCGACTGTTGGAGTCTGATGCTGTAGCAGTGGACACTGTGCCCAGACAACTGGCGTCCGATGATGTGGTTGAGCCTGTTCACAAGGGAGTTGGAGAGACTGTAGTTGTTGAGTCAGAAACGTCTAGTCTGTGCACAGGTCCTCAGAGCTTACACTCATCAATAGGTGCCATCACACAGGGGCCAGCATGTAAAACACCAGCATGCTCAGATCACCAGGTGCACATCACTGACGTGCCTGTTGTTGAGCCTGCACCAGTCCCAGTGAAGGATGTCCCGATCACAACACTGGCTGGAGCCACAGTCCTGAAGGCAGGGGCTGCAGCACCCGCTGTATCCTCCGCCGCTTCCGCCAGCTGTTCAATGCCAAACCACTTCTGAGCCCAGTATACTTGGCACACCGCCCCCGGAGGACCCATCTCCTCCGGACCGAGGGCCAGCCGAACCCTCGCCACCCAGCAGCCTGTCTGACAAATCCATCTCGTCAGCAGTCCGTGGGTGGATGAAGGACCAGTCCCCGGAGGCTCTGTTCCTCGTACCCGTCGACTCGGACGATGACGACATCCTCGACGATGATAACGAGGATTGGGAGAGTGACGTGGACGACGAAGAGGAGCCCGTGCAGCAACCAACCACAACGACCGGTTCAAAAAAACGTGCAAGGCAACCCTTCTCTTGCGCCGCGCAGTAGCACTGCCCGCGTGGGAGATAGGGTTGCCTCACATCTACCGGGACTATCCTCTTTTGGAGTTGATGGCGCGGTTGCCGCCTCTCGCGGTACCTCCACCTACTACTCCTTGGGCGTGGCGCTGGACCAGCCAGATGCCGACGCCGTCATGCGTGTCGTCGATCTCGACGACCGCTCTGTGCTGACGCTGCCCCTGGACGGTGCGCCGGCGTCCTCGTCGGTCGCTGATGACGACGACTCCAGCCAGTCGGAGTCTCTGGCGGGGCCGGCTCAGCTGGCCGCCGCCGGTCGCTCCGGCGCTGTGCCGCCCTCCTCCTCGCTGGCCCGCGAACTGCTGGAAGTGGGCTCCATCCACCGGGCCAGCGACCGTAAACTGATCGGTGACAGTGCCATATTCGCCGCGGGCGCGGCTCAGGCTGCCGAGGAGGCCGACGAGGGTTACAGCGGCAGCCCCCTGGCGTCTCCTGAAGTTCGCCGGCTGGTGGACGAGGGGCAGGTGGCAGCACCGCGCCGACAGCCCCCGCACCCGCTGCGCCGGGTGCGAAGCTGAGGTCGGCGGCCCCTGGGGCATCTGCTGCTCACTGCAGTAACCAACCGTTTTGCACAAGGCTCACGCTGCAACTACAAACATTGCGCCGCTGTCCGCGTATGCATGCGCTTCAATCCTGTGACACTGCTTGATGTTAGTGTCCGAACACTCCCACTGACATAGACTTAGACACGCAGACACATACAACACACTCACACGCGCATACGCCTACCAGCAAACACACCCATACATGCACCCAGCCGCGTACAGGTGAACCCACCCCCGTTCATCCACCCTGTTCCTTCTGCCACGGATGTTGTTATGTTTTTGAAGTGCGGTTATATGTGCTTGAGTGCTCTTGTGTATCATTCAATGTGTTTTCTAGCTTAGCCTCGTGTTTTATAATCGCTCTGTGCTACGATGAATTTCATGTGTACATTTGCGGCCGGGTGGTGTTCTTATGTATCGGTTGTATGCCCCTCCCCCTGTAGGCGATGATTAATAATCAAACAGCTGCCTGCCTGGTCGCCGGCCAACTGTGCACCATTCGCCGCGTGGCCGACACACCCCCGATTTTACGTCATGTGATTCGTTTTGTGCCTTTACTCTGTTAATTGGTGGTCGTCCAAGGGATGCGGATTATGTTAAGGTGGCTATTGGATTGGGCTGGGGTCTGTGCAGTGAAGGCGTGCTCCCACTCCGCGCGGTGAGGAGGCCTTAATAGCGTATGTGAATATGATTATTCTCTTTTGGTAGCTGCTAACCCCTGCCGCACGCTTGTATGTCCCCTCTCCCAGCCTGGTCTCATTTACCTTGCTCTCGCCGGTACAGCAATGGCATTTAGTGTCAATTTATGTTGGTGATATTTAGGAAGTTTTGGCATACAACGGGATTGAGAGAAAAAAACTTAACAAAACTATACAAACTAAATACGTGTGGTGCTCCGTCAAATGGAGGCCACACCCCGCTGCGTCCTGTCTGCCATGGAGTGCAGTTTCATGTGCTTGGTGGAGAGGCGCGCGAACTGTCCTTGAGTCGTCTTTGCCTGTTCTCGCTACATTGCCCTTGCTGTTTGCAGGGTACGAGCTTGGAAGGACTTGACACTGTGAGTGCGTGTCATAGAGTGCTGTATAAATCCCGTGCCAGTTTGGAGCGCTGAACATGCCCATGCTCATTCACCCGCGCGAGTGATTCACTATGGATGGAATCTGGTGCGCTCGGCTCCCGGTCGGCCGCTGTTTGGAGGAGTGAGTCGGCCGCTGGCGGAGCGGTGTCGACTGCGTTGAAGTGGTTGGCTCTCCCTGCGTGGGAAGATTATTGCCTGGACAGTGCAAGCCAGTCTACCTCGCCCGGGGACACGCAGTAGGCTCTGTGGCGGGCAGAGCTTTGCTCGGCTGTGGCGACATCTATGCTCTTCCCTGCTGGTTGCTTGTACTACTGGTGCCCGTGATATCCGCCAGACGGCATCACTGTGATTGTGGAGGGCCGGAGGGTGCTGGAGGCGGGCGCGCCTCACACAAATATCGACAGTGTGGTGCTCGGCTGGCGCTGGCGTCCTTATTGAAAGCCTGCTCACTGCAGGAAACAACGCAAAATCGACCATAGGTTAAGCTGTTATGGACTGTTGAAATAAAGAAGTCTGGGTTAAGACAGGATCGTCTTCAGCTGTTTTATTTAATTATTCCGCAGCGCAAGGCTTGAATGAAAACTACGAAAGAATTCGGGAGCCGTGACAACGCTTTGGCGTTTGCTACGGCACGATTTGGGTACGGGATATATGGTACGACTTGGGCGGCACGCTATATTTTTCTACGGAGTACCGTGTACCGAATGTTCGTGCCGTACCCTGCATTCCCACCACACACTGTGTGTTCACGTGTCCAAGCTGTCCCGGCGGGAATATTGGAGAAGGTCCTGTTAGTTTAAGTCCCATCTTCTGTAATTGGAGACATGATTTGTTAGGGCTGATTTAAATAAACAGACAGTAATACCAGCCCAACACGCCAGCGCCCTTCACGACTGGTTACAAGATTTTGGAACTAATAAGTGTCGAAGTCGCAATAAGTTTCCCTCATTTCTCCCTTCTCCATCCAAAATCGCTTCCACCAAAAATAAGAAATGTTCATAATACTATAGGAAGAGTCGCAGGGCACCAAGGGTGGTAAAATAATGAATTGGGAATATATACGGAAAGTTTAAAGCTGCCAAGAGCGGGTCTCCAAACAGCTCTTCAAATGTGGGCGCCGCTACTAAATTTGTAAAACCGCTACCACCATGTCCGCCATTTTGGCTAAAGCTGTAGCCGCTACCACTACTGGCGCTACGTTTTCAAAATTATCAACCGCTACCCGCTAAGTAGCGGGTACCCCGGAGTACTCCGGTATTTTGCTAATGCTATTTCTTAGCATAAGCTCTGATTAAAAGCTGTTTTTCTGTTGTTGTACAAACATTCAAAGAAAAACTACTTCTCATCTGTACATTACCTGCATAAAAGATAAACATTTTTAATGTGAGATATGCAAAAAAACAACATAACAAAAGTATTTCCTCAATCTCCTGTCTTTTCTGACGGAGAATACGATTTCTCTCAAATCTATATGTCCTAATTTTTTGGAGGGTGATGTTCTCCTTGACTGGCTGTTGGTATGTCAAAAATTTGGTAAAAACTGGTATACTGGCACTTAAAACCGCTGCCGCTATATCGGTAGAAGCCTTTAAGTTCTTCGAGTTTTCTACCCGCTACTCCTTGGTTATAGAAACCACTACCGTTACGCCGCTTTCACTTCCAGAGTCTGCAAGTAGCGGAAATGCAGACGAAATTAGCGGACCGCCCGGCTCTGTCTCTCACCCTTAGGATTATTCCAACGGTCCTTTGTTTTAGACTGATTCGTCCTCCTCCCAACTTGATATACCTCAGGATATTTTGTGGGTTCTGTAGTTTTCTACTTCAAGAGCTATCGAAATACGGAGCCTATCATCTAGATATATCGGTCGGTTATGGTGGCTTTGGGATTAACACGCGCGGTGGAGAGGGACCTGGCGTCCACGTGCAGTAGAGGGGGTCCTAAACTGGAGATCCCTGATCGCCTGATTCCCCTGAGATCTCAGAAACCAAGAGGGTTAGAAAAGGCCCATATTGGGGAATGTCGTGGTTATACCGATAAAGTTGTAAACATAAAAAACTGAACTGCCGTCATGATGGGTAGGTCCAAAATGATTTTCTCATAAATTTCAGAATCAAGGTCATTCAAAGTCGTTGACCTATGACATCACAATAATGTACAGGGCCATATCCAGCCGGTTGGTTTGGGGGCGGGTGCAAGTCCATATCAGCTCTGAGCATAACAAACGCCCAGTGGTGAGGGCACCGGTTATTCGAATTGAACCGGTGCAGTGAACCGATGTTTACATCAACCGCTCCTGCACGGTCGCACAAAGAGAGGAAAAGACCTTCAGCTGCTTCTCTCAGGAGATATTTATTTCACAATCAAGGAAGACCCTCACCTGGTTTAAAATGTTTTTACTGACGAGGAACTAAGAAACGCAATTTTGTTTTGGGTGGAAGCAGAGTTGTGCGACTCGTGAGTCAGAGTCGGAGTTTAACTCAAATTCCGACGCATTCGACTCTGAGTTGCGTTGAGTTGAGTCGAAAAAAACTAGACACGTGAGTTGAGTTGAGTTGAGTCGGTTCACAACACATCAATGAGTTGAGTTGAATTGTGAAGACAGCGAGTCAAATGAGTTGACGAAAAAGTTGGCTCAACAGGTAAAACCTAACCTAAAAGTGTTGAATTTGCCTACCTTTTGCAAACCTCCTGTGACCTCCTTTAAAAAATTTTCCCCCAGTGTTTCAATTGTTTAAATCAAAGTTTCAGTTTGTATCAATAAACTAATAATTATATGGTTCAATTGCTTATTTTAAAGGCCATCCGGTCTGAAGGAATCCCTAGGCACAAATAATACATACACTAAAAAATCAAGTAGGTTCCTATCACTGGCTTTGAAGTGGTGGAATGCACTACAAAATACATTTCAAAACTCTCAAAAACTTCTCATCTTCAATATCTAATATTATTTCTTTACTTTAAACACTCCAACAACACGCGTCGTCGTCGCTGATTATTGTCGTCAGTGGTGGTTGTTTTCTGTTATCTATAGGAACCGTGGTTTTCTGAGAATAGTGTGCGCCATTGCTGTCTTTGAAGAACAAATTCAGTCAAGTATGGGCTCAAGCTTAAGTAGCCTCAAAGCAAAAGTGTAATTATCACGTGATAGTTCATGAAGTAATGCAAATATTTATATACCTACATGCTACATTTATTTTTTTGTCCTATATGCGCCGTATACCGCCGTTCTTTTCATTTTGCCTATTAATAGCAGATACTGATATTGGCATTAAAAAATTGGATCTTTGATTCGACAAAAATGTTGAGATGTCTTTATCGCAAGAATCAGAGGAATTATTTCCTGCTACTGTTTTTGTCTGATCAGAGACCCTAGCTTGGCATCTGTGTTTTATTTGGATAGCTATAATACATTAAAAATTTTCTATGAAATCGTTCTCCAATTTTTCTTGAAGAGCGATAGGTATGTATTGCATTAGAGGTTCTGACAGAAGCTGAAATTTGGATTGGGTTAAAAGTTTGATTATATTTAAATCCAACAAATCAACCTTGATAGAATTTTCATTGCTATTGTCCTTTGTCATATACGGTATAATTTTTCCTGGGGATTGCTGTTTTTCTTATAATTAGCAATTGCAACTAGCCACTCTAGTACTTATTGCTTAAATTTTGATAAAACTCTTGGCATATTAATTTTAATTTATAAAAATTACATAGCCTTGTTCTTTAACAGAAAAAGCAATACCTATACCATCCCTACAAATCAAAATAGGGTTTATATCATGTTTTTTAGCTTGGACCTTTTTTGACGGTATGGAGGCTCAATTTTTTGCCTGTGTTGGTGTAACCTTAGCGCTTTTAGGTTCGTTTCCATTCCATTTACCTAGTTTAATATGCGATGTCTCTTTTAGAAATAATTGTACCATGTGGTAGATTTTTTGGGCAGTGACAATCTGGAAGCATAAAAAAGTTATTCATGGTTGCTGGGTAATCGTTAACCAATGTTTGAATGCCTATTAATTAATTTTGCTTCCATTAATCTTCTGTTTCGTGTCAAACTTTCTGAACAGCTTGATTTTTGCTGGTTTATTGATTTATTTGTCATATTTTATATTTATGATTTATTTATTTCATTTTGCAAATGAGTCAAAGCTTGAGTTGAGTTGAGTCGTGAGATGAGTCAGAGTTCAGTCGGATGAATTTAGCCTTGAGTCGGAGTTGAGTCGACTCACTGAACTCTTGATTATGAGTTGAGTCGGAGTTGAGTCAACCGCTCTCAGCACTTGAGTTGAGTTGAGTCGACTCAAGAAAATTCTGAAACGCACAACTCTGGGTGGAAGGGACAAAGAGTGTTTGGGCCCCTCTGTTTCCCCTTTGGTTACCCCAAGGCGAAACAGAGAGGGGCAGTCCGGTCATGGAATGTGCCATGACCAGACTGCCCGCCACACTGGATGCACCCTTGATATTATATATTCCTCAAAATATACATACTGTAGCTAGCAGTATAGCAGCCGTTGAGCGCGTAATAAAGGTCTGACATTCACCCAGGAGTTCTGAAACTGACTCACATTGAATGGCCTTGACCCCAACATTAAACTATGATAAATAAACGTCTTCCTGAGTGACACCACCTGACTGGAGGCAGTGGAATCAATAACTCTAAAAATGCAGATATGACCTTGACACGCTGTTATGCTGTGAAGGCTCGCGTGCACTGTGCAGTCACTGGACATTTGCACTTTACCTCCCTTTGAAGAGACCCGAACACATCATCCCAATTGTATGGCGTTATGCAGTCATGACTTGGTCTAAAATTTAAATGAACTGGTGCAATCGCGCGATTGTGGCGATCTCAAAACATAGGTCTGACTTTGAAACCATATAAGTAAAATGGTGATCAACTGGTTTTCGAATTGTTCACTGATCGAGATTTTTCGAATTCAGGAAATTAGGGTTTATTTTTCCCGCAATCTGTTCCCTCCACCTTGGAAAAATAGATAGGGATACTTAAGGACCCTTCCACTGTGCATCTTAAATACTGCGAACTGAAAATAACGAAGGCTGAATGCTAGGTGAAGTTACAGGGGCGTAGCCAAGGGGGGCGGCAGGGACAGCCGCTCCTCCCTGAGGGCCCGAAGGGCCCCCCGGAGGACACGAGCCGCGCGAAGCGTGGCTCGCCCGCACTATGCTCTGTGGCCAAATTTGGCATTTTATACCAGACAGGGCCCTCTTAAGCCCTCTTCAGCACTCAATTCTGTAACAAGCAGGGCCCTTTTTTACCCATCAGGGCCCTTTTTGCGCTGTCGCAGGGGCCCTTTTCGGGGTGCCGCCCCTCCCTGAGCGAAATCCTGGCTACGCCCCTGTGAAGTTAATAGATCAAATCGTGAGGGCAGCACATGGTAGTAAAGCTAGTTGGTAGGTGTGCACTTTGTAATGTATAGCTAAGGCCTCGTGCAAGTGTGGTCTTAAGCGAAACCACCAAACACATGCACTTCACGTGCCTTGGTGCACCACTCTGCACATTATGTGGGAATGACTCAGTTTTGAGTCGAACCCGTGCAAGCATACACCCGCAAGCCGTGTGGGCGGGCGGACTAGCTGCCCCAGTTCAAGCGCGCTGCACCGCAGACCGAAGGGTGACAAGTGTGATCAGTATACTCACAGTTTGAACTGGCAACGATGAACGTGATGAAGGCAATCGAAGCTGACATGGTGCAATTTCTGCCGGGAAATTTGGCGTAGAGGCATAGGAAAAAATGAATGATTCGGTATAAATAGCCCAGCAGGGAGCAAGGAAACAGCAGAATCGTCTACACCCGCGGTGTCAGAAGTCTCAAGCGTTTCACCAGAAGCGAGCCAGAAATGACGCCGTTTCTTTTCGCAGCCTTCTTGTGTGCCGCCGGCATCGCAGGGCAGGCTTCTGCCTCGCCTTCCTACCCGGCGCCGGCGTACTCCCCACCTGCGCAGTACCAGTACCGGTACCAGGTGCAGGACGACCGCTCAGCCGGCTCCTTCCAGGCCCGGGAGGCTCGTGTGGGCGACTCAGCCACCGGTGGGTTCCAGGTTTCCCGCCCTGAAGACGGATTCAGGCAGGAGGTCTACTACCGGGTGGACGGCGGCTCTGGCTTCAAGGCTCGCAGTAGCTACCAGCTGAAGTCGGGCCACTCCTCGGGGTACAAGCTCGGGTACAAGCCAACACCAGCTGAGTATCGTACCGCCCACAAGTCGGTGCATGGTACTCTTCATCGTCAGCATTAGACGCGGGACTACGGGATTCTGTCCTAGCGCCTTTCTTACAAACATGACAGCAAGCAGTCCTGGCTGTACTATATAGTTCTGCAAGGATTGCGCACGACTCGTGGAAAGGCAGACTGATAGCCTCATCTAGGTACATATATCTTCTCGTCTTCTCTCGTGTGGTGTCCTAAAATAGTTTTGTGCTGCATTTCAACAAGATCAGAATGTTTTGTAGAAATAGTTGAAATCGATTTGCACCAGGAGGACTAACAAGCATATTTCCGAATCGTTTTAGTGATTTCATATATTTTTCGATCACGTCCATCGAAGTCAAAGTGAACTGGTGAGGTGCTCATGCAATCTAAGAGATGTTCTGATTTTGAGAGAATGATCGAATGAGGTAATGTTTAGTTTTCAAATTGTTTTCGTATAAATCGTTATTCTATTATTTAGATATGTGAGCGAGGTGGTGGGTAAAATGATAATAATAATCACATTTTCATTTAATAAACTGTTCTATTCTGTCTGTGGCGAAAGTGTAATTAAGCAACGTGTATTAGAACACAGGAATTATCTCAAAAAACCAGCTTGGGAGTGGTTCAGTAGATAGCTTCCATGACTCCTGAGCCACAGGTCCCGGGTTCAAGTCCCAGCAGAGACTCTGAATAAGCTAATCTGATCCCCCAAATCCTTTCCAATAGGATGAGAGTTGGCGACGCCGTATAACATTGGCAGCTGGTGTCCTCTCAAACCCAATTAATATTCAGCCTAAGCGTCATTCAAGCGAGTTCATGGCCGGAACCCCGTAAAATGTTTGTCTTGCGGTACAGTCTAGTAAAAGGTGTGTAAGGCGGTACAGTATAGCTGCAGGAGAGTAAGGCGGTACAGTATAGCTGAAGGCATGTAAGGCGGTACAGTATAGCTGCAAGTGACGTCTTGCCATACGATGGAATAATGAGAAAATAGCTTGCCCAACTTATCTCCGAAATCCACAATAGGCTTAGCCTTAGATATGTCCGAATGCAGAACTGAATAAGTGTGAATCGTCCGTAGAAACATCGTTTCAGTCCAAAAATGACCTGAAAAAGTGACGGCTGAAAACATCGGGCAGTGTCTGGCTGCAAATCGAACTAATGGGCAGCGCACTATGAAGCCCAAGTAACGGCGACAACTGCTGCAACTGCGCCAGAGATGGAGGTGATAGCCGCCTGGGTTTGCCTTGGCTCTTCCCCTTCACAGAACCACCTGGGCTTTTACCGCACCTACCACCGCCTGGAAGATCCAGTCAGACCTCTCGTTAACTATCTCCAGAACAAAGGGCGATACGGCAAAAATAGAAAAGACACTTAACGCACCCTACCGTCTTCTAGTCTGGAAAAACGTTTGAACTATATGCGCCTTGCTGTGACGTCAAAGGGAGGCAAAAAATGGCAAAACATAGGCCTAATGTGCAAATCCCTTATACCTCGGAAACCATCAGACATAGAACAAAACTAGGGGCACCAATGTAACCATCTTGGTCCAAGGCTTTGCATGCTATGCCAAAAGGCTTTGAAAAGTTTCAAGGTCATGTGTCATACCATTGAGTTCATAGATTATGCGCGTGATCATGATGAAAGCTCGCAATTGACTTGAGCTCTAAATAGTCGGCATTCCGGTGACTTTTCTTTTCAAGGGCCTTTGAATGATGTTGAGAAACTTGATCTAGCTTTTCTAGAAGCCGAATAACACCCTGGTTTGTTCTCGCTCTTTGTAAAGAACAATATTGGCTAACACTGGTTTAGAAATGACGTCATATTTCGGTGACCTGACTTGACCTGACATAATTTTTCGGCCATAACTTGTTGTCAAAGTCGATCACCTGAGAGATCTAATAGGCTACACGTATCTAACTTAAATCGGCTGAAATAATCGCTAAAACCGAGGGTAGCTAGTTTTAGCTGGTTTTGGTTTTTATCTCTCGTGTGCGACCGAGGCAGCAACGGGCTAAGTTCAAGAGGAAAATCACGTAATTATGTTCTGATGAAAAAGGAAACCAAACAGGGTTCAAACACGTATTTCAGTCTTAGCGAGTGATTTTGTCCGAAAGTACCACCCTAGCGCTGTCACACAACATGCACACACTGGCCGACCCAAGGCGAACAAAAGGAAGATTTCCTATTCCCCCCCCACCACCCATCACCCCGAAACCATCCGATCTTGACATGTTTAAAAAAAACTATGTTTTTTACGGTTTCTGCCCCCTTGCTTTCCCAACAGCCGGCGTAGATCCGCCTTTGGCAGCACAATACCTCTACATCGCCCTCTGACTCTTCCGAAATGTTTATAAGAAAACTGATGTCATTGTTAGGAATCTGAACGCTTACCTCGTGTAGTCTGCGACCTTAATACACAGCAGCACACTTGTGCCCGTGCTGTATCACGAACAATGGCATAGAACCTTTGTAAGTACACCGTGGGTTGAACCTATTACCATTACCAGACTTCAGGGGCGCAGCCAGGATTTCGCTCAGGGAGGGGCGGCGCCCCGAAAAGGCCCCTGCGACAGCGCCAAAAAAGGCCCTGATGGGTAAAAAGGACCCTGCTTGTTACATAATTGAGTGCTGAAGAGGGCTTAAGAGGGCCCTGTCTGGTATAAAATGCCAAATCTGGCCACAGAGCATAGTGCGGGCGAGCCGTGCGAAGCACGGCACGTGTCCTCAGGGGGCACTTCGGGCCCTCAGGGAAGGGTGGCTATCCCTGCCGCCCACCCCCCTTGGCTACGCCCCTGCCAGACTTGTTGATGACAATTTTTTAGTTGACTCAACTCTGACTCAAAGACAAGAGGCTGCTTCTGATCCAGAGTCAACTCAATGCGTTAAGCCGGTGACTCGATGATGATTGTTTATTTGTTTATTAGGTCTCATGAGCAACATAAATCATCCCAATAAAAGCTCAAGTCAATATTATAAAATATCATCGGGTAATTACTAAAATATGGTAGATATGGGGTAAAGTACATATATAAACACTTAAAATACAGTATTAAAGACATAACAAGATATATGAGCCTATCAAGAGATAAACAGGAGGCGAGTATATTGTAAAATACCTCAATAAAATGGACTAGATCCTAAATACATGGATAAAAGTAAAATAAGAATAAAAATCACATAAGTGTCGCCACCGGCAAAAAGTGGGGGGCCAGCCAAACTTCAACCTGATGCTGACAAAAACTTTCAACATCAGGACCAAAAACTGTTCGAATTTGGGCTCCTCGCTGCATTCCGCAGCGGCTGGATATAAGAATGTCCGGTTGTCTCTCATTTTGACTGAGATCAGGAAATTTTTGGCCAAAAGTGGGGGCCAGGCCCCTGGCCCCCCTTTTCCGACGCGTATGAAAAATCACTCCACATCACACAACTAAGACGGGAGATTACTAAATCGGCTCTGACGGTAGCTGCTTGATATAAGCACGTGTCTGAGCCTTGAGCTAAATGTATGTGCACCTGAAAGGATCAGCATGGGGGCATGCAGCCACGAGAGTGTTGAAAACTCCAGGTGCACGACAAAATAGACCGCGCTTGACCGTGTCTACTCTCTCTAACGGCATATGCAGCAAGGTTCTCGTCATTGCACGAGTGTATCGTGGCGGCACGTGAAATGGAAAGCTCCCGAGCAGAAGGGCGGAGTCAGTCCTGGCAGTGATAGTTTTGTGTGCGAACGAAATATCATACTGAATCCTGCGATTGGCGAGTGACTCAATTTTGAAGCATGCCAAAAGAGTAGGCCAAAATCTAGAAGTGAGTCGACTCACCTCCGAATGAAATAGACATTGGGCTAAGATTGGCTCCGACTCTGAATAACGACAAAGAATGCATATGCTAAATACCTATTTCCTTGAACAGTGCAAATTATTATGAATTTAAGCATGAGGATAAGGGCATACATGCCTTTGAATGTTTCAACGGAAATTTGAAGTCGGATGCTCTCGTCTACCCTTAAGAAAGGTTTTGCTGGTTGCTTTCATTAGGTTACTGATGCAGGTGGAATGGTATTTATGTTGTCATTTGGTTAACTTAAGAAGGAGGTTGAATGAATATTTTTGTTTTGAGATTTTGTTTTCCTCTCTTTGCAGGTACTTAATATACAGATAGGCTGCAAGCAATGTTCCTTGAAATGTATTTGAAACCGATAAAAGTTAATTTGTTGAGTAGCAACTTAGACACACTACAATAAGAAGTAGTGAAAGTCAGTCTGGTCGCTGACCCCAACGAGGTCGGTTGTGCCTGCGCTCGCTCCGGCCCGGCCCCGCCCGTATGGCCGGCTAGTCGGTGCGACCTCGCTCGTGCTCCCGGGTGGTGCAGTATTATAAAAACCTACAGTGACCTACCTACAGTGACATGTTGTGCGTGCTTGCGAATGTGACATTATTGGAAGAACTATTAGTGGATCATGTTGTCCGCAAGTAAACAGTAAGTGTTGCGCTCTTATTCCGCCTCAAGCTGTGGCCACACTTCCTTACTGAGCAGAACAATATGAGCGGCTCCGAAAGTGGGGATGATTGTGCTCTTTCTGACTGTGTAACGCCAGGATATGACACCCCTTTAGTGTCAAAGCGAACCAGACAGCTTTCTGTGCTTGAGATGGGGTCTCGTCTGCAGCAGTCTCGCCAGGCCAAGCGTCCCGCCAAGTCTCCGCTGCAGGCGGAGTCACGTGACCGGCCTCCGGCCGGTCGGAGTGGGGCCGATAGTGCTTCCGCGCCACAGCCGCCCGGGGGCGTGCACTTCGACACCGAAACGCTGCAGGCACTCAAAGTGATGATGAGCGAGATGAGTTCTGCGAGCAGTGCCCAAATCATTCAAGCTATGGAAAACAAATTCGAGGGAGTGGAACGTAGACTGGGCATCATGGAGTCCGAGCTCCATGACAAGGATATCGAAATTAAACAGCTCCATGCCGAGCTGAAGCAGCAAAAGCAGACTAACGATCAGCTCTCCAGACAGCTGGAAAACATGGATAGTAACCGACGCCAAGCGTGCCTCATCTTCACAAGCCGTGCATTTGAGGCGCGTCAGCACAACGAAGACGTCGAGCAGCGACTCGTGAACACCTTAAACGAGCGCATTCCCGGTCTCTGCATGTCCGCTTCCGACATAAGCATCGCTCACCGCCTGGAAAGCAGTGATAAGGTGATATGTCGATTTGTGCGTCGAAACCTTCGCAACAGGATTTTCGAGTCCAAACTCCAGATCAACCGCCGAGGGCCTGACGGCCGTCTCGCCCAGGAGCCACCACCCATCTTTATCACCGAGTCGCTCTCTGAGGGGAACAAGACCATTTACAACCAGCTTCTACAAGCACGACGCCCCTGCAACGGCAACCTGGTGACCTCCGTCTTCACGAGGGGCGGTGTCGTCTTCTGCCGTACTGAACCACGAGGCAGAAACATCAGAGTCCCGGACCAGGAAACTCTCCGTCGCCTTCTGGGAGGAAAAAGTTTCCCACTGCCTTCTCGTGGTTCTCAGCGACGCCAACGCGACGGTTACGTGCCGTTCCCACGGGAGCAGCTGGCCCCAGGGCCACCGCTGCCGCCGCCATCTCCTGCTTCGCGGCCGCCGCCGCCTACGCCACCGCCGCCTCCTACTTCGCGGCCGCCGCCACCTGCGCCACCGCCGCCTCCTGCTTTGCGGCCGCCGCCGCCTACGCCACTGCCGCCTCCTGCTTCGCGGCCGCCGCCGCCTACGCCGCCGCCGCCTGCTCCGCGTTCGCTCTCCAGTGCTGCGTTTACGCGGCATCTCTAAGGGCTCTGTTCAGGGCTGGTGAAGCCGATGCCGCCCGGAGCGTGTGCGGTGCTCTACGGAGGTTCGCGCGCCTTTGCCCCGTCGCCACGACGGCGCAGAACTCGAGTGACTGGAACTATCCGTTGAAGGACTTCAGTACTTGAAGGTATTGTTCCTTTTGTATAGTCGGTTTGAGTGTAACTATATTAAAGCTATATCTTCTGTTTACTCAGGTTCACGTTTAAATAAGAATCGTACCGACAACATGCTAGTCTCCGTCGTACCACCCAGTAATTCGACCCCGTAAATCTTTGACTGGTTTGATTTTTAGAGCGCTAACTCATGTATTGCTACAGGTAATGTGAAAGATTGATACTTTAAACGCTGCCGCAGTCAGCCTAGTTTTGTCTTGCTCCGTTCCATGAACTTACCAGCACAGGCAATTAGTAGTTTGTTGTTCGCTTTGGTGCTGTCCCTGACGCTAAGGACAATCTTGATACACTATATAAGCCTAGGAAAATAGTAACAGCCATTACAATAACCCATGAATTTAACTTTATAGCTATAAGGATCCGCGTCATGTAATGTCATGTAGCTTATAACGCGCGTCTTTCATTAGGTTTGTTAGTTATAAACACCATTACACCTGAAATCGCATTGCTCACATGTAAAAGGTATTTATTGAGTTTGTTCGTTGAACCGTATTGTTTATTCTTCACTGTCCTCCAATTATGATTGTTTTCCACTTGGCTTTCCTATCACCGTATTCTAAGTCTCGTGTGACCGGCTGATCGGCGGGCGCCGCCCGGGGGCCGGGTCGAGCGCCGGGAGTCCGCATGTCTGGGTCAAGGTCGCGACCGTGCGGGGGAGGGGAGGGTGTGGGAGGGGAGGGAGGGGTGGGCTTTGAATGGGGTTCTCAAATATGGCATCATAATCTCAGTGTGCCTGTTAACCATCGCGTACAATACGGTGTACATGTGTTGAGACTAATAACGGAAATTGCACCGGAGAACGGGTCTTGTGGTCATCATATTAAATGTACGTTTAGATTACGAAATACCGACATAATATTAGTCAATTCCTCTCGTTATCATAGCATGCTCAATGCTTCCTCTCAATCGAATACCTGTGATTAAGAATGGTGATAGCATAGATCGCATTTCCGTAGTGTCATTTAACGTCAGAGGTCTACGAGATCGAGTGAAGCGCAGGAGCATATTCCGGCATCTGCGAATTAATTATAAACAGAGTATAATTTGTCTGCAAGAAACTCATTCGAAACCTAATGACGAAAGCACCTGGCAATGCGAATGGAGTGGTAAAATATTTTTCTCCCATGATCCGGGACGGGGTCAGTCGGGCGTAGCGGTATTAATATCGCCGGATTTGAATCATCAGTTCAGCGAACTAACATATTGCGATTCAGGGCGCATCGTATGCTTAAAACAATCAGCAATCCCTGATCCATTTATTTTGATAGGAGTTTATGCCCCAGCAGTAGATGATCAGAATACCAAATGTCAGTTCTTGGAAGAGGTTAGAGATATTCTCACCTGTTTTGGAACTCCTAAAACCCTTCTAATGGGGGATTTCAATATAAAAATGGACGCTTTGGACACTAGCAACAACAATTATAGAAACACTAGAGCTTCTATTAAGTTATCTAACATCTTAGATGAATTTTCGCTCGAAGATTCGTGGCGTTTTAAGCATCCTAAATCTAGGCAGTATACCTGGCGTCGTACTAACTCCATGCAGCAGTCACGTATTGATTTCGTTTTTGTGAGCCGAAACATACTACTGAATAACTTGACAAACTCTACAATCGAGGCAGGAATTTTAAGTGATCATAGTTGTGTCGTTTTTAGTGCAGAGCTCAGCAATAACCAGAGAGGCCCCGGAATTTGGCGTTACAATAACAGTTTGCTAAGTAATGAAGATCATTTGAACGACGTTCACAGAGAAATAAGTTTCGCGAAAGACCGCGTAGGTGTATACAACGATGTCCATGATAAGGGTATCTTAGTTGAGCTACTCCTCAGTAACATTCGTGTCCTATCTATTAAAAGATCAAAGCAGATAAAATTCGAAATGCGCAAAGAAGAAAAGAATTTGCACCATGAGTTAAACCAACTTGAAATCAAGCTTGCCGTAGATGCCTCGCCAAACCAAATTGCTAAATACGAGGCGGTTCGATCACAACTTAATGCTCTAAAGGAATCGCGTGGTAAAGCCGCTATTGCCAGATCTCAGCTTGATTGGACCGAACTAGGCGAAAAGCCTTCTTCATATTTTTTTAATTATGAGAAGACCAGGGCTTCTCAAAAGCTCATATCCTCATTGGAAGCTAATAACGGTACCATTATCCATGGGAATAAACGTGTTCTCGATGAGTGCACATCATACTTCGGAAATATTTACGAATCAAAATACACAGCGTCCCCTAATTTTTCACAGTTTTCATTGGCTCAAAATGACCCACGTTTATCGGAAAATGAAAGACGTTCGTGTGAAGGGCCGATAACGATGGAAGAAGCAAAATTCGCACTTGACGGAATGGCCAAAAACAAAACAGCTGGCATATCAGGATTTACCGCTGAATTTTTCTGTTTCTTTTGGAACGATTTGGGAGAGATAATAATCGAGTACATTAATGAATCTAGGCAAAAAGGGAAATTATTCATTACGCACCGACGTGGAATAATCACCCTCATTCCAAAAAAGGGCGATCAACTGTTACTCAAGAACAAAAGACCTATTTGTTTACTCGACGTCGTTTACAAGCTTATATCCAAAGTTATGGCCCTGAGGCTTGCAAGAGTCATTGATAAAATTGTCCACAGAAACCAGTCTGGAAGCATAAAAGGAAGGCTTATTGGCGATAATCTGAGGTTAATAAGCGACGTGATTGAATACTGTGATATGGATTGCATCCCTGGTGTCCTACTGGCACTGGATTACCAGCACGCCTTTGATTCCCTTGAGCATAGCCTAATATTCTACTCCCTAGAATCATTTAACTTTGGCCCAGATTTTATATCTTGGATACGTATGCTTTATAATGATGCTTACCTCACAGTTATCAATAATGGTTTTACCTCGGAATGGTTTCCATGTTCGAGAGGTACCTTCCAAGGGTCTCCTATTTCAAGTCTACTCTTTAACATTGCTGTTGAGCTACTGGCTATTAAAATTCGGAACTCTCAAACAATTAAAGGAATTACCATCAATGATGTAGAGATAAAAATGACTCAATACTGCGATGATACGACCGTATTCTTGTCTGATGAACATTCGGTTCGAAACCTTCTCTATTTGCTGTCAAAATTCAAAGATATTTCCGGACTAGAACTGAATTTTAGTAAAAGTAATATAATGTGGTTGGGACCTTTACGCTGCAGGGGGGACTCTATCGCCGGCATCTCTGCTGTGACTAAGGTCAAGATTCTTGGGGCGTGGTTTAGCGCCACAGCCCAGTGCCAGGAGGATAACGTGTCACCCGTGGTCAAAAAGATAACAAGCTTAACAAACATGTGGTCTCAACGGAATTTAACAATCAAAGGAAAGATAGTTGTAACAAAATCCCTTCTGACTTCGCAACTTGTCTACATTGCATCTTACTGTTCTATCGCCGAGAAAGATTTGTGCCGATACAAAGTCTCATAATGAAGTTTATTTGGCGTGGCAGACCTCCGAAAGTAGCGAAGCAAGTTCTGTGTCAGAGTATTGAACACGGAGGTCTGAATGCGGTGGATGTTTCAAAATTTTGCGCTGCACTTAGGATGAACTGGGTAAAACGTATGTCTACCAATCCGGAATCAGACTGGAGGCGCTTGCTCCAATCCAGACTTGGAGATTTTGATTTAAATGACCTTTTACGGATTCATAAATGCTCGTCTTTCCTTCAAAAGCAGCGAATACCGAAGTTCTATAAAGAAGCGATCCGAACCTTCCAAATGTTGAACAAGTTTGACACTACTAGTGGGACCGAAATCCGGTTACAACCTTTGTGGCATAACGACCAGCTCATTATTAATAAAAATCCCATATTTTACCGAAATTTCTATGCAGCCGGGATCAAACTCATTGACCATGTTGTTCAAGAGGACGGAAATTTTATGAGTTTGGATGAAATAAGACAAAACTATCCCCAACTAAGGACAAATTTCCTGAGGTTACAATCACTTAAAACTGCTATTCCCGTGGATTGGAGGGTGGCTTTGCAAAATACAGGAAATAATATTGACCAGAATTTTGAAAATGAGGTAATATTTATCGATTCAAATAAGAAAATACTCCCCATAAGACATTGCAAGACTAGACATTTCTACAATAAACAGGTTGAAAACAAAACTCCTTCAGCCGTACATAAATGGGAGCAAAGAGGGCTCCAACCAGGAAGCTGGCGCCAAATCTTTGAAATTCCCTATAAATGTTGTATCTCAACAAAGCTTCAATCCCTACACTTCCGCATTATTCACCGATACATTCCCACAAGAAAATTTCTTTCGACTCGTGGGATAACTGGGAGCCAACTTTGTCCCCACTGTTTCCAGGTAGATGATCTCGATCATTTCTTCTTTAACTGTGACTTAGTTAAACCACTTTGGGACAGAGTATTGCCGTTACTGAAATCCAAATTCAATTTAGCCAACGATTTTGTCAGCAGTAAAACTGTGCTTATTGGGAATCCTAAGGCCCCACCGATTGTAAATTTGATCTTGCTTTTAACAAAGCAGTATATAATTAAAGAAAAATTGGGGTATAAAGATAGCCCAGAGCCTAGTCTAAATCATCTTAGAGAGGAAATATCGAGCTTTTGTTATACTGAAGGTGCCATTGCCAAAAAAAGAAACAATTTGCCAAAACATATTGAAAAATGGAAGCCTTTATGGATTGGAGACGTTCCTACCTCAAGACCACGTTCTCCGGTGTTTAGGAGGGGAGTTGTTGACACGTTTACGTCGCCCAAGCTATTGATTTGACGTGTTTTCGGATGTGTGTGCTATGCCTGAACATTTTTTAAAATAAATTTAAAGTAAGAGCAAACAAAAAAAAAGTAGTGAAAGTGGAGTAGCGGGTAGAGGCTTAGCGGTTTTGAAAAAAGTACCACCAGCAGCGATAGTGGTTTCAGCTAGCAATGTTGGCGGAAATAGCGGCAGCGGTATAAAAAAATTGTAGCGGCACCCACCTCTGCTTTCAATAAAACTTTTACCTGCTCGTTGACGGAAATCTTATTTGCAGAACCAAACACTGCAACTTAAGGTCACTCGCTACCTTTTTCTTGCGCTGCCTGTGATTGCTTTACGAAGTTGTGTACAAATTTACTTGAAACATGATTTTCAGATCAATATCACGAGGGTAGAGGATCCTGCTCCGAAATGGTGACGCTGCAAGGTGCATAAGTTATTCCCTTTTATACACCACTAATTCTGTGTCGTATAAACCGCTGAAACAGGCCTGGGTCAATTGTAGCAGAATTCAGCCTCAACTGTACGCTGCAGCGGCAATGTCTATTACGAAGTTATTGTAAGTCTTCCATGTAAGCCTGATGTAAGTCTTTAATTTGACCTAGCAGACAGTACATTTTTTAACGCACTTTCAATTTTTTACCATGACATAGGCTGCTGAACGTAAAACGCCAAACTATTCAGGTGACATTGTATATAAATATAAATAATTGGAACGTAAATGAGTGCTAAACAGTTGAAATTGGAAGATGATAGTATCACATTTGACCCAATTATGATTGCCCCATCATCTCGTGCTATCGTGATCGTAAAATATTTTCTCAACAAAAGGACGCAAATAGGGCAAGCCGCACTCAAACTATGAGTCAATGTTGTGACCACCTCAAGCTTCCAAAATTTCGAGTCTCATCGTAAGAAATTTGCGTAGGATGATGCGATTCACAGGTAAACCATCTTACAAACAGCCAGACAAACAATGAAATGGAAATGTAGTTGAGTTCTTGGGCTGTTTCCTGGTTGAATGCCGCTCACAAGGGCAGCATAAAATCCCACAGGCAGGATGTGAACACGAGTGTTAGTTGGATCTCTTTGGGAGTGCCCGGACAGCCCAAGGAAACGTCAAAGTGGCTTAGGGTAACCTTTAAATTTTCGTCTTTGTTTCGTTTTATGGACCTCAAAATGAACTAGGCAGTTGAACAGGCCTGTGAAAAGGCCAAAACACGCCTCATATTACGCAATCATCTTTTGATACCGTGGTTATTGACATTGTCTGAAATTTGGGCATCCCTAACCATTTTCGAAAATTTACGTCATTAGGAGTGGCAGCTGATCGGCTGTTTTGGAAGGGTTGGCAAATAGAACCACTTTTACATTTGCCCGCGTTACATTTGACACCAGTATCCCTACATTTCATATTCAGGCATAGATGGATTCAGAGTCTTCGATACGAGGGGACACTTTGATGATGAGGCGCCATTTGGGACAGTCGCGCCAATTCTTAATCTTTGACCTTTCATAGAGACGCCAAATTGTATCGTTCGGGCACCAGATTTCGGGGTGCGCTGGGGCGATTCTAGGGGGCTACGGGCACAATTTTGGAGTGCCGGCCGGGGTTGATCGGGGGTACTTGCCCCCCCACCACCCTTGGATCCGCCCGTGTCATCAGGTCAGACAGGCCCACAAGTGCGCCGCCCCGCCCCGCCCTGCGTGCGCCACCTGTCAAAATGTCGGCGCATCTGCGCCCGACATCACTCCATCAGATCGGCAATCACCCCAAATTTCAAGCGCGGCCCGTCGGTCGGAGCATCAGTCGTTCTCAGGCGGCGCGGTGGTGGCGACCGGCGGCCCGCTGTGACGTCATAAGCCTGCTGATTGCTCATTGGTTGTCGAGTCAGCGGCAGCGGCGCTCACGAGCCTGGTCGCCCGGTCCAGTGCTCCCCCTCCCCAGTCTTCCAGTAGAACACACGGGTGGGGCGTGCTGCCGCGAGAATTCTTTGTTCCAGCTTGGGTGTAAGCAGCTGGATGAGATGGGCGGCAAACAAGGTGGAAAACATGGACCAACAAAGCGGGATATATGCATCGGTAAGTCCTCCGCAGAAGCACTTGCTTTTTCTTCCTGCTCTTCACGTGAAGCCAACAAGTTCCCATGGTTGTGATGTCTCCATCAGACCAGCACGTTGACTGGTTGTGGACTTGTTTAAACCCTGCTGAGACTCGGACGTTGTACCCTCTGTTGAATGAGACGACAGCGTCGTGATCGTGTGACCTTTGGTTGAACCTCGCGTGTCAGGAAAACCATAATCGAACTTTGATTTTGGTAATGGGACCTACTAGTGCGAGTTTATATACAGAAAATGTCACGGCTGGTGTTGTGTCCGTTTTGTTGTCGATGATCTGTAAATGCTCCCACCAGCGTTGGGAGCGGTCCGAACGGCTGTTTGCGACTACTTTCTCCCGACTCGAGCGTGCTTGATGAAATCAAATGTCCGGAAGCCAGTTTGGCCACTTGCCAGGCGGCGGACTGTGGCGTGGTTCGAGCCCATCCAACTGATGCCTGAGATCACCCGCTCTACTGAGTGCTAGAACCTCGTCCTGTGGGCTGCAGCATAGGAAGCTTTGTTTATCCTGACTTTCACCCCAGCCGGAGGTCATTCCTTCCCATTGAGCCTGGAGAGAAGCGTGAGATGCTATCCTCCATGCGTCAGTTGCTTCATCACGCCATTCTGACTGTTCAGTCTCAGTAGTTGTGTATAGCTTATACCCGTGTCTGCGGGCTCCTAGCACATATATCTCAGGAGCGAATGGTGTTATGCCCTGTTTTCATGAGTTACACAACCAGCATGATGCCAGTGGAACCTGGACTTCACGCGGAAAGCCCACCCAAAACCTGATAACCTCGCCTCGTCTTTTCTCGCCACTCTCCTGAGCCTCGAAGTCAAACCTCCAACAACATTTGCTTTCCAGACATATTTTTGAGCCACTGAGAGTCTTATTATGTTGACTTCTTTTGCCGAGAAGTTTCAAATGTCGCTGTTTCATCAGCCTCCTCAATACTGTGATTTTTTTGGGAGGGGGACATGCTTTTTGAGACGTGGATAGATCCATAGGACGCTGCTTGTTAATAAATTAGGTAGGTACTACTAAATCCCAGCCCGCACATTTGTGGTCCACATTCCTCCCCGTAAATGTGCACTGACTGGGTACTGCCCTCTATGCGTGCGTCTGTGCTGTCATGGAGTTCAAACACCGGGCCCCACGCACGTCAGAGTGGTACCCTTCTCCCCGGCACCCCTATCCAGCGCTATAAATAGCCGCCAGGGTAGCAATGGGTCCCCTGTTCTCGTTAGAGGTGATCTCAGTCAGCACTGATCACTACCTCCGGCGGTGTCCCGGCTTACCCCCTGACTGTCTGGCTCTAGCTGACGGGGGGCATGGCGACTAAGAGTCGGCCGCCCGGCGTCGCCCACTCTCTCAGCGCCGGTGTCATTCCCCTCCCCGGCCACAGCGTCGGCCCCGGTACGCGGGGCTGAGAATCCCACCTCTAATGCCGCCGGCGGGCATACCTGGGCGACGCGGCGGCCAGTTACCTGCCTGCTGGTGCGCCGGGGACGCGGGGGCGCTGTCTCGCGCCACGCGGTGTGCGCCCGCGCGCCGCGGCGGCGCGGAGTCACGCAGGCGGCGCGGGGCCCGGCGTGACGTGGTGAGAACGAACCTGCAAGTGCTTACGACTGAAGGTGGAACGAGGCTAGAGCTATACAGGCATTCGAGGGTTTAAGCGCGTGATTTGGTTGCTGCGGAACATTAAGATATTACGTCACTCAAACTCGTGACAAATTCAATTTACGCCATATACCTAACACCTTGCTTTGTATTCTGCCAAGATACAGCATAATGGTCGAATACTTAAATCCCTCCTCTACAGAATTATGTACTTTATGTACGACTAACCAACATTTGTGTTTTACTAGCAGCATGTTTTCTCGCTCTGGGTCCGAGACAGGTTAAACCCGGTATAGTGAACATTTTCAATGGAAAAAGAACAACCCCAGTGTGATCTCTCCCATGCCTCACTATTGATTTAAGTTTGTGGTCGACCATAATTTTCTCCGGGGCCAACTGCAGGTCTTGTGCAAGCTCTGAAATTCAGCAAAACGAACTTTGAAATTGGTATTATTTTGTAAGCGGCTAAGTAGTATATTCCCCGCAATCGTGCGAATTTTGTTTGCCCCAACATGTGATTGAGCTCCCACTGGATTTTTTAGCGTTAAAATCAGAAAAGTAAATTGAAAAAAATATTTGCAGTGTATTTTTTAATCATGGTTTTGCACACTACCCATTCACTCGAGCTCTTATCCATTTTCCAACGAACGCAAGCAGCACAAGGGCCTTAGAGGCTTGAATTCTGCGCGTAAGAACTGTGAAGGGAGGGGTATTTTTGTCAGTAAGTTGCCAAATCAGTGACTAGTTCAAAATCACTGGCTATTCAATTGTGACTATTGCCCAAAGAGACAAAAACGCTATCATCCAAGCCTTCGTCGATATTTCGTAAAGCCTGCAATCGCGAAACTGATAGGTATAGGGCAATACAGTTTTCTCACCAGACCCGCCTTGAAACATAGCCAGGAGTGCTAGAACGGTCGGAGCTGTGTGGGAACATTTCGGCATCGGCGGCGGAAGTAGCTCCGAAATCGGCGCAGGCCGATAGTGGCGCGTCCGGTCCGGCCTCCATTACCGCCGGATCGACTAGTGACTAACGCTCGCTTTTGAGGCCAAAGCTCAGTGATCTCATCAGCCCATCCTCCCCCTTCCGCTGGTGGCTAGACTAACCGCTGGTTCTTAAAGGCTCGCTGTGATGGTTCCAGTTTTTTTATTATGATAATGTAGCTGAAGTCGTTCACCTCTACGGGATAGGAATCGATGCAGGTCGTAAAATGCTTGTTTCTTCGAACGCTTTGTCCGTTCTTCCAACGGTTCCTTCAACAGACATCGTTGTGAGAGCCTTAAATCTTCTACTGTGAGAACCTTTAAGGATTTTAGACTTATGCCGTCATTTAGAGCTTCCATCCTGTCAGGGCGACATTCGTATCGTCATTCTCAGAACTGCACCATAGTTATGTATACCACCAGAGTCATCTCCCCGATTGCTTATCCCCTGTTTCTGCATGTGAGTGTGCTTCCGTTTCCGGTTGGGTATGAATAACGAATATTTATTGTTTGTAAAGCGTGACCAGACAAATCAGTCAGGGCTATGAAACCAGCCTTGTCATTGCTGGTTAGTGCCGTCGACCAGGAGAAAGTTGCCAGTTTTTGTTGAGTACGCCGGCTTTCCACCTTGCTGCATGCCAGTTTGTGGTACAAGCGGCTGCATTACGGGAGTACGGTAGTTTCTATTTTCATTAGTGGTTCACCCAGAGTTTTGGGGGCTTCAAGTTCATTAAGCTTCTTCTACTATCTTCCTATCGTAAAAGACGCATCACCTTTTCCACCTCTAATTGTGCATGCACCTATTTTAAAAGTGATAATCATAGTGTATTAACATCACTCGCCATCATGTATCTTACAATTTACCTCAGTAAAGGTGGGCACCAAACTCCGACACCCCCCCTCAACTGGGCTCGAACCGAGATCTGCAGCTCACAGACCTGATATCTAAGACAGAACCGCTCTTTGACAGGCGGATGCAGCAAAAATGGGACTACCCATTATCTCTGTTGGATTAAGGATCTATTTGGATTAAGTTACCTTAATTATTCGAATAACGACGTAGTTGTCTCATTTTGACATGTAGGACAGCACTAAACCGTTAACAAATGAAAAGACCCGTGTATTGCGATAATGTTTTGTCTGGTCTATAATGCAACGCTGGCTTTTTAATGAAGTACATTGTGATATGTAGAAATGCATGGCTAAAATAACGCAAACGTCCCCATTCGCTTATCAATGAACTGATTGTTTTTTATGGTGGTGATTCTTCTGTCCTGTAATGTATAATGCTATAAAGCATAGGTAGTGCATCGTGTCTTATTTATGCAATGTTTTTCGTAAGAAAATTGTTTCTTTCAACCCCAAAAAGACAAGACTGCTATTTTGTAAATGAAAACAGTATTGGATTGCCCCAATTAGAAAATAACTAAAGTGTTCACAAAAATGGTAAGTTCTCGGAAGGCCTGCTGTAGATAGGGTGCTATGAACCGCGGAGTATTGTGGGAATGAGCTATATAGGACCCTAGAAAATGATAAAACAGAAGATATTACAATCGCTAAAAGACGTAAAACCCAAAAAGCTAAAATATAAAAACATAGGACGACGGCAGCCTAAAAAGTCAACATCCTGAAACTATAACGTCTAAAACCGTAAAAAGCCAAAAAAGGCTTTTATATTCTCAAGGTGAATATAAAGAAAACGAGCTTGGGATGAGGTAAACGCAACATTTCAGTCATTGACCGTCGTCAGGCGAGGAGTCTCTCGCTTGACGACGGTCAGGGACCGAAAATTTGTGTTGTGCCCTCTCCCCTGCAATGCGGAATTGAACGCAAACCCTATGGCATTGGCTGAAAAGAAATGGGTTGAAGCCCCCCATTTTGCCCGTTCCCCTCAAATTCTGAAGCTCCTCAGGCACTGGTTTGGAATAGAACACCCAGACGTCGCCTCTTCGTTGGTGTCTAGGAAAGAGTCGCAGCTGCAGCCCGGGCCGAACACAGACAGAAAGGTTACAAGTTCAGAGTGTCACTTGTCCTGTGTGTCCGGGGGTTTTGTGGTTCACTCGCGCTCTTTGTGCGCTGAAATTGATTCAGATTGGCCTCTCGGGCGAGTTGGTACTGCAGCAATGCCAAACCGGCCAGAGATGGTATGCACGCTCTGCACTCTGGTCTGGCGCATCCAGTGTTTATACATGTATGAATGTAAACATTGGATGAATACAGGATAATCAAACTGGTAAAACAGGTGTCTCACCATCCTATATACAGGATAATCGTTAACGGTTATAATGAATTATTTTCTTTTTCTGCTCAAAATATATTGTAACTGATGTTTTATAAGATGTTCTGTTTCTTAATAGTGGGAGATTTTGCTATTTAGGTATTTCATATACCTACGGAAGTAAAATAAAATAGATCAGGGCGCCTGGCAAGCCATAGCCTTTTCAATGTTTCATATTTTTAACCATGAACCCTGTAGGGCAGCATGGGAGGAATTGAGGTGGAATTACCTTCTGGCCCTTCCCAGTAACACTGATGTCACTACACCTGCGTGTGAGAATTTATCCATGGTTAGGAGACCATATGCTGGTTTAGAATCTATGAGTCTTGATTCACTGGTAGGATGGGCTTCTGGAAGGTCACTAAATTTTTCAGAGAACACTTCACCTCCATCATCCTAAGGATTGGGGAGTTTGAGTAATATTGTCTCGCTTGGCAGTTGATTTTTGAGGCACCTCTTGGGGATCTCTCGGGGCAGATCCTGCCGGCGATGGCCCCCAAGGCCTTGGTGACGTTTTCAACTCCCTGAAAATCTGGATGATGAAAATGGATCACTGTTTGCATAATTTGCAGCTATCTTGAGGAGTATCTAGTCTCATTAACATCACAGGAAACTTAAGCATCAAAATTCTTCAATATTGGCAATAACAAATCGCATGAAATATCACTTTGCATACATATAATGACCAAAACAAGAAAATTCAGTCTCGAGTGATCACCCTGTTCTCAAAACAACCTTGACTTGCCGAAAGAATACACAACTCTGTGGGTCACACTTCTTGTGAGACCCTGCAATAGCAAATTAGATTGTGCAGAGCTAATTAAACTGGATACGCGGAAGACCGAGGGTGGGAGTGCGAGGAGGCTGCGTCGCGTCTCATCTGCGAGGTCCTTAGCGGCACCAGACCGTCCCGAAGCAACGGCCTGGATGGCGGATGTGCTTGGTGGCACCTGTCGCCGGGGGTGGTGCTTTATGGAGAGCACGTGTATCAGCAGGTAAAATTGAAATGTCTGGGTGGTCAAGTCCACATCTTCCGGGTTCCGCTTTCGAATGATCTAACCATTGTTAAACTATTCCATCGATGTAGGGTCAATGAATTGAAAATACTGTTTGTCAGCTACACCGAAGTGCTCCATGCTGGTTAAGCTCCTTTTTCGAGCTATAATTTTGTCTTGATTTAGGCCGGCTCAAGTGAAGCCCATTAACCATTAAGAAAGAAATAGCCCAACTCTTAATCTTGAGTTTTAGGGGATCTTCGGCCCAAATTCTCACACCTCCCACCTCTGGGATTGCAGTGGCCCAAGCAAATTAGCAATGGGTGGCCCCAAAGTGACCAACTTCCTAAGAATTGATATTCGATGCTAGAATATCATTATTTTGCGTATTTTTAGATTACATGTGAAAAAATTATAGAATTTAAAGGTTATCTCACCTAAGCGCTCTTCCAGCGAAGTTTGTATGTGGGCTGTACGTCCGGTTGATTTATTCCCACTGTGCGTATACGGCGTCAGCCTCTGCTGCCGAGCGCCCCTGTTACCCTGGCCGCATTGTTGGGTGTCGGTAGCCGTCAGAGCTTGTATAATTCTTTAAACACCAGGAAATTTCTTAACGATTTCGTACGCGCATGCATACCTTTTATTATTGCCGGAACACTGCAGCATGTAAGGAGAGCACATCAGCTGCAAAATTCACAAATTATTCATTCATTGTTGTCGTAATCAAGTTTGGCCGAGTCCCTCGTGCCAAATATCCACCCCGAGGAGCTTTCGTCTTTGTAGTTATCACCAGCAGAGATTCGGCATGTTCTACAACAGGCTTTTTTTCCTTTTCCGTGACATTTATTAGTTTATTTACAGTTTTGACTAACTCATTTCATTTCCCAAAGGCCTTCGTTGCCCCTCCAATCTCGGGGCGGTCTTATTTCAGTCGATACACGCCCGGCACCCAGGATGGCTGGGGACGGAAGTCTCATCAAACCTAACGACTGGGGTGCATCTGTGTAGTCGTTGAGCGTTTGGAATGTTAGTTGCCCGAGGCTGACTTCGTCACAAGGTTGAACGGTAATGATTGCCCCGCAGTCAAAGCCCGTGACTTCGTTTTCAGCTTCATTCGAGAGAAATACCGTGAACCCAGCTGGCTGGGTGGTGCTTTGTCTGTGCTGTTCCGCCGCATTCATAGTAAGGTTGATGTCGGTGTATTCAGCATTTTGTAATCAAGAGCGAAGCAAAACAAAGGTCGTAATGGTAGGAAAAATCATCGTCTCCAACAGGAGCGGATTCAGGACTTCATTGGGAGGGGGAGGTGGTTTGGGGGCTCGAGCCTTCCCGGCCATTGCCTTGGCTCAGTCTCCGCTTATGTATTAACTAAAGACACTCGGACATTTATGGGGGAGCTTAAGCCCCCATAGCCCCCTTATATCCGCCACTTGTCTTCAACTTTCATACAAGCTTAGTCTTGATAGATTAACGTCCCGAAAAATCGGCAAGACTATGGCATTTAAAAAATGGATATCCAACTTTTCCGGTTAGTGTTATTCAGAAGTCTTTAAACGTTTTCTCATTTTTTTGGTTTATAGGTTCAGATATGTTAACACGTGGACCGTTTGCCTTTCGTTTCCACCCCAGTCACTCTCGCATCGAGTTGAACGCGCGGCCTGGGATACCCCTCTCCGTGGTGAGCCATTTTCGTTCCTGTTCAACCATTCTATCCTTATCCATAATTGTCTTGTCTGTATTTGACATTTGTGCCCTTCATTCATACCTATGATAAATGTCATCCAAGGGTGGATCCGTGGGGGTAGGTAAAAATGTATTTCCCCTTCAAACTTCCGGATTTTCGTCGATTTTGGCCAATTTCCTTTAGAAACCAAGTATTTTCCCTCGCTTTTGGGCCCCGCTGTCCTCCCCCCGCAAACAATTGGCCCGGATCCAGCCCTGAAGTCATCAGAATACCCGATGAGTGTAAGGTCCGATGCTTCGGGTACAGAGTATTCCCTTTCAGTTTTTCGCCATTCTGGGATTTAGAAGGCAGCTGCCATTTGCTGACATCGGGCCTCAAGTCTAAATGACAGGCAGCCAAAAGGACACACTTACGTGAATCTCATTGGAATAATTTTGCTTTTTATGTGAGCAACTAACAAATATAGAAACGTCACGTGAACTGTCGGTACATTGCAAAAACTGGGTAAAATTATTGTATCAAAATAATTACCGGCATAGGAGGGAGACAATACGGTCCTGGCTCACTTGGTATTCCTATCAAATGCTTGACCATTCAATTTGATGCATCACAGTGTACAAATTCCTCGAACATTAACGGCCATCATGTTTTGGACATGCCCTCGTCTTCTACGGGACATAATTGCTTTCTTACCCATAATAGCGACATGAGACGAATCTTTCTTGAGGAGGATGTACTCTTTGGACTTGTTGCCAGCAGTGTGGCCGCCGCGCTAACATTGCTTATCATTATCGCTGAGCTAAGCGCGGCATCAGTCAATTGTGCATTTCGACGACACTGTTGATCCGACGCGACACGTTCTTTGCGTCAGAAGAGGACGGCTAATTTATCGTCCTGTTTTCGATCTTGCCATGTTTACACTGCACAGATTTAGTCACGTCAAGCCCTTTCGTGAAGGGAAAACTTTCAGGGTGAGGGAAATGGGTGGATGAGCCGGAGTCTCACACGACGGGTTTTCCAGGCCAAGAGACCTGTACATCGGTGGCTCTGCCTCCCCTCTCCGCCTCCAAACCTGTTTTGAAAATACTACGTGTACTTATTGGCTGGATCCAAATGTCACTATTGGAAACTGGGCCTCGACAAAAATGTGTTTCAGAAATTCGCCTCAAAGTTTCGTTTAAAATCTGGTGTTGCTGGTTTTTGCGGTGGCGCCGGCAGTGGCGCGCTGTTGATATTATATAAAAAAAATATATATATATATATATAAAATATATATATATATATATATATATATATATATAAATAATATATATATATATATATATATATATATATATATATATAATTTGATATATATTCTACATTGTTTTGAGATGAGCTGCTGGTTTGGCCTCGATCTCGATCGTTGTGGGCCCAGTCCCGGCGGGGGCTGTGCCGAGCCCGGTTCGGTCTCACGTCTGTGGGTGTAGCTGACACTGCCAGCAGTGACCACGCCGTCAGGGGCCGGACAGTTCCAATGGACCCCAGTCGCGCCGCTTTATGCTGGAGCGGGCCGCCGCGCCGCCGCGACAGCAGAACATTGTTCAACGGGGCCACGGCTGTCAGCTGGCAACGTGCTCCTGAGCGAACGCTGCGGCCGCGCCAGTGGGTCACAGCACGCCAGCGCCGGCCCTCAGAACGCCACGTGACGTGACACCTGCGGCTGTCACGGCGTCTGACACTGGCGACCGTCACAGCCGGCGCGCCGTCACGCCCGAGCGCCCCCCCTCCTCCCCTCCACACCGGATGTGATCAAGTGGCGGCGCGGCCGCGGTCTGGCGTGTTCCGCCGAGGACCTCTGAGGCCACGGCCGGTGCTGGTTAGCCACCGTTCCAGTCACTGATCTGGCACTCAGACCTTGGCCGGGGCACAGCCCCGTTAAAACATCCGCAGGCTGGCTTGGCGCAGGTGACATAGCTTAGTTACCGCCTTCCAACAAAAGAAGAATAAGAAAGAAAATGGTTTGCAACAAAACGAAAGAAGTAAATACTATTCATGTTTGTTAAGGTTTAGTTCTGGACGGAAAGCTGAACGATGTGTCTGCGGCAACATCCCCACTCCTTTTGGTAATGAAATGATACAAATAAGCGTCGGTAATGCCGGCTCACAGCTATACGCTAGCTTTGCAACTCGCTCAATCTCGGGTCAGCTGCACTCAGTGGCGGATCCAGGAGGGGAAGGGCAAGAAAGGAATTTCTCCCTGCCTCATTCTTAGTTTAAAAGCAAGGTTTTGGTGCTTCAACTCTCAACTTCAAACAGAAACAGTCGACTTCAGTGTAAACATTTGGCCTCGGAGAGCCAAAACAAGCATCTTGTGGTCTCATCTTTCACCCCGAGATGTTTTTTTGTTGTATTTTTGTTTCACCCCCAAACCCTACAGTCCAGCTAAATTATGGCAAAATGTTTCACTGCGTGTCTTTTTTTCTTTTCGACTTTGGCTTCGACTTCGACCGGCTAGATCCGCCACTGGCTGCGTACAGAGTTTAAAGGGAACGTGGCACCTTCATAACGTGATTTTAACTGAGATAGCCAAGTTGTAAAGCAAGTCGGAAAACCCGGTACTCCATATTTCATTTGTCTCGGAACTCGATATTTCCCCTAAAAAAAGCTAAAACCTACCTGACACTAGCCCCCTATCAGCCCCCGCCGGGCGGCCATTGTTGTGAGCTGCTGGTGTGACGACATATGCTGACGTCACGATAAGCATCAGCCAATCAAGCCCTTGAAGGATTTCAAGTATGGTGGTTGCCAGATCATGACATCATCTACAGGCAGATATTTATTTCTTTTCCAAAAGGATCATTTTTTTAAACAAAATATTGAGCTTATTGAACATTTTGCAGAGGAATCATGAGTGGTTTCATTATTTTTGGCTAAAAGTACACCGAACTTCACTAAATTCCAGGATTCGACCAAGGTGCCACATTCCCTTTAACACCCACCGCAGCGGGCCTCCGATCCACCTTTGCCTGGTGTGGGGGGGGGGTTCGGACCCCTCCCTCCCAGATCTCGTCTTCCATGCCGAATGGGGAAAAACGCAAATCTAGGCCATGACAAATTATGAAGAAACTATATCGGTCACCTTTTGGCTCAAGTCAATATCGAGGTCATGACAGGTCAATGCATGTCAAAGGTTAGTTAACCCTTGCCCCGGTGGCGGGTACGAGCCACCTTCGCCCTGCTGGGGGGGGCTAAAAAGACCCCCACGACCTCAAAAACTAAGAGAGCTAGAAAAAAGTGCAAAACGGCAATCGAAAGCTCTTCGAAAATGATATCGAAAATACTTAGGTCATTTTTCATGTCAGGTCAATATCAAGGTCACCAGAGGTCAAAATATGTCAAAATCGCTAATATGAGGTGTACTAAGAAAACCTCATATATCTCAGAAACTATGATAGCTAGAAACATTTTTCTAGCACCATTTGAAAGCTCTTGAGATGCGCTTTCATTACAGTGCCATTCATTTTCGTGTCAGGTCAAAGCCTAGGGAGCTACGGGTCACTAGATATTGGGCATATTCTTGGGAATGTCCATAGCCACCCATGCATAAGGGCGTTTACTTTTTCGCTAATAGCTTCCAAACCAAACAAGATACAGCCATAGTTTATGCACCATTGCAATCCTCTCGTCAATACGAATCGAATGATATATAATATTGCTATGCCAGGTCAAATTTAAGAATTTGACCTGACCCAGGTCAACGGTCTGACCCAACTTGACTTGGTATAGTCATGATGTATATCATTTGACTTCCAGTGACTATACAAACACTTTGGTGACAAAATAAAATCTTTATCTTATTTTATTCAAAATTTATAGAGAAAAACACAAAAATGCTTATTTGACCTAAGGTGACCTTTTAAAGGTCACAAGTAAAATTGTGGCATCAGCTCCAGAAATGGGCTAAGAGCAAGTCGCAACCGATGTTTGAAGTTGATTCCATCCATACTTACTGAGAAAAGCTCATTTCGTGATTTTCCCATGTATTGACAATGGGGAGGTCATGCTCGCACATGACCTTAGGTCACCAATATCAAAATCCCGGAACAAATGTTGTAGCTCCTGGTGGGCCCAATATGTGGTATGAGTTTCAACTTGATCGATTAACCCTTCTTTTAGTTATGCGGTCCTAAGTATTTTTTGAGGTGAGGTCACTTCACCTGGCCTGGTGACCTGACCTGATATGACCTTGAGCCAAAATTTTCAGGAAGATGTAAAATGATGAAGGAACAGCTAGACCAGTTTGGCGCTGCGCGCCGCCGTTTTTTGGTCACTTTGGAAAACCCGAGGGGGTCTAAAAGCCCCACCCGGGCGAAGGTTAATGTTATTTTTCGGGCCCTGGCGTGGCATTGGGATATGCTAGAGTCAATTTGTGGTCGTTATTTAATTTCCCACTTTACGGCCATCCAACGATCTATAATGTGACCAAACTAGGTCAAAATGTAAGATGAAGTAAACTTTATTTCGCAATCTGACCTAAAATTGTCAAAATACATATTAATTGACTCGCAATGATAATACGAACGTCATGATATCCAAAAGAGAGCTTCATCACCATCTTGCACTGTGAAGCTTACAGGGAATGTGGACCTCGGTCGATCCTAGAATTTAGTGCAATTGGGCGTACTTTGGCCGAAAATAATGAACCACTCGTTTTCAGAAAATGTACATAGGTAATATCTTGTTTTTAAAATACCTCTGAAAAGAAATTATATCCGCCTGTGGTGATGTACGATCTGGCAACCACTACCATACTTAACGCTTCAAGGACTGATTGGCTGATGCTCATCGTGACGTCGCTTGTCGTCCCCGAGCTCTAATGGCGCCCGCGACGGGCTGATGGGGGGCTGGTGTCGGTGGCTTTAGCTTTTTCTACGGAATATCGGTTAAAGACAAATGACTATGGAGTACCGGGTTTTCCGACTTGTTTACAACTTGGCGATCTCAGTTAAAATCACGTTTGGGTCCAATCCCTTTAAGGAGGTTTAAGGAGTTCCAAATTGTCTCTGTAAGAGCTTTTCTCAGCTGTTATACAGAAAAAGAACAATCGTGTTGGCCAATTCCCGTTTTCCTTATGTAGCTCCAACATGGAGATGTCATGACCTGTACCTATACCTGACCTCCTCGATATAAAACAATCAACTACCACAACTTGTGCTATTCGGTGGCTTTATTGTTTGATGTGAATATTCGATTTATGAACTTTATCTGTTTCTACGGGCGCCACTCCAATTTTTTAGAGGCATCATTTGACCTGGCCTGATGACATGACCTGGGGTGACCCAACACTAACATTCTGGGAAAAGCTGCGCAGTCGATCAAGGATGAGGTGTGCCAAGTACGTGTTTCGGTGCCGTCAGAAAAACCCAAAGGTGTGTTGTTCAAACCCCTCCTCCCTCCCACCGCAGCGGTGTGTTCAAACATTCCCTTGCCGAGGCTAGGGGTAAAGAGCTGCACAAAGAGCACTGGGGACTGCGCAGCGGAGCGGGGACATGGTCGTCTGCTGCGCCGCTCGGACTCGCTCGCCGCTATGACGTCATCTCTGTGACGCACCGACATAGCTTATCCCGCTGCACATGCGGAGGGAGAGGAGGGGTAACTGGCACTGACCTTGAGTTTCCCAAACAGGTAATGCTGCACGTGGTCTGCGGATTTTAGCTGGGAGTGTCCGTGTGCCTGGATATGAGCTCATCGGGCAGACTTCGGTGTTGTGGCGGATATGTGACGAAGTCAGTAGACCGGATGAATGTTCGATTCTCTGAGGATTTTGGTGCGTTGTGGATAGGTCGCGTGTGACTCTGGAGATGGGATTTGTGACCCCGTTGATGCTCCAAACATGTCCGTGGTCATTATGTAACGACCACAGCGACTGGAAATCCCTGCCGATTGATTGCATGCCACTGGATTCTTTCTCTGAAGAGAAAATGTCGTATCCAGGACCCTCTGGAGCGAGTAGAGATGTTTACCGCAACGCTAGGCATACAGGTTCTTCTTGATCTTCGTCATCACGGCTGGAGTAAACGCTTGAGGCAAGTGACGAGGAGACTTCAGTTGTCATCAAGTTATGCCTGCAGCAAACACTGCAACATGTTTAGGCATTGAGTTACTCCAGCTAGCCTATAGTTAGTGTATTACCTATATTAGCCTATATTACCTATATTACTTAATTACCTATATTACTTATATTAGCCCATATCAGTATCTAGTTAGTTGGTTAATACGGCCAAACATCCTGTGGAAACGAGTCACGCGTATTGTGTTGTATTGTAATACTTCGTGAGACATCCACGATTTAGTGGTGACATTTAAGTCCAGAGTGATTAAAAGCATGCAAGATGAGGTAAAAACACAACTTTTTGCGTGGCAGGCTATCTTTCCAGAGATGGAGGCTGAGAGAGCCTCCAGACAGGACATTTTTAAAGAGTGCAGTAGCTCGCATTTTTGTATAAACTGGAGATGAGTTGAGTGTGGACGACAAGGCCTCGTGAAAGGAGACGCTAATGGTTGGGGAAGGGGGCTGCACCTTGCCTCCTTATTTACACCCTTAATAGATTACGCCATGTGTGTCTTATGTTCTGCGTGCTGGTTCAGCGCACAGCAACTGTCTTCGAGAGAGATATGCTTGCACATGTGAAGGGTGTTTTACAAGTTCTTGCCCAGCGTCTCAACGTGATAATAGGCGTTCCGAGCACCTGCTGTCGGGGGCCAAACATCGCGCTGTTTGGGTTTTGGGAAGCTATTAATCTGTTCAAGGTAGGTAGGTATGCCACGGTAGCAGTACTTGACGCTGCATATGGACCTTGTCCGAAGTTCAATATTTGTATACTACGAAACAATTCACATTTGTTGATGTTCCAATATCTACTTAAAAGAAAAAGCAACGGAAGGCATGCTCGCTACATTCTTGTTCCTGCCTTAGACAGAACCGTTAGTTTTCGGAAAGTCCAACTTCCGGTGAAACGGCACGTGCGTCTGGCGCGTCACGTGGTGGCACGTGCGACATCAGAGACATCTGCCAAGAGCCGAGACAAGCGGCACAACAGCCTCGATCCCTGTGCCGTATCAGAGATCGCTGGCAGCGCCACAGCGGGGAGGGCGCCCCGTCCGCGTACTATCCCGTTCGTCACCGTCGACGCTGCCGTCGGCGCCGACGCGGCTGCGTCGCAGCCGACGGGGAGAGTGGGCGCGCCGGGCGGTCGTCAGTCGTTGCCCGCCGCCGACCGTCGCCTGACCGCGCCCATCGCGCAGATAGTGTGCGCTGTTGCCCGGCCGAGAGGAGCGCTGCGCCTGCGATAATGTATCAGTCGGTATGGCCGGCGTGGTGTTTTCGCCACCCCACTGCGGCGCCGGCCATGGCTGAGGACAGTCGCACGGGCTGGCTGGCCGTGCCCACCTACGAGTTCGCCGGCGAAGCACGGCGACCCAGGCGGTCTCGTCTCCGCACCTGCTGCTGCAGATGCTTCCCAGGTAGGCGCGAGCGCTGGCTCTCAGCTCTTCTGGCGGTTTTCTCGGCGGGGTGCTGTGTTGTTTAGCGGGCTATACGACGACGTCGCTTCTCTCTGCCGGTGGCAGTGTGTTTGCGGTGTGGCAAACGGGCGTGTCGGCTGCAGCGGTGCTAGCGCGGCTATTTTTGGACGGCGGCTCGTCAGTTTGATGTGCTCGAGCAGGCCGGTGGGTTTGTTCCGACCGCTGCTCTGCCGGTTGGTCCGTCCAGCCTCCTCCCGTGCTCTGCACTCGGCTCCAACTGGTCATGGAACAGTGGGTGGCAGCGGTGGGCGGGACGGTGTGGTTCCGCCCGGCGCGGCGGTGGGATACCGTTGTGTGGCCCGTGCTGGCTCCGTAGCCGACACTCTCACCCGCCTCAGCCTGGCTCACTACCGTGCGTGGCCCAGAACGTCCCTTCTCGGCCGTCACCGGCGCCGTGTGCCAAAGATAACAGACACAACACTGAACAGCACCGCTGCTGCGCGCAGTACCTTTACAGGAATTCTTGCACGCATTAGTGGCCACGTGATGATAAATCATTTGTGGATGGCATTGCACGAAAACAGTACAAAAGTACCAGATGTTCCGGCCGGATTCGTTTTCAGCCAACACGCGGTCTGCTGGCAGCCGAGCCGGTACCACCAGATGAGGCTGGCACCAGCCGAGTGCACCGCGGGCACCAGCCGAGTGCACCGCGACCGGGCCGGCCGACTCTTCCGTGCCGCTCCCACCCCCATCCCACCTCATCACTTTCTCGTCGGGATGCAAGGACGCCATGTTTCGGCTCGGCCCCGTCACCCTGGCGGAAGCGGATGCTGCCCCCGGGCGATTTGCCGAACGGCTTCTGGGGAAGGGTTATCTCGCATTCTGTCAGAAAAGGGCCGTTAGTGGGGTTTTAATGTAACGGGCTCTTTAGATCATGTGTGATATAGTTCAGCAGGGTGGTGGTAGAAATGGTGCACCTGCAATTGTCTGCAATTCTGAAAGTGTCCATCTCTGGCTATCGAGAAATTGCCAAACTAACCAGATGCTGACTAACTTTTTCTCATTGTCATGTGATTTCTTCTTGCATCATAAATTTAGTTCTCAACATCAACGTCGTAGGTCATATGGTGCCTATTCTTGTTTGTTTAGCTGGGAATTGCGTGGGATTTATCTTTCCAATTATAGTATCGCATCACACGGGTAAAACATTCTGGCCTGACAATCCGGATACAGATCTTGGTTTGTCAAGTTACTTGATCAATTACTAGTTCTACGCGTATCTATGGTCAGGTACATAATGCCAGCAAGAACATCTTCACTGACAAAGAAGTGAGACGGGGCACGTATACGTGCCCACTTGTAAATGGAACTTGAACTGCTCGCTCAGACAAGGTAGTTCTATCTAGATCCAAAAATTCGGATTTTCGCTCCTTGCACCCCTCCGCTCATGGTTGCGATACGATAAAATCTTGATACGATCTCGATATGATCTTGAAATGCTGTTGGACCCTGGTAGAGATCGATAGACGATTCCAGGATTTCCGATAGGCGCACATGGTTGGAAAGCGGTTGCCATCCGGACCAAGGGAAGGGCGCTAAAACCTGTCAGGTGGGCGCTAAAACCGGGGAAACGCAAAAACCAGGTGGGCGCTAAAACCAGGGAAGGGCGCTAAAACTTGTCAGGTGGGCACCAGATCCTTTTGTGGGGTGTCGAAATTCGCATCCTTGGGGGAGGGGCTGTGAAGGGACATTTCAGGGGGCGCTATCCACCTTTCAGGGGGCGCCGTGACCATTTCAGGGGATCACGGTGGGTAGAAAGGGGGATGGACCCACTTGTGGCAGAGACATGCTTTTTTAGAGTTAAAGTAGAGGTGGGCTCCTTCATGGGGATCTGCCGGGTGGTTTGGGAGGGGCAACCAAGTGAAGAAAAACGTGGGTGAATTGGTCATATGTTTTTGGTAGGATTTGGGGTGGGACGAAGAAACGACACGGGTGAATTGGATATTTTTCTTATTTCTGACTTCACTGTTTGAGTTGTTGGAAATCTGCTTACGGTAGGTGGGGGGGTGATGTTTGGGGAACGTGTTTGTCGTTTCGTTTGGGGATTGTTTTGCGACTGGCTCCTTTGACCCAAGGTGGTGACACCCTGGAATGCCAGAACAGGTGTGGTTTTCTAAGACAAGGGTGTCAGTGGCTTTTATGACCGATACAGGCTGAGCAGCGCTGCTTCCCAATGTTCGCCACAGCTAACGTTAAAGTACCAGGGGCTGTACTGAAACATTGTTAGAAAGCTTGTTTTTCTTTATTATCATGGCTCAGTTAGTTACCTCAGTGCTTATAATACCTGATTTGTTGGAAATTTCCACAAAGATGTGGCTTGCATATTATAAGATCGGATCTCAGTCTTTACTAAGTTAGTCATGTTAACTCTTTTCAAAATATCCAATTCTTGATAAAATATTATTTAAGTCTTAAGTCGGTCCAATCTCGTTTTAGTGTTATCCGATGATACATTGAGGAAAGTGGACCAGTTCTATTTGGACACTGAATTGGTCCGGTTTATGTATCGTTCCGGTTAAACGGAGACCGGAAGCGACGCTTGGTAACGGTCAGATCACTGCGCACTCGATGACGAACGGATGTCATGGTATGGCCATTCCCGGTAAAGGCTTCACCTGCCGGTTGTTTGCATTGGTGAAAAGTAAAACACCTTTATGATTCGGGCATGGTAATGGTGAGAGGTGTGAAGAGAGAGAGAGAGAGAGGAGAGAGAGAGAGAGAAAGAGAGAAAGAGAGAAGAGAGAGAATATGAGTTCGTAAAATGTGTCTTTATTCAGAAGAGGTAACAGTAGCGTCCTTCTCAATATGGGGGGATTCAAATGGCATTGTGGGACAACCGCACATATCAATATCAAAGGTTCATCGCGATTTGTGCCAAGGCACCGTCAAGTGTCTAACACTGAAGCGCTTGTGGAGAAAAAGCGACACTTGAGTTCCTTTGCAAACCCCAACTTGGTCCAGTACAAACAACTGAAGGCACCTCCTGAACCTTATCGCCGAACTCGACGATGCGCAGCAAATACAAACTTGAACGCTGAAAGATAACGCAGAATCTGGTCGCTGGGCGTGAGTGCGACCATCGCCTGGCGAGATGGTGGAGTTACACAATACTCCCTCGGTTTAACCCTTTGACCTTTCAATAGGTTATAGTCCAATCGAACACAGCGGCTTGCTATCGGTGGAATTTCGCTGTTGGACGTTTTGCAGCGTTTTATCTAGTGTATAAAAACGTATGTTCCAGTGTTGTTAATTCTGTTCTACGCAAACCGACGCACGCTCTGAAGTTTGGAGAGAAACTAACTGGTTATTGTTTGAAGCGAAATAGACAAGTTAGCCTGTTCTAACCTGACGTGGAATGACCAAACAGTCCAGTGACCATCAGCGCACCTGCCGACGACACGCGGAACATGTAAAGCGTGTCTGTTCAACACACTGTCCCTCAATGTTTGGGCGACACGTTCTAGCAGTATGCAGCAAAGATCAGGCGGGTCCCACTGCAGTAATCCGCCCCGTATTTCGTGATTCGGCGTCGCATCTTGAACTAAGGGACCGGGAGCGCAGCGGGTGCTGGTCAAGATGCGTCTCGGAGAAGGAGATTAGGATCGAAACGTTTGAGACTGCTTGCCGCTAGAAGGACGATCTCGGTGCTAAGACGGGCCTAGCCCGCGGACTCTCCTGGGTACGCGCCATTGCTAAGCTTGCTTCTAGAGTGCAAATTGTAATTCTGACATTGCTCGATTACGGACACAGTGTGTTAATACGCACCCAGTGTGGAAGTGGTATGCGGCTAACTTTTGAAGGGCAAAATATACTGTTGTATTGCTCTTTATTTCCGCCAGCGACCGACTAACGGGAGTTTAATCATGCAGTCTTGGAGACCCTGGCCAGTGCAAACATAAACAGTGAACAGCGGTGCACCACATCGGTAGCCAAATATTCCGTTTCCAGGCATGCCAGTCTCTGGGTCTGGTATGCAGTCTATGTTTTCAGACTCGCTGATCTGTGGGTCCGGTACAGTCAGTGTTTCTAGACTGTGCCGTCAGAATGTGACACGTCGAGGCAGTAGCTGGGCGGGCGCGGTCGACACGGCAGCCGGGCGGCGGACTTTGGCCGCCGGGTACCCGTGTACGCGGCTCTCGAGTGGCGTCCCGTCGTTTCTACCCGGCTGTATCTGCTCGGTGGCCCGGGGTCAGTCAGTTCCCCCGTGACTGAGACGGTCTCCGGCGGCTCCCCGTGACTGAGACGGTCTCCGGCGGCTCCCCGTGACTGGGACGGTCTCCGGCGGCTCCCCCGTGACTGGGACGGTCTCCGGCGGCTCCCCCGTGACTGGGACGGTCTTCGTCGGCTCCCCGTGACTGAGATGGTCTCCGGCGGCTCCCCCGTGACTGGGACGGTCTCCGGCGGCTCCCCGTGACTGAGACGGTCTCCGGCGGCTCCCCCGTGACTGGGACGGTCTCCGGCGGCTCCCCCGTGACTGAGACGGTCTCCGGCGGCTCCCCCGTGACTGAGACGGTCTCCGCCGGCTTCCCCGTGACTAAGACGGTCTCCGCCGGCTTCCCCGTGACTGGGACGGTCTCCGGCGGCTCCCCGTGACTGGGACGGTCTCTGGTGTGCGGTGAGGACGGGGGAGCTGGGTGGGGACTGCACTCCCCCTCTGATGACGTGTCGCGGAGGGGCCGACTGCCCAGTGACGTGTTGCTGCCGCGGTGAGGGTGGGACGGTGACGTCACGCGGGCGTGTTATGCCTGGACGTCAGCTGACCCGAGAATTGTGGCGCTGAATTTCGATGGGAGATCGAGTGGTGTGCTGCTAATTAATGAGCCGTTCAGCAGCACCACCTTAGACGACATTTAATGCGGCCGATTAAGCATACCATCAACGGTCTAATAAAGCCCACTTGGTGAGGCCTGCGAGATAAGCAGTGCAGCGTGTAAAAAACATCTTATAGCAGGATTTGCATCGAAAATGGCACAATGAAAAGCAGGGTTAAGTGGCAATCCAGAGGAATATAGACACCGCCTGCTGATGAACTTCAGATTCTTCCGCTGAAGCCTTTCTGCGCGTTGTGCTGGACTTTGTGTGCGGGCCTTGGACTGTCACCTCACAGCCAGATCCATGATCAGATCCAGATCAGATCCAGATCACATCAGATCCAGATCAGATCCAGATCCACCATCAGATCCAGATCAGATCCAGATCCAGATCCACCATCAGATCAACACTGTCTTCCGCAATAAGTCACTCGGATGTTTGGCTTCACACAGTGGACTTGTTCACAACTCTCACCAGCTATGACCGCGAAACCAGAAAACAAAGAAGCCCACTAACATGACAGTTTTACTTTGAATGAATATGCTGAGAGCCAACTCTAAGAGTCTCCTGAGAGCCAGCTCCTCCTGTTGGACGAGGCTGAACACCAGGGGCGTAGACAAGGGGGGCGGCTGTCCCTGCCGCCCCCCTGAGGGCCCGAAGGTCCCCCTGAGGACACGATTCTGTAACAAGCAGGACCCTTTTTACCCATCAGGACCCTTTTGGTGCTGTCACAGGGGCCCTTTTCGGGGCGCAGCCACCCCCCCTGAGCGAAATCCTGGCTACGCCCCTGCTAAACACCGTCACTGACGCCGATCTCTTTTGCATATGGTAGCAAGTGTGAGCCTAGAACTGCAAGTAGCCACAGAGGGCTCAAACTTAAATAGGAAATTTTAACGAGGTCAACGTGCTTTGGCATTGTTAACACTCGAAGGGTTCTAATGCCACTATCTATTTTTCGACGTGACCAAAGAACCGTTCGCATCCAAAATGCGCTCGGCCACATTTGAGAGGAATCTCGGTCGTCGATTGGTAAAACATTTTGAAAATTGGTCAATATTACTTTTGAACTTAGTCCTTCAAATACTTTGTTTTCAAACCGTACATTGCATTGCGTGTTCTGACTGATAGGCGGGCGACGCATAACGGCATATAATCGGATTATGGTGTCACTTAGTTGGTAAGTTGTCAGTCACAAAATTTTGTTATCCTTTGCAATGCAAACTGCTTGCCTACCTCTATTAGATTACCCAATAATGTCAGTCAAGGTCAAAGGTCTTGTCAAAGTCAAACCCTCATTTCCCGCCCAAAGTTGGCTATAGTGCCAGTGATATTGTGCTTTATTGGGAGGGTGTCGTATTGTTAGGTCACAGGTCAGTAAACTTGAATGACCTTGTCCTCAAACTTCCGAAGGCCACTGTGTGGGACTCTTCCTCTAAGACGTTAGTCCTTTTCCAGTGTATTCTCGGTTTCTTTCTGCATAGTCCCGGTATTTCTCTATAGGTCTGCGGCACGGTCCAGATTTGACCTTTACAACCTCATTCGACCCTGAAGGTATTAACCTGGTTTAATGTTAATGGGTTATAAATTAGCTCACCATGGGCCCTATACACATCCAAACGGCTGTCTTTCTAACGCTCTTAGATTCCAAGATCTTAGGCCAAACACTTTAGGCCCCCTCTTCTGTACGTTGACGCCAGACCCGTCTCCACTGGGCGTGTTACTTCATTTTTATAGCTGGCTGCAAGCACCTTGCAGGGCAGAACAACAGAAGTTAACCAGGGTTGTTTTAGGCACCAATTTTGCACAGTTCTGCTAATGGGCCAATTCCACAGCATGGTTGTTTTAGCCCTGCCTGCAACAACAGAACCATCGACTGAAAATCGATAAGCACCAAATGTGCGACTGAGCCAAACGGGTAGTTAGGCGAAATACGGGGTAGTTAGGCGCAATACACGTACATTTCAGCCTACAGACGTGCAAAGGCGTCACCACTGGTCAAAAAGTTCAACTTACCGTAACAGAAAGCTTCTTCTTGTGCAACAAAAAAACTAATTGGTTTTGGGCTCGTTGTGATACCTCGCGCCTACTCCTGAGAATACTTGTTCCAGCAGAAAATTGATTGACCTCGCCAAACCTTACCCCGTTTAAATGAGATATCGTTGCCAGGGCTTTGATCGCAACATGGGCATTCAACCGGGAACCCCTCGCAGCGAAGGAGAGTAAAGTGGGTCTTTTGAAGTCTTCACCACTGGGTTGGTTTATTGCTAAAGTTTTTATCCCGTTTGGTGGCAAATCTCTGACAGCATTAGCCTGGCCTTAACATTCTTTCGTAGCCGTTTTTGGGGTGGCTTGACGCTTAAGAGGTAAGTGAATGTGATGGTACGCTGGATTCGCAAATATTCGATACGTATCATACGTATGATAATACGTATCATTTGAGTGCACCAATATTCCAAGATCGATATATTCAGTTGAAACTCGGAACTGTCTGAACAAAAATGAGGAAACGAGTTTCCGAATCCCAGTTCGTTCTGAATATTTTCAAATCTGTCGTCACACCTTTCTGAATACCTCAGTCCATGCGCCGAAAGCAGTGGGCCGTAGGACACAAAACAAGTATATTTATGTGTGTATTGGCGAACGAAGGGGGCATTCCGGCCATGGCCCGCCCCCAAAGCGCTGGGGGGGCCAAACTATCTTTGCCCCCAAACGCCGGGAAATTTTTGAAAAAGGTGTTTACACTAGGTCTGTAAAGCAAAAAATATTTGGCCCACCCTTCCTCCAGGAGAGGCTGACATGGGTTTGGCCCCCAAAACTCGGGTCGCCCCCTGATGTGTGTACAGCACGATAGCATGGCTGTCATGGTTTATTGAGATGGACTGTGCAAACCTACGCAAGAAATCTCTGGATATGGTCAGTCATGACGATGTTTATTTTTTGTTTTTATTCGGGTGGAACTTTGTTAGCATTCCCCAACCAGGTGCAGCATCTTTAATCTATTGGATTGTTTTGGCAATGAAACGCGATTTGCACTGCGAATATATAAGAATACATGCATGCGTGTATACTTAAGCGCCAGGGATGCGTCCCTCAAGTGGTGAACCAGGCGTTGCCACTCCTGGTCGCCAAAATTCTGGGACTCCACCGATTGTTTTAGTCCATTCTCCCGTATATGTTGTGCGTTGATGTTCTGAAGTGCATTGTAGTTAAACTGCTCCGTTACCTTGTTCTCCAAGACGGTGGCTGTCAATTTTTAACCTTCCCTCTCGCCCTCTATCCTCCGCGCCAGTCCGAAGTCCATCTCCCTTACCAGTCGAAAATTCCTGACGATGCCCCTGACTGCAGAATATCGGGTCCCGTCACAGTCATATTGTACAGCTCATCAATATCCAATTGACCTCAAACGTCCACTTCTGGCACAGGTTGAGCTGCAGGGTTTTCATTACCGAGCCAATTCAGCGCGCAAGAATAACACCAGGTCACGCGTGCTGCCCCAGCCCTCATCCCCCCGTCACCTCGCCAATCTGACAGCGCTAAAAAGAGAATAATGGCTGCCTTCGCTGCTGAGCCATCATTGGCTATCATTGCAGTGTCCTTTGCCGCTGGCCGGTGCGTAGCAAGCCGGGCAGACGGAGACATCAGCAGATACCGCGGCTGCGATTCTGCTGTTGTGGACGCCCTTCTGACATACCGTAGAGCGGCCCCGTGTCAGTCTCGGGCTCCTTCAGGGCTGTCCGCTCGGACCTGTATTGTTTGTCGGTTTTTATAGTCGCCAAATACTGCGGCCGCTGCGCGGGTATGTCTGGCGCGATGCGTCGCCGTGGTATGATTCTGTTGTTGACACTAACCAAGGCTGGCGGTGTTGTTTGTGTGACACTAACGGTATGTGTGTGTGTTCTTCTGTTGGCTGTGTCACGCGAACGATATGTGCTCTGCTGTTGTTTGTGCCGCGCTGACGATATCTGTACTGGTGTTGTTTGTGTCACACTGACGTCATGTGCTGTTGCTAGTGTCACACGACGTTATGTGCTGATGCTTGTGTCACACTGACGTTATGTGCTGCTTTTTGTGTCACACTGACGTTATGTGCTGTTGTTTGTGTCACACTGACGTAATTTGCTGCTGTTTATGTCGCACTTATGTTTTGTTTTTTTTTTACACTGACGTTATGTGCTGCTGTTTGTCTCACACTGACTGTATGTGCTCTGCTGTTTCAGGCTGCGCGCTCGTCACCGGCCTTCTATTCGTGGTATTCGGCATACTCGTGGTGATATATATGCAATCGCAATTAGACGCCTATATCAATAAGGTGAGTGAAGGCCGACCTGCGGACGAACTTTCTGTGATATGCCACGATTATTGCACATACATGCATATCAAAATGTGAAAGCTGATGCGATACCAGGAAGCTGAGTGACAGCATGGGGTAGAACCCCAGGATGAGTAGGTACCTACTTGTATGTAAATCCCCATGTCTGTATGTATGCATTTACAGAAGAAGATCATTCCACACATTTGGGCTATTCTTAGGTTCTTGTCATCACAAATTGAGAACCGGTGGTGCCTCTGCACGTCTTCAATAGACATTACAAACAGCAGCGATAGGAATGCAGGTAAAAATATATCATGTCTAAATATAAACATGAGTACCATCAGTGGCGGATACAAGGGGGCTCAGTCCCCCCCTCCGAAATTTCAGAGTGCCTATAGTAAATGCATAGCCTGAGGCTGATCTGAGGCAATGGCGGGAGGCTCGAGCCCCTAGGTCCCCCCAAATGAAGTCCAGGATACGCGTCTGGGTATCACGCACTACACAAATTACTCACCATGTAACATCTGCCTTTTAATTTTCTTAAACATGCCGTAAATCATTTTCCTGAGGACAGCTAAGTATAATGCAGGAGTTATATTAGATAGCTAAGATGCATCACATGCAATTTCGTTTACCGTGGTTGTTTCGTGGTCTTAGCAATGCCAAATGTCCAGGCTATCTTGATTCACGTTCTAATTTATCCCTATTGATACGCAAGCACGAATCAGGTGTCTTGAGTTCACCGAAAGCTATCAGCGTATGCATCGTATATGAATTAAAATAATCAAAGTACTTCCTGGTATCGAGCCATTTTATATATTTGAGAATGTCGGAAATATGGTCTATTTTTCTGCTGCCTGATATAGCTCGTTGAGAAAAATTAAAAATTGTTGAATGTTTTGCTTTTATTCGTAATTTGTACTCGATAGCATTGCTCGTTGAGAAAAATTTAAAATTGTTGAATGTTTTGCTTTGATTCGTAATTTGTACTCGATATCCCCGAATACAATAACAGTTATGAGAAAAGGCTAAGAAGTCAATGATACGCGGAAGTACTTTCCAAGGCAGAGTGTATTGGGCGTGATACAGCGTAATGAGAATTCCAAAACATCGGCCCGACATACATTTGGCATGATGGGACCATAATAGGCTGCAAGTCCACATAAAGGCCTAGATTCCTGCTATCATTTACCTTTCTTGAGGTCAAAATAACCATCCAAGCTCACCAGTTTATCATTGCATCACTTAGCCTGCCAAAATCAAGTAAACCCCAAATCAAGCAGGCGGATAACATTTTTGGATCCTAGCAATCGGACGTGGACATTTCTCCTCGGCTGTGGAGTTGACCAAGCATGGTCAGGACTGCGTTGTACCGCTGTTTTGCTGCACTTTGCCTTATGACTGGCCGCCTGTTGTGTCACGACCGCGTCACGGCTGCCCGTCACGCCACGGCCGCCGCCGCCGCCCCGGGCAGTGAGTCACCGCAGGGGGGGCAGTGGGCTTGTGACGACTCACGAGGTCCTGGCGGTGCGTGCGCGGCAACGATTTGGAACGATGATTCGGAGCTCCAACTTGAGGTTAATGAGGTTGTCTCATTTCTCCAGCAGTACAACAGGGCTGCCAGCGCTGTGACCTTGGGGCTTGATTTTGTTGGCTCGCATGTTTGACTGTACCAAATTATGGTTCGCATAGACCTGCTATCTAATACATTAGTGAAATAAAAGTACTTTGACGGCAATATACGCGACTTAATGGTCTTATCTTGACAATCCTGCAGCTCACGGTGTTCACCTCGCAATTGGTAGTCTAATAGGCATTTGACCGGATTGTACCAAGCACCATACGCGTCGGTAATGGTGGACGGAGGGGCAGGGTTCTGGCCCTGCCACTTTTCATTGAACAATTTCATGATCTCTGAAAAAAATCGAAAAAATTAGGGAAGTTTTGTAACCAACATGCAAGAAAGATAACAATGAGCCCAATGAGCCCACTTTTTGGTTGTATGGCGAACAATTTCCTGTCAGAGGTAGGTTGGAGATTGACTGGTCCCGTTACTTTTTGTCGGTAGCAACGCTTATGCCTAGCTCTGTGTATTTAATTTCACACTGGTTGCTTCTCTCTTTGCGTGTCTTAAATTATTGCCGAAAGTGCATCAAATAAGACATGGCGTAAAATATGGTGCAAAAGCCCGACTCCGTAGTGTAAACAAGGAAACAACATGAACTTTAGCACAGCAGGCATATTTATTCAGTGTATATGGAGAACCATTATACACTTCATCGCTGAAAGCGCACGTCTACATACTAATCCTTTTCCGAGGCAATTTTAGTATACATATCACTTGCATAATTTGTGACTTGTCTTCATTGAGTTCCCGCTTTAGGTGTTGCACAAGGCATAGGCGGATCCAGGGGCAAAGGGGGGCACGTGCCCCTCCCCGATCGACCCTCGGCGCCCCCTGAAATGGTCACGGCGCCCCCCTGAAAGGTCGATGGCGCCCCCTGAAATGTCGCTTCCCACCCCCCACCTTCCCAGGATGCGAAAATTGGCGCCCACCGATAGGATTTCGCCCCCCACCTAATAGGTTTTACCGGTCAAAAGTGGCGCCTCCCTGGTCCGGATGGCGCCCCCCCGGGAAGGTGCCCCCCCCCGATCGGCACTCCTGGATCCGCGTATGCGCACAGGGATTACAGCTTGACAAGAGCCTGAATAATTGCTCCATCACATGGCATGGCCTCTAAAAATCCCAGCCCATAGATATCTTTCAAAACCACCGCTATGACTATGGCTAGCAAGATGTATTATGACGGGATGAGCGGGGAGTTTTGTGGTCACTGCTTGGACACGAAAAATATTGCCGCCTTTCAGCAGATCTCCGTAGTAGCCAAGTTGTTTCGCGCTGTTCAGCTTTGGACCCGTAAAGCCAGCTTTGTCCGAGTTAGCAATCGATGTGTCTATGTATGTATATGTACTCTAGTGTTACGGTCGTGTGCACCAATCGACTCGAGTGGTTTTGTTGAAGGACGGCACTCAACTCAGAACTGTGTGGAAGATGAAAGGTGTGTTCAAAGGTCACTCGCATTTCAACACGCCTTTATCACCCGTTCTCATTATTTGGATAGGAATTTTATCTCGGTTTCTGAAGAGGTGGGTTCTAGATGAACGTACCAGTTTTGAATGGGTTTTTGATGCATCTATTTTCGACTTTGCAGAGACAGGACAAACGGTAACGAGTGAGGTCATTATTTTGGTTGCGGAGCTCACTTGTAGATAATGTGTGCGCAAAACAGGCAGGATGTTTTTTGTGGTTCTCGTGGCAAAACACTGGATTTCACATTGATGTTGGATCTGTCAGGATCCAAAACGAATTCGAGACACAGCTCTTATTTTTCTGCCGCACGGGAAGAGACGGTGCATCCCGCCAGAACGGGGTTCGAGGTTACATGTAAGCAGAAGGTCCTCAACAGATCCACTAAAATTCCAGTTTATGATTTGACATCTCTTGCGGTTCAACACCTTTCTTTGCGCCAAATCCTGGCACTCCAACAAACGCGTTCTCTGGCGTGTGGCGGCGGAACTGGTTTAGCCCTGCAGAGGAGATCAGCAGTAGGAGCTAGCGGCGCGGAGTGTCGCGGTCTCGGTCAGGCCCACCTCCGTCACCAGTGGGTGCAGTTCTGGGCCAAGGCGAAGGACGCCGGGCGGCTCAGGAGTCGGCCTGCGTCCAGCACCGCTGGCGTCTGGGCCCCTGCAGACACCTCGGACCAGATAGTAATGGCGAGAGTAGAGTGGCGCAATTCAGAGGCGCTGTAACGCCGCCGGAGCTCATCGCCGCCACTTTCTCCAGACCTGTGTGCCGTGGCGCCGGCTTGTGGAAACGTGACCGGCACTCCAGCAGGGCCGAAGGACACGCAGCCGGCGTTCGCGGAACTCTGACCGTACGACTTCTGGTGTTTGCTTGTTAGTTCGCGCGATGAATCGCCGTGTGACTCAGGGGGTCTATCCGTTGGCTCTGGCTCACGTGAAATTGTTTGTAGGGTGAATAGGATATTATGGGCACTATGTGGTTCTCAGTTTTATGTTCCATCAGCTGTACGCCCCAGTACAGAATTCGAGATGCTGTGCTGAGCACCAGTGGCTCGTTAAACCTGTCAGGGTAGACAAAAGCATAGCTCAAGAACCCAAGCAACCTCAATGCTTACCAGACCATGTGAAATCCATAACGCAACTGGAATATCGTCGCTCAGTGAAGGTTACTGACCCTGAGCAAAACCAGCATGAGCAAGAGGAATGGTTACGTGCGTAAGAACGGAGCAGTGGCGGCGGATGCTATTTTCGGGTGGGGGGCAATAATTTTTCCAGGGGGCCCCTTGACGATGGGGTCCCCTCGACGGAAAAAGGCCCCCGTAAAAACTGAGAAGCTATTGAGGATCCAGTCAGGTCGTTCATGAACATTCAGAAAACAACCAAAGTACATTTTTTTTTCAGGGGCCCCTCTGGTAACTTTGGGGGCAACTGCCCCCCTGCCCCCCTTATCCACCGCCACTGGAACGGAGAAGCATTGAGACCTTGTCCCTCCAATATTCCCGATAGATTAACCATCAGCTTAACCTGCGGCATTGATTGACACGAATTGACGTATAATTATTATTTCTCCGTCCCATGTTACACCTGTTTGTTGCGCCTGATGTTACCTGATAAATTCATAAATTTATGAACATTTGAGCTGTTCCAACACTTTGAGTGTGAAGCATACAAATGTAAGTACATTTATGTAATTACTTTCTCGCGCTATATGCAAATATCAAACAATTTATTTGATCGATTACATCTGTTGGCGAAGTGACATTGAAGCATCGTCAATTTTAGTGAATTTATATTGTTATATCCATATCATTGTGTGAGGTAATTAAAAATTTGAGTGTCTGAATTTGGAAAAACTAGCCCTGGTGTTTCCCTATCACCAGCTTTACGTTCCTGTAAGACTCAAACAGTTACGAAAATACGTTTTATGAGTTGCGTCATTGTGAAGAGATACGCCTCCTCTTTTTGGGAAGGCGACGGACGGATTTTACGAAACTCACCACCGACCCAAAGATATTGTACATAACGCGCATACCATGTGTTCGCCTCCCTTTCATTTTTATGAGTGAATTTCACCCTCAAATTACAGCCTTGTGACTGGATACGTGGGTAGGCAGTGTTGTATGGACTGGGTTTTACTGGGTGCCGCTGCACTCCACATTGCGGAGCCGGGCTGGCAACACGGAACGGAAAAGGTTGACTTGATGCCTCTCGCAAAATTTGATAAGGTGTATTATTACCCCTCTTGAGGCACTTCCACACCCGGAAGCCTTAAGTTTCATGCAAGCTTTTCTGAGCCTGACCCATCCCTGAGATGCGTTCTGGCGATGGTAAAGGCTAGAAGGATCACTCTTCAATTGATTCTGGCCTCGAGATATCCTGCTGATTATATTCGCAAGCTCCAGCCTCTCTTCCGACATGAGCAGACTTTGCGCTCCGTGGTGAATCCCTTGCTGGCCTCCAAACTTCTGACGGGCTCAGCTGGCTGTAAGTCTCGTCGTGTGAAGGCCTCCGACTGCATCCTGTGCGGGGAAACTCCGCGAAAACCCAGCACCTGGTCTTGCGGCGGCGGTTGTCGGAACCCCCGTTCGGTGCGGACGGCTTGTCATTACCCGCACCATGTTGCGCCATAGTGGAGGTGCAAACTGCTCTGCGGCGCGTGTCCACCGACGTCGTAGGTAGCTTCAGAGGTGCAAGCTGGGACTGGCTGATGCAGGGTCGGCGTGTCCGACTTCCTGTTGGTGTTCAGTGCCAAGGAGAGCCCGTTCGTCCTCTTCTGAAGGGCTACCTTGGCGTTTGATTGTATGGGTCCCTGTTATTGTAGACAGTATGTGGAATCCATGTTTATCTGCTGCTCTTGTTCACGATTCTTCCGGGTTATGTTTGCGTTTGTTTCATGGTTGGCTCCTTTTTGCTTTTACCGGCGATTAATTTCACTTTTTTACGCTGTCTTTACCCCGGTGCAGCTTTGTTTCAAGCTCCAATTTCTCTGTTTAAGCTTTGAAGTCATGGAGATTCAGGGCACCACCATCATTAAATTGCCTCAGGTCACAGTCTGGGGATGTTTGAGCCTCTGGTAAACAGCGACATCAAAGGGGCCTTCCCTGGCGCCCGCAGGCGTCGATAAGATACACTCTGAATGCGAAATTCAGAAATCCGTCGGGGACCAGACTTGCCGGCCCTAAAATTATCAAACAGTTTAGCTAAATACCTAGAGGCAAGTGATCAAGCAATATGACTTGATAGAAAACGTTAGGAAAATGTCATTCTCTGTTGCCCTAAAATGAATACAAGATGAAAAAGTGCAGACGTTAAATGAGCTTCAACTTTATGACATCACTATGACGTAATCGGTCAACGATTTTTGTTTGGTTGGCTTTCAAGTGTGAATTAATTATTTCTGTACAGGTAGTGGAAGTCCCATTTCTTTACCTATGAAGGCGGGGAGATATGCTAGAAAGCGTTAGGGGGCTAAGCCCCCTCCCCTGTTCCAAACGCGGGTCAACTCCCGCCCCGGTGGGCCTCTGATCAAGCTTCGTACATGCTTGAGGATGGGTTTGAGTTCCCCTCAATCTTGTCTTCTATGTGGGAAAGCGAAAAAACGTGAACGGTGGTAGATAGCCCGTAAGAAATAATTGCGAAATTATATCTCGTCACTTTTTTAGCGCAGGCTAATATTCCGATCATGATAGGTCAAAGGTAACCGGCTAGAGGATACTTCTTTTGGCCCCAGCGTCTGACTGAGTTGAATTGAAGGCAATTTTGTGACATCATTGGATTCCTCCCGTCACGGCGAATCGAAGGATGTATAAAGTTACTATTTTAGGTCAAAATATGAAAATAGCCTGACGTAGGATCAGTTCACAGTCATTGTGCACATCAATTGACTGGCAGTGATGATCCAAACGTATCAAGATGTAAGCTCTATCATAATTAACGTGCGAAGTTATCTAACCAAGTGTAAGATCAGATATCACATTTCGAGGTCACATGTCAAAATTTACAGCATGGCCCTGGGAGGTGACCTAGGACGCTACGATTTCTAGAATAGTACTTGTTTCAAGCTTTATCTTCAGAAATAGAGCCATTTTTTGGTGTTTATCCTTTGCCCTCATGCATTTTCAATGGTGAGGTCATCACCCGTACCTGACTCAAGGTCATCGACACAAAAAATCTTGTCGCGACATTTTGTGGTACTCGTTTGGCCTATTTTGTTGTGAAGCCTCAGATCAGTAAATTAAACCTATACTCCCAGGTGGTACCACGTGAAACGCCTATGACGTTGTGGCCTGACCTGAGATGGCCCGAACCCATGTTGGGAGATCTCTTCTCGATCCAGGGGGTCCTGGGTGGGTTAACGCTGGCACGGCAATGCAAGCCCTATACAAAGCCTATGGGAGACCCAAAATCCAGGGGGTCCTGACCCCTTAACCCCCGGAATTTCCACCCATGCCTAAACCTAAAGTGTTTTTAAGTTGCGCAATGGATCAAATATGATGCCCCTGTTACGGTGGTGCTCCCCGCACCGTTTTCTGCACCGTTAAAAAATCTGACTAGCTGCTCTCTCACCCCCTCCCTCTCCACCGCGGCGAGGGTTAAACTGTCACCCGTGTTTGTTAATTGTTGTTCGCTTTGTTCGTTCGCTCGGGGGATGGTGCCGAATTAGCGCTCTGTGTACTCAGACGGGCGGTACGCCCGACTGTCAACAGAGGCTGCAGCTGATTCTGTTGGCACAGATGGGCACCAGTGCATGTGCCATTAGCGGGTTATTTTGCATCTGGTGGCGGCGGCTCTGAATTAGGTGGGGATGGATTGCTGCCTTTTACACCTGTTGCCTTTTGGTGGGGGTGGGTAGCTGCATAGGTGGATCCAGGAGTGCCGATCGGGGGGCACCTTCGGGGGGGGGCAGTTTTGACCGGCCAAACCTATCAGGTGGGCGCAAAATCCTATCCGTGAGCGCCTATTTTCGCATTCTGGGGGGTGGTGGGAAGCGACATTTCAGGGGGCGCCTAGGGTCGATCGGAGGGGCACGTGCCCCCTTTGCCCCCTTGGATCCGCCTATGGGCTGTTGCCTTTTCCGTGTACTACGAGGGAAGTTGCGCCCCAGTAAGATTCATTGGTCCTTTCGCAGATCTCACGGGATTGATGATTTTAAAACACTGCAATGATTTTGCCTCCCAAGACTCATAGATTTAGTTCGAATTGGGCGACCATGATTGTTTAAGTCGAGCCACAGGAACTTATTATCGACTAGGTATAGTAGAGGAAGACAGCTAATCTTGTTTGAGACAGTTTATGCTTATTTCCCGTTTACGCATTTATGAAGGACCTTTATTTTTATTATAGTCTATATATATATATATATATATATATATCAAATGTTTCTGGAGTTTTATCTTCTCTATGAAAAACAATATGGTTGCTTGTCACATACACTCGTCCGCGCCATCAATGCATTGAGACTCGCTAATGGAGTATGGGTTTTAAGATACGTCGGAGATTTACTGAAAGCTGCTACCACAGTCTATCGTTGCCAAGTGACAAACACAGTGGATTCTGAACAAAATGATGGACAACGGAGGCGTTCAAGCGAACCGAGAAGAGAACGGGCCAGTTGCTTGATAGCTGTGACGACTTTGGCGTTATATTCCTAATTGTTCAAGCCCAAAAGGATGAACAGCTTTAGGGGTGTGGTGGTATCATGTTCATTGTGCCGACTTTCGGCAGCATGCCCGAGTACAGATCCTATGGACCATGGTACCACCATATTGCATTAGTAAGGTGCGTCGTTGCCCCTCTCCCCCCTCCCCCGGCGCTCAAAGTCAACAAATGCGTTTCGGTCGACGTAATCAAGCTCAGGAAGCCAAGGAATCTAAAGCTAGGGTTTTGGGAATAGAGCGGAGGAGGGTGACACAAACTTAGTTGGGTCTGCACTTCACCCCACCCAGAAGAGAACAGGGGCGCCGACTATTGGGGGAGGGACAGCTGTAATGCGTTTTTTTACCCCTGTCGCGCTATCCGTCTTTACTTGATGTCTCAGCCCCCTGTATCTATGGCGTGCTGAAGAAACTAAGCATACACCATATGAAAACCTCAGAAGGCTTGCCGACCGTTGCCCCGCTGACAAGAAGCCGTTGGCACAGACGGGGGCCGACGCCGGTTGCTGAGCTGTGTGTTTACACCAGGACCACCCCTGACACCAACTGAGGTCTTACATTTAGGCATAGCTGTAGTCCGACCATGCGCGGTTTCGCAGAATGCAGCACCAGCCCCGTCGACGTGTGGTTCTGTTTCTTGTCTGATATAGTGTGCTTGGTTTTGTAGCTGCATCATCTTTAGCTGCATGGTCTGCACTTTGGAAGCTTCAACTCAATCCAGCCAAATGTAAATCGTTCACTGTGTCATTGAAACGAAAGCCTATTCCAACCACATACGAAAGCCTATTCCAACCACATACAAAATCCAAAACTCTACTCTAGAGAAAGTCTGTGCAATCCGGGACCTCGGAGTGTGGTTGGATTCTAAATTGACGTTTGTAGAACACCTGAATCACATTGTTAGTAAGGCGAACAGGGCGCTAGGTCTGATGATTCGGTCTCTTCAGGTTGGCCATTCAGAGGGGAGAGCGAGACGGAAGTTGAAACCCGAACCAATCATGGCGGCTTATTTTGGCAACATTCGATCTATTATGGAGTTTGGCTGCGTAATTTGGGGTGGGGCTGCCAAGACTCATCTTGATAGACTGGACAAAATTCAGCATAAATTCTTGATTTGGCTCGCGTCAAGCTCAACGAAAAGCTCACCATCATTTGTGTACCATGATCTTTTGGCTACGTTCAAAATAAACACTCTGGCTAATCGACGACTACAATATGATATCCTTTTCGCACACAAAATTATCTCCGGAAAAATAGACTCCGCCTTTCTGCTCGGTAATTTCCTTTTCATGTCCCAGGAAGGAACACAAGGGCAATGTTCGGTAGTATGCTGCATGTTCCATTTGGAAGGGTAGAAACTGTGAGGCGTGGATTGTTTTGTCGCTCGACCACTAATTTTAACTCGTATCTGACGGCATGCCCACTTTCCGACCCTTTTAGATTTTCATTTGGTCAGTTTAGAGCACAGGTTCGTTTATATATCAAGTCGTTGCCTGCGAGTTGAACAAAGTGAACTTTTTAACTGTTTGATATTCTTATGTTTACTGTTTTAAGTGCATATTTTAGTCAGCTCGCAATGTGATCGTTGTTTGTAGTTTGTTGGCTCCTCATTTTTACCTGTAGTTGTATGTGACCTGTTTACCGTGACCATGTTTTATGATTCCTGACTTGGCTCTTATTGGGGTATGACCCTGTTGCTCATATAGCACTAATAAATAAATAAATATGCTTTTCAAACTGTTTCGTCATCTTGCCATTCGGATAAGACTTAACCGCGCTCTCATTTAGCAAAAAAGTCGTTTGGAAAATAATGCCTCGTTAGAAATAAAGCTTCATGAGCAGCAGAATGAAATTTAAAAGTCGAAGCTGCATAGTTGCTGAGCATAAAGTCGGGGGCATTCCATGGTGAGGAGAATTTTGTCGGATATTTTAAGGATTTAAAGCAAATGTGACACCTTTTTGTGGGCATCCCTACCGAAGATCCCCTGGTTTTGTTTTTCGTCCCAAAATCCGTCGTTTCCCCAGAAATAAGTGTTTTCAGGGCGGAGTTGTGTGCTTCTAGACACCACTTCTCTGGATGAATGAGGGAGGGCCAGCGACGAACCTAGTGCTTCTGTACGGCGGACGAAGCCCCAAAGGGCGGCTCGTCACCAGCGAGCACCGTTGGAACATTCCGAGGGGTACCTTCCTGACGCAAGTTTTTAGGTGTTTTTAGGTGCGTCAAAAGTTTCACCGGGAAGTGACTAGCAAATTTGGCCCAAGGGGCGTAGCTGTCTGGGGAGGGCTCGGCCAAACAGTCGACAGAAGTCCGAGGAGGCTGGACCTAATATCTCTGCCAGGCCCACCCTCGAAAATCGTGTTAAGACGCCTGTGCCGCACGAGGAGTTTAGGAGAAAATACATTTGAAACTATTGTATTTTGCCAGATTTGTATGCGAATTCGAAGTGCACCAATGTGCCACATTACATTTTAGAATATCGTTTCTGATATTTTGTCAGCACTATGTCTGCTATGTTATAGCGTCTTCTCATATGTTGTGTGTACTTTTTTGGATACCAGCCTTGCCATAATATCCTGGAGGCTTTCCTTTTTTCTTATAAATAATTATATGGCCATGTCCTGGTAAGCCTTGCTTGAAATGCTTCATGAATATTTGTTCCATGAAGTATTCTTTGCGTGGAACATTTAGGTTTCATTTTTTCTTACCTCTGCTATGCCATATGCAGTTCGTAACACGCGCCCGGTCCCGTTCCGGCCTCTCTATCGGCACGCCCCCAGGCCTATGCTCGTCCGGTAATCTCTCCCTAGATGACGTCACACCTGCGGCTCTGTTACATCACACGCGTGCCGACAACGTCATACCTTCGGCTTGACTGCCTTGCGGCATACGTGGGTGCTGGACGTGCTGTGACGTCACGGGTGGCGCGTTAGGGTGACGTGCGGCCGTAGTCGATATGCCGGCGCCGGTCGTCGCTGCCGTCGCCGCCGGCTCGTGCTAGACGGCCGTCGGCGCGCCCCCAGCCCTCCCCAGACCGCCTGATCGCCTCGTTCACTCCAGCCAATCAGCGGCAGCGCCTGTTGCAGCCGCGCCCAGCTGTGCCGGGCATGCTGGCTGCAGTGTCGCCATACGCGCCGCACTTACCATGAAACTGGCGACGGATGTGTTTGTGAATGCATTTTGGGGTAGCTGACAAGGAAAATCGTTAAATTATCTTATAGTAATTGTGGAAAAGGGAACATATGATTTTGTTAAGTGACTGAAAAATATGCTAGATTCTTTTTCATGAACCATGATAGGAACTTTCATCACCACACATATAGTCGAGAGCTATCTGTTCACTGAGTCATACGCATGATAAGCTTTTCCTCATGGACACAGTGTAATTCATGATTTGACGTTTGACATCAAAGGAACTGGCAGAGCCGACTCATAATGCTAGGCACTGCCCTTTGTCAGCTCTGTCGTCTCATCTGGAAGTCACGTTGGGCCTTCATAGCTAGCACTTGTGTCTGCTATTATCAGATTTATATATATATATATATATATATATATATATATATATTAGAGAGAGAGAGAGAGAGAGAGAGGGAGAAGAGGAGAGAGAGAGAGAGAGGAGAGAGAGAGAGAGAGAGAGAGAGAGAGAGGGGAGAGAGAGAGGAGAGAGAAGGTGCTATTTTAGGAAGAGAATGTCATCTCTAGCACAATCCTCCTGTCTCTCACAAATATGTGCGAAACACTACATGCAGTAAGATTCAAAGCTATTCAAGCATTAGGCGCAGGTAAAATATATTTGCCTAAGTACAGCATAAGTATAAGGAGCCCAAGCAGCAGCATTTGCAACAGAACTTTCTCCTTGTCATGTGTTTTAGTTTTTCTCAATTTCCTTTGGCCCTTTGGGGTCATGTCCACGAAATAAACTTTTCGCCTCATGTTTATGCTAAACGCACGGTGGCCTGATTTAAATTTTCTTGACCTGGCAGCTCTTAGCGCTTTTGTTCAGCGCTTTCGCCGCTAGCTACACCCCACCCTGCACCGACACGCCGCTCTGTCGTCCGGCTCTGGGCCATAGGCGGAACCAGGGGGCAGTGGGGCAGCAGTGCCTGTAATGGTGCATCAGCGCTCCGACATGGCACCCCAGCGCTCCTCCCGAGGCCCCCGGAACGCCACCCAGAGAGCCTTCCTAAAATTTCACTTCTTGTCCCTCGTCTGGAACGCTAGAAACAGCGCCTCGCTACGATCTGGGTCCCCTGATGTCTAAAACAGCGCCTCGATACGATCTGGGTCCCCTGATCCACCAAAACATCCCCTGCTGTAGTGTAGTGTAGTGAAGTGTAGTGTCCGCTCCCCCTTATTTAAAACTACGCTGCGGACACCTCATGAGTAGTGACACTGCAAACATGTAACACATGTAGGCCATTAATATAATCCCAGCGCAGGGGAAGCCAGTGTCAGATCGATTAGGACGCTGAAACCCACTCGGACGCCTTTAACTGAACAAAGAGCTGTGTGGTGTATACTGAGGCTCAGGCGGCCCGAGCCAAAGCCCTGGCCCCGCCGGCCGCTGGGACAAAGAGCTGCCGCCGTAGTGCTGAAGCTTCCGAAGACCTGGCTCGCGGAGAATGCTGGGCCGGCCACTTTGTTTTAGATTTTTTACCGTGGAATGATTTTAAATACCATTATAATATAATTAGTTATGCTGTAGATCAAGCTGTTTTCCTTCTGATCAAGCCGTCTTCTTGTCATTCATTTCTGTCCCAAAAGCTATCTGAAGCAAAAGGATTGCAAACTCCGGATTGAAAAATGTCTTCCTTTCCATATGACTGCTGCAGTCACTAAATATTTAACCTAAGCTGCGCCCACCTGTCAATGCCGCGTCTATGGGCATCGGGCAGAGGAGCATTCCACGGCAGCAGCCTTGAGAGCCGCCGAGGTACCTGCACCACGGAGCTGTGGCGGCGGCGTTAGTCTGGCCCATTGCAGTGACTGTTGGCCAACCGGCCGTTTCGTGCCGCTGTAACTGGGAAACTCCCATGACCGAATTCACTGCGCTGACTGGAGGCTGGGCCGGTGACCAGCGCCGGCGGCGATACTGGCCCCGCTGCAGGGTCTCCACTTGTCAGTGTCTGGCTCACCCAGTTTTGTCAGCCCTCCATGTGCTGAGTTCAGGCTCGCCTCGCATAGTAGAGTCACAATTATTCTCCACACCAATGGTCTGTCGATCAGGGGTGTGGATTTATGTTTCTTTGGGGGTGTATAGACACCCTCAATGGAGCCAGGCTACTGCTGTTGCTTGAATTTGTGTTAAGGGTCTTGTGTCTCTACATAACTACTTTTAAGGCGAAGTTTACTATAAAAAAGCGCAAGAGAGAAGCATTTGCACCAGCTTTGCAGACCCTCAGGTCTGGAAATCCCTCCTGCAAGCTGTCAACTTCATCCGTAGGCTATGTAAAAGATTGGAAGGCGAAATCCAGCTATTTCTGGCTATCAAGGCTGTAAATTGCACCACTATTAAGTTGATTGACGGATTGATCTGACCTTGACAGGAAACGTCACCGGATCAAGGGGTCAGAAACCCAGCGACGCACCGGGAGTTGCCAGTCCTAATGCACCCTGATTTCATGCTCTAGGCGACACACATTCAATTCGTCCTAGCTTTACCAAACTCTACTGCCCCGTTCCTTCCTTTACCTGATCAGAAAAGAATATTGAGCCACCCTTGTGTTCATTGCCTTCTCTCTACTTCCAGCTATTTTTATTGGCTGCAATTGTACCTATTTTCCACAAAATACGACATGGAGACAAGTCAAAGCTTATTTGAAAAATATTTGTTAAGGACACTTAATATTCTAGGTTATAACTTTTGTCCATTGAAACACATCGGAAAATTTTTCACAAATACAGTACTGGGGGGCGCGGTAGTGGAGTGGTCAGCGTAGCTGGCTTCCATTCAGCCGACCCGGGTTCAAGACCCGACGGCTTCCCTGAACAAAGAGCAAGCTGGCTCCCGAGAAACCCTTCCAACAGGGAAAGAGTTGGCGACGCCATATGACCCTGGCAGTTGGTGCGTCGATAAGCCCCAAAAATTATTATTATTACTGGGGGAAAAATAAACCCCTCATATTAGACCGTTTGAAAATTTGTATTCAACGGCCAACTCGCTGAGCATGGACACTAGCCAAATACTAATCCGCCAACTTGCGTCGTTTGCAGGGAGCTCCGCGAATGCATGTCGAGAGCCATCTGTCATAAGCCTAACAGCATCTAATCAAACAGTGAACAACAGGTACTGGTGGCATGTGGTAGGTATCTAACTCTCGTATTGCTCACCGACTGTTTTTTCCTTTCTTTATTTTATTATTCCTATTCATTTATATGTTTATATTACCTTAAAACCCGTACCAAGCCATGACTCCACTTTTCGGCCATTGCGCAAACTCGAATGTCATGGTCGTTCCCCTTGTCGATTTATCATGTTTCCACTTTCCGACTACCATTGTTAGGGACTGCAACAATCGACAAAAAACGTAAGCTTGGTGTCATTCTTTCACCTACGGATGGCTCGAAAACACGGCAAGGAACCCGGCCAGCAATCGCAGGCACTGGTACGTGTGGGTTTATTCTGAAATGCACCGTGTTCTTGTTTTGACGATCGTGAGAACATAATTCCGTACTTCTTGGAGCATCACGTGTTTGTTTTCTTTTAATATATCACAACATTTGGTAATTGGGGAGACCACCAATGTTATTGAACCATCATATCCTCAGGAATGTTCTCCCTCCAGCTAGTCCTAGAACTGCGGTGGTTAAAGCGATAAGGTGGGGGTTACAATTATAAAATTAGATGTGTTGTCATATTACAAAGTACCAACTGTTAATATTATACGGCCTCGTTAACTCTTACTATGTTGGGAGGGATTTGGGAGATCCGATCAACTTATGCACAGGCTCTGCCGGGACTTTAACCCGGGACCTGTGCCTCAAGAGACATGTATGATATCCACTGAACTACCCACCCCCAATTGTTGTCCTTTTCTGTCTGGATATATTCGTATTTATCAAACACTTACGCTCGTTTCCAAGTCGTTGGCGTTCGTACCCATCATTTCTGTGCAGAATCATCATTTCTGTGCATGTGTCCCGTACAGCTGAGTCAGTCCCAAAGTACAGACCTTGGCCTGCATTAGTCGCATTCTGCACGCGCGGAATTCGGCCTCTCTGGGGGCTTGGGCGCCTGATACCGAGTTCCAAGTGCGGAAGTACTGTTATGTACCATTGTGCTAATGCCTGCATATTATGGTCACGTTGTGGGTGGAAGGGTTGTTTCCTGTCGGTTTGTCTTCGGTGCCGATATTGGTTTGTTGTGTACATGAGAGGTTTCACGGGTGTGGATTTCTGCATTGCGTGGCGACCATCGACGTTCTTTTACATAGTTAAGGTGGAATTTTGTAATATGAAAGGTGTTGATACAATATTCCATATGACTATGCAGCTGACTTTCTAAAGCTCCCATCGCCCACACGCAAACCGCCTTGCATTGAATGCATTAACACTTGCTATAGATGGAGACTCCCTCCGCCGGTGGCTAAAAAGAAAGCTTTAACACTGCATACATAGATCGTCCGGTGACGAGTTTGTGCAGTTCTCACCGCCTCGGTGCAGATGGTTAGTCCCTTTCAACGATGCTGATTCTTGCCCTTGAAAGCGCGAACAGCTACGCTTTCTGGGTGATTCAGGTTGATACCAACCTGCTTATCATTGTTATCTGCACCATTGGCGAACTACCAACTCGGTCAGAAACGAACTGTATCGTACCTGACCTGGGCTAACTTGATATGTTATCTCGGCCGTCGAAAGCTGGGACAAAGAGTGTGCGTCGCTCACTTATCATGAGAAAATCTTCCGATTTCAGAAAATTTCAAAGGAAAAACTTTTTGCTAGGGTGGGGTGGTTGGAAACGTCGCAAGGAGTCCAAAGCCGGAGAGTATTGCGAGTTTTTCCAGCGAGAAGAAAAGCTTCACTCACAACCTCTCCTCCCCTTCTCACGCACTCACATTTTTACGGGTGGCAACACTTTTGTACGATATGTGAATCTCTTGTGAAATAAACATTTTATTATTTCACAGTTAGTAGGTATTATCATGTATTTTTTATTAACATTTTTATTTATATATTTTTATTTTTATTTATTATTATCATTATTATAATATTTTATTAATAATATATTTTACCATTTCAAAATTAAGATCTTTATGATTTTCATTTTGAAATTCTAAAATCCGCAGTCAAGGTGCCGGTCATGCTGTAGAAGGTTCAGAAGCTGCGTGTACAGTCCCAGTGTGTGCAGAGCTCGTCAGTGACGTCCCGCCTCCCTCTCCGTCGCAGATGCTGGCCTTCAGTGAAGACTCGCCCACATTCGCAGCCTGGAAAAAGCCGCCGGTCCAAATCAAAACAAAAGTGTTCTTCTTCAACCTCACAAACCGGGAGTCTTTCCTCAACGGCACGGAGAAGCCACGCATGCAGCAAGTCGGCCCATACGTCATAGCGTAAGAACTGCAGCAGTGGTGGAGTGGGGTCCTACGCAGGCCAATTTTTTAACATGTTAACTGGGGGCCATTTGCCCCCTCCCCAATCGGCCGAAATGCACCCCAGTGCCCGGAAATTGGCCCCCAGTGAAATAGACAGGAGATGACTTGACAATTGGCCAAATGCAGGTTCACTTAACGGAAATAAGACAGAACACCACCCGATAATTATAGCTTTGTCCTATTTTTGGTCCCAAATTGGCAATCCACAAAAATTGTGTTAAAAAATTCCACTCGTGGCTGTCTACTCCATTGTGCGCAGACGAAACAAAGTGCGTAGTTACGGGAAATTCCGGCCAAACAGCCTCAGTATCAACTAATCACAACGTTAGAGATGAACGCTGGCCTACAACCAATCAAACATCCTGTTCTATCCGACCGGAAGCCCACATCCCAGCCAGTACCGTGACATTGCATGATGCTCTCATTTCACACGCAGTCAGTTGTCAGCGCTTAGAGCTCGTTCGTGGATTAGACGGGACACAGTGTAGTCAAAGTACGTGAGACTGGTTGCTGGTGTGGCGGTATGAAGTGCTTAGCCTTTTAATTTATTATTGTGGTGTAGCATACATATGCGTCACCACCGCCAAAAAAGTGAAGGGGCCAGCCAAACTTCAATCTGATGCTGACGGCAAACTTTCCACGTTAGTACCAAAAACTTTTCGAATTTTTGCTCCTCGTTGCCTTCCGCAGCGGCTGGTTATACAAATTTCCGGTTTACTCCCATTTTGACTGAGATCAGGAAATTGTTGGTCAAAAAGTGGGGGGGGGTGATTGATGATGCTAAAAAATGTTCTGGTTATGTGGCTAAAATTGGCCACGCCGGGTTGGAAGGGCACCCCTGGCTTCCTATTAGATGGGTAGTGTGCTAAAAATATTGCGTCAAGTCAATATCAAACTGTCAACAATTGGCTTTAAACAGTGATACGAGTCGCTTTTTCTGCGGGTTTATGACTACCGCTAGTGGTCGTTTTAGCCTCAAATCTGGCTTCTGTGGTGTTTATTTGGCTATTTTAGTGGACATAAAATTTTGCCCCTCTTTGGCCCTTTTTCTAACTCGGTTTGACCTTTTCCGCCGAAAAAAACTGGCAGCCCTGTGCAGCATCTACAATCTCTAGACATGGAATAACACAAGAATTGAGAAAAAATTTAACACTTACACGTCTAAGTTTCATTAAACACCCTCAAAATTAGGTCTTGATCCACTGAAGACACTATAATGGCCAGCACAAGAAATCCCCCCCCCACTGACTTTTCCTTAAAAAGTGCCCTGGTCCTACGTCATAGCGTAAGAACTACAGAAGTGGTGGGTTCAGGTCCTACGTCATAGCGTAAGAACTGCAGAAGTGGCGGAGTCGGGTCCTACGTCATACCGTATGAACTACATGAATGGTGGAGTCGGGTCCTACGTTATATCGTAAGAACTACATGAAAAGCGGAGTCGGTCCCTACATCATACGCTATATAGCGTAAGAAGTACATGAATAGCCGTTGCTCTCATATCCCGCGTTTGTGAGCGACTTTTTATGTAATTTTGTGGGTTGTTTTTAACGATGCAAAATTAATTTTGTTTGCGTTGGCAACTGGAACTTTTATTTGGGAAAGTAATACTATGCGTTCACTTACGTAATAGGAAGAAATTGAGAGCATACCACCACTTTTCGTGATATTTTAGTTTGGGTCGCCAATTTCTAGAATTATATATATACATTGCAGGGCAGATATGTCGTGAGCTACGAAACTGTAATGCGAGAATTATCGCAAATGGGAACAGGCTACCTTAGAGACTACAAGGCTACACATTTGATTAAAAATGTTAGCATACCTTAATTGAGAACTTCGTCCATCAAGACTGGACGCATTGAGGAGTGAAGCCCTGATTGTTCCCCATGTCGCTAAAACTTTTGCAATGCTTCAGAAGCTTGAGAAACTTTTCCTTTTTGAGGATAGTTTTAATGCTGACGTAAGATGGTAAGCAGATAGTTTCCAACACTCACACTGTCATTGGCGATATACTTGTAATAATATATATATATATATATATATATATATATATATATATATATATATATATATATATATATATATATATATATATATATATATATATATATAATATACCGAAAATAACATTAAACTTATTCTATTATTGAATCTAAATCTAAAACTTTCTGCTAAACAAGCTATATATATATATATATATATATATATATATATATATATATATATATATATATATATATATATATATATGGTGACATTGTTTGACCTCTAGTTACCTTGGATTTGACTTGAGCAAAATGCTATTAAGATCTTTCTTTAGAGCTTAGGTCAGGCTATTTAGTTTAATTTACCTTCTTTACTAAATAGCGTGTTTTTTTAGATCTAAGGAGGCGGACGGTTACACCCCCCGTAGCTCAGACATCCGCCAATGTGCGTATCTGAGCTATCATTAGTTATTAGTATAAGAGCATTAGTTATTGGCTCACAATTCGAGTAATTGCCGAAAACACTGCGCTGGACTGTAAAACCCCATTGCGAGGCAAATATACAGACCTTATCTGGGGCATTCGACATAGATTGAAGTGCAGCACAGCGATCGATTTTGTCATTGCCAGCCCTCTAATTTTGTGTGTGCGGGTTAGTGATTACCCGCTCGACAGCGGCGACATCTATGACCCGGTGGAGTGGTTGGTCCTCGTTGAACCTGGTTCACTGTCACAAACCCACTCTCTACCGTTGGTACGATTGGGTGCGGCGTCAAGAATAGCTGAATCTGCTCTCGTTATCAGTCTGATGATGGGTGGTGTTATGCTCGTCTATTTTAGTAGTAACAGTGTATTGTTTGCTTTGAAATTAGACTTGTTCCGTAGTAGTCATACACTTCCTCCTTGTTCCTTCCTCTGGGACTTTTAAAACTTGTCCATCAATTCATTCATCAAATTCATTTAAGTGAATAATATTTATTTATCATCTAAATAGGAGGATACTTTACACCATACCCATAGTTTTGCATGACAAAAGTACTTGAACCAAGGTCGATGAACATTTGTGGAGGACACTTTTAGCCACTAAGTACCCAGAAACACTGATAAACCGCCCGTGCATTGGAGAAGTGAGATAGGTGCGTAATGTTGCATTGTTCAAATTCCTAGACATTCTTTATTAGGGCCACTTCCAACAGGCACACTTGCCCAATTACAGGCAGTATTGGCGCGGGTGTTTAAGGATCCCGTCCTCCGGGTCAGATCGGACACGGAATGCGGATTCCCGCCGTGGGGATTGAACCCACGTTAATCCATGCTATCCGATCCGAAGACTGGCAACGAAGCCACAAGGCCACTCCGGCCCCTAATTGTACTAGACTCGTATGGCGTCACAGGTGAGCAGATGCCCCGGGGGATGCGGTAGCGAGGGGGGACGAGCGCTCGACTTCCACGTCACTGACCCAAGTTCAAATCCCCGGGGCGGGTATTCTGCATTAAGTCTTTCCGATCCCCACAATACCCTCAGCAGGGTGAGAGCTGACGACACCCTGTGACCTCAACAGTGGGTGTGTCGTAAAGCCCAAAAATTGTTCTTGAGTAAATGGTCCAAATCATACATCTTCCATCCAATATTCCGAATTTTCTCACGCTTATGTCTACGTGTTTGCTATCGATGTCGCATGTGTAAACGCTCGTCACATTTGCGCAACAATTGAGCCTGCAGCCCTACGGTGACAGGGAACAAGTGGCCCAGGGTCACGGTTTGAAAAGAAGATTGGATATCATTTTTCTTTATCTATTTAATAAACTTTTTTCGTAGTCTTATTTCCTTATCGCGTTGACTCAGACACGCTGAGACAGGGGCGGATCCAGGATTTCCTCAGGGAGGGGGCGAATTCAATGCTTGGGGGCCGTCGTTTGGGGAGGGGCCCGCAACCCAGGGAGACCCGCGGAGAAAATGTTAAATGTGATGAAAATCAGCTTAAAAAATGGTGCCCCATGCCCAACCCGGGGTCGTTTTACAGCTTTCCACCACACCTTCACGCTCGCATGCACTATATAGTCAGTATATACATATACCTACAGACAGGCTTTCCTTACGGGGGAGGGGGCGGCAGCTGCGGCGGGAGGCGTTTCTTTCCAGTCTTTAATGTCGGCCCAAGGTGGGGCGACCGCCCCATCGCCCCCACCTTGGATCCACCCATGGGCTGAAATTTATACCCATTTATCTGTGAAGACGTAAATTGAAACTAGAGATAAACATTCCGAGACACATTGAAGCAACTACTTTTCCTTCAATAAAGATATAAAAAGTCATGAAGTGGAAGTTACGAAGTACCTAGTGATGAGACATGATAATGAAACTGCACGATGTATAAATGACCAGAAACAGAATTCTAGTTCAGGCGATTCAAGGATCTAAGCCCTAAAGCGTCTACAAAGGCCGATGCATATTTGTGATGTCCGTGAAGTCGTCTACAAATGTGAACTGTAAATGAGATAAAAGTGGAATTTTCAAAATTTGGTATTTCAGTCGTGTCTTCTCAAACTCAGGTGACGTCATACGACAAGCAATGAAGACTGCGGGTCATCAAACATGATATCTATATTTGCCTGTAAACAGTTTTCTCATTATACTACCCGAAGCATATTGACGGCTTCAGCCAAACAGGCATTGCATTCGCTTTCATTGTCAAGGTAAACATAGGGAAGGGTTCGCTTTCTTCTCAGACCAAAGTGATGTGCGAGTTTATTTATGAGCATCCCCTTACGTTTCACACCCCTTACCATCCCCTCGCACCCGCCACTAGCGAGGTGGAAGTGAGGTGAAAGTGATGTAAATCGCTTTGAAGTGTGTAACTCGGTTGAAAGATTTCATTGACACCTGCAGTCTCAAATGGACGCGAGTGAAATGGTTTCCAATAGGAGTTGTAAAGTTGGAAACACTTTCGCTATGCTTCACATTAACATTACATTAACTCTACCTAATCATAATACATTTGCCTGAATTGCGCAATATGACAGGTATAAAATAGTATATTAAAGGCAGTAAACAATCGACTTGGTCATAACTTTTCACGAATGTACATGATCCAATGTGTTTTAATGCTAGAAGTTAATGACGTGTTCCCTACAGGGAAGAATGGGACCGGAGAAACATCACGTTCCATCCAAACGGAACGCTCTCCTCCAGACTGGCCAAGAAGCTGTTCTTTGTCCGAGAACAGTCGGCGGGACCAGAAACGGACCTCATCACTACCCTCAACGTACCCATGGTGGTACGTATCTTCGGGAGTTCGATGTAGAGGTCGGACATCGTACCCAAAGGAAATGTAGCAGCCTTAGAGCGTGTTTATTGTCAATCTTGTGGAGTATTCAAAATTCCTTGCTTCTAGACTTTGTCCCAAAACGTATCGCTATTTCTGTACTCCCAGTCTTAACACGCGCATTGACGGAGGGGCGGGTAGCCGCCCCCTCGGATTTTTCGGAGATAGTACAAAAACGGTGGTGCTTAGCGCCACCGTACTTGGCATGCCTTTTTTCTCATCATTTTTACAACTTTTTCAAAATGTTAAGGTGAAGTCATATCAGGTCAGGTCACCAGTACAGGTCAAGTGACCTGACCTCAAAAACGTTAAAGATAGCATAAGTCGGAGCAGGGTGAAGCATAACTCAGAACAGGGTGAACTTATCCGATTGAAACTCATATCAGATACTGTGCCCACCGAGTTCTCTAAAATATGTTCCGGTATTTTTTATATCGATGACCTAAGGTCAGGTACGAGCCATGACCTCTCCCTTAGAAATACATGGATAAATGTTTTTAACTGAATAACTTAGTAACTGATGGTGATGGAACGTTTATTTTAACTGCATTATATTCGCTTTGTCTTTGCGGTTCTAATGATATGCGTTTTACCTAATTGGACCGTGACCTGACCTCAGGTCAGGTGAAATGCTTGATTTGACCTAGCAAGGTCATATTATACATCATTCGATTCGGCTTGCTGCGAGGATTCATATAGTTCCAATTTGTTTGCTCCATCTTTACTTGTTCAGATGTAATGACCGAAAACCTTCATTTACATGTTATCCCTATGGCGGCATGGTTTGACCTCTAGTGACCTTAAATATGACCTGACACAAATGGCTCCAATATTTTCGATGGAGAATTGGGTGGGCTACCCAACGCCGTTTACCATTTTTCGCTACCTAGTGTGGTTCTCGAAATCTTAGGGGGACGGGTACCCGTCCTCTCATTCAAAGCGAAGGTGGCTCAGATCCCCGTCAATGCGCGTGTTAATGTTCATACTAGAACTGCTGGTACGAGTGTACCAGTTGAAACCATACACGTATATTGCAGCTGATAATACAGGTACATATACATCATGCAGAACACAGAAAAACGGAATTAACGGTCAGTGGCGGATCCAGCAATTCCTTGCGGGGGGGGGTGGCTAGGGAGCTCGAGCCTCACCACGCCAGTACCTCGGGCAGCCCATTGCCTGTGTTATTAACTATAGGGGCTGGGACCTTTGGTGGGGGTGCTTGAGCCCCCTAGCCGCCCCCTTGGATCCGCCACTGTTGACGGTAATCCCTGCAAAAACTCGTCTCTTTACCTCTAATCAATATCCCCTAGTGCGACGAAGCATGCTCATAACATGGTAGCTCAGAATCGGGGCATGGTTTGGGAACTGAGTGCGCTGAACCACGGGAACGGAGATACGGGACCGGACGGTGTGTCTCTCACGCCGACTCCATCATCATCTCCCTCATCCGCTGGTGGTTGGTGCGATTAGCGGGTGCCGATTAGCTCTGGTACATTACCTGGTAACAGCAGGGCTGCAGTCTTTGGTCGATTCTGTCACCTGGAGTTGAGCTCTCATCAGTAACTGCTGTCCATTCGGCCCCCTGTGCTGCCACGCCGACCAGAGCGGGTGGCGCCACCTAAGGGCAAGTAAAAATGAGAGCCGTCACTGCTGCTCTTGCTGGCTGACTGCTCACCAGCGTGCGGGGACTGCAGGGATGTAAGAACCATGTTCAGGTCGAGAGGAGGGGGCAACTGATAAATTTGGGATCTTCTCTCGAGACTGGTTTTATCAGCATTGTAGACAACTTTTTAAAGGAAGCTCGAGAATACCTCGGAATCGGGAATATGATACCTATATATATATATATATATATATATATATATATATATATATATATATATATATATATATATAGGGGCCGGGGTGGCCTAGTGGCTTCGTTGCCAGTCTTCGGATCGGATAGCATGAATTAACGTGGGTTCAATCCCCACGGCGGGAAACCGCCTTCCGTGTCCGATCTGACCCGGTGGAGAGGATCCTTAAACACCTACGCCAATACTCCCTGTAATTAGGCAAGTGTGCCTGTTGGGAGTGGCCCTGATAAAAAGAATATATATATATATATATATATATATATATATATATATATATATATATATATATAAACATGATGCTGCAAGGGCAAATTATGATGGGACCATCTGAGCGGGAGGAAATGGTTCTATAATAGTGACCAAATGCGTTATATTTTCACGAAGATCGGTCGATTTGGGTCCCAAGTGGGAGGGCGGGTGGCGAACCCCACTTCTGAAGCTAGGATGTGACTGACGTTCCCGCTCATAGCCCCGCTTCCCGCATCTTGAGGGGATGGGGGCTGTTTGTCGATTTGCTGGTATTGATGTCGCGATCGTGGTAGCCGCTATGCTATCTGTCCACCTCACAACTGTCAAGGCGACTCGGGGTGAACCTATCACAGCCCGGCCAATATCCCTGGTGATACTCTTCTCAGGGCAAGAGTCCTGGGTTTGTGTTCTGGGAAGATGTTTCCAAAACAGGGAACGTCGGGAAATGTTCCATATGCCGCTTTGCATATTTGATAATGATGCACAGCATAAATTAAAAGATCAAAATTGAATATGTCAGTTACTTCTGCGCCTATCTCTGATTATGGAGCTTTGCAAACGGTTATTTTTGCAATAGGGTTTTTTGGCTATTCAAACACCCTGAGTTGATAGTGGCTCTGATATACCTACTGCTTGATGCTAATTTTTTCAGAACCTCTTTAGCTCTGGCTAATTCTTTTCTCCTCTGCCCTCTGGAGCGACTGGAGTTGAGGAAAAAGATAAAATTTGGGTTTTGAAGAAATAGTTTTTCATGTAAGGTTTGGCTCGAACGAAAGAAAAAGATTCACTTTGGAACCCCCCTTACTTTCCATCGTTTATAAAAATTATTTTCGGCCCCAATATCTCTCATGTATATTTGCATTTAAATTGTCAATCACTGAGAGCAGAATCCTTATCTGTATTCAAGAACCAAAATATGTCTCTTGTATGAGTATAAGCACCCAACGAAGTTCATGCGGCTGATTTTCAGTCTGAAGTCTGCTGTTTGCTATCGCGCTGAATTGTTTGGTACCCATATTTAATTTTTCATTTGCGTTTCATCAAGAGAACCGGTTGGGTCGTAATTCCAAAGTCATTAACTGGCCCAGCACCAGCAAAGAAGGTAAAGTATTCAAAGCCTAACTCTAAAAATATGTTTAACTTTATTTGAGTCCAGGACCTTAATTTGGCGGGGAATGTAGCATAGATCAACTTTTGTGGCAAATGCCGATTTTTGAATATTCCACAAATTTTACTTATTGTCGTAATGGAAGCAAACTTTGGATTCAAAATCAGCGCCATCAGCTTAGTAGGGTACAAATATGTATGTACCAGTCTCATTTTGACCAGTAACCTGAGCTCAAGTTTATCACTTTGCTTTGATTGGCTTTGGCTATGGTAATTTACATGTAAAAAAACAAGTATACCACGATGGGACAGAAAATATCTTTTTTTCAAAAATGTATTATGTCTACTTTGGTTCGAAACTGAGTTTAATGTAACAAAATTATTCCCTAAAATAAAGAAACAATTTGTTTTCCCCAACTCGCATCACCCTGCCGTTCCCCTATACCTTTGAGTCTCTTTAACCAGCGTTCTTTCGGCAGTCGGCGGCGACAAAGGCGCGGTACCAGCCCCGCACCATGCGCCTGACCACCTCTTCTCTGCTGGAAGTACTCGAGGAGCGGCCCATCATCACCAAGTCGGTGCGCGACCTCATCGTCGGCTACAAGGACCCCCTGCTGAAGCTGGCGAAGGACATCCAGCCCCCCGGACAGAGCCTGCCCTTCGAGAGCTTCGGATACTTTGTTGGGGTACGTTGGCAGATTGGTGAACAAATGGTCCAGTAAGTAACTGTTGAGGTGTATTTTAAGATTCGGAAGTGAGGTTGGTTCGGCATCTGATCGGAAATATTTTGAAAACAGCCTGAAACGAGGTTATATTGAATTGAATTGGGCCAAAGCAGCTGAAGTACTCTAAAACCCCAATCATCATCAAATAAGGTTATGTGAAAAGCCGTGGACTTTGGTAAACAATGTGGTCAGTGGTGGATCCAGGAATTCATTTGGGGAGGGGGGGGCTAGGGGGCTCGGGTTCACCCGTCAGGACCTCGGGCAGCCCCTCGCCTATGTATTAACTATAGTGGCTCGGACATTGGGGGGGGGGTTGGGCCCGCTAACACTCCCCCTTGGATCCACCACTGAATGTATTCTTTTTCAGGTCATGGGTGCTTTGTCAGCCCTTGGGTTGTTTTATCTGCTGTGCCTTTGCCGAATCAAAAAGTGAAACAAGTTGTGGCTTTTTCAATGCAATAATCACAATATGAAAACTTGATCGCATTCTCTTGGATGTTTTTGTGTGGGATACAGCTTAAAATCATTCACTCCCATGAATGAAAATTTTTAGGGGAAATTCTGATGCAGAACAAAGACTTCTTTCAATTTGTGTTCTGTGCAGTTGGCACATAATCAGTGGGTCATATTTTTATTGTGTATTGATAATTAAATATTTATTCGGCCATAAACGTTGGTTCAAGTCCTGACAATGCGTTAATGGACCTCCTTATTGCCGTTCTGTCTTGACTTGGCTGATCTCAATGCAAAAGACACTGGATTCAGAGTTGGATAGGGCATGCATGTGGGAGGAAGGGAACAGTGTGAAATGATGGTTCACATCCTAGGGGTGGTAACTAGAACTACCGTCTAAAGGACGATCTATAACCATAACGGGTTGGTACGCTCTTAAGTCCTAATTAACGCCTGTCAAGCATGTATTATATTTTCAAGGTCATTGATGCATTACAATTATGTCCCTGTCAAAACTTAGGACGCTTAGTTTTTCTGATGTTAAGAAGATGAAATGAGAAGTTGGGTGGGCATCCTCTTGCTCATCGACAGGGACGCCCCCTGACAAAAGAACCTACTTCTTCGCCGCCCCAGCTGTCCTTTGCCTTGCAATGCCCCGGGCTGCAGCCCTTCTCTAGCCGCTACGGTCTCAGCGTGTCCAGTGTTGTCACCCCCCCTCCTCCTCCCCCTCCACCTCCCTCGGCTCAACAGCCGGACCTGGTGCGTGCTGGGGAGGGAGCTGTATGTCACATATTGTGGACGGGTCAAACAGTGGCTGCGGGCCCTAATTGCAACGCTGCTGTGTTGTTGCGAGCGAACCCATCAATTTTAAATGAAGCGACACTGGCCAGGCTGGATTGCAACACGTTGTTTTTGACACAGAGACAGGGGCGGATTTAGGGGGCAATCCTGCCGTGCTCTCTTAAAGCGAAACACAGGGGATCAAACCAGCCCCTCCAAAGTTTTCTACTACAATTCTACTACTGGGCGTACAAACTGATCACCGTCATTGACTTTGCATGTAAAATTGCCTATTTTTGGCGGGCTCTCAGCGGTAAACCAACAGGGGCTCCCTCACAAAAATGGTATCATCAGAACAATCGTTCTGTCCAATTTCCATTTCTGGGGTCCGATAAGCGGAGCCCATGGAAAATTTTTGAGGAATGCTGCAAAAACTGGAGCAATGTTTGCCGGTCTCCCACAAAGCTTGGGTTCGAATCCAGGTCGAAGCCAAAGTTTTTCGCCGAATGCGATCTGCAAGTTCGCCACGATTATTGCAGGCCCTCGCTTTTCTTCTGAAATGGAAGTGTTAGACGAGCACATATAGGACAAGTAAGGATGTAAGGACGAGTCAGGATAATGGTTATATGCCTACGAATGTTTTACAAGTTCCGCATACTAAGTTCCGCATATTCTGGTTATCGGAAAGCGGCCGCGCTCCTTTAATTTCACATACGTGGATCCAGGGGGAAAAGGGAGGCATGTGGCACCCATCAACCCTCGGCGTCCCCTCAAATGGTCACGGCGCCCTCTTGAAAAGTCGATGGCGCCCCATGAAATGTCACTCCCCCACCCCCCAAGATGCGAAAATCGGCGCCCACCGATAGGATTTTGCGCCCACCTGATAGGTTTTGACGGTCAAAAGTGGCGCCCACCGGAAGGTATCCACCCCGATTGGAAATCCTTGATCCGCCTATGGGATATCATATAAATATTAAAACAGAACAATAACAGCAATACTCAATAACTATGTCGAGTTCGAGAGGGAGGCCATATTACCGACTTTTCAAATAGTTCGCTCAGAGCCTGCTCATGCCCCCTCCCCCTGGGTGTCCAAATTGTACAATCGAGAGGTTAGATTATAAAACAACCCATAGAAAACACCCCAAATAGCTAATTATATTGGCGTTTATTAGCCAGGGGACCACGTCCTGTCTGGATTATCCCCAGAACTGAAATATGAGTTGGCGTGGGCAAAGCTGAATGTGTGCACATATTCTTACTTTCTATCCAAGACAATTGAATAAGACAAATTTGCCGAGTTTATCAAGAAGTTTTCATGACAGGAATGCTGATTTTGATCTCATATGATGGTTGTTTAATCATCAAAATTTATCAAATGAACTCCTCTATGAAATTTGCCACTCCCATTAACTAATTGCAGACAATACAATAGGAAATACCTTAAGGAAGGCAATACAAACATGAATGTGGTGCTACTTATTGCCAGAGAGAAAAAGATAAACGTACAACCGAAAGTAGTCTATTTTGATCCACTTTTTAACAAATTACCAACCAAAATTTAAACCAATGTTCATAAAAGAAAAACTGAAATGTTAACTTCAGAATATTAAACAAGCATTAAACTCAGCAGTCAAGGCCTCAGATAACAATATATGGAGGTGGATGCAAGGGGTTGGGGCTAGGAGACTTAAGTCCTCCCCCAATATGTTGGAGCATCTATACAAAATACATAGATGGAGGTTGTTTCCATGGTGATCTGTGGTGTTTGAGAATGTAAATATGTGTCTATACCTACATGATTATTTACCTGAAATGTATTCTCCATACTAGAAGTTTTAAAAAGAGTCAGCAACACAAAAATGCAAGAAATAATTATTTTAACTGCAATAAAGTGAAGAAAGAGAAAGAGTAAAACAAAGTGCCTAAAAGTACGAGAAAGAGAAAGTTAAGACTCAGGATGAATTGAGCTCGTCAAAGAATGGAACCAACAAACCACAACCACCTCCAAAATTAACTTGATAATTGTAGGTAAGGTAAGGTAAATGACATTAAAAATTAGCAATCACAGCACCCAACATAATTTTTGTATCCTAGACAGCAATTACCTAAAATAAAATTGGAATGTGCCAGCAAAATGAAACTTAAATAAATATCAGAGCATCTTTTGACAAAATACCAAACTAATTGCAATATACCAAAATACCAAACTACTGCACCTTGCCAGACTGGTCTGGTGCACCTTGCCAGATCACTGCTTGTACTGATTGACCTTCTCCGCAGCCCTTAGCTAAGCAACATACTGGCGACCAGCATTGAGGCTGTTCGGCCTCACCATGGTAAAGCTGAAAGCGATGTCTTCTTGAGGCTTGGATGGACAGCAGGAGACTTATCTTCCAGCACTGCCATGAAGTCATTCACCAGGCTTTAATTTCAATTTCACTTCAACAGTGCCAGTGTGCAAAGTATGGCATTTTCGACGAGATCTCGTCGGGGCGAGTGCCCTTGGAGACAGGACCAAGTGGTGCGAATTTTATCAACCTGGTGCGAATTTGCAGGGTTAGTGACACTTAAACTAAACAAATAATGACTGAATGACTATTAAGACACAGGAGAGGGCCTTATAAAAAGTCCTTAACTAACTGACTAATGATTGAGGTAGCATTGCATTGTAGGGGTAGGAATGGGTGCATTTTTTCCCTGGTATGTGGCAGATTGGTGCAAATTTTTGGAGGCTGGTGGTGCGAGAATTTTAGATGGCTGGTGCGACTCGTCTGGCCTGCTGCCATACTTTGCAGACTGGCAACAGTGAGGGTCTGAAGTACCTTTTGAGCTTTGTTCTAAATTGTTCTAAATATCAGAATATTTTAAACCCTCATTTTTAGATTGTTTTGTGGCAAGCTTAAATATTAATGGGCAGATATTGGCAATACCCTCCATTATTATGTTATGCTACGACCCAACCACAGCCAGATACTGCCCGTAAAAAAGGCGCCTGCATTAGCAGTCTGATTCCACTGACTATAAGAAATACTAGTGCAAAATGACCACAAGAAATTGGTTCCGTGTCTTTTCTTTTGTCCTACAAACAAGGAAAGACAAGAAATAACTCTTGGCTTCTCTTAAAGCACCTACAAACTAAAACAAACTCTTACCTTATTAACAAACAAAAAACAAATAAACACACTAGACAAACTGAAGTGACTTCGGTTTGTCAGAAATACTGACGTCTTCAATTACAGCCAACAGCACTACTAGCACATTTTGGTTGGTACTATTTATGGCATTGTTCCAATTGATTTCGCAGAAAATGGCTTTCAAAACAAATTGTTTACCTCCCAGAAACAGCTTGAAGATCCCTTACACCCTACGGTGGAAAAACAGATCGTGGGGAAATATTACCCACAATACATCTTGGTCCACCACTATCAGGGGAAATATTACCCACAATGCATCTGGGTCTACTGCGATCAGGGGAAATATTACCCACAATGCCTCACAACTTTGGAGTACCCGTCCTTTACTACCCTGGATCAAACCCTCTTTTGCTCGTTCACCCCAAGCAAACTAATGTTTGATAGTTGATCAGTCGAGGACGATGTGTCTGTCAGCAAACAACAAGGAGCGTGTTTGTCCGTTCGCATGGTACCTCTTTGAAGGTGAAAACTGTATTCACTGCAGCTGCTTAAGCCTGCCGACCACCGCCTCTGCAACTCAACTGCCATTTGTTTTGGCTCGCTGACATGGGTTTGGTCCCCACCCCTGCACAGAGGCTGTGTAATAATTCATATCACTTATTCTCTTTTTGATACCAACTGTTTGAAACGGGTGCACGAATAGCGGTGAAGGTAAGCGGCGAAATGTACACTCATGCTGGTCGTTTGACCGTCGCGACCTTGGCTGTGACTGGGACAGTTTCTACGAACTGGCACCTAGTAACACGACTGGTCTGGTGGGACTGGCTCTCTAATCATTCTCATATACTTTACAATGCGGTTGTTCGTTGTTTATCGCCAGGGGATAGGTCGGAAGGGATGCGAGTTCACTGATTCAGCACACAAATATTTGCGGCACTGCCAATGGAATCTCGGAAAAAATAGAAGGCAGTGGCAAAGTGAGCATTACCAAGCGTGGAACTGCCTCGCCAGAAGGTTCACGTGAATTTTAGGTATTTTTCTATCGGACGCGACCATTGAAAAAATAATTAATGTCATAGGTAATTTGGAGGACCATTTTTTTAAAAACAAGAAAAGGTTCAATCCTTTGGTCGCTGCAAAGCCAGAAACCTCAAAACATAATGATAAGGAATGCTTCAAAACAATCGCATCCCTTGCAATTTTTTTCTAGCGTATCAAGAATAACACTGACGAACGTTCATTGTTTGCTCCGGGTGTTTTAGTGCAATCCAGTCGTGTTTGGTGCCGTCCGTCGTTACATGTTTTCGTCCGAAGCCCAGGCTGCCCTGGTTCAAGTGTTGGTCTATCGCTTCACCAGCGTTACGGCGAGTCAGCACTTACCCGCCTGTTGAATCCCAGCGCAGCAAAAAACGACCTTTGAACGCCTGTTAAATACGGACGGCAATTGGTGCGTCGACAGAACTGAACGGTAAACACAGCGCCCGGGCTCGCTTGTCCTTGTTGGTTGAGATTGCAAAACGGGCACTCACTGTGCGGCGGGATTCGAAATTATCTGAAAAAGAAGTCGGGAAGCAGCTCTCAGCATTGATTTAGGCAATTCACTATTACTTATTCTAAGATGTGACTATTTTTCGGTGAGATGCCTTGGGTTTTTTCAGCATTGTTATTAACGCACCATCCTTTTTTGCTCAATAATTGTGCTTGATCACCGTGGCAATCATATACTCCTTTATTTGCATTGCGTATGCTACAATCTGCAGAAGGTATGCAATGTTTGCCACCCTTGCAGAATGTTTTATCGTAAACGCCTGACGGCTCCTCTGTTGACGCTGCCACCGCCAGCCGAATTAATTACTGCGTATATTTACCTTACCATTTTCATTTGTTACGAATCAACACTTGGTCTCGTGATGCTTTTTTGCGTTTTTTTAAAGAAAGGCTTAATGACGCACATTTTCTCCTGTGCTTTATTTGTAATTTGGATCCAGGTGCAGTATCTAAGTACAAAGGAAAATTGGCAATGCATTAAGTACGCTCCAGGGAAGGTAGAACATCGATTGAATTTGCGGGGTTTAATGGCAAACATTATAAGCTAAAGTCTGCCATTAAGTTTACATTGCTGTGTCACTGCAAACTATTCTAAGACCCCCAAGAGACTATTACACCAAACAATCTCTCGATTATTCCCAGAGAGTGCAGCTTCGTCAACCGTCAGTGTAAAGCTCTCCCGACGATGTTCGCATCACTTTTCATTAGCGATGACTGCGTCGAGTTCCATGTCGAGTAGAAAGCTTTCTTGTGTGCTGTTTGTCTCGGCTTTTGTATTGAGCAATGGAGCATGGAGAATAGCAAACTGGGTTTTCGCTGTAACAAAATCTTTGCTGTCCATTGCTCTGAAACAACACCTACGCTGCGGTGGATTGTCCCCAAAGACTTCATGAGATAATCGCTGGTCTGATCCTGAGCAAAAGTTTAATGCATGATCCTCCAGCCTCGGGTGACTCTATTGCTCGTCATTTCCTCACGACATTTGTGGTGGATACTGATGCCAGAGTTGTTGTTTTTCTCGAGTGCAGCTTCCCCAACCTTGGTAAACAGTGAACCACTACCAATAATTTCGCCCTTTGAAGCACACAAAGCCTCCCTATTTGTAGCATGCAATCAATTTTAGCCAAGCACCAAATTTCGATGTACTCTTGAGTGAACAGTGAGACAAAAACAGGAAAGATGTCACAGTTCCGCGCTTTTAGTCCCAAAGTCGTTGCTGTCAAGGTCAGAGCTCACTGCCTCCTCTCTACTCGTCACCCCTGCCATTAGCACCGAGGCCCAAGGGCATGACTCCCCGGCACTCGCCATATTATTAACCAGTGTTCTTAGCGTAATTAGGTATTTTTGTGTATTTGAGGTGTGTTATGGTGTTATTATTATTATTATGATTATAATTGTGGTAAATAAAAATAGCATTGCTATTATTACTGTTATTGTTAGCGTTCGGTCGGTAATGCTATATTACGGCACTACTGGTTGTCTTGGATACGTTTTTTTCGCAAGGGGGAAGAGGAGAAGACGGCCAAAATCGTGAAATTCGTTCTGTTTTGGGCAGGCCGAGGATCTAGGAGCGTCATTTTCCTCTGTACCTGTAAGCTGTTGAACGAGGATTATGTATATTTCAGTTTAGTTTTTCTCAGCTAATGCAACTTGGATCGACAATTCTGGTGTATTTTATATTATGTGTGTCATTAAGCCCTCGCTTCAAAACGGGGCCGCTCTGAAATGAAATGGATGAATCTTTAGCATGATTATCTTATTCGGGTTTTAAATGATTTTTCTTCTCTCGTATGGAAACCCACGGCGTCAGAATTTGACAAATAAAAACATTTTCCTTTTCAGTCCCAACAGCAAATTGCTGAGCGCACTCCTCTGTTTGCAGAAGAACGGTTCGGAGGGCAAGCCGATGCTCATCAACACCGGTCAAGACAACTGGCGGCGAATCGGCGTCATCGAGCGTTTCGACGGCTCGCGCACGCTGCCCTTCTGGAACACCCGCCAGTGCAACCTGGTCAACGGCAGCGACGGCAGCGTCTACCCGCCCGGCGCCGACGAGAACTCCACCATGTACCTGTTCGCGCCCGACATCTGCCGCAGCATGCCGCTGGTGTTTGAGAAACACGTTATGCACCACGGCGTGAAGACTCTGCGCTTCACGCCTCCGGAGGACGTGTTCGACAGCGTCGACACCAAGCCGGAGAACATGTGCTACTGTGTCGGGGGGCCGCCGTGCTCGCCCAAGGGCGTCTTCAACATCTCAGTCTGCCAGTTCGGTGAGCGGTTTTTGCCCCTCGTGTGCTTACTTGGATAAGTGTTCTGGTGGAGCGAAAGGTTTTTCTGCAGTTGACATTGGGCAGAAGCCCTTTCATTTAACGAATCTATCCAGTTTCACCAGCCACAACCACTGTAACCAATAATAGTCAGAGTCGACTGAAAAAGGGACAACAATATGCATAATCATCCAGACTAATGTGGAGAGGGCTTAATGGTAGAGGCGGATGTAAGCTAAACGTTTAAAGGGGAGGGCGCAGCCTGGTTGAAATCGTGAAAACAATGACAGTTTTTTTAAGACAATGGGCTAAAATTAGCTGGAGGTAAATAAAATTGCGACACTTTAGGGGTAGGAAGGGGGATGACCGAATTGGACTTCCTGGATCCACCCCTGCTAAATGGTGTAGGACAATAACAATGATACAAGAATACCCTGGACACGAAGGATTCAAATTCGACACAAATTGCTGAGGTCACTCACTCCCCACTCGTGCGCCTGCCCCGTCACCAAGAACGGCGGCGTGAGAGCTCAGGGAGCCTCCCAACAGGCCAGCTGGGGCACGGAAGACTGCTTCCTGCCTTAAGGGTTGAGTCCACGGTGACCCCTGCTGTATACCCATCCCCCGCCTGTGTTGTTGACCAAGCCACACTGGCGATGAATTTAAAACGGATCATCGCGTTTGTATCTTATAACATGTTAATATTCAGCAGGATGGATTTTAAAAGCTTCAATTGCCGCCCCGGTGTGTGTGAGCGTTGGCTCCGCCGTAGATGTGAGGCATGTCCTGCCCCGACGCTCCGGCTGTTCCGACGTACCTGACGACGTGTCCTGCGCGGCCGCCGGGTGGGACGTTTGTTTAATACCCTTGTTATCGTTGGGCCTTTCTCCACCTATTTTATAAAAAAATGTATAAAAGACGGTGAAAAATGCAGGGACGTACAAGAGTCGGCGAATAGGCTAGGATTACAGAGCCAGACGTCGTGCCATCGTGTTCTGGTCCGCTCCGCAGTCGGCCCCACGTCCGTGTCTGTTCCGCAGTCTGTTCCGCAGTCGGCCCCACGTCCGTGTCCGCTCCGCAGTCTGCCCCACGTCCATGTCTGTTCCGCAGTCTGCCCCACGTCCGTGTCTGTTCCGCAGTCTGCCCCACGTCCGTGTCTGTTCCGCAGTCTGTCCCACGTCCGTGTCTGTTCCGCAGTCTGCCCCACGTCCGTGTCTGTTCCGCAGTCTGCCCCACGTCCGTGTCTGTTCCGCAGTCTGCCCCACGTCCGTGTCTGTTCCGCAGTCTGTTCCGCAGTCTGCCCCACGTCCGTGTCTGTTCCGCAGTCTGCCCCACGTCCGTGTCTGTTCCGCAGTCTGCCCCACGTCCGTGTCCGTTCTGCAGTCTGCCCCACGTCCGTGTCTGTTCCGCAGTCGGCCCCACGTCCGTGTCTGTTCCTCAGGCTCTCCGACGTTCGTGTCATTTCCTCACTTCTACCTGGCCGACCCCTCCATTCCGGCCAAGGTGGACGGACTGATGCCGGACAAAGAGAAACATCAGTTCTTCGTGGACATCGTACCGGTGATTATTCAGCTTGGGACCATGGGGGGAGAGGTTTCTAACGGTCCTGCCCTGTAGTGGCCTGCTTTTGGAGCTATATTTTATAGAATTCTATTTTTGTCTTGTTCTTTGGCACGCATTCATGAAAGTGTTTTTAAACAGGCATATGAGTCAGCTGTTGCTACAACCGTTACTACGGTTCCCCTTAGCCACACCCCTTATGGTGCTCTCTTAGTCACAGCCGTTACGGTTTCGTTAGTCACTCCCGTTATGGTGCCGTTAACCACAGCCGTTACGGTGCCGTTAGCCCCAGCCGTTATGGTGCCGTTAACCACAGCCGTTACGGTGCCGTTAGCCACAGCCGTTATGGTGCCCTGTTAACCACAGCCGTTACGGTGCCGTTAGCCACAGTCGTTATGGTGCCGTTAACCACAGCCGTTACGGTGCCGTTAGCCACAGCCGTTACGGTGCCGTTAGCCACAGCCGTTATGGTGCCGTTAACCACAGCCGTTACGGTTCCCTATTAACCACAGCCGTTATGGTGCCCTGTTAACCACAGCCGTTACGGTTCCCTGTTAGTCACAGCCGTTATGGTTCCTTGTTAGCCACACCCGTTACGGTTCCCTGTTAGTCACAGCCGTTACGGTGCCGTTAGCCACTACTGCGTGGTTTAGCTAGTCTGCAGTAACGCTTGCAGCTATCCACATAAACATTGTTGTCCGTTCGTACAGCGTGTCTTAAAGGTTAAAATCAGGGGTAGCCGGTTTGTGGGGGGGGCGCGTGGGAAGGCCTGTGGGGTCCTTTGTTAATGTGCTGGGGGTTGGAATGATTTGAGTGGGCGGGGGGGCCCGGTGGTTAAACTCATGAAGGAACACACATTTCTGCATTTGACAGGAGATGCTGCGCTTGGTTTCGAGTCTCCGCCCTAGTGGGGAGCATCGTTTTTGCGTCGTCCATACACTGTTGTACCTCAGCAACCCCCCCCATTTTCAGCGTGTCGGCGTCTCGATGAAGGCTAAGATTCGCGTCCAGATCAACTTCAAGATCGGCCCGGTGCCGGACGTGCTGTACACGCAGATGCTGCCCGACATGTTCTACCCAGTCTTCTGGATGGAAGCTGTAAGTTGGCCGTGACAGGCCAGAAGCCATCGGCGGAGTAAGACGGCTTTTTACTCATGATGTGTGTAAATTGGCGCAATGTTGTCGGAGCAAGTGTTTTGGGACCCCAAGTCTTGGACGGTTTGAACGTGTAGGTGACTGCCTCTTCACCTGGGGGAATCGCGGCGCCGCATCACTTTGGTCGTAGTTACGAACAATTTGGACCGAATGAACGATTCTTTTGGAATCGAAACCTCAGTTAAGTCATCAAGGAACTTATCACGGGAACTTCGACCCCACCATCCGAACGAGCAACCCCCCCCAATGAGGAATTGTAATCTAATCGTATTAGGAAAATGAGTTTTTAACTACGTGAAGCGTAACTTCTGACGGGTCTATGATAGAGATTTGCGGCGTAGGGGCCATGGGCGACGATTTTTGCTACCCCAAAATACTGGAACTTCCCGTGCGCATCCGCCTCTTTGGGTCAGGGAGACGAGAGCGCGGCGGTCCTAGTGGCTAACACACTTGCTTTCCACGCGGCCGACCTCTATTGAAGGCCCGGCAGGATCCCTGAGCAAGGAGCAATGTGGCTCCCGAGAAACCCTTTCCAACAGGGAAGGAGTTGGCGACGCCATATGACCCTGGCAGTGCTGTATAACCTTGACAATTGATGCGTCGTTAAGCCCCTCCCCCTAACCCTGGCAGTTGGTATGTCGGCAAGTCCCACAAATTATTTTGGGACATGGAAAGGAACGTGAATGAAAATACCGCCTGGGTACTTTTGAACCAAAAGTTAATTGCCATGTGATGAAGTAACATGGAGCTCGTAACCTCAAGTCTGGCCGTTAAAACTATTCTCATGAGGCAGCTCGGTTTAAACCAGCTCACACCATGTCACTCATCCGACCCCCTCCGCACCACAGGGCGTGGACCAGCTGCCGATGGAGACGGTGCAGATGGTGAAGCAGGCGACCGACACGCCGGAGGTGGCGCGCACCACCATGACGGCCGTCACGTTCGTGCTGGGTGCCGTCCTGGTGCTGATCGGCGCCACCGTGCTGCTGGTGCGGCGGCGCGAGGCGCGGCGCGCCAGAATAACCGCCAATGCCGCCGATCCCGATCTCAAGAACGGCAAACAGGTGGAGATGAAGACACCGCCGGTGAACGGCAGCACGCCGGCGCTCAACGGAACCAACGCCAGCAAAGCCGCCGAGGCCGACGACAACATCGGCGTCTGAGACTGCGCCGTGCTCTCTTCCACAAACCAGGGCTTCGTCGGCGACGACGGCTGCGGCGCCAGCGTCGACTCGGGCTCGGTGACGTTGCCGCCGACGCCGCTGTGCGCCGCGCCGCCCCGGCGCGGCGCTGCAGCGCGCTCGGTCTCGGCACTGTCACCTACGCCAGAGTTCGAGGCCACGCCGCGGCCGCTGACCTGTCGCGTGTACGAGATTGTCAAGTACCGCGCCGCGGCGCCGGCCGCCCCGACCAGTGCCAACGGCTAGCCAGCGACGAGCCGGGCTGGCGCCGGCGACGAGCCGCCGCTCGGTCCCGCCGCCGCAGCGTAACGCATCGTGATATTATCCTATTTTTAATATCGCCGTCAATCAGTGCCTTGCATTTTGATGAGTGTATACACGCAGCCGACACCAGCCGCCTGACGCCGCCTTACACTGCTGTCTCGTCGAGCCGGACAGGCGCGTCGGCGTACGGCCAACACGATGCGGGCGACGCCGTTGGCTGCGATGGAAGAAAGCACGGACTCAGATATTGTTGGTATGCATGAGGAAGCTCTCTTAGCGCGGCGTCCACCGCTGGTCTCAGCTGAAGTTTTTGGAAGCAGCACTATTGCCCCCCTGCAGCTTGACGAATTAGGTTTGATATGGTTTTCGTAGCTGACTGAGCTTTGTTCAGCGTAGCAGGGCGGTTTTTATATACGCTGGTGGGCTGGAATGTTGGCGTGCTTTACAGCTGAATGTAGTGCTGCTTGTGTTTTAGTCCGAGCTATTTCGGCAGCTGACACCAGCGGTGACCGCCGCGCCACCTACAACTCCTCTTCAGGGCAATCGCGGCCGCCTGTTCTTCCATCTGGTGGCGGACGCTAGTACTAACGATGTCTGGGTCTGTGCATGCCATCCGGGATCTCGACCGCGGGGACTTGCTCAAATGTTTTGATTTGGTATTTGGTGGACTGTTCGCCTTTAGGGAGGTCTGGTTGGAAAGCGGTGCGCGTGAGAGGGTGACAACTGTATATTGGTGTATTATAACCAGCGCCTACCTTTCATTTTCAGTGGCCAACGCTGCTCAGGAACGGCACCAAATCGAAATTGGCCTGTCGTGTCTAGCAGCTCTGTGCTTCAGCCGCCCGTGCCTTTTATTTTGGACCAGTCATGTAGCCAGCTATGGAAATGAATGCATGCCGCTTGCAGTGGAGCGGGTGAGGACGCCGAACATGTGTTCATTTTGTCACAAGTAGATAGTTCCTGACATCATCAATGATACAGTGGCCTTCGCATGAAACACACGTCTAGTTTTATACGATGACCACTGTATGATATCCCATCATTTCATCGTGTCTATTGTATCAGTGTTATTATTGTACATTCCATGCGCATAGGTAATGACAAATAAACCCTGAAATGTAGCCAGCGGTGCCGCGTGTTATTCGCCGTACGCTGAAGTATCATGTAAGAATCGAGTGAAATAAGCGCCGGGAACCCTCGCTGCTTCATCTGCTTGGCCCTAGGTGAACGAACAGACTGTCCCTCGCAAATGGTAAAATCAGGGACACACAAGTAGCACTAGCGCGGAAATGTGCGGAGTTACATTATTCCCATAGTCCCAAGGCACGTCCCACGCAATTCAAGATCGTGCCTTGTTTGTGACTTTTGACCTTCGACTGCTGGAGTATTATGGCGTCGCGGGTTCTCGCGCGTATTGGGAGAAAGTTCATTGTTCATCAAAAGTACCATTTCCTGATTCAAAACGGGACCTCTAGTGCAATCCAGTGCCAGCTGCTAATTGTAACACCTCTCAAGAACAATAGTCGGTAATGCTTCGATAAAAATACTGCAGTAATGCCGCGCTACTATCAGCTTCCACACTGCAGTGAGCTCGCTCAGGTAATCGGGTGTAAATTTTCCCGTGCATCCGTGGCAGGCGGTAGCATGCAATCTACTGATGGTAGAAATGCAATGCTCGGAAACGCAGAGAGCTAGTAGCGGGGCGCTCGCACTTCACAAAAATATGTGCTTTTCAAAATGTTGTGCAATGTGCAAAATGATTTTTTTAGGTATTTTGCCAGAATAGTGTGAAAAAGTTTAAACTTATATTTCCGCGTATGCCTCAACAGTCGCCTCACTATCTTTGCTTCTTGAGCAGGTGCTTCCTCCCACCTCACGTGTTGTTATCAGTTTGCTAAAAGTCATCGCATTCACATAATCATGTCATGTTTGGTACGGTTGCCGACCCTCCCGTGAAAGTACTATGAAATTGGAGATAGGTGGAGGGTTTACCCTGTGGACCGCTTCCACCTTACGTACAAAATTCATTAAAAATGTTTCATGAAAGTTGTACTTTCGCCGTGGGAGCGCTCCGTAATAGGCCCTGCTCCTGGGCCAAGCTAGCGATGTGGAAGAACACAAGCAGCTTGAATTTCACAAAAACACCGCAGGTTTAGCTAGATGTTTTATTAGCCAATTAGGTAGGTATTTCCACAGAGACGGCCGCCGCTACCCAATATTTGAAATTGCTACCGATACCTTGGCTTGCTGAAAGCGGTACCGTTACTAAAGATACTTTTTCAAAATGGCCGCACCGCTTGCCGCCATTCCACAATCACAACTTTTTCTTACAAAACGCTATTAAAGCGCTTCCTTAAACGGTTGTTTATACTTTTTAAACATATTTAGAGGAAAACAACAGTGTATTCGTATCTTAGATACGAATTTGCGGTTTTTGTACGCTTTGCAAACAAAATCACATAACAAAAACATAAACTCAACCTGCTTCTGTTTTTGGCACGGATAAAAACGATTCTCCCAATTTCTCATTTCCTAATTCTGTTGGATGGCGGTCTTCTTCCCGGGCCGTCCGTAGCGGCAGCGCTTTTGAATCTTCGGTAATCCACAAACTCCGCTACTCCGCTACTTTTTTGGGTATAGAAACCGCTACTCCGCTACCATTTGAAGAGTCCGCAAGTAGCGGAGTGCTGGAGCAGCAGTCAAGCAGCGGTGAGCGCGGCTCTGGGCATTTCTCATATTATCATAGATACTCGGTAAATTATAAGTATCACCAGCCAACAACAAACTGCAACCGCACAACATACACAGTTACGAAAATAAGTTATCCTTAAACGCAGCGAGGCACCCTGCAGCTGAACAAGAAGAACGGCTGTAGAAGATGGTCAGAACGTAACGAGCATTAGCTTTGACTACCGTGCGCACTTCCGAGCGTGACCGGTTTCCCACGACTGACGTATCGCTATTCAGACGGACTGACGCGTCCACTCTTCAGCTCAACTTCGTGCGAATACGAAACCACACGGCCTGGTAAGTAAAGCTTGCGCAAAATACAAACGCCGGGACGGTCGATGTCACTGAGGCGCCAGCAAATCCCATGCCTGTGCCAGCAACACATTAATATTCGGGCCGCGTCGAGAGACAAGTTAACATTTTCAAACAGCACAGCCACCAACGAGCTCCATCAGCGTGTCTCCTTCACCATCACGTGCCAGTGTCACCGCTCCACCTCCTCTCCGGAGAAGCAGAGCTGCCGCAGCCGCCGGCAGTGCTCCAGCGTCTCCAGCTCCTCCTCTCGGCCGGCCAGCTGCTGTTCCCGCAGCTGCAGCAGCTCGGCCAGCTGCAGCTGCGGCCGACGACACTCGGCTGCCGCCGCCTCGCCGTCAGCCGCCAGCGTTTCCAGAGCGGCCAGCAGGTGCTCGTGCCACGTCTGGTGCGGCGCCGCCAGCAGGCCGCACACCTGCTCCACCAGACCCACCTGCAGCGCTGTGGCGCGCAGCTCGGCGCTGCCGGCACACGCCGAGCCCAGCAGGAACGCCGCCTTCGTCTGCAGGCGCGGCTGACCGCTCTGCATCGCCGAGACCAGCGCCGCGCAGCCGTCGCCGCCGCAGAAGGCGGTCTGTCCGGCGGGGTTGTCGCGCAGCAGGCCCGACACCGCCTGCAGAGCGGTCACGCGCGCTGTTGGGTCCGAGTCATGCTGCACCTGCTGTAGCAGCACAGGCAGCAGCTCCAGGGCAGCTGGCGACCTCTGACACTGCGGGTTGTTCTGCACCATGTCGGCGACGGCGCCGGCGGCCGTGGCGCGGATTTCGCCGTCGTCGCTGTTCAGCGCGCCCCGCAGCGCCTCCAGACCGGCCATCTTCTCGAACTCGTTGGCGATGTCGATGTTGTCGACGTGCTCGCGGAGCAGCCGCAGGGCGCTCAGCTGCCGCGCAGCGTCCGGCTCGGCCAGAGCGGCCAGCACGGCCCGCAGCGTCTCGGCAGTTCCACCCGCTGCCTGCGCCATCGCCGCCGCCAGGAACTGGCGCCGCTCTGCGTCCAGCTCGCCTGCTGCCGCCGGCTGGCCCTCCGCCGGGCCGTGCCGGATACTCAGCCGCAGCAGGTCCTGCATGTCGTTCACGCGGTCCCGACGATCGCCGCCGTCCGCGCCGTCCGCAGGATTATCTGGCATGGCGGCCTCCCAAAGAAAGTTTCCAGAGAAAGTTGGCTTCTATCCTCCAGCTGACGAGTCTGAAAGCAACCACTTAGGATCAAGGTGTGCGCGTGGTAACAGAACCATTTGACATTGAAACGGAACCACAGGTTAAATGAGCTTGCCAAAACCATAAAAAAGCTTTGGGCTGGGATCTCCCTCAACAAAGATTTCACAAAGTGGCCGGAATGTGACCGTGTGCAGCGTTATCATACTTGGAATAGCTGTTGTTTTGGCCTTCGTGTTGAATTTTTTCTTCACATTAGGGTCATTTCAAGTGCAGTGACGAGGCTCGATTATTCTGAAACCCACTCCCTGTTATAAGGAACCTTCAGCTATCATTCTGCCATTTAAGGTTTTTCACATGTAAGAAATAGGGTCAGGTCAAATCCATGTCTCCCCATTGGAAGGCTACAGAAAAAGTAAAATGTCTACTTTAGTGCACACATCTAAAATCAACTTAAAAAAGCAAGTCATGTGTTAGTGGGAAATCCTCACTGCTCAAATAGAAATGAATTGCATGTCACTTAAACACATCATTTGAGACCAAGTAAGCGATTGTGATACCTCACACAAATAACTTGCAATCTAATGATAGCATGGATTCCACCACTGGGGTGGGAAACACATGCCCCACTTTTGAAAGTAAGATGACGCAAATTGCAATACATGCCTTCTTGTTCCCGCACTTTTCACACAAGGGCAAATCACGCTGACCAAATACCAGCATAATAAGACAGGGATGGAAATTGGCCTATAATTTGTGGCAGAATGAGTTATCACCTGATTTATAAACAGGAACTAATAGGGAAATATTGAGTTCACCATAGAAAAAAACCCTAAGATAAGCACAAATTAAACAAATGAGTTAGATGAGCAGAGATGGATGGAGACAAGTTTTAAAATTTTAGCAGTCACCCTGTCATACATAGAGGTGGGACTTTTTGGTCCCGCGGTCCCGGTGCCGGGACCAGGTTTGGTCCCGGCGGGACTAAAGCCGGGACCAAAGGCTAGATGCTGGGACTGTGCCGGGACCAGAGCCAGTCTGGTTCAGGCAAAATTCATGATAATGGTTTCCACATTTCATCTAAAACTAAGAAATAAGACAAAATATAACTGTGACTTTTCAGCACTTCATTGCCACCTTTATGCAATTTTCCAACTTTATAAGATGAGAAAAGTATCAATTCAACTAGATGAGAGAAAAATAACGTTGCACACACACACAGCACAGAACACAGCTCTCGCTAAGTTTCATTCTTTGGAAACCACATTTTCAGATGTAATTCTTATTCCTTCACTTGACTATAAAGCAACTCAGTGACACCACCAAAATACAACCCAAAAATGGTGGGTGCTGGGGTCAAAATCACTTTAAATTGAAGAAAAAACGTTTTTTTGCATATAGGTACAGGAAGGCATTGAAACAAAAGCTTGATTGAAAAGAAAATTCTGGAATTGGTGATTGGAAATGGCTTTCCCGTTCTCTAAAACCCTGGCCGTCCCTACCAACCTCACTGTTTCAATTGCCTTCTCTCTCTCTCTCAAAAATACTCAACAGTATTTTAAATTACGTCTGTGCGCTATCTCGTGAATAAAACGTGAATGGCTTCAATTTTTGCAACCACACATTCAACTACCGCACCACTCTTCGTTGTCGTATCGTCGTATCCAACAACAAGAAAAGAAGAATAATAAAGATAAAAAACAAGTGTGCGCCATTGCTGTCTTTGAAGAAACATTCAAACAAGTAGAAGCTCAAGCTTTAGTAGCCTCAAGGCAAAAAAGTATTTCAAACCATGTGATAATTCTTTAAATCAAGGCAATAGAGTAAATGCATTAAATGATATGTTTATTCACTTACTAAACGTGATAGTGTACTATTTGTCTTTAGTGCGCTGTCTGCGGCTGTTAAAATATTTTTTGCATATCACAAGCAAATATCGTTATTGGCAGTGATAATTTTCAACTCTGATTTGCCTAAAATAATAAGAAGCCATTTCGACACGAATCAAAGAAGACAGTTTTTGCTACTAGCTTTGCCTTCTCACAGACCTATGCTTGGCCTCAATATTTGGAAATATCGGCCCTTGGGGCCCTACAGTGCCCGGAGACCATAAATCATCCACTCGTCCACGATATTCTTCGGATTTTCTATACCCTTCCTCGTAGCCAAAACATGATCTTCCTATGGATTCCGGGTCATTGTTCTATTCCCGGCAATGAACAGGCGGATCAAGCGGCGAAACAGGCCTGTGTTCTGCCAAGGGTGACGAATATCCACATGCCTCTTTCGGATGTTTTTGGTGCATTGAGAGAACGTTTTTCATCCTATCTTCAACTAAAATGGGAAAACATACACTCTGATCACTTGTATGAAATTAAACTAAAACTATCTCCCTGGTGCACTAGCAATGCAGTATGTGCCTTAGTTACATCCTGTGATTGATATCGCCGCCACAAGCCTCTTGTGCTGACTGTGGTGGCTCTGGTGTCCGGCGGGCTCGGTTGATCATGCGAGTCAAGCCTGGGTGGTTTTCACCTCGTGTGGTCCCTATCAGTCATTAGCTTTCTTGTCAGTCGTTATCTTTCTTACATGTTTGCGCTTACAATGATGTAGTTTTCTTTCATCCCACTCATCCACACTTGCAAGTTTATATTCTCCACCCGGACACTCACACTTGCTTATCCACATCGCGAGAATCACGAGCTTGCCTACACGTTTACACTCATGTCCGCGCCCGTGCCCGCCCGGGCGTTACTGTTTAAGAGGCCTCGCGCTGAACGGGCGGTCACGGGTGCGAGATGCACGGCGCCTGTCGTATCGACGGGGTTCCGTCGGCCGTTACTCGCCGACCTCGCGTCGCGCGGCTCCGGCCGCCCAGCTGCACTCTCGCCCGACACACACCAACTTGCACCCCGGCTCCCCGCGCGTGTGTACGTGTGTAGGAGTGGCTGAGGGCGGTCACGGGTGCGTGATGCGCGGCGCCTACCGTGTGTCAGCGTTGTGGCGTCCGGTCGGACGTTTATTTTATCCATTTAACTGCTTGTTTGCCATGTTTGTATTTTTAACAAGTGTGTTTTTTCTTTTCTTGAATATACATGTATGGAACCAAAAAAAATCAAACCACCAGGCAAAATGAAGTACTCCTATCTTGCTTACGCTGTGGACACACTCAATTAACCCACAGTATCTTCGACAATAACCCTCCGCCGAACTGTGAAGGATGCGGCGCAAGGCTCTCAGTCAAACATATGCTACTCGAATGTCCCACCGAAGCCCCAAGAAGGGTACGCATCGTCAACTACCTCTCTGCGAATAATCTGACCCTTAGTCTTCAAAATCTGCTCGGAAACGACCGTCCAGGCCTCATCGAATTGGTTCTGAACTTCATATTTGAATCAACATGGGCCCATAAACTCTGATGAAATGAAATGCACTCTACCACAACTAACCGTCATGATTCAGAAAAGACAGCAAAGACGTTTATAAAAGAAACTCTGGGTCCAACAGCCGGAGTTGGCTGGGTCCTCCACCTACTCTTACATTTCTGGACTCATCCCTTCAATCCATTGACACGAAAATTTTATATATCGTCGGTAGTCTGCTAGGATTTACAAAGGCAATAATATCGCTTGGCAAGTGTCCTGACCTAGTCTACATTATGGTATCCCCTTCACTGAATGATAATTTTTTATATGACTTTGATCCCCCATCTTGCCCGCGACAATTTGATCCGGAATCCCTAAACTCAGCTCGGAAATAACCATCTAAACCTCTCCGGACTGGTTCTGAACTCCATATATAGATGAACATGGACCTAGGATACAATATGCACACCATCGTCATTTACTTCTGGTTAGGATTACTAAAGATAATCCTGACAATGAATACCTCTGAATCAGTGTCTTGCCTTTGTATGCATTATGTTATCTCCCTCACTGAATGAGCCTTCCTCTACATGATTGTGACCCCTGTCCCCCTGTCCCCCTCTGCGAAATCAAAGATGAGAGCAGCATATTCCCTTAGAATATCATCACGAGAAACATTGTGTTTTTCTATTTAAGAAGGGTTTTTCATCTCAACCATGTAACTTGGAGTTCCCGAGCGTACATCTTTGAGGTTTTCTCTTCCAGCATGGTTTTATTTTTTTCTAAAACAGTGGCCGCTGGCTTTTGGCCGCCAGCTTTGCGGGCGAATTTCTTTCGGACCCTTCGCCCTTAATGTTAACTAGAGGTGGGACTTTTTGGTCCCGCGGTCCCGGCGCCAGGACCAGCTTTGGTCCCGGCGGGACTAAAGCTGGGACCAAAGGCTAGACGCCGGGACTGTGCCGGGACCAGAGCCAGTCTGGATAAAGAAAAATTTATGATAATGGTTTCCGCATTTCATCTAAAACTAAGATAAGAGATAAAACATAACTGTGACTTTCCAGCACATCATTGCCTCCTTGATGCAATATTCTGACTTTATAAGATGAGAAAAGTATCAATTTAACTAGATGAAAGAGAAAAAAATAGTATTGCACACACACAGCACAGAACACAGCTCTAACTAAGTTTCATTCTTTGGAAACAACATTTTCAGATGTAATTGAATGGGGTGAATGGGGCGGTCACGGGTGTCGTGAAGCCTCGCTGCTGCGGGTCTGCGAGTGTGTCGCCGGGGGACCAGAGCGGTGATTTCTCCTGAGAGCCCCGCCGCCTCCGTGGGCGGACCGAGCGGCGTCGCCGGGGTATCGGCCTGGGCGGTCCTGTCGGTGGTGTGGTGGGGAGCACCGCCGTGTGAGCCGATTGGGACGAGAGTGAACTGAGTTGTGGCTGTGGAGGAGTGCCGTGCTCATCTTATCTTCGTGCCTGCAATCTGTACGGTTTTGCTTGCCGTGGTGTTTTGGAATGTCCCATCGTTTTTACGTTTTAATGTTTTGCTCCCGCGTCCATGCCCGCCTTGGCGTTATTTCAGGGATCCCATCCTATAGGGCAGGCATGGATGCGGGACCTAGTGTTGTAGGAAAGTCAATCAATATACGTGTATGGATCCAATTCCCATTCCTTCACTTAATTATATGGCAACTCAGTGACAAAACCAAAATACAACCCAAAAACGGTGGGTACTGGGGTCAAAATCACTTTGAATTAAAGAAAAAGACGTTTTTTGCATGTAGATACTGGAAGGCATAAAAACAAAAGCTTGATTTTATGCGACTTGCTCACGGGATTTCGGAGCGGGCGGACGTCTCCTGACGAGCTCCTCCTGACTGACTGTTTGTCGACTTCCCCGACTTGGACAAAGCGAGAAAAGTGGCGATTAGTCCTTAGTTTTGCCATTGTCTTGAGTTTATTAAATAGGTAGTGTTGGTATTATGCCATCCTTTCATTCACCGAAATTGACGCGAAAAAATCGTCAACATTGGAAATGACGTCAGAACAACAAGGTAATCCGCGCGACGCATCGAACGTCGATTGTGGCAGAAATTCCGGGGCGTTGGATTCTGAACATCATTCTTCCTCCGATAGCGCGCGTTCCGACAGTGGTATTTCAGGTGGCTCAAAGAACAAGCAGGAAGTGAGTGCGAGTGGTGTAGAGAGAGGCGTTGATTCAGCGTTGGATCATACAGGTAAATACAAAGAGGCTGCCGCCATGGCGAGCGGCGGTACACGAAATGTGAAGGGCCTTTCCCTCGATCTCACCAGGGGGACCCCCATCGGTCGATTCAAGCCAGGGATCACTTATGAGGTTGCAGAGGAAACCACACCAACAGGGCGAGTTGCCAATGCTATTAGATCACTGCCACTCGATGCTGAAATGTCACTCTCTCCTTCCATGGTTAGCTCACACAGTGGGGATCAGAGTGGAGTCATCCAGCCTGATGTTTGCAGAGGTGGTCCTGGGAAAGTCACATGTGGACTGGAGGTCAAGGAGGGTCAAACGGGTGTTGAATGCGACATTTGTCATTGCTGGTACCACACGTTCTGTCAGGGGGTGTCCAAACCGGCATACAATGCTCTTAACAAGCATCCTGTGATTGCGTTTGTGTGCACTCTGTGCAAGGTATCTTTGGCCCCGTCGCACAGCAGCATTGGCATTCAAGTTGATATGGGAGTCGAGCTGCGCTCTCAGGGATCTCACCCATATAATGACTCCTGCACTCAGACGCTCACCCTTCCTAAACAACAGGATGTATCCATTCAAACTTCCGATGTAGCCATTGCGGATGTAGGTGTAGGTCAGGACAATACCAGCTCACTGCCCACAAACACGGAACAAAACAATCTTTTGAAGCATCTCGATGATTCAGTGGCTAAACTCTCGGTCACTATGAAAGAGCAAGTGGAAAAGCTTGCTTCGCTCCAGGAAAATTTGAAACTTGTCACTCGGTCCATGAAGGAGCAAGAGGGGTATGCGATTGAGCACACAAATATGGTGAAGAGGGTCCTCAGTGAGAACAAGACTCAACACATGCTGTATTCTGATGCTGTAAAGAGCACATGTGAAAAGATGGTTGGTGAGGTAAAAGACAAACTTGCAGCTGTTCCTCAGGCAAGCAGCAAGACCCCTCTCAATATGAAGGAGGCGCAGACAGTGTCAAAAGTCTTTGATGACTTCCTTGACAAAAGTAAACGTGCAAGGAACATAGTGGTCCACAACCTCCCGGAACAACAGGGTTCCACAGTACTTGAGAGGTCACAGGCAGACATTTCGCTCTTCTCAAACATGATCAAGGATACACTGCATATGAATGTGAAGGCCACAAAATCCTTCCGTGCAGGAAAGTCCATACCTAACAAGGATCGTCTCCAGATCATTAGCTTAGAGAACGAGGATCAAAAGCATGACATCCTGCGCCTGGCCTCACAGCTGAGGGACCACGCTAGATGGAGTAGGATATTTGTGACTCCAGATCTCACGTACAAGGAACGTGAAGAGCAAAGAAAACTCCGTGAAGAACTTCGGAGGCGAAGGGTTGCAGGGGAGACAATCATTAGGATCAGGCGTGGAAAGATTGTGAGTGCTGTTTCTCCAAACACCAGCACAATTGCAGGAAATTCCACAACTCAGACTCTCTCCACCTCATCTTCTGGCTCCCAGGTCGCCCTCATGGCTCCAAGTGTACCAAGTCAAGGCATTAACATGTCTGGTGTGACTTTATCTCAGTCCCAACCTTCTCAGGACAGGGCAGAAGCCAGACATCATGCTGCCCAAGGACCAGATGCAGCTCAGCCTCGTCCGCAATGACTAGTCACTGAACATAATGTTAGGGCCCTCAAAGTACTCTACTCAAATTGTGACCAGTTCCTTAACAAACGAGAAGATCTGTGCATGTTGATAGCAGGAAAAGAGCCAGACATCATTATCCTCACAGAAGTAATCCCCAAGGCACAACGTCAACCTATCCACCTGGCTCTCCTGAATGTTCCTCACTACAACCTCTATACCAGCTTCAACCCAGACCTTCCAAACCTTGGTTCAAGCGGCCAGCGTGGTATTGCAGTATACATTAGAGACACTCTTAGGTCATCTCTCATCTCTTTTCCAGATATTGTCTTCAGTGAGCATATTTTTGTACAGGTTCATCTCCACAAGCAAGACAGACTTCTCATCGGGGGGAATCTATCGGAGTCCAGCAGGGAATGGAGCCCAAAACATGGACGATTTTGCTAACCTTCTGAGGATATGTGTTTCCCATCAAGACTCACACTTGCTCATCGTTGGTGATTTCAACTTCCCTGAGATTGATTGGTTTGGCGAATTTTCTACTGCTCCTGCTGATCACCCATCACACCGTTTGATTGATATAATGCATGACTTTTTCCTTTTTCAACATGTTCGTCACCCCACTAGTTCGTCTGGGTCAGACTTCAAACGTTCTTGATCTTGTTTTCTCAAATGAAGAGGGTATGGTCAAGAATCTGCAGCATCACCCTGGCATAGGCAAAAGCGACCACCTTGTGCTCCAGTTTAGCATTGAGTGCTACACAACTCTTCAAGACACTAGAGTCTCAAGACCTAATTTCTCAAGAGCCGACTTCACACGCTTCAACAGAGAGATGTCTGACGTTGACTGGAGTGTTATGGACACAATGCACGTTGAGGAAGCATATAAATTTTACATGAACCTATTTAATCAAATTTCAGACACTTGCATCCCTAGGATAAGGATAAGGAAAAACAGGAAAAATATTTACATGACCAGTGAAGCCTTGAATCTGAAGAAGAAAAAAGATGATTTATTCAGAATCTACTGCCACACCAATGATATCATTGATCATGCCAGGGTCACCATCTGCCAGAACAAGCTGAGGTCACTGACACGCCGCCTTCATAAGGACTATGAACGCAATTTAGCTGCCAACTTGAAGACTAACCCCAAAGCTTTTTGGAAGTATACAGGCTCACGACTCAAGACCAAACCAAGAATAGAAGATCTCAGGCGTCCGGACGGCTCGTTAGCTTCAGACGATCAAGAAAAGGCCTCTCTGCTGAACACTTTCTTTTCTTCTGTATTCACTGTCGAGGATGTAACGTCCATCCCACCATTCCAGGACCTTTGTCATCATCAGTTCCTCGACATTACCATCACCCCTCAGACTGTCCAGTCCAAACTCATGGATCTCAAACTTTCCAGCTCACCAGACCCTGATCTAGTCCACCCTCGAGTTCTTCATGATGCTGCTTCATCATTGTGTGTCCCCCTGTCCATTATCTTTAGGAAATCTCTCGATGAGGCCAAACTCCCTAAGGATTGGAAACTGGGGACTGTTGTCCCGATACACAAGAAGGGGAGCAAACAAGATCCTTCCAACTATCGCCCAGTTAGCCTTACTTCTGTTGCCTGCAAAGTATTAGAGTCCATTGTGAAAGACAGCATCCTAGAGCATCTCAACACACACCAGCTGCTGTCCAGTGCACAGCACGGCTTCCGCCCAAAGCGCTCTTGCGATTCCCAACTCCTGGAAACGTTGGAGGATTGGACTTGCTATCTAGAATCAAACCTCTGTGTGGATACTGTTTACCTAGATTTCCAGAAGGCATTTGATAGTGTCCCCCATCAGCGTCTCCTGAGGAAATTACAGGCTTATGGGGTAGGTGGCAAGGTGCTAAGATGGATAGAGGCCTTCCTCTCACAGCGAGCTCAGCGTGTTTGTGTCGATGGCGCAGTCTCTTCCTGGGCGGCTGTGACTAGCGGAGTGCCTCAGGGCTCCGTCCTGGGGCCCTTGTTATTCCTTGTATTTATCAATGACTTAGCTGACAATGTGAAATCGCACGTGAAAATCTTTGCTGACGATACCAAGCTCTACAGTTCTGCAAATGATCCCACGTGCACAAACACACTCCAGGCAGATATTGACCGAGCACTGAGATGGTCGCTTGATTGGCAGCTACCATTTAACGTAAGCAAGTGTGTAGTGCTCCATATTGGCTCCTGTAATGATAATCACACATACTCTATGAATGGCACACTCCTCATGCAATCTGATGTGGAAAGGGATCTCGGGGTGCTTATCGACAGAGACCAAAAGTTTAGAGAACAGGCCGCAGCAGCAGTTTCTAGGGCAACTGACTCGGCGCCTTCACAAGGACTTCGAGCGAAATCTTGCTTCCAACATCAAAAACAACCCAAAGGCTTTCTGGAGATACACTGGATCACGGCTGAAAACCAGGACTAGTATTGGTGACCTGAAGAACCCAGGAGGCTGCCTCGAGACGGATAACAGTGGAAAGGCTCAGCTGCTGAATTCTTTCTTTGCTAGTGTGTTTACGGCGGAGGACAACCAAAGTATACCGACATTCGAGAATCGTCCATTTGGAATTGAAATAGATGACATAGTGATATCCTCTGAAGAAGTGTGCTCTAAACTGAAACATCTTAAAACCTCCAGCTCTCCTGGTCCTGACCTGGTCCATCCACGTGTGCTCCATGATGCAGCTGATTCACTCTGTGTCCCCCTTGCTCAAATATTCAGGAAGTCACTCATTGAAGGATCTCTCCCCAATGAATGGAAGCTTGCAAACATTGTCCCCATATTCAAGAAAGGTAACCGGCAGGAACCGAGCAACTACCGCCCAGTAAGCCTCACATCAGTCATCTGTAAGGTACTGGAAACAATCGTGAAAGATGCTATACTACAGCACCTCAACGAGCACAACCTATTATCCAAACACCAGCATGGATTTAGGCCAAAGCGTTCTTGCGATTCGCACCTCCTTGAGGTTCTGGAGGAATGGACTCTGATGCTTGAGGACAGCCAACCTGTTGACTCCATTTACATGGATTTCCAAAAGGCCTTTGATGCAGTTCCGCATGAGAGGTTGATCAGGAAAGTGGAGGGTTACGGAATTCGGGGCAAGCTTCTTCGCTGGATTAGAGCCTTTCTATCAGGACGATTCCAACGTGTCTCAGTGGCCGGCTCGATTTCCGGCTGGACTGCTGTTACAAGTGGAGTTCCACAGGGGTCTGTTCTTGGACCCCTGTTGTTCCTGATTTTCATCAACGACATTCCCGACACTGTAAAATCAGGCATCAAAATATTTGCGGACGACACAAAAATTTACAATAGAGCTAACGATACCACATCAGTTCTCTCTCTCCAGGAAGACATTGAGAGTGTTCACCGATGGTCGTTGAAGTGGCAGCTACCTTTCAACATCGGAAAATGTGCAGTTCTTCACATCGGCAATAACAACATGCTTCACAACTACACAATGAGAGGCTCACTCTTGACAAAGACAGAGGCGGAGAAGGATCTAGGGGTGGTTATCGATCGTGAACTCAAGTTTAGAGAGCAGGCTTCTTCTGCTGTCTCCAGGGCTACTCGAGTCCTGGCTGTCATTAGGAGGTCATTTGCACACATCGACAAATTTACACTACCTCTTCTCTTTAAGTCATTGGTGCGCCCTCTTCTCGAATATGGTAATGCTTCCTGGGGACCATTCAACAGGGCTGATGAGAAGTCGTTGGAGAGGGTTCAGCGCCGAGCGACCCGCTTAGTTAGTAGCATTAAAGGCTTACCCTACTTAGACAGGCTACGAGCTCTCAAACTTCCATCACTATATTACCGGAGACGTAGAGGGGATATGATTAGGACTTTTCTGCTTCTCCACGGTGCCATTGACCAGGATCCGTATCAGTTCCTCCAGCTCGACACGTCCTCGCGCACCCGGGGGCACAGATGGAAATTGCTAAAACCGACAGCCATCACAAGAGCCCGTCGTGCTGCTTTTAGCATCCGCATTGTTAACGATTGGAACTCTCTTCCTTCACATGTAGTGGAAGCCCGTACGCTCAACCAATTCAAGGCAAGACTTGATACCAACTGGACCCACCTAATGTATGACTGTCCTGACTGACCTGTATTTGCTCATGGGTTGAGCTTCACAACCCATGGTCCTCCCACTCAGGCACCCGCCTGAGTAAGACCAAGCAAAGACTTACATTGAAACCGAGCTCGCCAGAGAACGGAGCCAGCAGGCCCTTGAGCCTCCAAAATTCCGACATCCTTAGGTAAGGTAAGGTAAGGTAACTAGAGTCTTGGCAGTCATCCGGCGCTCATTTGCTCACATTGATGAAGTCACCCTGCCACTTCTTTTCAAGACTCTTGTTCGACCTTTGCTGGAGTATGGGAACGCATCTTGGGGACCTTTTAACCGCGAGGATGAGCAGTCAGTAGAACAGGTTCAACGTCGTGCTACCCGCATGGTTACTTCCCTCCGAGGTCTCCCATACAGTACTAGGTTAAGGAAACTCGAGCTACCGTCGCTATACTATAGACATCGTCGGGGTGACATGGTACGTGTGTATCAGCTTCCTCATGGAGCTATAGTACCTAGTACCTAGTACCTAGTACCTAGTACCTAGTAGAAAACGGAGATTGGAGGCCAGTTAAGGCCTATGAAGTCCGGTCACAACGAGCTCTAGTGTGGTGTTTTGATCCTAGTCTGTGTCGGGGATGTGATATTTTATATCGATCCAGAAAGCATCTAGCCTCGATTTGAACGCAATAGTTGAAGGGGCGCAGGCAACCTCAGCAGGAAGGCTGTTCCAGTCGTTCACAACACGAACTCCAAACGCGTTACGCCGGGAGCGAGAATGAGCTCTTGGTTTTATAAGTTTCAGCTGGTGGCCTCTTGTTCGAGCGGATCTGTCGACCGAGAAGAATCTGGCAGGGTCAACATCCAGGGAGGTGTGCAGGATTTGATACACCCTGATCATGTCGCCCCGTCTTCTCCTATAGTAGAGCGATGGAAGATCTAGTTCCTGCAGACGCTCATTGTAAGGTTTATGCCGAATGCTTCGGACCATTCTTGTGGCTCTCCTCTGGACTCGTTCAATCATCTTCTGGTCGCATCTATTGAATGGTCCCCAGGTCAGGTTGCCATATTCCAAATGTGGGCGCACCAGTGTCTTGTACAAAATCGGGAGTGTTGTCAAATCAATTTTGCGAAAGGATCTTTTAATCAAACCTAGTATCTGGTTGCCTTTTTTGTTGCTGACGCTGCTTGGTCGCGGAACTTCAAATCAGAGTCAACTCGAACACCGAGGTCCTTCTCAACCGTGGAGACCAGAAGGTTTGTGGCGCCCATGAGGTATCGGTGGTGGTTGTTGTTGGGTCCTAAATGGAGTACTGTGCATTTGGTTTGGTTGAATGGAAGTTGCCAGGTTTCGGACCATTTCATTACCCGCTCGATGTCTGCCTGGAGTACTTCAGATGGGGCTGGTCCGTTACATGGTGCGTATATTTTTGTGTCGTCGGCAAAGATCTTGGTCTGAGCTTGGACTACGTCGGGAAGGTCGTTAATATATATAAGAAATAATACTGGGCCCAGCACAGACCCTGCGGGACGCCGCTGGCCACTGGAGCCCATCCAGATGTGTCTCCACCCACTACAACCCTCTGTTCACGGTCCGTCAGGAAACTACGGATCCAGGCCAGAAGCTTCCCCTGCACACCGTACCCTCGCAGCTTGCAGATGAGTCTTGTGTGTGGTACAGTGTCAAACGCCTTGCGAAAGTCTAGGTAGACACTGTCCACAGGCTGACCATCTTCCAAGTACCCGGTCCAGTCGTCCATAACCTCGAGAAGCTGGGTGTCACAAGACCTGCCTGGGCGGAAGCCATGTTGGGATGTTGAGAAGAGGTTGTTTGTTGACATATGGAGCACCAGTTGGTCACGAATCACAGACTCAAGCACTCTGCAAGCTACAGATGTCAAACTAATAGGTCTATAATTTCCCGGTGACTGTCTGTCACCTTTCTTAAAGATGGGTACCACAGATCCCTGCTTCCACACCTTGGGAAGTATTTCTGTGTCCAGGGATCGACGGAATAGAGCTGCCAGAGGAGCTGACAGCTGGAAAGCTGCTTCTCTCATAACCTGGGGTGAAGGTAGTCGGGTCCCGGGGAGCCAGTTGGTTTCAGACAGAGGAGTTTCTTACAGACCAGTTCGGATGTAATAGTAATGCTCTGCAGAGGCGGGCCACTGTATCTCTCTTCAAATGGTGGGAGGAAAGCAAGATTCTCAATGGTCCACACAGATGAGAAATAGTTGTTGAGGAGGTTGGCTTTATCGACGTCAACATTGTGTAGGTGGCCTTGGCTGTCGATGAGGTCATCCACCCTCGACTTGGTTTTGAGTTTAGAGTGGACGTGACGCCAAAAAGGTTTAACTGTTTCTTTGAGGCAGCCAACCAACATCTCCTCGTGTTTGTACAGAAGCTTGCGGGTGAGGGAGCGCAAATTATTCCGCAAGACTAAATATCTGGCAAAAAGGAGAGGTTTGTCAAATTCGGATCTGCATTTCCTGTAGTCGTACCAGGCTTTGTTTTTCTTTCTCTTGAGGCAGGTGGCTTCCCTAGTTATGTAAACCTTGTTAGGGTTGGTCTTGGTTTTAATGCTAGGAATGCACTCTTTGATAATATCTCCCAACTTCGCCAGAAAGAGATCATATGCCTGATTTATTTCCAATTGGTCAAGATCACTCCAATCCATATCATGGAGGAGGTGGCGAAGCTGAGGGAAGTCTGCCCTCCGAAAGTTGAGCTTAGCCTTCAGTGGCGCAATAGGGGCTGTGTAGCAGCGGTATGTGAATTCCAATATAAGGTGGTCGCTAGCACCGAGTGGTGGCAGATAAGTCAAGTTGGCTATCATGTCAGGTTCATTAGTGATAATAAGGTCAAGAACCGAGGGAGCAAGCTGGGGCCTAAACCAAGTGGACTGGTTTACATGTTGGTACAAGAAACTATCCTGCAAGAGCTCAATGAAAATGTGTGAGATATGTGCTGGTGGAGCAGAGGAAAGCATACTGTTCCAATCTATTTGTGGCAAGTTAAAGTCTCCTCCAATAAGGAGATGGGATGGATGGGTTCCACAAACTGCCTGAAACAGTCCAGTTAGGGCAGACATTGAGACCTGGTCTTGAGATGATGGGCTCCTGTAGATGCTCCCAATCATCAGCTGATCTGTACCTTTAAGTCTGACTTGGACCCACAAGTGTTCTATTCCTGAAAAGCCTGGAAGTTTTACTTCACTTGCTTTGAGGGACTCTTTCATAAGTATGGCGACACCTCTAGTTCCAGATGATCCTAGATGAGGTTGATCGGGGTCAAAGTTAGTGTAGCTCACAAAGCCTGGTACTGTCAGAAGTGCAGGAGAAATAGGAAGAACCTGTGCCTTAGGTATAATTTCAGTAAGAATCATGATGTCGGGTTCATTGCCTGCTATGTGCATGCATAAAGTGTCCCTCTTATTTAGAAATTGGTCTGTGTTTGTGTATAGAACTCTGACTCCCAGTTCGGCCCTCCAATCCTTTGGTTGTCAGTGGTTGGTCTGGACACTCTGTGCTCTGTCTCCAGATGGGACCCTGGTACCATTGGGAGGCATGCGGAGTGGCATGCACAGGTGGCTCATTACTGTGCACTAGTTGGGAAGTGGTTGAGCCATCTTCGGTTGGACCAGTGGAACCTGAAGGGTCACTATCGGCCTGACTAGTCACATGTTCAGCCTGGGGAGGGAATGCTATAGGGGCTTGAGCTGCAACTTGGACAGTTGTCGAAGGTGCATGTGTAGGAAGCTGAGGAGAGGCATGAGGTTGACGTTGGATTTCAAGCCTTGCTTTGGACACAATCTTATTGCGCCTGATTACAAGGTCTTCTTCTCCATTTGCTTTGCGCTGTCGAAGCTCATCACGCAGGGCTCTATTTTCTTGTCGCTCCCTATAGATCAGGATCCTGACCAATTCTTTTACCTAGATACTTCCACTCGTACCCGTGGTCATCGATGGAAACTGCTTAAGCCTCAGGCAGTTACCAGATCTCGACGGAACTCATTTGGCGTTCGAGTTATTAACAACTGGAATTCCCTGCCCTCGAGTGTAGTGGAGGCACCCTCACTAAACCTCTTCAAGGCAAGGCTTGACAGTCATTGGATGCATACCAAGTATGACACCCCTGACTAACTGACCTAGACACCCTTGTCCTGGGCTCCACAGAGCCCTGGACACAGACCTTGCTCAGGTTCATGGCCTGGGAAGAGTAACTGTGGACTTCCCTTAGCTGAGCTCGCCAGTGAACGGAGCCAGCAGGCCGATAAGGCCTTCACATTCCGAAATCCCTAGGTAAGGTAAGGTAAGGTAAGGAATTGGCGATTGGAAATGGCCGTCTCTACCAACCCTACTGTTTCAATTGCCTTCTCTCTCTAAAAAAATACTCAACAGTATTTCAAATTACCTACGTCTGTGCGTTATGTCGCGAATAAAACGTAAATGGCTTCAACCTCTTCAACAACATTCAACTACCTCGGCCTGCGGCCTCGGCAGGTGCCGCTCTGGCGCAGGAGAAGCCGGTGACAATGTACGTTAGCCAAACAGTTCGATTGATATGCGAGTGTTTTCAGCAGTTTGATACTTATAACAACGCAATGTTTGAGTTTTAGGTTTTGTGTTCTCATTATGGCTCCATTTAATCCCCTGTCTAGGCCCATGTTTTCCTAAATTAGCATGTATCTGCATACTGCACCACGCTTGCCCTCTGTTCATGTCATCACATAAATAAACACAAGTATAATGTTTGTTTTGTTAAGCAAAGACTAAGCATGACCAGAAGAAAGGCGATGCAATATAAAATATGACGGGTTTTCCGACAGTATTTCACCTATACCTGCAGATTTTCACCCAATTCAGCCTATTTGTTACCGAGTTACGCCCCAGCTCGAGACCATAGCCCCACCACCGAACTGATGTCCTCGATCCGCCTATGCTCGAGCTTTTTAGCCCCACCCCCGTACTGATGTCCTGGATCCGCCTATGCTCGAGCTCCTTACCCTAACCCGTTACTGATGTCCTGGATCTGCCTATGCTCGAACTCCGTAGCCCCACCTCTGTAATGCCCTGGATCCGCCTATGCTCGAACTCCATAGCCCCTACCCCCTACTGATGTCCTGGATCCGCTTATGCGCGAGGCAACTAGCCCCACCCCCATACTGATTTCCTGGATCCGCCTATGCTCGATTTCCTTAGCACCACCCCGTACTGATGTCCTGGATCCGCTTATGCTCGAGCTCCTTAGCCCCACCCCCGAACTGATGACCTATATCCGCCTATGCTCGAGCTTCTCAGTCCCATCCCCGTACTGATATCCTGGATCCGCTTATGCTCGAACTCTTTAGCCTCTACCCCCGTACTGATGTCCTGGATCCGCTTATGCTCGAGCTCCTTAGCCCCACCCCCGTACTGATGTCCTGGATATGCCCGTCGTCATGCCCAGTCTTTGTTAAGCAAAGACTGGGCATGACGAGAAGAAAGGAGATACAATATAAAATATGATGGGTTTTCCGACGGTATTTCACCTATACCTGCAGATTTAACGGATGTTAAGTATGTCTGCGGTCCAGCACCAGGTGTGGATACGCTCCGTGGTGTTTCCACGTGGGGAAAACATAATAGATAAGTGTCTAATTTAGCTGCCAAAATAATAGGTAGAAAATTCCAGTTTCTCTGCCGGGATGATTCAAAACACAAAATTAGCCATCTAGCTGATATGACGAAGGAAACCTTGTTTCCATCTCTCATCCCGTTGCCCAGGGCGCCCGGCGGGGACGGGAACTGGTAGCGCGCCCCATAAATTTTGCCTGTGGCAATGCAAACCACTTAATCAAACTAAAAATAAGAGCAATATTGTAATGTTTTGCGCTGAGCTTTGCTCAGCATCGATTCCTAACCTTAGGCATGTGCATGCCAAATGTGTTCCTGATCTTTAGGCCTAGAGGGTGGTAAAACTACTTATAAATATTTATAGAAACATATCTTTCTAGTGACGAGCTTCCAGCGCGCTGATATAACATCACTCAGTGATGTTGAACGGAGACCTGGCTCTGCTTTCTTTCAAGCGAGCTATGTGACCTCTCAACTAGGGGTGGGCTCCCCTTCCACCGAGGTCACATCATATTGGGGAGTCGTGCGACCTCTCTACTTGTAGCGAGCTCCCCTTTCGCTGAGGTCACACCATAGTTGGCACACCTTCTCGTGGTGTATCTCGAAGGTCTCCGTTCCTGAGGCCTTAATGCCTTCATTGGTGGGTTGGATAGGGGGAGGCTTATATTTTCCAACCCACTCTCAGCGGCTTGGGTACCGTACTCGCCACTGGAAAGACATCTTGCAGGTATAAAATAAAACCTTTTATTGTGGGTGATCCACAACAGATAGGAACACAAATAGTCATACAACTGAGCGTCAGTCTCTTTTCACGTATCAGAATCCAGCCATTTCACGCCAAGCCCATACTGACAGCCAAATAAAAGCTACAATGCTTTTCTGTCGGCCGATTTGTTTTCTCTCGCCAGCATCAGCTGACGGGTCTTATGCATTGTAGTTCATGTCCTTCCTTGCAGACACAAACCTCAAAAGGGCCGTACTATTGGCTTCGCTGCCTTTTTCAAGAGCTCTGCTGTCTCTTGCAATCGCCCTGAGAGTCACAGGGCTCCAACCATTATTGGCAGCTTGAACATCGGGCATTGACTGAATTATCTGGCCGTTGTTAGTAAGCTGCAAGCATTAGGCTGCAGAATATTCACATCAGAGTGCCTTATTCCACAGCAAGCCATGTGATACCATCCAATTCACCGTACTTGCCACCAAGGTCCAAACTAGAGCCCATTGAATTCTGTTTCATCTCGGCACCAAAGGATGAGCTCAGGTTCAAATAGAAATCGATCCAGTTTCATTTAAAAATCTCATTGATTTTAACGTCGCATTGTAAGCAAGTGGCAAGCATATTTTTCGGCTGCCTTTGATGAGTTTCTCAGCTTTAACGCACTGTTTCAAAGAAATTTTTTCCACATTCTCATCTAGCTCACAATCATGCGATCAGTTTTACCTTGACCATTATGGGCCAGTGATACTGGGTATTGAACGGACTCCAGAACACCATAGCTTCAACAGAAATTGAGCTTTTGCTTGTACAGTATACTGTATCGATGGACGTGCCGCCATGCGTGGTGTTCACTAAATCGTTATCGATAATTCGTTTAGCACCCAGTGTATCGTTGAAAAGTTTGTCAAATGCCGAGAAATTAGATTCCGAACCAGTGTTGAAATCACCAACCACAATTATAGCGTCATCCACGGATACGTCACCCAGTCCGTCTCTGCAAAGAATGCTTTGCAACGCTGTACAGACGCGATGGTCGGTTGCTTTGTTATATCTGTAAATACTGATAATGACAATCCTTTTCTCGTTCCGGCACAACCTAACAGCGTTAATTTCGAGAACAGGTCTCCCTTTAGCCGGGATTCTCTTTTCAAAAATTGTTTTACTGTTGCTCTCCTGGAGCAGAGCGTTCGTTACATATATCCGAGATCCGAGTGTAATCGAACCTGAGGATGGAACATGGGCAGCAACCATAAACTGTCTCAGAGGCGAATCGCTGCGCAGTTTGGCCCTGCTCTCGACGAAACAAAGCACGTCACAACTCTGAAAACTCCGGTCACCATTTATATATTCAGAGTATTTTGCTACGGAGTTACAGTTTTGATAGCCGATGCGCAGAATCACACTGTCATCGTCATCCTCGATGTATTCTAAGCTGAACAAATACGGTCTATTCACAGCCATTTTCTCCACTAAAGAATCTGCCTCTTTTTTTCTCTGACCCATCGGGGGACGAAAACAACCTGTCTGAGACACGTCGATAAAAAGATTCTTCTGGCTGGTAACCCTGCTTAAAGCCACATAGTAACTTGCCAAAGGCATCGGACTTTTACCAACATGAAAACAAAGTGGTGCGTCAACAGTTTGGCCTTGGGATTTATGAATAGTAATCGCCGTTGCTGGCACCAGTGGCAACTGACGGCGCATGCATGATATACCATTTGAAACCTGGAAAGACTTTTCGGTTGCTTCCACGACAACACACAGTTCTAAGCCCGTAATTTTGTTATTTCCAGGGTCTACTGATCTGCCTTTATATTTGCTCCCACCCACCATGGGATCTTTGAACTTCAGATAGGCTATCGTCGTACCGTCAATTTTTTTCCATGCGTGAAAACACTCGCCCACAGATCCATTGGCGAGCCGGTCCGTTACTGAAATATTCTTTGTGACCATGTACTTTAGTCCTTTTACCAGCACCAATTTCCTGGCAAGATTTCCAGTTTTAACAAGCGGCATTCTCTCCACGGCCTTTGCCAGGTCTGATGCTTTAGCAGCGTCCAAAGCAGCTTTGCGTTTGTCTTTGAAGTGGTCTACGGCAATACTTTCCCAACAGGGCGACTTAGTGCGAGCCTGATCGATTCTATTAGCATTATGTTTATCCACTTCTGCATTAGAGCTATACAAATGCACACAGTCGAGCGGAACCGGCCGCTGAGGGCTCACAACACATTGCTTAAACAATGCTAGACTTTTTGAGTCCAGTTCCCGTCTTCCCAACTTTACCAGAGCACTTGCAAAGGCTCTCTCATCAGGCTTCACCCTCATGCACTGTGTCAGCTCGAAAACAACAAAATGTAGCCATAGGTTGTTAAAGAGCCTGGCATACGGGTCATCGCTTAAATGGTAGACTGGTGGGGCAAGCACGGGCTTCAGTTGGTTGAAATCTCCAACACAAAGCACTGATATGCCACCAAAAGGTCGATCTACGCCTTTTAGCAATCGCAGCCTGGTGTCAATGTTCTGCAGGATAGTCGAAGACACCATGGATATTTCGTCGATTATCAGCAAAACCAAATAAGCGTACTTGTCGGCCAAGCTCTTACTGTAGGTGTAATTCAGCGGTTTCAAGGCTTCCCCGGGGCTAGTCTGCAGGGGAAGTGAGAACGCACTGTGAAGTGTCACTCCCCCAACTAGATTCACCGCGGCAATCCCTGTGAAAGCTGTTGGCAGGACTACAATAACGTCCTCGGATCGATACTTAAAACGACCGATACACTGCTGCAATGCAAATATTAACCGAGACTTCCCAGTTCCAGCCATTCCGGCAAGATACGCTAGTACCTGGTCCTCTCGATCAATGATCCGATGAGCCAGGTCGAAGACAAACTTACGCTGCAACTCATTAAGCGACAGGATCAGCTCTGTATACTCGGAATCGGTCACCAGACTAGGTATCTTATAGACTACAACAGGATTTGCCCCATTTTCAACATCATTCACATCACCGCAGCCTGGCCCAGGAACGTCCATATCGGGCTTGTTATCATCTGTCTCTTTCGGTAGGCGGTTATCAGGATTTACTTGCATATCTGTCTCGCAATCATTTTTTTCATTGCTATTGTCAATCATATGTTCCTCCTCAATAAGCTGTGACATGGTCACACCCATGTCACTGAGTGACGTCAAACCATGATGAAACATTTTTCTATTCTCCAGGATTTCGTCATAGAACTTCAGAAACTGCGATCGTCGCGCAGAAATGTCCTTATTAGATCCCACTAGGGGTGGAGAGTCAGTTTCATCCTTCTCGTTGCGGAAATGTTTGAACAACAATAGGTGCTGTCGATAATATTTTTCTGCATCTACTGACTCTTTGCATAGGTTGTACAAAAGAACACGGTGCCTACGCCGTTTTTGTATGCCTTTTTCTAGGGTATCTATCAGATTTTCATCATCATGTCCGGCAACATCATCGTCGCAAGGTGCATCAATATTGCCAAGTAGGCGATTATTCACCCGAGGTTCACTCTCTTTTGACGCGCATTGTGATAAGACGCCACATACTCTGCGAGACATATACTCTCCAGAGCCTTTGGTCTCTTGGTATACTTTGCAATGAGACTGGGTTGCAAAACATCTGTTGACTGATCATCGAGTTTCTGCAATTCAGCGAAAGTTTTGCGTATATAGACCCGGTCGGATTCTTGGTAAGTGCTAATTCTCGTGGTTCCACGGCTGGAAATCACATATGGCAGCTGACACAAGTCCACTGCACACTCCTCAAGCGGAACCTCAGTGCTCCCCATGAACTTGGCTCGTATTTGGTTCATTTTTTGTAGGGCGGTAAGCTGCGGATTCTTATCGAGCTCGCGCATCAGCTGTCGCATGAGCGATGAGACACCACGGGCAGACTTTGTAAGGTAATCTGTCAGGTAACGAGCCACTGCATATACGTCCTCACAATATGATATGTCCATATTGGAGAACCAAGCCTTTAACAGATCTGCCGAGTAATTGTTAACCCTTGCCTCGCAAAGCCGACGCTGTAAGTAAACTTTCTTTCTCCTGAGAGGCACACGCAAGCAGTTGATATAGTCATTCTCGTTCAAATCTAACTTCCTCAAAAACTCATCGAAAGTGGTTTCAACATCGCATAATTTGTCATCCTTTGGTAGGCCATCAAGCGCCAAAAAGACTCTGTTGTAACATTTCTCCAGCCAAGTCTTTTTAGTCTCCCCAAACTCATTTTCGCCAAATGGAGAAAGAATCATGGTCTTTTTCATCGGCGGCCTCGGAAAACCAAATCGGCAAACTAGCTTTCGGCCGGGTCCTCTTACTTTTTTCGGGTGGCATAGGTTTGTATAGCATTTATGGAACTGGAACAGTCTCACTTCCTCCAGTCCATCCGGTTTTCCCGGAGGCAAGTGGCATGTCGATACTTTATCAACGAAACGAGTAATCGCAGCCTCTTTTTCAAGTTCGCTCAGTTTCTGCCAGTCAATACTTTCTACTGGGTCATTGTCTGTAAAAAACAACCCATGAAAATGAGGCATACCACGTTGTTGGTATTCCACCCTTACAAAATAGTCTGATACATTTCCGATGACAGAACTGTTCGACTTCATGAAGGCCAAAACCTTCCGATACCTGTAAAAAAGGTATCGACAGGTGGTGATGGGATCCCTCTGAATCATCCCTCGTATTTCGGATTTCATTTCTCTTTGAGAAACAGAAATTCGGATGTTGTTCTCGGCTTCGGCAATCAACTTTGCAAACTCCTCATCAGATTGCTCCATATGCTTTTCACTTTTCACCTGTTTCAAAAGCACGTACAAGGGTGTCCAAAATATTTCCACGGGTGAAAAAGTAATAAAAAAAGTAGGACGCCCCAGCTGGCGAATGAATGCAAATACCTCCGCTTTTTTGGCTGACCAGTACTGAGGAGAATTGCGAGAAGCTTCTAGAAAGGACGTTACAACCTCAGCATTTTGCAGAGCTGGTATTCCAGCCCTGCAGAGACCAGCTGTCAAAGGAGCGCCAGACTTGGTTTTCGACAGGTAAAACCAAAGCTTGCCCTCGAGCAGAATGTACTGCTTAATACGGTACAGCATGAACAAGGCCTCATATTTTCTGGCAAGTCTGGCATCTTTTGACATTACCATAAGCTTTGCAATCGTAGACAGATCGAACTTTTGATCACCCTTCGTAATTAGCTGATTTTGACCTTGAAAAATATCAGGGAAACATTCATAGAAGGCAGATATGTTTGATATTGGTACAGGCTTTCCATTCTCGGTGGGGGCCAGCTTAAGGCTTTCATGACCCTGAAGCCCAAACCCATGGTGACGCCCGTGGCTATCAGCTGTCTGATGCTGTTCTGAATGTTTCACCACAAGGGTATATTTCGTGCCAGCTCTGTCATCAGCATTGACGTGATTACCAGAGGGCAATTCACTATCACTCACGTCATCATCTGGCCAAATTAGGTCATCAGGAAAGGCGGTTTCGCACGGGGGTTCGAAATCTTTCAAGTTAGTCAAGCGCTCTTCATCAAATATTACGCCCTCATACGCTGGTGTTGAACGCAGCTCATTCACAGCCAATTTCATTTTGGCAATGTCGATGGTGCCTTCCTCGTAAGCTCGGTCGTCCGCTAATCGCCTGTTCAATATAACGCGCGTTTTCAAGTCCAACGTTGTAACGCTCAGATCTTTTGCAACGCGAGGTAAAATCCGACTCCAAGTGTTTGCCACTTTGTGCGGAACCAGAACGACGCTACCCACCAGACGATATCCTCCACGATCCCGGCCAGTTCCCAAAGGTACAGGGCGCTTTGAGAACGGCATCTGTAATCTAAGAAAAGGATGGCATACCGCCAGAAGTCTCGATTCCATCCAATTTAAGTCAGACACGTGTGGCTTCTTCCGGGGGAATATACCCTCTCCATTGTAAAAGTTTTTGTAATACCACGAGGGTGTCTTTCCTTTCTTGATCTGCCTGGCACATGTATGACAAAAATTACCACCCGAATCGACATACGGCGTGGCGACACGGCCCGGGAGGAAAACTCTCTGAGCAGGAAACATCATGCGCTGACAGCTGATGCATGGCATCAGAGTAGTGATAAGCTCTTTTTTTAGTCGCAGCAGATTTTCCCTCACCATTTGACTAGCACCAATAACAGCACTACGCTTTCGGCCAGCATCTTTTCCTGAGGCAAATGTGGGGTCCATGCGTCTACGCCGCTCAACGAGTCTCTTAAGATGAAGAAAACGTTCTCTGAACTCAGGCCGTCTGTATTTATCACGGAACAGGTGCCTTTGACGAGCCCTTTCCCGAATGGACGCACGCCTCAGCTGGCTTTGCGTCTTCTCTTTCAACTTTACTTTCGGATCTGCACGCCTCAGCTGGCTTTGCGTCTTCACTTTCAACTTTACTTTCGGATCTGCACGCCTCAGCTGGCTTTGCGTTTTCTCTTTCAACTTTACTTCGGGATCAACACGCTTTAGACGTTTTGATTTCGCGTCTAACGCTCTTTCACTGGCACGGAAAGCGGGAATAATTCGTTTGGAAGCAGTGGCCCGCCTTTCAGCCTCCCGAAGCTCAGGGTTGTTAGCTCTTTTGGAAGCAGTGGCCCGCCTTTCAGCCTCCCGAAGCTCAGGGTTGTTAGCTCTTTTGGAAGCAGTGGCCCGCCTTTCAGCCTCCCGAAGCTCAGGGTTGTTGGCTCTTTTGGAAGCAGTGGCCCGCCTTTCAGCCTCCCGAAGCTCAGGGTTGTTAGCTCTTTTGGAAGCAGTGGCCCGCCTTTCAGCCTCCCGAAGCTCAGGGTTGTTGGCTCTTTTGGAAGCAGTGGCCCGCCTTTCAGCCTCCCGAAGCTCAGGGTTGTTAGCTCTTTTGGAAGCAGTGGCCCGCCTTTCAGCCTCCCGAAGCTCAGGGTTGTTGGCTCTTTTGGAAGCAGTGGCCCGCCTTTCAGCCTCCCGAAGCTCAGGGTTGTTGGCTCTTTTGGAAGCAGTGGCCCGCCTTTCAGCCTCCCGAAGCTCAGGGTTGTTAGCTCTTTTGGAAGCAGTGGCCCGCCTTTCAGCCTCCCGAAGCTCAGGGTTGTTAGCTCTTTTGGAAGCAGTGGCTCGCCTTTCAGCCTCCCGAAGTTCAGGATTTTCAGCCCGTCTTTTAGCAGCAGCTGTCCTCTCAGCATCAACAATTCCTGCCTGTTTTCGTTTGGCACGTTTTAGTTCAAGGTCACGCATCTTTTCCCTGCGACGTTGAGACATATTGGTCTCTCGACTTTGACGCATACGCTCAAAATCCCAGGAAACGGTTTCTGTTTCATGGCTCTTAACCCAAGATGCACTACTCGACACATCATCAGAGCTTGCTAGATGAGAGGGCGTGAAGGCTTCGATCTCCTTGTTACCCTTTGATCCCAGAATTCCGGACAGAATATCAACAGAGGACGCTGGTGAACTCTGAGATTGAGACTGAACTATTTTTTTTACATCTCGGCGCGGCCTAATGCTCTCTGTTCCAGTTTTAGCCTGACTACTCGCGCCTTGAGCTGAGTTAGTGGCTACAGCATCTTTCTTTGACGCCTGCCGGACCTTTCGTTTCGTTAGGGGCCTTTTTTCCGCCGCTTTGGTTTGGTAACTGACATTTTAGCCGGAATCATCGAAACGTTTACACTGTCACTGGGCACTCTATCTTTACCCAGGTCAGACAGTGATTCCGAATCCCTCTTTTCATAATTATCCGAACCATTCATTTGATTCTCAAAGGAGATAACAATACAAGCACTGTCATCGGATGCCTGTTTCTGAACTCTGCGCTGTTCTGGATCACTTGGACGTGAGCTGGGCACTGCGTGGCTTACTGCTCTAGCTATCGGCAGGGGAAACGGATCCAAAAGATTCACCTGAATAGCTTGTAAAAAATCAAACCTTTCTGGCATTGTTGGCACGACAGTCCGCGCCGTTTCACGTAGCCATTCATAGTGGTCGCTGCAATGAAGTATGTAAATACTACCAATTGGCCCACCCATAATTCCAGGCTTCAAGAAAGAGGGGACCCACTTCCATCTCACGCCTTCTAAGCAATACACAAACACTTCAACACCATATATATGCGGCACACATACCTGATGCAGGTTCGAAACCCAGTGCTTTCGGTTCAGAAAAGACGGTCTCTCAATTGACAATTGGCGTAACTCGTCTGCATATACAGTATGGGACTCAGGCGTGTCCTCGAACCTCATCATACTGTAAAGCCTCGGGTTGATGGCAATAAAATCCGCTATATTGCGCATCACTATGTACTGGTCCAGTCCTAGCGCTTGCGCGATACTGATATATCCGCACCAACCAGCACCTGAATTTTTTTCTAACGTGAATCGGTGATTTCCACATACAACATTTACTGCCTGATTCCTGTGTACTGGGTGGTGCCTTCCACCTCCGCCACGCATTAGATGTACTGACCCATCGCCGATTAACCTCAGGAAAGATTTCATTGCTGCGTCATGAGTATCAAGGGCAGTACGATGATGTCCATTCAGGCCTATTCGCAACCGATATGTTTCGAGATCCACCATGATAATGAAACGTTTCCTTGTTTCTTTGGCCAACAGAAGCAACCAAGACTCTGGACAACAAAAATGCTGCTTATTTGTTGTATTTTTCTTTTTCTAGTTTTGTATGTTTTGTATTTTTTGTTTTTATATGTTTTTATTTTTTTATTTGTCAGTGATTTCCGACGGTAAACCGTTGGTCAGGAATGAACAACAAATGAAAACAAAGAAAATGATTTCTTTGGTATATGGCTCACTTCTGAAAAGATCTGCAGCCTATCCAGTCCAGTCCAATAGATGTTAAAATGGCATTGGATTGTTGCATTTGGCCTCCAGTATCTCATCTGTAAAGTAGGAATAGTGTTAGTGCTTTTAATATGACAGTAGGGTTTTCGGCTTCGTGCAAATTTCGGCTGGATGTGCCCATGTAAAGAATCCCTTGCTAAGTAGTGCACCACAACAGTTCCCTCCCTGAATCAAGTTATGCAGGGTCCTGTCTACTTCCCGTTCCCTGAATCCGCGCATGGCTTAAATCCCTTCCCTGGACGCGCTTGAGCTAAGAATGCCTTGCTCTGTAGTGCAGCACAACAGTTTCCCCCTCCTGAATCCGCCTATGACAAGTATAATTTATTATAGTATCATCTCCTTTCCCTCCCCTGTATCCGCGTAAGCCAAATATGCTTTGTTTTACAGGGTCCCGTCTACTTACCAGTTGCCTAAATCCCTTTCCCTGGACGTGCCTATGCCAATAATCCCTTGCTCTGTAGAGCGCTGCAACTTTCCCCCTCCTGAATCCGCCTACGCAAAGCAGACTTTTTATATTACAGGGTCCCATCTACTTCCCCCTGGATCCGCCCATTACCTATGTTCCCTTCCTTGGATGTGCCTATGCCAAGAATCTCTTGCCCTGTAAAGCATAGGCGGATCCAGAGGGTGGGGCAAGGGGGGCACGTACCCCCCCCATCGACCCTCGGCGCCCCCTGAAAGGTCGATGGCGCCCCCCTGAAATGTCGCTTCCCACCCCCCCAGGATACGAAAGTCGGCGCCCACCGACAGGATTTGGCGCCCACCTGATAGGTTTTGCCGGTCATAAGTGGCGCCCCCTGGTCCAGATAGCGCCCCCTGGTCCGGATGGCGCCCCCCCGGGAAGGTGCCCCCCGATCGGCAATCCTGGATCCGCCTATGCTGTAAAGTGCCGCAACAGTTCCCCGCTCCTAAATCCGCCTACACAGGGTCCCGTCTCCTTCCCTCCCCTGAATCCGCCCAGGGCCGAAATCCACTCCCCTGGATGTGCCTTTGCCACAAAAATTCCTTGCTATGAAGTACACCGCAACAGCTTCCTGTTCCTCTCCTCCAACCGCCTGTGACAAAAATCCCTTGAGCGTTCCTCTTTCATGGGGATACCGTAGGAATCTGACGAAATTTTGGGATCTCGGGAATTTGTTTTCCCCAGGAAGAGCCCAATGTCCCTATCTGGCAGTGCTAAGACGTCTGGCCTTGTTATACCGGTTAACGCTGGCACACAAGCCCCTATACAAAGCCTATTAGACAACCTATATCCAAAAGGCTACTGACCCCCCCCCCACCCCCGATCTCCGCCCATGATCAGTTTCCATTCTTTAATGTGGTAAGAGCTAAAGAAATGCTAGATTTGGATTCAGTTGTTAAAAACTGATTATCAACAGGTTCAAAAACTTCATATTTACTTTATCATTCTTTGAACTCCTTTATCATTCTTTCCGTCAAACTTTTTGACACCAACCCTGCCCCTTATTGAGGTGATTTTCCAAATGTCAGCCTTGCGACGGGCTTCTGAAAACAACATCAGACCGGGCCCCGGCCTGAAAAAATTGTCCGAAACTTCCACCTCTATTATCAACCATTTTGGCTCTTAAGATTGAAGTAACACTTTTGAATTCCCTTTCATCGAATATATACCTTATGTTTTGACCAAAAATTAGGTATACTGATAATTTCGCCGGACACTATACAACAGCTGTCCCAATCTCCCAATGGCGTCTGCTACCCTCCAACTTAAGCAGTGTCAAACAAAGTCTGTCTATATTAGATAACAGTGTCTTTGTACTTAAATAACTTCTAAAAGCTCAGAAAACTTTTCTCCTTACCATAGCATAGCATGAAGATTCTAAATACGACATATTAGCACTAGGAAACTGAAATACCACCAGGACGTCACCCACAACTTACCAGTGCGATGCAAGCACTAAACAGAGGAGGGATTCCCCTCGCGCGCGGCCCCAGTGCTGCCAGATAGCCATCGTGATAATCCTCCACATTTAGCTTTAAAATCTCCAGATTCCCCTAGACTTGGCGATGAGTCCTCGGCCTTTTCCCACTAGTTCTTTGATACGTGTGACCAAATGGAGACTGGCACTAGCACAGCATTTTTTCGGTTCCTTTATAAGGATGAGGCTGGTGAGGATCATGCTAAAAAATTAATAGCCAAAACGAACAGCACAAGCGCCGCCACTAGCAAACAGGGTGGAAGCACAGGCGGATCATAAACTGCTACTCGGGTGGGGGGGGCACTTTCCCCGGGGGTGCAGTCCGGACCAAGGGGGCGCCACTTTTGGCCAGCAAAGCCTATAAGGTGGGTGCAACATCATATCGATGGGCGCTGATTTTCACATCCTGGTGCGGGGTGGGAAGTGGGAAGTGATATTTCAGGAAGCGTAATCGATCTTCAGGGGCGTGACGTAGCCATTTCAGGGGGCGCCGAGGGTCGAATGGGAGGCGGTCACCTACCCCCTTTCCAGAGGCGGATTCCAGGGGGAAGGGGACCCCGCCCTCCGATCGATCCTCGGCGCGGGCAAAGGGGGTGCAGGTGCCCCCGCCCTCCGCTCGATCCTCGGAGCTTCCTGTAATGGCGACGGCGACACCTGAAAGGTCAGTAACTCCTCCCTCAAATTTCTGTATCCACCACCCCCCTACCCCAGGATGCAAACATCGCCTTCCACAGATAGGAGTTTCTCCCCCTCCTGGTTTTGCCCGTGAAAGGTGCCTCCCCCGGCCGGTCTGGACTGCGCACCCGCCGGAAGGTGACGCCCTCACCCGATTGGCAATCCTGGATCCGCCTATGCCCCATCCCCTTAATCTGCCTATGGTCCTAAAACCGAAGTGAGATACTCCTTCTGTACACCTCTATGAACACCACAGATCTCCTTTATACAGGTAGGTAATTTTTGTGTTTTCCAACCCTCTTTGACAGTCCAAAACTATGTGGATCCAGGTTTGCCAGTCAGGGGGCACCTTTGGGGGGCACCATCCAGACCAGGGTAGTGTCATTTTTGACTAGCAAAACCGATAGGAAGCCATAAATCCTATCGGTGGGCGCCAATTTTTGGCATCCTGGGGGGAATGGAAACGACATAGACGGATCAAAAGGGGACAGGTGCCCCCATCAAACCTCAACGTCCCCTGAAATGGTCACAGAGCCCCCTGGAAAGCTCGGTGATCCGCCAGGATGCAGAAAGCGGCGTCCACCGATAGGATTTTGCGCCTACCTGACAGGTTTTTCCGGCCAAAAGTGGCGAACTGGTCCGAATGGTGCCCCCCCAGGAAGGTAACCCTTCCCGTTCGCCCCCGATTGGCAATCCTGGATCCGCCTATGGGAAGCGAAATTTCAGGGGGCGTCATCGCATTAAGAGGCGTGTCTTTGCAATTTCAGGGGGCGCGCCAACAGCTGACAACTGTGGCCGTCTGGCTGGTGTACGTTTGGGATACATGTCAGTATAGGCAGATCCAGGCAGGGAAGGTGGCACTTCCCCCCGATCGACCCTTGGCACTCCCTAAAATGTCCATGGCTCACCCCCGAAATTTTGCTTTCCCCCCATCAGGATGTGAAAATCGGCGGCCAGCTGATGGGTTTTCCCGGTCAAAAGTGGCGCCCCTTGGTCCGGATGCCACCCCTCCTTCCGGGAAGCTGCCCCCTCTCCCCAATCGGCAATCTTGGATCCACCTGTGCATTTCTGTCCTGGATCCGCCTATGCTCGAACTCCGTAGCCCGACCTCCGTACTGTCCTGGATCCTTCTATGCTCGAGGTCCTTAGCCCCACCCCCGTACTGATGTCCTGGATCCGCCTATGCTAGAGCTCCCGAGCCCCACCCCCGTACTGATGTCCTGGATCCGCCTATGCTCGAACTCCTTAGCCCCTACCCCCGTACTGATGTCCTTGATCCGCTTATGCTCAAGGGAGGGGGATGGGGGGAGGGGGTGGGGGGGGCACCTAGCCTACTTATTCCCTGGATCCACCCATGGTCCAAAAACCGAAACATAATACTCTTATTGTAAGCTCGGACTTTTGCGGTACTCTATTTACTTGTGATGCATTATGGGTAGTATTGGGTACGTTTTTACCAGACCATAAACAGAGCGGCCGCTCCGATCGCCGGCGTTGCCGCGGCGTAGACGCGGGGGTGACGCCTGGCAATGTGCTACAGCGATGCGTGGACAAACGGCATGTAAGTAAAGGTAACTTTGTGTTTTATTGATATCTAACCAGATGGAATGTCGACATATGTCTCTTACCTAGCTGCATGCAAAGTTTTATTTCCCTCCAATAACTCTAACCACCCTAAACCCCGGTGTGAAGCAAAAATGAACCGATAAAATTACCACTTTGAAATGCATTTTACGACTTATAGCTCGGACGCCATAAGAGATAAGTGGGGGGTATGAGTGAGAAAAATGACGGCAACGAAGTTTGCTATCCAGCCGTGTTAAATTCAATACCGTAGCTATCATGGTCTGGAAACCAGGGGGCTGAGAATAAAAATTTTAAAAACTTATATTTTATTTTTGCCTATAAAATAAAAAGTTTCAGTCTGAAAGTTGTTATCTCTAAATATATAATCAAAGAGGCTATTCTCTCTTATTATCTAAAATGGGAACTAATTTTTATCAATTAGATCGGAAGATATAAGGCGTTTGAATGATATTTTTGAAAATGCAGACCTTCACGGAATGGGCCAAAAAGGACCCTTAAATTTCCGTTTTTGTTTTGTTTCTGTGTTTGTGCAGTACTGCACAAACCGGCCTTTAAGTTGATATTTGACTCAGAACCTGAACTGCTGTAGCTTCAGATATTTCGAGCCTGTAGTTTAGACCATGAGTTTTATGCCAAATTTAGGGTGCAAAGTTTAAAAGCTAATTTAGAGCCCTAAATTTGAAGCTTTTTCTTTCCAACTTTTTGTGTGATCTACAAATTTCCCTGATGTAAAAGGGTGCAAGTTTGAAGAGTCTAGATGAATTAGCAAAAAATAGAAAAATAAAAGTTAAAAATCACATAATGCAAAATTCTGGGCAAAATTTTGAAAATTTTGAAAATTGACAACCGTGGTGCTTATTCATTTGGAAGTGCCTTCTATCCACAAAAGTTTTAGGTCTCTGATACCAGCGCTCAGAACAGACAACAACAACAACAACAACAACAACAACCTCGGCCTGCGGCCTCGGCAGGTGCCGCTCTGGCGCAGGAGAAGCCGGTGACAATGTACGTTAGCCAAACAGTTCGATTGACAGGCGAGTGTTTTCAGCAGTTTGATACTTATAACAACGCAATGTTGGAGTTTTAGGTTTTGTGTTCTCATTATGGCTCCATTCAATCCCCTGTCTAGGCCCATGTTTTCCTAAATTAGCATGTCTCTGCATACTGCACCACGCTTGCCCTCTGTTCATATCATCAAAGAAATAAACACACGCATAATGTTTGTTTTGTTAAGCAAAGACTGGGCATGACGAGAAGAAAGGAGATACAATATAAGATATGATTGGTTTTCCGACGGTATTTCACCTATACCTGCAGATTTTCACCCAATTCAGCCTATTTGTTACCGAGTTATGCCCCAGCTCGAGACCTCAGCCCCACCACCGAACTGATGTCCTGGATCCGCCTATGCTCGAGCTCCTTACCCCACCCCCTTAAATATGTCCTGGATCTGCCTATGCTCGAACTCCGTAGCCCCACCTCTATACGGCCCTGGATCCGCTTATGCTTGAACTCCTTAGCCCCTACCCCTCCTGATGTCCTGGATCCGCCTATGCTTGAGCTCCCGAGCCCCACCCACGTACTGATGTCCTGAATCCGCTTATGCTCGAGCTCCTTAGCCCCACCCCGTACTGATGTCTTTGATCCGCCTATATGAGCCTTTACCCCCCCCGTACTGATGTCCTGGATCCGCCTATGCTCGAACTCTTTAGCCCCTACCCCTGTGCTGATGTCCTGGATCCGCTTATGCCTGAGCTCCTTAGCCCCAACTCTGTACTGATGTCCTTTATCCGCCTATGCTCGAACCCCTTAGCCCCACCCCCGTACTGAAGCCCTGGATCCGCCTCTGCTCGAGCTCCTTAGCCCAACACCCATACTGATGTCCTGGATCCGCCTATACTCCAGCTCTTTAGCCCCACCCCCGTACAGATGTCCTGGATCCACCTATGCTCGATCTCCTTAGCCTCACCCCCGTACTGATGTCCTGGATCCGCCTTTACTCAGGCTCCGGAGCCACACCCCTGCACTGATGTCCTGGATCCGCCTATGCTCGAGCTCCTTAACCCCACCCCGAACTGATGTCCTGGATCTGCCTATGCTCGAACTCCGTAGCCCCACCTCCGTACTGCCCTGGATTCGCCTATACTCAAAATCTTTATTCCCTACCACCCTACTAATGTCCTGGATCCGCCTATGCTGGAACGCCCGAGCCCCACCACCGTACTGATGTCCTGGATCCGCCTATGCTCGAGCTCCTTAGCCCCACCCCCGTACTGAGGCCTGGATCCGCCTTTGCTGGAGCTCCTTAGCCCCACCCCCGTACTGATGTCCTGGATCCGCCTATGCTCGAACTTCTTAGCCCCACCTCCGTACTGATGTCCTGGATCCGCATATGCTCGAACTCCTTAGCCCCTACCCCCTACTGATGTCCTGGATCCGCCTATGCTCGAGCTCCTTACCCCACCTTCTTCCTGATGTCTTGGATCCGCCTATGCTCGAACTCCGTAGCCCCTACCCCCCCTGCACTGATGTCCTGGATCCGCCTATGCTCGAGCTCCTTAGCCCCACCCCCTTACTGATGTCCTGGATCCGCCTGTGCTCGAACTTCGTAGCCCCACCTCTGTACTGCCCTGGATCCGCCTATGCTCGAACTACTTAGCCCCCACCCCCTACTGATGTCCTGGATCCGACTATGCTCGAGCTCCCGAGCCCCACCCCCGTACTGATCAGCTGAATCCGCTTATGCTCGAGCTTCTTAGCCCCACCGCCGTACTGATGTCCTAGATCCACCTCTGCTCGAGCTCCTTAGCCCCATCCCCGTACTAATATCCTGGATCCGCCTATGCTCGAACTCGGTAGCCCCTACCCCCCTACTGATGTCCTGGATCCGCCTATGCTGGAACCCCCGAGTCTCACCCCGTACTGATGTCCTGATTCCGCTAATGCTCAGCTGCTTAGCCCCATCCCCGTACTAATGTCCTGGATCCGCCTATGCTCTAACTCCCTAGCCCGACCCTCGTACCGATGTCCTGGATCCGCCTATGCTCTAACTCCCTAGCCCGACCCTCGTACCGATGTCCTGGATCCGCCTATGCTCTAACTCCCTAGCCCCACCCTCGTACTGATGTCCTGGGTCCGCCTACGCTCGAACTCTTTAGCCCTTACCCCCATGCTGATGTCCTGGATCCGCTTATGCTCGATCTCCTTACCCCCACACCAGTAACGACCCCACCTCCGTGCCCCCCGCCCCCGAAACGACATAGGCGGATCCAAGGGGAAAGTGGACAGGTGCCCCCCATAGAATCTTAGCGCCCCCCGAAATTGTCCCGGAAACCCCTGGAAAGTTCGATGGCACCCCCCTGAAATGTCGTTTTCCCCGAGATGCAGGTATCGGGGTCTACTGATAGGTTTTAGCGCCTACTTGATAGGTTTTTCCGGCCAAAAGTGGCGTCCCTGGTGTAGATAGCGCCCACCAGGAAGTTTCCCCTTCCACCTCGCCCCCGATAGGCAATCCTGGATCCGCGTATGGGAAGCGACATTTCAGGGAGCGTCATTCGCCTTGAGAGGCGTGTCTTTACAATTTCAGAGGGCGCCGATGGTCGATTGGGGGTTGGGGGAGGGGATGGGGGAGAAGGGTGGGGGGGGGGGGCACCTAGCCTACTTATTCCCTGGATCCACCCATGGTCCAAAAACAGAAACATAATACTCTTATTGTAAACTCAGACTTTTACGGTACTCTAATTACTTGTGATGCATTATGGGTAGTGTTGGGTACTTTTTACCAGACCATAAATAAACAGAAACGGCCGCGCCGATCGCCGGCGTTGCCGCGACGTGGACGCAGGGGTGACGCGTGGTGATTTGCTACAACGATGCGTGGAGGAACGGCATGTTAGTAAAGGTAACTTGGTGTTTCATTGATATATATGCAGATGGAATGTCGACATATGTCTCTTACCTAGCTGCATGCAAAATTTCATTTCCCTCCAATGACTCTAACCACCCTAAACCCCGGTGTGAAGCAAAAATGAACTGATAAAATTACCACTTTGAAATGCATTTTACGGCTTATAGCGCGGAAGCCGTAAGAGATAAGTGGGGGGTATCAGTGAGAAAAATGACGGCAACGAAGTTTTCTATCCAGCCGTGTTAAGTTCAATACCGTAGCTATCATGGTCTGGAAACCAGGGGGCTGAGAATAAAAATTTTAAAAACTTATATTTTATTTTTGCCTATAAAATAAAAAGTTTCAGCCTGAAAGTTTTTATCTCTAAATATATAATAAAGGAGGCTATTCTCTCTTATTATCTGAAATGGGAACTAATTTTTATCAATTAGATCGGAAGATATAAGGGTTTGAATGATATTTTGGGAAATGCAGACCTTCACGGAATGGGCCAAAAAGGACCCTTAAATTTCCGTTTTTGTTTTGTTTCTGTGTTTGTGCAGTACTGCACAAACCGGCCTTTAAGTTGATATTTGACTCAGAACCTGAACTGCTGTAGTTTCAGATATTTCGAGCCTGTAGTTTAGACCATGAGTTTTATGCCAAATTTAGGGTGCAATGTTTAAAAGCTAATTTAGAGCCCTAAATTTAAAGCTTTTTCTTTCCAACTTTTTGTGTGAACTACAAATTTCCCTGATGTAAAAGGGTGCAAGTTTGAAGAGTCTAGATGAATTAGCAAAAAATAGAAAAATAAAAGTTAAAAATCACATAATGCAAAATTCTGGGCAAAATTTCGAAAATTTTGAAAATTGACAACTGTGGTGCTTATTCATTTGGAAGTGCCTTCTATCCCCCAAAGTTTTAGGTCTCTGATACCAGCGCTCAGAACAGACAACAACAACAACAACAGACAACGACGACGACGAGACCGGAAAAACTGTCAGAATAGAAGCCGTTTCTTACTTCGTTCGTCACCGGCTTCTGACAACAACAACAGACAACCACGACGAGACCGGAAAAACTGTCAGAATAGAAGCCGTTTCTTACTTCGTTCGTCACCGGCTTCTGACCGCACCACGCTCCGTTGTCGTAGACAACAACAAGAACAATAATAAAGATAAAAAAACAAGTGTGCGCCACTACTGTCTTTGAAGAAAAATGCAACCGAGCAGAAACACAAGCTTTAGTAGCTTCAAGGCTAAAAAGTATTAAAATCCATGTGATAATTCAGTCAATATTTACTTTATTCTTTTACTAAAAGTGATAATGTACTATTTGTCTTTAGTGCGCCGTCTGCCGCCGCTGTAAAATATTTTTGTCTATTACAAGAAAATATTATTATTAGTATTAATAATTTTAGTACTTGATTTGTTAAAAATAATTGAAAGCCGTTTTAACACGAATCAAACAAGAAATTGTTTGCTACTAGCTTTGCTTTCCTACAGACCTATGCTTGGCCTCCATATTTGGAAATCCATACATGGACATTAGTTTGTGTGTGTGTTGATTGGTTGTTGGGAAGGAAGGAAAGAAACGTGAAAGAAGGAAGGAAGGGGGGTTGGAGAACTACCTAGGTATGTAGAATATTAATTGTCAGTTCCTTCATCCAGTGTATCAACTCGCATAATTCTTCATAAACAGCCAAAAACAGTCCTGTAGTCACATGGCAACTGTAAAGGTGATATGTCAAATTGCTCCTGTGCTTTGGTGATTTGATCTTAAGGCTCTGGAAGGTATTTTGATATGTCAAATTGCTCCTGTGCTTTGGTGATTTGATCTTAAGGCTCTTGAAGGTATTTGTGTCCTGACCTTCCCTGATAAAACTTAGGTATGATTATTGATTGAACGTTTATGGATGGACAGAAAGGAGGTGTGATACAGCTTAAATTTGGATCGAAGTATAGTTTCTTACCTTTTAAGGGTTTAACAGGCAAATGTTTCATCAGAGAGCATTACCATAATTGTGGCCCATTTTTCATGATAGTAGGTAAGGATTTCCTGAAGCTATAATTCATACTTTATGTTGATTTGTTTATGTAATGATGATATGAATTTGCTTAATATGTTTGGCTCTAAATCCACAAGAAATTAGTATGTTTAAAAGCCAATAAGTGGGAAAAAGGCTGCCGGTACCAGGCCAGGACCACATCTTTCTCGCCAGGACTAGGCCAGGACCAAGAAATGTTGGTCGGGACCGGGACCAGCTTTTTCCAAAAAGTCCCACCTCTAGTCATACATCATAACTCTGAATAACCACCTTCTGACTACCAAATAACGGTCATACTAACCTTTATAATGTCTCCTCTTCAGCCAAGAAGTAAGAGAGACATCTAACAAGAGCCGTGTTATTCTGCCCGGCAGAACCATACGAATGTGCAGTACGGTATCTTGTGGTCCATGATACCATGCTGCGCATGCGTGTGGCATACTAGTATGCGTTCTGCCGGCAGAGTATTCTGGGCTTATGATGTCACAGTTTTCGTGATGTAGCAGTGACGTTTCCAGTCTGTTGATCTCCTCAGGATCTCTAATTGCTTCTGCAGCTGGGTTTTGCTGCAACCAGGGGGTGGAGATGAGATACTTCTCTAGAATTATGGGTGTTTTGAAGGTGCCATTTCTGGGTCTGATAGTTTTTTGCAGCAAAATTTAACATGTAATTCCAATGGGACTGTTTGCAGGGGTTTGGGGCACTGGCCAGTGGGAAAATTTAAGTGGTGCTTAAGAGTATATTTTTGATTTTTGGTATGTAAAATTGATTAAGATATCTTCTCGGTGCAGTTTTTAGTCCCTGACATGCTTTTATAACAAGGAAAATCCACAATTTTTTTCGAGGAGCTATGATTTTTCCATCCTGTCATCATTTGTGGTATTATTCAGTTGTTTGCTAAGTTACTGAATCTGTGCTTGTGTGCAGTAGGCCCGTTCAAGCACCTACCTCCTCCAAGCCTCTTCCAGAAGATTAAAATGTTCTGTGCTAGGTTTCTTTTAGGTAGTTGAGTTCAGTAGGTGTTTAATGACTGTGGGAAGCTGAAGTGTGGAATTGCTGCTGGCACATGCCCAATACCACTGTCCCCTTTTACCAGGCATGGTGAATGATTTTGGTGCTAGGAAAAGGTGAAAGTCTAGGTCAAATATTGAGGAAATATGTAGTGTGCTCAACCATTTGAGAACATTTTCCAGTGAAATTTTGATCAGTTCAAAATTTATGAAAGAGCCTGTGCACTTGTTATTGGTGTTTGTCATAGTTTTGCAGCTGCCAGCCCCCTGGGCTCTGCTACTTGGGCTGCAGAAATAGATAGTGCTGATCAATACTATCTCACTTCTCCAGGACTCCGTAGAGTGCTGGGGTTCTGGTCTCATTAGTTCCTATGTTTGGTTTGGCTTGGTCATATATGTTAATGATTTTTACAGGTGAAGATGAGGATCCTCTCTGAAGTTACACTAGTTCAGTGAGATTGTTTTGTATGTTTGAGTGCTTAGTAGGAGTGCCCTTCAGGGTTCCAGTGCCCAATAGAGATCTAAGGTTGACTGGCAGCTGCCCAACAAGGGGGTCATGACCATCAGGGAGCATGACCATCCCCCAAGTTTTGTGATATTCAAACTTCCTCTCATTGTGAGAATGGTGTGATGGAATGTTGAGAACATGTTTTAGACAAGCTACTCAGAAATTTACTGGTATGCAAGTGCTAAAAGGCAAACGTGCCATAACTTGCTCAAAATAGCATTACTCTTTTAATCCATGATTTCCGATCGGGGGAGGAGAAACATTTGAGTCAGGGGGTGTCATTTGGACCAAGGGAGTGCCATTTTTATGGGTGCAACGTATCTAGGGAGAGCGTAGGAGTAATTGCATTGTGTGGAGGCCAATATCTGCATCCCATGAGGTGGAAACGACATTTCAGGAGGGGCACAATGTCCGCTCTGCGTTCTGAATCCTCACTTTAGGTTTGAGACTGAAGACATGTGTCGAACCCTCTACCTGCCTCCTTGAAAAAATCTAGCAGGCTCAAATGATGCTGGAAAAGTCGGTGAGCCAAGTGGGAGAGGTGTTCTCCATCTTCAAGTAAGATCAGAATTAAGTTCATGGGAGCTAATTAAAATCCAAGACTATACCAATGTCTTGTGGTGTGCTATCTTTCATTCATAGGATATATTCGTCATTGCCAAAGGTCCTCTACTCTAATTTTTGCTTCACATTTACAATCAGGTAGGTTCACTCTGGCTAAATTATACGGAATATGCCCCGTTCTACAAATTATAAGCCGTGAAGAAAGGTACCTACGTCATTTGTGATGCAGTAATTTTGATATCCGGGTCAAAATGTGTCCTTTTTAACCTTCACTTTTACTCTTCCGAATTTGGTCGTACTTGGGCCCCTCCACCTTATCCGCGGAAGTGTACAATTGTTCGCTCCGAAACACAATGATGAGTATCGTTTTTCAGACTTCAGCCACCATGAGGAGCAGCATTGTTCAGACTTGAGGCACAGACGTCCCTGTACTGGAATTTGCAGTGGTTTCCAGCTGCAGCAATTGCGGATTGTTTTTATTTCGTCTCATTCTTTCACCATGCTTCATATTCATATTGATTTTGTCATATTCATTCATACACAATCTGTGCATCCTACCTGTTGCTTGCATTGCTGCCCCGACGATGTTTTATGATGGTCGACTTTTTGTGTGATGCTAACGCATTTTGTGGTAAGTCACGTTACCAGCCGGGGGTGATCCCACCAACGATTATGTATACCTATTGGTGCTTGACCAATAATCTTTACAGTGAGCTGGACACCTCTGTTGGAAAAATACTTGAAAGATGGGCGTGGACGGCCTTGTCGATGACGCGCTTCTGGACGCATGGGATGTGGTTAACAAGATCATTCAGCACCAGACTCTTCTAGAAAGCTGGATGAAGGGTGGCTTCCTCAACATCGCTAAAGCAAGGTGAGTGTTTTTGGCTTATTTGATTTGGAGACGTGATATTTTCTCCAGATGCACAATACAACATATAGGCTCATGATGATAATGTTGATTCGACTTTTATGGAGCGTCAGCTCCTGAGGCTTTATAGCACCAACAAAATCTAGGTCCCTAACTCTGGAGATGTAGTTTGGGATCAAAGAGGCACGGCTCAAGAACCTGATTTGTTTTTGTCTTGCCAGAGCCAGCGTAGCAATTTCAACATCCACAAAAGTCGTTCTTTGCTCAAAAGCTCTGTCAGTTTTACAGTTCAGTGTTATTTGAAGTCATTGGCCTATTTCAATATTATATATTTTTGTGGAGATATCGCAGTGTACTAAAAAAACTGGATGCCGAACCGCAGACATGTTTTAAAGATGTTGCACGTTGGCGAAACCATATATTGAGTTAGACATGACTATCAAGGGGGCTAACACGTTTCGGGCTGCTGTAGATTATTATGATAGAAGACAAAATAAGATGAGAGTGTAATCTATATTTTCTCGTAGAGTTTTCTTTTCAGATAGGAAGACGCTGCTCCTCAAAGCCAGTCGAATTGATATTTTTATTTGTTTGCTTAAACACTTTAAGGTATTGGGACTGATTCGATCTTCCCCATCTAAAAGCGCCTATAGCTTGCGGTGGACGGGTCTCCATTTGAACCGTTACTATTTGTGGGATGAGCTGCAGACCACACCAGGCTTTGCCTGGTGCCTTACGCGTATTGTTTGTGTCGAAAGGGATCAGTTTCTATCTTGATATACTAACCAGCTCTTTGCTTGCATGACACTGACCATATCGGATAATTCATTAATTCTATTGATGTTTCGGTTTGCAGTGTATATTTGCCATATTTAGCTGGAAATCTTATTCTGGCTTAGTCTTGTCTCTCACGCAGTTTTTGTATGGTGCTGAGTCGCGCGATAGTGGCGCGATAGTTCTCCAGTTCCCTTCTCGTGCGTTGACAGGTACGTGATGGGGCAGCAGTCGGTGGGGGCGAATCAGCTGCCAGCCGGCGAGCGGCAGGTGACGGCGCGCCTGCTCGTCCAGCGGGAGGACGAACCCGCAGGAGCGGAGGACCCTCCTGCCGTCTACCGCGTGCTGCGCCGTTCAGCGGAGGACGCTGTCGACGGGGAGGCTCCGTCGGAGCCGCTGCGGTGGTTCTCGGCGCTGCCGCCAGGGGCGCTGCGTGACGCTCAGCGCCAGTTCGAGAGGGCGCTGGAGATCGGCTGTGAATTGGCCACGCTGAAAGCTGAGCTGGCTGCGTTGTTAGCAAAAATGGAGCACTCGGAAAAGGGGCGTGTGCAAACGCTGACCGATGCTGTTGATGCTTTATCGGTCTCATAGATAGGTTTTATTATTGGAGTGGATGTACAGGAGATGTATGATTAATGAGTGTTATAGATTTATTTACTCCCAGCCTCCCTCTGGCAGGCTTGCAGCCAAGTACGCACGTAGTTGACTAATTGTCACTCGCTATCGATTCATCACCATCGAATATAAACCATTTGAGCGTGATGCGCCTGGATGATTGATCACAAAGATCCCCTACATTCTGACTCCACGAGAAAGACTAGCCAAAGAGTACCTGTGCATACGAGTCCGATTCTTAAGGATGCTGCATTGCTTTGTTTTTTATATTAATAAATGCTCTTGATCTTTTATGCTGACCAACCTTGCGCGGTCGAGCCAAATGCTTCGTCGAGACATGCGAACAAAGAACAGCTGGCCAAATTCATACAGCTTGGTAACATTCCACCTAGTTTATATGGATTCAAAAGAGCGAAGCAGTAAAAACAACGGGTTTTCATGTTCTCCAATAAGATAGAGTTAATTGTACATTTCTTCTGCATCTGATTCCCTTGGAGTTTGTCTGTGATGGGTTTGAACACGTGTATTTTTATGCTGAAACATTATATCGTCTGACATTGAAGAAATGGAGGCTTTGTGTAAAATATCACTTACTGGGCGCTCCTTGGCCGGGCCGTGCCCTCTGCTCCTCTGCAGCGTCCGAGGCCGTGAGCGTTGTTCTGCTGACTTTAAAGGGAATGTGGCACCTTGAATCCTGGAATTTAGTGCAATTAGGCGTACTTTTAGCCGAAAATAATGAAACCACTCATGATTTCTCTGAAAAATGTACAATAAGCTCAATATTTTTATTTAAAAAATCCTCTAAAAAAGGAATAAATATCAGCCTGTGGATGATGTCATGATCTGGCAACCACTACCATACTTGAAACGCTTCAAGGGCCTCGATTGGCTAATGCTCATCGTGACGTCAGCATATGTCCTCACACCAGTAGCTCACAACAATGGCCGCCCGACGAGGGGCTGATGAGGGGGTTGATGTCAGGTAGGTTTTAGCTTTTTTCTACGGAAATATCGAGTTCCAAGACAAATGACATATGGAGTACCGGGTTTTCCGACTTGCTTTACAACTTGGCTATCTCAGTTAAAATCACGTTATGAAGGTGCCACATTCCCTTTAACGGCGTGTAGAGCTGGAATCGGTTTCCAAGGGCCTGGTGATTTCGGGAATAGCTGAACGAGCCCGGTATCGATCTCGGGGGTCGATCACGACGTGCGGGTGCTGCCGCCCCGCTCGTGGCCGTCTGGTCCGTCCCATCCGCCGCGGCAGACAGAGCAGTCCAGTGGCGCTCGCACGCGCGCTGTCTGGCCACGTCCTCCGAATCACCCGCAGCGTGTGTTGTCCCGCTCGTGAGTGATGAAGATGAACATTAGGGAACGGCGTAAAATGTCTGTTTGGCTTACTCCAGGCTCTAAGCGACAGCGGGATTACGCTACAAGACTTGGTTGGCCTAATGTGTCCGTCAGTACCAGCAGAAGATTGGGAGTCATTTCAGCTAGTACGTTGCGGGGCACGGTTGGTGTAACTGATGGGCTGTCTCTCCGGGTGTGTTGGATGATACTGGTGCAATATATTCAAGGCACTTACGAACAGTATTTCAGTAGCTGAAGCGCTGATAGAATCCGGCATAGGCGGACATCTCAGGGGTTCAGGACCCCCATAGATTTTGGGTCTCCCATAGGCTTGATATAGGGCTTGTATTGTTGTGTCAGCGTCAACCCACCCAGGATCCTCCCCCTCCTAGGGTCGAAAAGAGGTCTCCAGCATTTAAATCCAGTACATCCTAAGCAGACTTATTGAAGCTGTTTTGCAGAAGAAGGAATAATGTCTGGCGCTCCCGTTACGAGACTGTGCTACGTTTCTCAGTTTTTTTTAATTGACGTGGGAAGTGCGTCGCTCTCTAAGTCTAGCTCCGGTTATCCATCCCATGAACCGATGGGCGCTGTCCGCTTTAGTCGGATGCCAACCTGAGAATTCATGCTTATTTAGACAGCACAAGTTGTGAAGGCTACGTTCGCTGGGTCAGAATTCAACCTGGTTTTGTGGAGGTCCCTCCCCTGTGTGGTTGTGTAATGCTTTTTATGTTCGCACCCCCGGCAAAGACACTGCTCTTTGTTATTCCTTTATACGAAAACCAGTGACAGACAAATTCACTTCAAATACAGAAACATTTGAGTTCCAATACTGGGGATTGCTTAGAATCTGCGATGCGCTTCTACCGGCGTTTCTTCGCCCAGTCGGCCTACATTTTTGGCCACGCACATGTGCGTACTTCTTTAGCATTTTGTTTGTTTTTTTCGAGACGTCGCCAGAACAGTCTCAGCGTAACGTAGTTTCTGTGCAATCCTCGTTTGCCAGAGAAGAGCCCACACATAACAACATAACAATGCAATCACCTCGCGGTCTTTGGCATGACGCTCTGCTTTCCCCCGGACACATCCTGACCACTACACGACGCAGGTCAAGCTGATCCGCAAATGACCAACACGAGCTCAACATCTTACCACGTAAAGCCCACCTCAGGTTGCCGAAGATTCTCGCACTGCGGGTAGATCGGAGAAGACAGCACATTCAGCCTGCACGGTGGTGGATGTCATTGACGAGCTACTTGGCTTCATGCTCGAGCTCTCTAGAATCCGCTGTTCATTGTCGGGTCCCTGATACAGCCGTTGCGTAAAATGAGACTTCATGTCTTCAAGTAATCGAAATCACGGTGTTGCAAATATTTCTCTACGGCTAGCACCCATACCTAAGCAATCGATGCTAATATGAGCCTTTCCCCGACATGAGGAGCATTAAGGAACAGTCTGCGGACCACACATCGAGCCTTCCGAACAGTTGACGTTTGCCAATGGTAAATGCACCCTGCCACTCGCACAACTTATTCAAAGGGATTCGGTCGCAAGGTCTAAAACAAAATTGAAAGATACGATACAGCACTGAAAGCAATCACACTTGGAGACACCCTCAGCAATGCTAGGAACCAAACACGGAACAAAATGCGTTAGCTTGTCTACAAACGGCGACGGCAGCTCATCCCAACCGGCATGTTCACGTCTGCGTGAGTGCAGTGACTGGACGGGACTGAGCATAAACCAGCATTCTCGTTCACGCAGCCTAAAACAGTAAATAATATGGTCTATGCACCACGCAGAAAATATTAAAATAAGTGAAGTTACGTCTCGGCGCGTTTCCAGAGAATCGAGGGCTTCAGTTGTGAGCATCCCTAGCCTGTGACCGTAAGCGTGTGGAAAGATATTGGAAGTCGTATTTGAAAGCTTACAGGACAAATAAACTAAACTGAGATCTTGCATAACTCACTTTTCGCATAAAAATTTACAATATAAACGCTTTCAACTCAAATCAGTTTTGTTGTGGAATTAAAACAGCAATGGGCTTAGCTATAAAGGTAGTGGACATAGTAAGAACCCTCGAAATTCGAGGCCCCATCCTTTTCCACTGATTCTTGCCACTACGTTCGGGAACCATGTGGTCGGTCTCTCCTGCTCCGATCTAGCAGAAGTGGGAGGGTCCTTGGAAGAACAGATGCAGGGGATAGGGCGGCGAGGCTGGACAGTGGAAGATCCGTTGCGGAGGATTTCACTCGTGAGCTGGCCCGACTAACCAACTATCCCCTATTCGATCACAGTCATTCCCGGGGTTTGCCCGAGTCCATCCCCTGCCCAGACGAGGGGGAACCACCCGCAGCCCCCGCCGACCTCCTCGCCGCAGTGACCTGAGCTTCCAGCACTGGCGGTCAGCGACGCCGCTGTCGTCCAGTGAGCTGAGCACTCCTGAAATGACTGCTCAATAGTCTATTTCCGGTCTGTATTCAGGCGCAGATAGACACCTGAGCTATTTCGGCTCATCCTTATGCTGGTTCAGAACTAGACGTCTTTTTTGCCTTCCCGGCTTCTTTGATGATCGCTAAAGGTTTGCGTCCATTTAGACGTTCTGGAAACTTGTTACCGTTTTGTTTTTACGAATCTCCCGCTTCACACTCAGCCCAAGTGCTACTTCGCAGCGTCATTATGTACGGTTTTGTTGAATAGTACTCGCGGTGTGGCCAGCTGAAGTAGCTAAGATGTGGACTGCCACCACATTTCGCCATTATTTCGCGGAAAAAGCTGGATTATTTGGTAGAGAAAGCGATACTTTGGCATGGTTCCTCTAAAGCGAAATGTTAAATTTGTGGCAGTGAAACATTTGTAGGATGGAATTAGAACTCAGAAGTCTGGTTTAGTACCATACAAGAAAACTTTGATATACAACTTTGCGCCAGACCATCAGGAATGGAAATAGGGTTTTCAGAGTGGAACCCTGCTCCACCTACGCCCTGCCCCGCATCAATATCTAACTGGCGTGACGCTATGGAGAGGACAGGGGAGTAAAATGACTGATGTCTGCTCCAGGAACGGCCATTTCTCCTCAAGTCCGCGAGTTTTGCGACAGACAAAATCTGAAATCAGGGCCTTTGCTTCACTACAGGGCTGACATATTTGCTGAAAGCTGCTAGAATAGCTTTCACAAAAGCCCGCGTCATATATGCGTTCATTTTCAATCCCGTTTTGTACGACCCAACCGAAACATCGTATTAACATGATGTCTTACCGCCTCACCTTGTGAGCGTGCTCCTCGTGTCAGCACAACGCAATTCATCAGGCTGTGGCCAATATGCCGAAACGCTCTGGCACTCGCTCGGAGGGCGGGGGACATGACCTTCACGTCCGCAACCTGCACGACGTATCGGAACCAGCGATGCAAGCTGACCTCACGCGCCAAGTGCAAAGTGACACGCTCTTCGGTTCAGTCAGCGGAGAAGCCCGGTGAGCGGAAGTGCGGAGTGGTGCCGGCAATCCGGATAGCGTCCAGACAACGGCACACCCACTAGCAAATACGCACCAGCGCTCACGTCACACACACACACACACACACACGCTCAGCGGGGCCTAGAGGAGGCTGGAATGGCATGGAATGTGCAAAATATTTCCAGGTAACTTTATACACTGAGATAATTTACCACGTGCCTTTGCGAACGGTGGACTGGCGTTCCGTCTGGCTGATACCTGCTGCCGCCGGGTACTCGGCTGCCTCTCGCGCGGCCTTCTCTCACCCCTCTACCCGCTTCTGCACGAGTCGTTATTGGCTTGCCTGGCGGGGTTCCAACTAGTCGTCCGTCTACCAGTGATTCCACGCGTCACTAATTAGATGGGATATCGAAATATGTCATTCGAGGACACATAAGCGGGCCACGCCGGAGTAACCGACCCCGCTGAAATCTGTTGATTAATTTATAACGTGACCGGAGGCACAGCAAGGGTCAAACTAGCGACGGGGTCGCGGGGACCGTGCATCTTCAATAGAGGGGTGGCTTCATTATGCATGCGGCGGCGGCGACGAGTGAGTTGGCTGTGGGACCCGCCACCTGCATATCGGCTACCGGACTGGTGTGGACAGCGCTCCAGGGGTGATTGGCGAAGGGACACGATGCTGGCGAAGGGACATCAGTGCTGCTCACGATCGATCTAAGGACGACGGTCGTAGCGCCGTGCCGACCGTCATAAATACTGGCACAGCAATAACCGGACTTGACGGCCGATCCACGCAAAGTAGAAATGGCTTCATATCTTCATGGGCGTCGCTTCTCGAATATACCTACTAAAGTAAATGCTGGATCATTGCGATCACCATGTCAAAAACTGAAAGACTCCTGCTGCTACTCAGCTTGAAGAATAACAAATTAAGAGACATGGCCGAATGCAGAAGTAAATGGGTGCTCCAACCGGGGTTGGTTTCGCACTTGGCTAGGCTGAGGAGATTGTTGCAATGTCACAATTGACGGCCAATCATGTATGGAGTTTAACATAATTATGTGGCCGAATACGGAAATATCGTTTACACTGGCATGAGCCTCTTCTTTTTCCACAACCCTACTCTACGGCGTGCTCGGGAATGTTCATCACAGACTTGTCTGTGCCTACATCTGCCTATCACCGCTGTCGTTGAGTCTCACGCACAGGATTTGCCGCTGTTTCTCGGGACGGCACGGCACGTTCAGCACACAGGCGCACAAGAAAAGCCCAAACACATCACAATCATAACAAATGGAATGCCAAGCAGAAGCCTCGGTGGGCGGCCGCGCGTGTCGGCGGGGCTTCAGGTGCCACTGAGCTGGCGGCCGGGGTCTGGCTGGCCGGGGTTTCGCCGGTCCTCCAGCGGCGGCCACCGACCGGTGATGCACGTACCCGGCGGCCTCCACCACTTGTTCAAATCCGCGATCGTCTTCGACGGGTGCTTCTCGTGCAGCATGGCGCAGAGCCGGCAGAAGAAGTAGGTGTTGATGAACTCGCCGGTGCCCTTCCACCTGAAATAGGCGTTGTAGAGGTCGTCGTCGGCGTCGAGCTTGTGAAGAAAACGGGCCAGCTCGCGGGGCGACTCGAACTGGTCGACGTGGATGAAGGAGTGGTCGGGTGCGACGCGCCGGTAGTCGTCGGGGTGGGCTCCCATCACTATTGGCAGCACGTTGTGTCTGGGGACAAAGCAGAAGCCAGGCGTTAGTGCTTCTCGGTAGCCGCATTGGGTTTTGAGAAAAGAATGTGTTTGAAATGCTAATGATCCAAACGGTTTCTGTTTGATACCGCGGTCAAGGCTATTCAACCCACTATTACTGTTTAAATGCTCCTCGCCGTAGCACTTCGTAGCATTGCTAGTCGTAATTACACGTTGAATAATACATTGCCTAGCTGCGTCTCATTGTGTATTAAGATTGGCAATGCCGCGAAGTGCTACCACGAGGAACATTTAAACGATAATAGTGGGTTGAATGACCTTATTATCAAGGTTAAAAGAGGATACCCGTTTTGATTATTAACACACGCTTTGATGGGGGTTGGGTACCCGCCCACTCGGGATTTTTTTGAGACAGCATAAAAACGGCGGCGCGTAGCGCCACCGTACTTGGCATTCCTATTCTCTGATCATTTTTACAATTCTTTTTTTAATTTTAGGGTTTGGGTCATCTCAGGTCAGGTCACCAGTACAGGTCAAGTGACCTGACCTAAAAAAGTTTAAGGTAGCATAAGTCAGAACAAAAATAACTTATTCGATTGAAATCCATATCAAATAATGGGCCCACCGAGTTCTCTAAAATTTGTTACAGTATTTTTTATATGGATGACCTAAGGTCAGGTTCGAGCCATGACCTCTCATTGGAAATACATGGGAAAATGGTTTTAACTGAATAACTTGGTAACAAATGGTGATAGAGCGTTTATTTTAACTGCATTATATTCGCCTTGTCTTTGCAGTTCTAATGATATACATTTTGTCTAATTTAAACTTGAACTGACCTCAGGTCAGGTAAAATCCTTGGTTTGGCCTAGCAATGTCATATCATATATCATTCGATTCGGCTTGCTGCGAGGATTCATATAGTTCAAAATGTTTTGCTCTATCTTTACTTGTTCAGATGTAATGACCGAAAAGCTTCATTTACCTGTTATCCCTATGACGGCATGTTTTGACCTCTAGTGACCTTAAATGTGACCTGACAAAAAATGGTTGCAATATTTTCGATGGAGAAGTGGATGGGCTACCCAACGCCGTTTGCCGTGTTTTACTATCTAGCGTGCTTATCGAGATCTTAGGGGGCTGGTACCCGCCCCCTCGTCAAAGCGAAGGTGGTTCAGACCCCCCGGCAATGCACGTGTTAACATATTTATTGCATTGGCGACGGAATTAGGAGGCACCGGGGCACTGTGCTTCCTAAAACCCGGACCCTCCGCCGCTGAGCCGCTACTGATTTATTGAACACGGGCTGTGCAAGCCTCATACGAGGTGACAGGCTTATTTTCACAGCTGACCTATTTCACGCTGAATCAGGAGATTCCTTGTTGATCTGTTTTCAGAAGGATGTAAGACCCCTTATAATGTCTCGGTAGTCTTCAGGATGATAACTGCTGCGTTTCAACTGGCTTTGGAGTAGTGAAGCGTCGTCAACGCTCAGCCTCGGAGGCGGGTGGGGATTTGTTGGGATCCGGTGAATTTTGGGCGACGGACCCTCCTCGAGTGTCGTTCTCCCCCCCTCCCTTCTCGGATCGGAGTTCACGGATCCGCCTATCGCCAGTGTGGGAGTTATATATCAGGCCTGCTCTCTAATATTAGCCGCACGTCAATATGCTAATATATGGGAAGGGACGGGAATATTTGGACATGAAAGTGACGGCAATGCCCAAAGCCAACTGTAAGCGGGTACAGAGTTTCAGTCTCACTAGCGCTATGTCCGCCACAATTATGACAATCGCATGGGTAGGGCTGTTGCCATGAGTTCGTACTGCAGGGGGAGGGAGATTGCGACCTGATAAAATGTTGGAGCTAACACCAAAGTTGAAGAGACATTTTCGCCTGCAATTAATTTCAGGACATTTACGTACGGTTCAAATATATAAGCGAGAGAAAAACCGACATGAGCTTTCCTTCCCTTAGTTCACCAGTTGCAGTCCCCTCCCCGTCACCTCCGCTTATGGCGCCCATGCACAACGGCTCATCGTCATAACCTTTGCAAAATAGCTGACATTTAAAGGTCAGTGCTCTGGAGAGTGCACTCAAATGTGTAACTTGACGACCCGCAGACAACTCAAGCAATTGAGGGAAGTTCCGCTGCGTATAAGCGTCACTGCAGCCACCGCACTCACTGGTCTCGGCGGCGCTCTACCGGGAGACTGTGCTTCGAGGCCCTCCATTTGTTTCGGAATGGCAGAAAAACGGCTCGGATTGACGCAGGGCTGCTGTGGAAATGTGCGCAAAGTTCGATTTGACACATGCTGGTCGAATTTTAAGTCCGAGTTATCCAAGTCATGGAGATTGGCGTCATTTCCAAAAGCTTGCACGAGGTCTTAACCGTCCTCCTCACTGCACTTGATCTAGGAACAGATATTTGGCACGGACAGGCTCCTGACGTAGATTCCAGGTTTCAATGCACGAGGTTTTAATGGTATTTAACCTCTAGAGCATGTGACATTGGCCACTGACTTCAGTTGACCTCACGTGACCTCGGAAACCTCTTGTCAAAATGCTCGGTTGTGTATTGGGAATATGACATACTTTCGGGCCTGATGCGTCCAATAAACTGCCAACTAAACGCACATTGAACCTGCTTTTATGATTTTTCTTTTGTTCTAAACCTTTGAGGCTAGACCCAAATTGGCCAGTTTCATAATATTCAAGCTACCGGTTGCCATCTACCGAGCTGCTATTTCTTTCACAGTTATTGCCTCAGGTCATCGGATATCAGACACCATACGAGAGGTCAATAGCCTGCGGCTGGCTCATCGGCCGTTGGCCCCTAAGTTTATTCGGGGTCAGTGAACTGCAATGACTTGATTTGATATGTAGCAGTGGTATATGCAGAAACATTCGAGCGCGTTGAAAACAGTTTTGCTGATACTGCAATTACACGTGCATTCGTGGTAGCGAAAACTCATCGGATTATATTGGGCTTCGAACGTTATTTATTTACTTATACTGATTTTAGGCATATCATTGCACGACGTGCCAAACATTTAAGACGTCGCAAAATTCATTTACGTAAGCTTCTGCTACTAAAAGCGGGGAAAAAATCTGCGTTGTGCCTGTGCTACGAGTTTTCAGCATAATCGGGTCATCCTTTGAACTGTCAAGGTCACCAACTGACCTAAGGTCAACCATCGGAGATTTCAGGTCACAAGCAACAGGCTTAACATTACCATATCTTTCTATCCTTTTTAGTTCCAAAACGGCTAGGACGGGGGTTCGAATCAACCCTCGTGCCCCGGTAGGGCGAGAGTGTAAATACCTCCCACCATAGCACGGGGATTAGGCGGTGGGACAAGCCTTTCTCAGGACAGGATCACCCTCTCAGGACCAGGTCTTCCTCCCATGACCAGGTCTTCCTCTCAGGACCAGGTTTTTCTCTCAGGACCAGGTTTTCCTCCCAGGACCAGGTCTTCCTCTCAGGACCAGGTCTTCCTCTCAGGACCAGGTCTTCCACTCAGGACCAGGTTTTCCTCTCAGGACCAGGTTTTCCTCTCAGGACCAGGTCTTCCTCTCAGGATCAGGTCTTCCTCTCAGGACCAGGTCTTCCTCTCAGGACCAGGTTTTCCTCCCAGGACCAGGTCTTCCTCTCAGGACCAGGTCTTCCTCTTAGGACCAGGTTTTCCTTTCAGAACCAGGTTTTCCTCTCAGGACCAGTTCTTCCTCTCAGGACCAGGTCTTCCTCCCAGGACCAGGTCTTCCTCTCAGGACCAGGTTTTCCTCCCAGGACCAGGTCTTCCTCTCAGGACCAGGTTTTCCTCTCAGGACCAGGTTTTCCTCTCAGGACCAGGTCTTCCTCTCGGGACCAGGTCTTCCTCTCAGGACCAGGTCTTCCTCTCAGGACCGGGTCTTCCTCTTGGGTGCTGTGTCGTAAGATTGACGAAGACGGGATGTCCAGACAGTACATTTTTCTGCTCTGTTCTCTTTTGCAAGGCGCCCAAAATCCCACATGAATGCGTCTCGCAGCAGAAGCCGCTCTCGAGTCTAAATATATGTTGTGACGAGTTCGGGGGAAGCTGTGTTGTGGGAGCTTTTCATTTTCGTTTTCACCTTTTTTCTTCGCGAAATATCAAAATTTCTCGTAATCACTTGTTCTCGACACTGGAAGATCCACTATGGCAATAATTGACTGCCACAGGCGCCCACCGAGGGCGGACATGAGCCCTAATCTGGCTTTTAGCACCAGTTGTACTATCACCTTGCCACCCCTGCCCATAGCGTGCCGCCCACGTGTTGAAACATTCACCCAATATGTGATTCAAGCCGCCCCTGTTCCGAAACTTCCGCCGCCTCGCCAGGAAAAGAAATCTTGCGCGTGACATGCCGCCCCCCCCATCAGCCTGTCACCACCCCCTCCCCCTTCATCAGCCTGCCGCCCCCCCTTCGTCAGCCGCCCCCTCCAAACGAAAATCCTGGGTGCGCGCATAATAGCAGGGCCTCGTCCTGCTGGAAGAACAAATAAATCGATGCGGGCCTGATTGAGCTTTAGTACAGAGCCGCGGTCAGTGTTTTGCCAGAGTACCTGGGCGGTGCTCTATCGAGCGCTAATCCCGGCGTTTCCAATGCACCGGTGCCCATTTCCACGTAACGCTGCTAAGGCTTTGACGTCCACGCTCTGTACCCGACAAGGACTCTCGAGCGTTCAAGAACACTGAGTGGTGTATCGTGTAGCATGTTGCTATAATTTCACTTGTTCTATTCTTGAAACGCTGGGTTGTGTTGCCAGGCAGCAGATTGGTCAGCGTTCGTGGAACCATTGACCTCGTATTGTAGAGCGCAGATATTGTCGTGCACCGCACGTTTTCGGGATGCTAAGTATACACCCTTCATGGCTTAACCTTGGAGCAAATATGTTCATTGATCCAGGAATAATTGTTTTGCCATTTTAACTCATGTTTTTTTCTTTTACTTTTTTTAAGATTTTGACATGATTTTGCTTCGTTGTGAGAAATATCTTAGAAGTAGTCATAAGCTTATCTCTTATTCCCTTCTAGAATTTATGCGTTCGTTCCGATTTTTACTGCACACCCACGGGCGTCGAAAGCGGTGGGGGGGGCGGGGGACGCGTTCATCCAAATCGAGAATCAGGGGAACAACTCCCGCCAAATTGAGATTCAGCCTCGTTTTTTTGCATTTTCTCCCTGTAAGCTGCGTGAACTCCCATAAATGTGTTGTTCAAGCGCATCATCGTTAGCGTTTTCAGACAGCCAAAATATTTTTAAAAATATGAATTTTTAAGGCAGCACCTGACACTGAGGAGTGTGATAAGTAAAGATGTTTAGTTGGCGGAGTTTCCCAGCTGACATGTTGCCCTCAGTCGGCGTCGACACCAACACTGAGTTGGCTCCGGCTCCGGCCTCTGCTTTTCTCATCACAACATATTCAAGCTATTGATCTTCGCTAGAGATGTTCTGCAAACATACTCCAATTTAGTTCACAAAGAAACAACGCGGCCAGATATTACAATAGGTACTCGAAATCAAATACAAAGTCTGCAACCGGCTCCGCAATGTCGTGCCATTGTACACAGGTCTGTTGTATTGTATATTGTACCATTGTACACTTGAGAGAGAGAGAGAGAGAGAGAGAGAGAGAGAGAGAGAGAGAGAGAGAGAGAGAGAGTGAGAGAGACGTCGCAAGGCCACGAGATCAGAACCTGACCTGAGTTCTAAGTATTTATGCTTGTTAGATTGCCCGTTGCATCTTCTATCCAGTGATTTCCAGTTTGATTAATTTCGATCAGATACAAAACTGATTCTGCTTCAATTTTTGCGTTAATCTCAAAACTTTGGTAACCTCTATCTGGTGACCTCTTTGACCTTGGGACCTGAAAATGGATCCAAATTTTTCTTTTGTTTAGGGCACCTTGAATACAAAATTTGGTGGAAATCTAAGGGGTGATGGTTAACTCGCCTGGATGATAATGGCTGGAATCTAATGTTGCTAATAAACATGCTTTAAAGTAGCTCAGTCGGAACCTCAAGCAAAAAACAATTATCATATCCATTTGATACCGGCATAAATTTCCTTTTATTTCTCACAATTTGAAGCCGACGGTGAGCTGATGCCTCTGGCTCTGCAGGCGCGGCGGGCGCCGGATGAATTTAATGGTGTTGAACCAGCCGCTGAGTCAGACAATGCAGTAAATCCCAATCACTCCCAGTCCGCTTCTGCTCTGATGGGATCTTCCGACGCCCATTGGCAGTACGGCGCGGCGCGGATCGAGGATCCGAACGGACCCGAACGGGTCCCTGAGCCGCCGGTGAATTGGAGGGATTCGCCAGAGAATTTTAGAATAGGGGTCTGAATATGGATTGTGGGGGCGCGGTAGTGGAGTGGTCAGCGCAGCTGGGTTCCACGGGGCCGACCCGGGTTCAACTCCCGGCGGCTTCCCTGAACAAGGAGCAAGCTGGCTCCCGAGAAACCCTTCCAACAGGGAAAGGGTTGGCGATGCTATATAACCCTAGCAGATGGTGCGTTGACAAGCCGCCCCCCTCCCCCGAAAACAGGGTAGTGGTTACCATTGTTGTCGATTTTCATTATGAATTCTCGGATGTGAACTCGATGTGGAGTAAAAACCATGGCTTGTAAACCGATTGGCTAGGGTTTATTGTTGGAATTTTGGATATAAACCGACATGGATTCGATTTTTCTTGTTTGTGGCACACTAGCCAGCATCCTGTCGGAACAGGAGTCCGGATTTCTCGATATTTGCCTATGATGAGATGCTTTCCATTTGTGCCATAAAAAGTGGCAGTCGATTGGGAGGAGACTGCTCCGCGCCGCCGTCTTAATTGTGACCTTCGAGTTTTTGTGGTATGATCAAGACGCCGCCCACCCAACTGGAAAACAGCACTATAGTTTATATGGTCAAGATAATAATCAAGATATGCAGAGACTTGGCCGAAGCTGCTAATACCCCACTAACTCTGATCTGGAACTGGGAGCATCGCCTTGCTTTGGCTGTCTGTGAGCATTATTTCCTTTCCATCCGGGTTTCTTTTTGCGTGTTACTCATATCTTACGATGATATAAGTTTGGGATGTAACTGACTGCAGTTGACATCTCTACTGACCGCGGTTGCCATATCCATGTCAACCGTCAACCACCCCAGCCCAGCTCCCCACGGGCACGCAATGAGACGGTGTGGTGTAGTTGTGGCGACCTCATTCTGTGCGGAGGACTTGGAATAAAGGGCCATGACAATCACCGGCTCGCGGAACCTCGAATTGGACTGAATTGGTAAACGCGCCCGTCGCTTTGGCTGCAAATAGTGTTCACAAATAGCCAGGACCACCTTATGCATACAGAATGGGAGGTGTTAGTAGGAGCTGTGCGGGACTGTGCATGATGCAGACCTTCCAGCGCGGGCGCTGCGCTCGGCTGGGTAGCTGTTTGCATACCCGAGCCCTCTTATCGGAGTCGAGCTTTTGATAATGTCAGCGCCGGTGCGTAGGCACCTGCCTTTCACGTGAGTGGCATTCGGCCGGGCTCAAAGTTCGCCGGGGGTGGGAGGGGAGGGGCTGTGCCCGTCAAAACCGGATTCCTGGTATAGGAATCGGCCCATTGAGCTTTATATTACTCCATTGTTACCATCGTGTACCTCTTTGAACTGTTTGCACCATGCTCAGTACCATGCAGCCTTGCATCGTTGCCACTAACCTCACCTTACAGCTCTCGGAATGTATAATATTTTCCTGTCCTTAACGGGAAACAAATGCAAAGGTCAAACCATCTTTTCAATGGGTTGTAGCGACCTCATTTAATTAGTCATTCAACCATTTAGGTAAATTAGTGCCTCTGTTAGTGCCTACTTGCCATGGCTTTATATCGTTGTCATGTTCTGCTGGAGGGTATTTCAAGAAGAATTACATTTTGAAAGGTGGAGAAAAGGACAAAACAATTTTTGAAATTCATCAAAAACATTCATTTTAATCCTAGATCATGAGCATTTTTTGTGCAAGCATGTTTCTTGTCTTTAAATATGATTTTCTCATCTTTGAGAACACAGAACTGGCAGCGCTGCAAAATGGCTGTAGCACAAACATATGGCATGTGAACATGCATACATGAAAAAAATCAGTAACAATAAAGTTAAATTTTTTCCCAAGATATGTTCCAACGTTCCATGCGAATCACTAGATGGGGTGGTCACAGCGCAAAAAAAACTCAGCGTTCACCACAGAACAAGAGACATGGATCAGTTGGGGATTACTTGCTTGGCCCCGTTATATGATTAATTGCGACAGGCAGTGTGTATGTGTGTATGTGTGTGGGGGGGGGGCTATCACGAGCAGCATTGATTAGGTAGTGGATGCAGTGTCTTTGGTGTGATACTTGTCACGTGATACACTCGTGGCTTCCTACGGAAGTTTTTGATGAATGTAAAATAAACAATATTTTTTTACTCGTTTTGAGATTATTTTGAAGTGGTAAGAATATAACATACCTATCAAAATGCGCAAGATTGCCAATGACCCAAAACAGTTTTCGATTGATGCATGATTTATGCTACAAAACCTGTTTGTAGTCCTATTATGATCCTTTAAAAATATGATTGTTTCTGAAACACCCTTTATAAAATCCCACAAAAAATCACTGACGAAATGATCGTGAAAATAAATCGAGTATTTAAACAGCACATTCATCAGATATGTCTACAGTAGCGCGGTCAGAGCCTCAGCATGGGAGAGCATATCACCTACCAGGGGCACCCTGGGAGAGAAGGGCACTTCCGTGATGACTTAACAACTTGCAAGATCTTAGTTAACCTTAAATTTTTTTCAAGATTGGCTTGAGACATATTTAAACCAACCACTGCACCGGGAAAGAACTGTCCAGCTGAAATAATGAAAAAGTTGTTCATAAAATGTACCAGCATCGGCCAATGAAATTCAACAATCGGGTTCTGGTTTGTGGATTAGTGAGCTGTCCTATGGATGTTCTTAATTGTTTTTTTCAGCATGAAATACATTAGCGAGATGACATCGCCACTTTTTTACAAGGGCATGGGGAGTCGAAATTTGCAGCAATACCTCAAATATTTGCTGTGGGAATTATTGCCGTCGTCAGGATAAGTGTCGCAGTCCCCAGATGAGGCGCCCCTCCACCCTCCAAGGCTCCTGACTCAGGAGACGGCGCCCCTGCTGCCGGCAAAAGGCATATTAACCCGTAATTGCCGTTAGACCAACTATTTCGGCTCCATTCACGGGCTTTGGCTATGACCGGTGACACAGTATCTACACTGTCTCAAAGACCGCACGACTGATGCACAGAAACTCGCAAGAGCCTCCAGACCGGGTGTCCAACTGTCTGAACAGATATGACTGGGAACAAAGTGACCTGGCTGTGCCTGCAAGAGGCATATGGTTGTTACGTAAGGAACTGCAGTCGCCCCCTAACCTGGTGTTCCCACTCCCTTCACCTGCCCTGAGTGGCGGTATGTTGTCCCGATTGACTGCAAGAGGATCACTATGTGTAAGGGAGGTGAGGTTAGCCACAAGTGGCTCAGTTTCATCCAGATTCAGTGGTCGAGGATCACCTTCCGCAAAAGCCTCACGCGCAGTGGGGGTAAAAAGCTAAAGGCGCTTTCAGCTTTAATTCAGATGTGTGTAGATACCATGGAGGTAGAGTTTAACGGCCACGGGGCCCATTCGGTGATGGGGCATTGTATGGCCCAGGTACATATTTAGGCGGTCATGGTACATTTACTACCTGACGGCATACGTAAAACTGATGCACGGAAACTCCGCACCCGGGGGGCATAATCTGCATAGAGGCACAATTCACAACGGAGGTACAAAACACAATGGCCGAAATACACGTCCAGCTTAAAGGTACGTACGTGCAAAATGGAGCCACCAATTTCAGCTACCGATAAACGCGTCGCACCCGAGGACACATGCACGACAGATGTATACGCTTCTGCAGTGGTTTGGGTGGCACAGATCAAGGCGCGGGTGCTTCTTCCTCATCCTGTCACCTTTGCTTCGCCGCTGCCCCGCGAAATAATCACTTGCCGCAAAAAAAACCGTAGTGGCCTCCAGATCAAGCGTCTTGATTCCACTCAGGGGCTCTGGCTTGTGTCAGGGTGCTTCAACTAAACATAAAAACACATTGCTGCAGTGGTCTCTAGATAAAGCTTCCTGATCCCTCTGCGGGGCTCCAGCTTGCGTCAGGGTCTTTCAGCTAAACATAAATGGCACACTGCCTTTGCATGGTCATATACAGTCCAGCTGCATTCCGACTCAGCAGCACAGGACACTTTGGACCGAGGGGTATGTACATGCACAAAGGGCAAACAATTTAACATGGGGGGAGGGCACTTCGGCACCGATGGAGGGATGATTTGCCTGCTGTGCCCATCTGCCCTTTTGGCTGATCCTCTGTATTCCTGTAATGCAAAGCTTCCGAGTAAGCTGTAAGTTTCGGGGCCTCCAAGTATTGCGCGGTGGAACTGTCCACTCTTGCGTGGCGGGTCCTACAATTTTGCCACGAAACTTTCGGTTTTGTTAAGACGGATTAAGCCCGTTGTCTTATTTTGGGACTACGCAGAATGTAGCCAATATGCCCTGGGATCCATAGGTGTATGAACAGGGGGCGCCAAGGAGGCCAAGCAACCCCCTCCTCTATTCAAGATTCTCAACCATTTACCCCATGGCGTTCACAAGAAATAAATGACTTGAAAATGCACATTGGCTCTCACATATTCTGGACTTTCCTGCGCCTATGCACGAATCCATTGTTAAATCGAGGTCTGTTTGGGTAATTACCGTGTACCCAGACGACACCCGAGTGTGTCTAGTACGAGCTACCTAACCGCCAATTTGGTTTGAAACTACCTCAATGACGCTTGCGTGCACGGATCACGTGTCATGCGCGCGTTTGAGCGTACTCGTACACTCTAACGCCACCGGGCGTTTGGAGCGCTGTCACACGCGAGGCGGCGCGGCGGCGGCGACGGCGGGAGAGCGTCGCTGCCGCGGTGGGCGGGTCGCGTGCTCCGGCCCGATTGATCCAGGGCGGCGGGGAGAGTGCTCGGCAGCGCCGAAGTGTCGCCTCCCATCGCCGCCACAGAGTCGACTTATATGCTTACGGGCCGCAATCCCCGCGAGCTGGGATTATGCATGGATTATTCACTTGCAATCTGACGTCTCGATGAGATGTCTTAGCGGCGTGGACAGTTTGAGGGGAGAGATATTGGACAGCTGGAACAAGCGTACCGGATGGAGCTTGTCGCCGCTGCACCAGCCGCTGGCGCTGGTGGGGCCGAGCCGAGTCGGGGCCGGGCGGCGGACGGAGCGGGCGTCTCGCGCCGATGGTCAATACGCCGCCGTTGTCGACGCGGGCGGGGCGGGCCGAGCAGCGTGGCCGGCGCTCCAAACAACATCAGCGGATATGCCTACACAACTCCAAACAATGCCCCCTGGCTTCAGCTGAGTGCGGTGCGTCTCAGTGTGATTGTGTTACGGCGCACGTACGCGGCTGGAGTTTACGCTTAGCTGGTGGACTGGTGTGCATGGAGGGGGTGTAGCTCGAGGAGTGGGTGTAACCGAGGGTGCATAAATCTAAAATTCTGAACAGGTCGACCAGAGTCAATGCAAATGACACTATCTTGGGATTGTCACACGGACGTTGGCATGGGCTGTAACGTTTGGTGTGGGTTTGGGTAAAATTGTCGAACGTTATCTGTCCGACTCTCCAAAAGTACTGGCATTGACAATAAAGAGTATTACTTAAATGGATTTTTAACCGAGGTGCGCATCACTAACTGTACCTACATTTATACCCACTTGCTAGGAAGCACCGATATCAACTTTTTTATCGCGAATGCCTTGCGAAATCATTGAATGACCGTTAAACCAAGATCATCGTCTGCTGTGTATGGGAGTAGGTAAAAATGCGAGCTATCAGAGGAAAAGATTCCCTTCATTCGGACAGCAGCCTATCTAGCTACTGCATCGGCAGCTTAGCGAAGGCGAGGCGCGCTACATCGGAGGTTGCAGGGGTGCGGTCTGCCTCCCTGCATCCGTCTATGAAACGGGCGTGCTTATCACCATCTCACATATTCAAATGAGAAAAGCCGAGAGCAGGTGCCGCCCCTAGATGCTCCTGCTTACTGTCAACACTTCTGCTTACATAGGCGGATCCAGGAGTGCCGATCGGGGGGGCTTCCTCCCGGGAGGGGGGCGCCATCCGGTCTGGGGGGCGCCACTTCTGACCGGCAAAACCTATCAGATGGGTGCAAAAATCCTATCAGTGGGTGCCGATTTTTGCATCCTGGGTGGGGGGAGGGTGGGAAGCGATATTTCAGGGGGCACCGTGACCATTTCAGGAGGCGCCGAGGGTCGATCGGTGGGGGGGGCACGTGCCCCCTTGCCCCTGGATCCGCCTATGGCTGTCCATGAGCTGAAGTAAGTGCCCGCAAGAGATAGAGATGTGCGTTTGCTTTATCCCCCGAAGGTCGCCGCCTCCTACAACGTGTCTGCTTCTGATCTATGCATGAATGTTTTGTGCATTTAATGTGGCCGGGGTGGCTATAAGAAGCCACCGACTCGGCCCATGGACGGATGACAGCCAAGAAATAGAAGGCTCCCTGTCTCATCCTCCCCTCAGCGGACTAGAAAACAAATAAAGGATTCGGTATTTTCCAATGCGGAAGAGTGGTGATCAGAGATGTAATGCGTATGTGCAATCCACAAACAACCAGCGCGGCGCAAGTTTACTTTTATGCTTCTAACCGTAAAGCACAGAGCCAATAACAGCCTTATGAAGATGGCATGAAATCAAAGATAGTTAATTGAGGCGTGAGAGACAAAAATACAGCTCAACGTGGCTGGAACCCTCTCGAGATTCATGCTTCAGTACACAGAACACTATTTACTGGGTCATAATCGTGTGTGTGTGTGTGGTCTGTAGACCCGGTTAAGTTTTGACCGGGTTGAGTTTAGACCGGGTGAAGTTTGGAATGTATCTCGCCTTAAACCACTGGTGATATGCGCGAACATGTTCTTAAAGGTATACCTCTTAGAATGTCAGGTCATTCTCACAAGATTGATTGACGACACACTATCTTTAGCATGATATAGAAAGCTGATAAAGGAGATAAGGAGGTAAGCAGCCAGGTATCTACTCACTGTAGTCCGTTGACGAAGAACTTCTCAGTGACGTAGTCCCGGCAGTTTGAATTTTCAAACGCCAAGTAAAACTTGTACTCGGTGTTCAGCTTGTTGAAACACTTCTCGGTCATGCTGCGCGGACACTTTTTGGTACCGCAGCTGCCGTAAATGTCCACGTCTATGTACTTTGCCAGCGTTTTGGCATATTGTAGCCGCTTATTTGATGCACCGCAATTCGACACAAACCAGGCCACCTTCTTGGTCTTGTTGGCCGCGTAGTTTATGGGCTGCGGCTGAAAATGTACCGCTTCGTCAAAGTACTTCCACTTCTCGTACGGCGCCACAATGTCACTGTCGTGTCGGTAGGTGGCCGTCCAATTGAATTGCTGCGCACTCGACCTAAAATTGACTGTGTGCAAGGGACACTCTAACAAGTACATGATCCAGATTTGGCCAGCCCGGCGCCGGCCGCGAGGTCCATTGAAGCGGTCCTTGAAGAGAACCGCATCGGCTGAGTCCATCTGACTCCGCGAGGTGGTCAGCTCACACGTGTTTATCGGACACCCGTTCCGAATGAACTCCTCCTGGCCTGGCTTCATTCTCGCTCCAAACCCCTTCGTATAAGAGAATCTTCTTCAGCTTCTGCTTCTCTCCGGGTATCGGTGTTAACTTGGGTGCCAGCCGCAGCTGGTTGACTATGCGATCACCATGATCTTCCTCCGGCCAGACGGGCTGCCAGGGAGGACGCTGCTCGTCAGTGGGTTCAGGCCGCACCCGTCCCCCTGTGAAGAACCAGTCCCTCTCGGCCGGCTCCGGCGGCCTCCGGGCTGTGACAGCTACCGACCTGGTGGGCTGCCTCCGCAGCGCCAGCGCCTCTGGCGGCAGCAGCACCGAGGCGTTGCCGCTGCCGCCGCTGCTGCCGCCGCTGCTGCCGCCGCTGAAGAGACGAGTCCGGGCCAGCGCGCTGCTCCCAGTCAGACCAGCCGGCCAGCCCGGCGACACTGGCAGCGTCTGGAAGTTGATGAAGAAGAGCGTGCAGGAGGCGACGAGGCCGGCGTAGAGGAGAGCGCGCCGCGCCGAGAGGCGAGGCATGCCGCTGGGGCAGCTCAGGCGGCGGCCGCCGGCTCTCCGCTGCGGCTCTGAAACAACGGGGAAACAGCGTGTCAGAGGATGGAAACTACCGGGCGTCTGAGTTCTGTCTCAAACGGAAAGGCGCTGGAAAGGTTAACGACATAGGCAGTGATTAGTCAGAGATGCCATTGCATCCGGGTGCAATATCGATGCAGATTTGACGTTAGACAGAATACCTGACATTATTACTTATTTATAAAAGGTCTATTTGAAAATGGCTCTTTTCCCTCTTTCCGAAACAACAGCCTACACCACTGCACTGAGTATATTTAGTATTCTACGTATATATATAGTATATAGAGAGTATATAGTATATAGTATATATAGAGTAGAGTAGACGCTGAGTATATTTATATTTATGTTATAGCAGCACTGAGTATATTTGACGTGTGGCTCTCTCAAACTTGTCTCCATCAGTGTTGGTGAGTTGGCATGTTTTTAGACACTTATCGGAGGAGAGAAAGAGGTGACCGCCTCTTGACTGCACTTTGATGTGCATACAATGAGCCGGTGGCCGCTCCAGGGCGTCCTAAGCGTGATAGTGGGACGTATTACGGCCGGGTAAAATATTGCGTGCCCTTAAATGCACCTGGATCGGTGTCCTTGGCATATGCATTTCCGACAGTATTTCCCTCAGAATGAGCAATAGTTGAGGATCTTAATTGGGCGCTTGCTGGCCTCGTGCTATAGGATGTTAGAAATGCGAATTTTGGCTGAAGACTCAAATATTTTGACATAGTTTACCTTTTAGTGATATTTGATAAGTTCAGAGTATGAATTCAGTCTTGGCCACTGTCATTGAAGACGAATACTGACTAGGTGATTGGTGGGATTCATATTATATTAATATCAAATATGTTAAATGCATTGTTTCTATGGACACTTGGGTAATTAAATACAAGTTTCAATGCACGTAAAACGCTTATTTCAAGCTGTTTAGATGCTGCCGACAAATTGCGCACTGGGAAATTGCGCCAGGTCACTGCGCCGCTTAAATTAAAATTAAATTAGAATAATAATTTTCAGACGTGAATGATACCGATAATTGTTTATATTGAATTGTTATATTTTGTCGTAGTATCCCCTTACCTTTTATCTGTATATGACGTTGTCTTGAAATTCTCCTTTTTAGAAGAAATGATTTAGTAAGAAACTATTTTATAATCACCGAAAAAATTACATGTTCCAGCATCAGCCTTTGCGGTGTGCTCCAGCTGCTTGAATGATTCAGCGGGACGCGCGTTTCTGCGGGTGCGTGTATCGCGCTGGCTTTCACTTGCAGCCTATTTGGCAGACAAGCGCGGCCACAGAATGGCCGTGCGGCGGCATTGATCGGGGACGGCGGCCTTATGAGGCCGACCGTCGTGACGGGTCGCCCCGCGTCACGCGGTAAACTCGGTCCATGTAAACACATTTATTCCAGTTCCATCCAATCACCAGCTACGCTCTCCCATCAGCTTCGTGATGTTTTGTAGTTACGGCGGGAGATGCAGAGAAACTAGTGGGTTTTCTTATGGGAAGTGCATATATTAGCAATCTACGTTTTTTCTATTTCTGTTTGAATAGCGGCTGAAAAGTATCATCTATCTGATGCAAGTATTCTGCGTATTTGAGACCTATTTAGTCACAACCAAGATATAGTGTTGAAGTAACCAGTTTGATCTTATTTTACATGTAAAATTGTAACAGCTTTATGTTCATCCACCCTGAAATGCACGAAATGATGTGTCCACATTTTGCAGTGATCTGGTCCCAGACAGTTTCTTGGACTGAGAAACATCCTTGTTTGAGCTGTGGTTCTTAAACTCAACTATCACCGAGAAATTTAGGGTCAGCGATGTAAGACCAGCTCCCTCAGAGCTGTGGCCTTCTAGGTCTAGAAGGCCACAGCTCCTCTGCCCGACTGGTACGCCTTCATCTCTCCCATTAAGGAGGTCCGACCACCGTTTTCAGGTTTTGGGAAGTGAGGACTTCACGCCTACGCTATTCCGTCATGCTCCCTCGCGTCTGGAGTCATTATCACGGACACAGCTCATGTAGGCACGAAAACAGGTATTCGATTCGCATACGCGTCGGAAAAGGGGGGGCCAGGGGGGCCTGGCCCCCACTTTTTGGCCAAAAATTTTCTGATCTCAGTCAAAATGAGAGAAAACCGGACATTCTTATATCCAGCCGCTGCGGGAGGCAACGAAGAGCCCAAATTTGAACAGTTTTTGGTCCTGACGTTGAAACTTTTCTGTCAGCATCAGGTTGAAGTTTGGCTGCCCCCCCCCACTTTTTTGCCGGTGGCGACACTTATGTCGATTCGTGTTAGGTAAAACAGGTAGGAACTGTTCGTGTTAGGGGTCATAGGCGGATCGTTTTGTTTAGTCATTTTCTGCGTGGTTGTTGTTGTTTTTTGTATTGGCTTTACCACAACGAAATGGGCCGATTAACCCAGAGGAAGTTGATGAAGTGTCCGCGCGCTTCGTCGGCAGCAGCTCAGCTCAGCTCAGCACAGCCTAACATTTGGGCATTGCTCTCTCGTGTTTCGAAATTCAGAGAAAACGTCAACTAAATTAACAGAAAACATTAACATAACCTGGGACACAGGCTGGCCTTCGCCACAGTTTCTCCCACGAACAATTCTGGCTGAGATTTTCTGGACCTATGTAACACCTCATTTCGAGTCCTGTGTCCATATATGACCGACATATCACAGCACATGACAAAATGAAACATGCATGACTTACAGATCGGTAGCGTCAGGCGAGGACAGGGCCTCTGCTCCAGATACCAACCGAAAAACCAACCAAATATCTCGGATGGAAATCCCTTGAAACACGACGAAAAATTTAGAGGTGTAAGCAGTGGCGGATCCAGAACAACATTTCGGGGGAGGAAACTCGAGCCTCCCCCGCCATTGCCTCGGAACAGCCTTCGGCTATCTATTAACTGTAGGCACTGTGATATTTCGAGGGGGGCTTGAGCCTCCTGGGTACATTACTTTTTTGTTCATTACCTACTGAGCAATCCATTTTATTCGTTAGGTTTTCCTTAAAACTACAGAAAAATACATGTCTGGACAATTCCTTCGACTGATTTCACGAAAGCCGTAACAGCGGTCTTCAAGGTGAACTAATCAACCCGACCGCTTTCACTGAGCATAAAAAGACCAGTAAACGCGGGAAATGAGTTTAGAGGGAATGTGGCACCTTGGTCGAGTCCTGGAATTTAGCTTAATTAGGGGTACATTTAGCTGAAATCAAAGGGAAGCTTCCATGATTTCTCTGAAAAATGTACAACAAGCCCAACATTTCGGGTTTTAAAATGTTCCTCTAGAAAAAAGAAAGAAATATCTGCTTGTGGATGATGTCATGATCTGGCAAGCACGCCGTATGACCGTGGCAGTTGGTGCGTCGTTAAACCCCATCTGGCAAGCACTTCCACATTCAATACGCGTCAAGGGCTTCGATTGGCTGATACTCACCGTGACGTGAGCATATGTCGTCACACCAACAGCCATGACAACACTGGCCTGCTGCTAAGGGTACATGGGTGGTACATTGCAGGAAGGTTTTATTTTTTTCTACGGAAATCTCGAGTTCGAAGACAAGTGATATATTGAGTACCGGGTTTTCTGACTTGCTTTACAACTTGGCTCTATCAGTTAAAATCACGTTATGAAGGTGCCACATTCTCTTTAAATAAACATTCTTAGCCCTGCTGGCTTGTGGAGGTATTTTTATCGCGATCTTGCGTCATCAGGCGCTGTGCGTTATATGGGCACTTTCCCCTACAAGCACCACAATAACCAAGCATAATTATGTACGTTGCTCATGTAGGTATCGTGCCTATCACAGTGAGCTGCTTTCTCGTTGGCTATGCCACTTGTACAAACAAGTAATTGTATCGTTTGCAGATTGATATCGATTATGGCATATTCTATGACGTGTTCTGTTTGTTGAGTGATTATTGATTTGTGGTTTAATAGTACCGTCCGAGCTGGCCATATCAACTCGATCGGAGCTGGCAATATCAACACACCGTATGCAGATCACGAAATACAAGGAAAAGTACAAGGGATTGCGTGTGGACTTGTTTGCCGGAATAACCGACCCAAAACAAGCGACAAGGCTTGGGGTTGTACTTATCTTCATTGTCTGTTTTGTGTTGCTATTGAAAGGAGGAATATGAGAAGGTAATTCATGCTTGAATGGTAGGATGTTAAAATGAAACCGTAATTGCAATCCCAAATTTAATTTCAGCGGCTACCAAAAAGGACAGTGCGACGCAGCACACACGTTTACAGACGCATACACGAACTGTTGATTACAAAGAAGGTGGCAGGTACGTGGTGCCTAAACCTGGTCAGATAGTACCTTACACTCTAGCCTTGAATTTTGACATTTTTGTCGATGCTGTCATCAGGTTCTTTTCCAGTCCGCATCTGGAAGATGTCTTTGCTTCCTACCGGTAGCTTACATATACTTCAGCCTCCTGTGACATCTGCGGTACACGTTACCTTCGGAGAGCCGAGTCTTTTTTAGACAATCTGTCATGCCTGTTCTGCTCTGTCTCGTCGATGTCTGCTAGTGACTAGTCGGCCTGTGAAGAATCCGGACCCATGAAGAGCAGCGATGCAGGGTTCTTCGAGTCTACTCTTGAACTGGTTGACTGGTCCTTCCGCCACCACCCAGGATGAAAGCCCATTCCAATCATCCACAGCTCGGAACCCCAAGTGGTTCCTCCGAGCCTGGGCGCTGGCACTTGGATGGTCGACCTTCAACTGGTGACCTCTGGTGGTGGATAGTTGCGGAGCATTGAACAAGTCTGCCTTGGACACTCCCTTACAATTATGCAGGATCTTGAAGAGACTCATCATGTCTGCTCTTTTCCTTCTGAATTGAAGACTTGGTAGACGGAGTGTACGTTGGCTATCTTCATACCGCAAGTGTCGGAGGTAGGGCTGGAGGTTTCTTCTCGGGGGGGGCGCGGTAGAGGAGTGGTCAGCGTTACTGGCTTCCATTCAGCCGACCTGGGGTCGAGGCCCGGTGGCTTCCCTGAACAAGGAGCAAGCTGGCTCCCGAGAAACCCTTTCAACAGGGAAAGAGTTACTGACGCCATATGACCCTGGCAGTTGGTGCATCGATAAGCCCCAAAAAAATTATTATTGTTAGAGATTTCTTCTCGATCCAGGCGGGGGGTGGGTGGGTTAATGCTGGCGCGGCAATATAAGCCCTAAACAAAGCCTTTGGGAGACCCAAAAACCATGCGGTCCTGACCCCCAGACCCCCTGGGTTTCCACCCATGATCGGGGGTGGGTTAACAGGCAAGCTGCTCTCCATTGTACATACCTACTACATTAGACTCGAAATGACATGTTAACTTCACTAAGCACCGATCAGTCCAGTTGAAAGGCTCCCAAATTTCGTTCCCGTGTTCCAGCTGCGGGCACACGAGAGCCTTGAACAGCAGTGGCAGATTGTGCTTGTCTAGATGAACAAAAGCTCGTCTAATTTCCCCCGAAATCCTGCTGGCTTAGCAGACAGACAGTTGCCGCAGTTACCGCAACTCGTGAAATACACAGCCACCTTTTGCTATAACCAGTGAAGGAAGTGAGGCCGGCGGCGCCTACATGTGTCCCTCTGAAGAGAGTTTAACCCTATTTGCGCAATAAATTATGTATTATTCGGCTATCGAGATTGTGTTGTAGTTTCGAGGAAATGATACCAACATGGACATTACAATAGAAACCGTGTCCAGTTTCCTATTTTTATATTTATGTAATAACCCTCATACCATTACACCACTGCAATATCGTGTTTTCAGACAGTGAAACGCGTGATTGAAGGGCGCGCTGAGTTTTGGGCAATTAAAGACGATGCGACTTGACGTGCATTAATAAGTCAAACTCGTTCCGCGCCTTTGCAGGCGACGAGTTGCCTCGCTGACCGCGGGGGAGCACATAATCGTCGCACAGAGAACTGCAGTAGCATCCAGATCAATCGCGCCGACTCTTACCAGAGCTCCTGGTTGATAACAGGTTGATTCGGGTGATCGTAAGGGACCGACGATTGCCGTAGGAAGACTCTAATTGCCGCATGCGGTCAAGTTGCGTCCATACTCCGGGGCGTAAGGAGCCGTCCGCAAATTACCTAACGCTTGCGATGTTTGGGAAATAAGCCATAACGTTACGAGGGATGAGACTGGTTCCATGGTATAATGTCCGCAGTTTTGTGAATTGTGGGGGTGAAATTGGCAAAATTGTGGGTTAAAAGAGAAGATTTGCACTGGCGTCAAAACGATACGGGGAAACGGTGAACGCGACACCTTACTTTCCATCCGAAAAAAATGTCAGCCGTATTGCAGAAATTTTTCAACAGAGTCATCGGGTCAGGTTTTCAATAAGGAATGGAGCGCGACTATTGACAGTTCTACGGGCTCCATCATGGCCGTTGATCCTCATAGGCTCCACAAACCACCGTCGGGTGGTTTGTGGAACAAGCAGTCCCTGAGTATTATGCGGCACCTGTACTTACTTCGAGTGTATTTTACATGGGTATTTTACACAACTGTGCCTGCACCATCTATTGCAGATGGAGCCCTCTGCTGTCCTCAGCAACTGACCTTTATTGTCAGCTGCTCTAGTTCAGTCTGGAATATCCAAACCTTTGGCGCACATTTTTAGTGGTATGCCCGAAACGACAAAATTTGGGGGAGGCGAAGAATAGCGCGCACTGGTTGGTGTCGATATCCATCTTGGTGTTTCTCCAAAGTTCCGGCAAAAGGGTAGTGTGTAGAAGCGCTAAATATGAAAATAATGAAAAAGAAAGAAATCCTACCGCACATTTTTCCAGACTGAATGCATATGTTGTGGGTAAAGCGGAAACCTGTTCGTTGATATCAGATGGGTATGCTTGCCAATTATATGCTCAATCGGGCAGAGGACATTCTGACAAATTTGCAATTAGGGGCACCTCCAATTAGACGCTGAACAAGCCCAGTTGAAAGAATATGGTCGGAAACATGTGTTTGGATTATATCACCCACCTGGTGCACAGAGTGTCTAAAATGATTGGCTTTACCCAAAATAATCGCCGCGTTTTGTTCATGGGTTAGGGCTGTCTCAGAGCTTGGAACTTCCACTTCAGCGTTTGTGTCCTCAGTCAAAGGCGCTAATCCACTGCTCTTTGCTGAAGCAACTGGAGCTGGTGTTTCACAAACAAAACATCAACAACGAACTTTCTAGTCCTCGAGTGTGACTTTCCGATTTTAGTGTTTTTTTAAAGCACAAAGTGGGACTAAACGTGTCACATTTCCAGAGTACACACGGGCTGCCGACCCCTCCTTCCGCGATTAGGACCGCCCCGGACTCTGCCAACCAAGCCCGTGTGTCGTCCAGAGATCGATTTCTGTGTCTGTTGTGAATAGTTATTTTAACAACGTTGAGCAACGTTGGTTTCCCTCCTCACCAGCCCCATTGAATAATGTAAGCACATTAGCAATCTGCCGGTCTAGAAATATGCTTCTGAAAGATTGTGTTGATATTTCAGGGTTTCGTAACAATTCCAGCCAAGTTTGGCGGTAAATGCCAGTCGGCCTACTAACACATGCATGACCTGTGAAAACGCTCCGATGTCTCCATTTGCCGTCATGAAAGACTCAAGTGCAGTAATTCTGCCGTACTCAACTTGATTTGAACTTCACCAAGGCCGGTGCCATATTGTCCAACTCCGGGACAGGGCTGCCCTCCAGAGAAAACATGCCAGGCTGACGAAGCCAGTGTCCCTCTGTACAGTGCTCCCTCCAAACTCCCGAAGATGAGAAGTTTATAAAAATTAGGTCTCCTGATATGCCAATCGAAAAAAACTTCAAGGAGTATGTGTAATAACGAAGACAAGGAATGGGGTAACGCGGCATGTATCGCGCACAGGTGTTGGTCGCTGCCGCCCCACGGTGAGTTGTGGGAGGGGGATGCACCTGAGGCTGGCGTCATTGTGAAGAACTCTGCAACCTCAGCATAACGGAGACACTTAGCGAACTTCTCCGGGGCGAGGCGTGCATATTTTGTAGTGGCGCGACGTTCATGATAAACTGATAGGTTTTCATGCGTTCGTATAGTTTTTACCCAGCGTCATTTAAGATATATAGTTTGCAATATCAGATACCATGTTTTTTATTTTATTGGTTATCAATTTTAAAGAGGTAGAAGACAATAAATAAGGCTTGGTGTCGTAAAGCTTGCTTTTTGTGACATTGGCAGAATTATGCTTTATGGTAGGAGCCCAAATACATTTTCTTATGAACAACCTGAACTACCGTGTCCCATAAATATGTAAGGTTTAGATATTCAAAACAGTCTTCATTAGTGCTGGACCATTAATAATTGATGCGCTGTATGTACATACTGGCATTCACCAAATCTTCAAAAGCTTTAACATAGCCGATAAAGAGAAACCCAGCCTTTACTTAAACCAGCTCAAAGCAAAAGCACGAAACATTTGCTAAACGGAGGCTACCGTCACTAACGAACTAAATGATGTGCAAACAAAGTTGAACAAGTGAAAGCTTGTACAAAATTCTAGATGTTCCTACTTCTTGGCCTTGTCTTTTATTACATCGGAAGGTTGATGAGGACTCGCAAATTTTGAAACGGAATTTGTTATAGTGACTGCTGCTGATAAGTTCTTCAGAAGTATCGCTTGACAGGAGTTTCGTACCTCCATGACAGCTGAACTGAGCTATCTGTGACGTACAGCGTATAAAAATGTTTTTATATGTATTTTTCGTACAACTAACCATTTCCTGAGCAAAAACGTTTTCACGAACGTCCTGTTTGAAACGAACTGATACCCCGCAGGCCATGGGTCCGACGTCTGGCGGTGGCGTCTCCTTCTAATGGGGTGACGCCACGCTGGAGCCAGTGGGGTCCACAGCCGCTCTTAACAGCATGCTAAGAAACAGGAATAGCATGTTTGCTGTTTTTTCGCAAACGTAAGTTGTGGGATAGACGAAATATCGAAGAAGGGGTTTCTCGGTATGCTCAATCGCACGGCTGTCTTAGTTCAAGCCCCATGATAAATATGCCGCATTCCCTTTAACCCGCGCCCCACCGGGGGTCCAGCGCCACCTTCGCCCCACCGGGGCCATCGATGGCTCCCTCTAACTCCGAAAATATGGGGGTTAGTGAAAATCTGCAAAGTGCATTATAAAGCTCGCGTGAATTCAGTAAGAAATTACTTTGCATGTTTAAGCGCTCAGGTCAATGGTTTGACCTCCAGAGGTCAAGTTAGGTCACGATAGGCTATTTTCACTCAAATATGCAATGCTTAAGAAAACTGGGTATAGCTCTTATGCCATTAGAGCTATTGAGATTTGGTAAAATACATTGGATAGCAAAATGTCATACCCTTTTCCGCTATGTGAAACATAATGACCTCTCGCCAGTGGTTTGACCTCCAGAGGTCACTTCGTGACCTCATATGACCTGAGGTCACCAAAGGTCAGAAAGTAAACTTGCTGTATCTCAAATGAACGCCAGTGACAAGACATACACGATGGTGTTTAGTTCAACGCGCTAGCTTAATTAGGTCAAAGGTTATTGCCAAAATACTGTTTTAACCCCTTGTGACCTTGGATGACCTTGGAGAGGTCAAAGGGCAAATGTGGCCCCTGGGATCCGTGAAAGGGTGTCCAGGAGCGTTTTTCTGAGCAAGCCAAGCATTTGCAATAGTTTTTCTGGCTTTTAGATTATAAGACAGCTTTTTCCCATGCTTTTCAATAGGAGAGGTCACCTCGTGACCTGACCTCAGGTCACGAAATCAAAAAATCCCGCATATACACCTTGTAGATCCTGGCGGGTTCATCAAGTGTAGAAAGTTTCAAATTGATCGACAGAGAAACGTAGCTCTTATAGAGCTCAAAAGTTAAAGTGAGTTGACCTTGGTTGACCTCGCCTGGTGACCTAACCTTGGATGACCCGGGGTAAAAAATTTCAGGGAAGGTGGGAAAATGATGGGGTGATAAATAGAGCTCTCAACCGCGGTCCTGCGTCTCGTCGTTTTTCTGCTATTCCGAAAGAAAACCTTAAGGGGGCCATCGATGCCCGGTGGGGCGAGGGTTAACCCTCGCCCCGGTGGGGGTGTTTGAACACCCTCTCGAGTTTTTCCGGCGGCATGATAAAACCGTGGCATGAAGCGCCGCCGTACTTGGCACACTTTATCCTCGATCAATTCCGCAACTTGCCCCAAAACTTTAAGGTTGGGTTGACCCTCGCCTCCAAAAAGTGTTTAAGGTGGCACAAGCAAGAAATGGGTGAATCTATCGGATTGAAACTTATACCACATAATGGGCCTACCGAGTGCTACAAAAATATTCCGGCATTTTTCATATCGATGACCTAAGGTCAAGTACAGACTATGACCTCTTCATTGGAAATACATGAAAAACAGAAATCGGGCTGTATTGTGTAGATACAGCTGAGAATACCTTCATATTCTCCAAATCGTAGAACTCTGAGCCCCTTTCCAGGTTCATGTTGCAATTTTCCACCTGTGACCTCTGAGAGGTCATCTGGGGCTACTTAAGCAGTTTTCAGACTTAGGTCAATAACTTTGCATGAAATGATGATCATATTTTTATATAATTACGTTTGGATTGTTATTGCGAGCCGATTGATATGTATATTGAATATGCTTGTTTAAAAAGTGACCTTAACCTGACCTTAGGTCAGGTCATTTTTGTATTTTGACCTAGCATGGTCATATTATACATCATTCGATTTGCTGTGACGAGAGGAAGCGAATGATGCCTAAGATATGTTTCTAAGTCAACTCTGTCAGATGCTAGAGCCCAAAAACTCTACTCAAAATGCCACCTTCTTTGACCTGTCATGACCTCAGTATTGTCCTGAGCCAAAAAGTGACTGATGTATTTTCTTCATGAATTTGTATGAGCTATCCACCAGCCTTCGCTTTTTTCGCTATCCCGCATTGGGGCTGAGTTCGAAGGGGGTGTTCAAACACTCCCCAACAGGGCGAAGGTAGCTCGAAGGCCCACCGGGGCGCGGGTTAATTAGATAGCTGTGTGCCGCCGTGTACCCAAATTAACCTGCACTGTAAACTGATGCAAACCAAAAATAACAGTGATGAGCTGTTAAAAACGTTGTTTGTGTTACGTCAGCTGCAATTTTGTACGCCAGACCAACAAGAGGGGTTATTTTGCACCCCAGCATGTTCTATCAGTATATAAATCAGATAAGTGTAGTTATCTCATCATTTGTCACATATGACTGATATATATATATATATATATATATATATATATATAGAGGTCATATGCTACACATGATAAGATACACTAATCTGATTTATATACTGGATAGAACATGCTGGGGGCAAAATAGTATATATATATATATATATATATATATATATATATATATATATATATATATATATATATATATCATTGCCGAGTGGGCGCCCAGCATCCGCGAAGTCTCTCCTTTCAAATGGATTCATTTTAGATATAAGCGACAGGGCCCGACCGTCACGCTGATGAAAAGCTTATTTCTTTAAAAGGGTGAAACACACCTGTACGGAGTCTTCACCATGTTATCGCCAGGTCAATTCCATTATTGGCGTAACAAATAGGTGAGTTGCTGCCAAAGCTCGTGACACGTTCAAAAGCAAGGGCGTGTCCAGTCCTGACATTGCCGTCGCCTGCTACACCATTATCAGTGTTCACAATTGCTTTTATAGACCCAACGTTTGAAAAGGTAGACCTCATATGGTCCAATTTTTCACATTTGATTTAAACTCAATATAGATCTGATGAAGAGGAAATGTGAACCCATTTTCGTCGTGATTTTTTTCAATTCGTGAGAACACTATTTTGTATCATTTTTAAAGTAGTATCTTTGGTGTCTTGGAAGTTCAGAAGTATCCCACGCTATAACTGATAAAATTAACAAAGCTAAAGCGGGATAGCAAACGTGAAGCAGCATCGTTTATCTCGTTATTGCTGCCCTGTCCCGCTACCGCTTTTGGTGCTCCCCCTTGCTGTTAGGTAATATGTCGTAGGACTGAGCTGTAGTGTGGCCCGTACTATGTCAAAATAGTGAAGTAAAAAGAATACATTGATCAATTCAGTGCCCTGCTGTTAGGACCACTGGCGTGGGCGTCGCGGGAGGGGAGGGAGCGCGCGTGACTGTCACCTACTTTTGCCTGAAAATACTTAAGACTTTCATCGTAAGCATGGATGGGAGAGAACGAGGAGCCTAAATATGTAGTATTTTGGATCTACAGGGGAAAGGCTTCTCTCGGTATGAAATTACAATTCAGCAGAAGACCCTTCATCCTTAGGGCTTCACCAGTGGTGGCGTTTTTGTCAACAACCAAAAAATGATTTCACTCAGCTTCAGTCGGAAAATATAGACCTACTGACCAAAATGTAGACCAAAAAGACGCAACTCGGGAAAAAGGTATATATATATCTTACACCCGGGTCTATGAATATTGAGTCAATTGTGATTACTGAATAACTCAGTTTTGACTTATCTGAATACGCCCAAACTCGGTACACAGGGAGCACCAATAATGTAAATTTAAAGGACATGGTAATACCAAGTCAAATCACTTGCGCACAGGTGCACGGGAAAGCGGTGAGCAAATTGTACCCCCCTGCTATAATTCAGAGCTAGGAATCCGACCGTGAGGTAATTTACGGAAGATATTTGGCCTGATCAAAGAAGAAGATCGCCTAGGTTACATTTGGGGTTCTGCACCACGTCTGCACCCCTCTCCGGTATCTCAGAAACTACCGGCTCAATTCCACTCAGATGTTGTGTGTGAATTGTTGCCAACAAAATCAATGGATTGCACCGATCAAGTCTGGGGCGACGCCTCACCTGTGCACCTGCACGCCCTTTCAATAATGAAAACATGCGATTTGCGAGAAATCAAAGGATTTGCCACGATATCCCAAGCAGATACTGTGGTGTCAATTTTGTACTCAAATGTTCTTCTAAAATTTAGACTATGAGGTGCATTCAAAATCGCCTGAGCACTCGCATTTAGCATTAACAGAGACAGGTTTTGCAAAGTAGGGGATATGATCCTCAGTTTTGGTTTGTTTTGTAGATTTTCCAAAACTAAGGATCGAGTGACACAAAAACTTCCCGCATGGTGCAAAGTCAAATGGCACACTATGAAGATTCAATTTTTAAAATGTTTGGGCTCTAGAACATTTGTATAACGAAAAAATTTAACACACGATACAACTTTTGAAATCAAACCGAGGTGCGTATCTCCGAAACTACGATACGTGATCATGGGCATCAGCGAGTCAAATCTACAGCGAAGTACCGTTTACATGATTAAGTAAGAGCAAGTCTCTGTTAGGCACGTGCAGGCCCTGAAGACAGTCCATGCAGATAGGGCCAATTTGCAGATTTTGTGCATATTCGACTATCAATTGCAAAGGACGAAGAATACGGAATGAAAGCAATTGAATTCTCACGGCTGTTGAAGACCCTTTTTGATTAATACTAAGTCGCTACGAACGATAGCGTAGAAAGGTAAGTAGAAATATTGAGCCCGAAAATCGTCATCTCAAAGTGTTAATCCCTTCTTCGATTTTAGGCCTTAGTAAAGCCTTCACTTCTTAGAAAATGCGATATTCAAGAAGTACGAAGCGTAAGCTTCAAAGGTATAACTTGGCCTCCCCTGTGGACGAATTATTGCCCAAACTATGAGCTATGTGCGGACTTCATTAAAAATATAGCTTTTTAGACCTGCGAAACAGCCTTTACATTCTATCATGCAGACAAAAAAACTTTTTTGCCACGTTCTTAGGGGTCTGCCCGATGACAAATTGGTCAATAATATTTAAACTTCAAATATTTGATGTCAGGCACCCGCTGGGTTTTCGTCCCCACGGGCATTTTACTGGTATATAATATGGTGTTTTATCATCATATAATATGTATCATTACTGGCTGACCACTTCAGGCAGTTATCAAACATCCACGATATAGCTGGTCTCTGCCAAAGTGTTACAGAACCCACAAGGAATAACAACTTTCTTGATTTAGTGTTTTCTAGGTGTGCTCACGTGAAGTCCTGTGTGAGAAGAGGTATTTTTCCCTCTGACCATTCCGAAATTATCAGTGAGATTATGGTTGTTGCACCTCAAACACCCCTTGTGAATAGGTCAACGGCGCTTAACTATAAAAGAGCATATTTTGACGGCATGAGGCGCAGTCTACAGCTTGTACCTTGGGAGGCTTTGTTAAACCTCAATGCTGAGGGGGCGGTGGATATGTTTTATGATGTGCTGAGAGCCGCCATTCGTGATCATGTGCCAACTGTCACGTTGCGCCGGCGATGTCCCCCCTGGTTTGACGCTCAGGTTAGGCGTGCACTGCGAGAGAAAGAACGAGCTTTCAAGTGTATGAAGCGTAATAGGAATGACCAGACCATCCGAAATTTTGAGGAAACGCGGCGATCATTCAAAACTCTGTCATCTCACAAATATTTTAAGCATTTGCAGGGCATGATCGGAAAATTTAAAACAAATCCAAAACGTTTTTGGTCGTACCTACAGTGCATCAGGGGGAATAAGGGACGAATTGCATCACTGTTAGAGGGAACACACGAAATCTATGATGACATTCAAAAAGCCAACCTGCTTAACGATACCTTCGCGAGAAAATTTACCCCACCTGATGTTGCTGATTACCCCACTGTCACAGAGTATAACTTGCCGTCTCTGGACAGATTTGAAATATCAGAGGGAACAGTTCGAGCTGTCTTGGATGATTTGCAGGTGCACAAGGCCTGCAGGCCTGACGATATCAGTGCTAGAGTCGTCAAGGAATTGCGTAGCGAGCTGGTGCTCCCTCTCTGCATCCTATTTAGGAAATCAATAGAAGAGGGGATATTCCCGAGCAGATGGGCGGAGGCCAACATTGTCTTTCAAAAAGGATCTAGGAAATCACCTCAAAATTACGGAAGTGTCTCTCTGCTTCCGCTACTCGGCAAAATTTTGGAGAGATGCGTATATCAGACCCTTCTCACTCATGTTCAACCAGTCCTGTCTGAATATCAGCAAGGATTCGTCCCGCGCCGCTCATGTGACTCTAATTTGGCAACTCTTCTAAAAACGGCGTGGGACTCTATCTCTTCCGGCCATCAAACTGACATAATCTACACTGACTACTCTGCGGCCTTTCAGAGCGTGAATCATAAACTCTTACTCTATAAGCTTCAAAAATCTTATATCGTGTCTGGAAAAGCGTTGTCCTGGCTTAAATCATTCCTTTGCTCGAGAAAACAACGGGTTGTCGTAAACGGAAAGTGCTCTCATTGGACGGATGTACGCTCTGGAACACCGGAAGACAGTCAAATATCTCCTTTGCTCTTTGCCTTGTTCATTAATGATCTGCCAAACGAAATTCAAACAAATTCTTTGCTATTTGCTGACGATGTGAAGCTTTACCACCAAATTCATGCTCCCGAAGACTCAGAACTGCTCCAGGCTGATCTAGATAGATTGGCTAAGTGGTCCGAATCCTGGAAGCTAAATCTGAATCCCTCAAAATGTCATTCGTTTAGAATCACTTTAAAAAGGAACCCCATCCCGACAATCTACAAAATTCGAAACACACCTCTGGAGCACATGGACAAAGTTTGCGACCTCGGCATTTGGTTAGATTCCAAATTGAACTTTTCAGAGCATATAAACATCATCGTCAGCAAGGCAAACAAGATGTTGGGTCTGTTAATGCGCTCTCTTCAGACTGGCCGAGGTGGTGGAAGACTTAAGGAAGGACCAATTTTGGCTGCATATTTTGGCAATGTTCGATCAATTCTGGAATATGAATGTGTCATCTGGGGCGGAGCTGCAAGATGTCATTTGGACAGATTAGACAGGGTTCAACATAAATTTTTTATTTGGCTCGCATCCAACATTCACACATCTCGACCATCTCAGTCCTTGTCATACCATAATCTCTTAAATCTCTTCAAAATTAGCAGTCTGTCCCAGAGGAGACTCCAGTACGACATTTGCTTCGTACTCAAAATCATAACCGGGAAGGTGGACTCCGCCTGTCTGCTCGGGAGCTTCCCACTCCATGTACCTCAGCGGCGAACCAGGGGGATGCAAAGCCACCTTTTACATGTTTCCCTGCCTCGTGTGGAGACCGTCAAAAGAGGCTTATTTCGCAGGGCAGCGATTGCTTTTAATGGCCATCTTGGACGCTGTCCCGAGGCAGACCCCTACGCTTCGACCTTTAGTAGTTTTAGAGCCAGGGTGAGGAAATATGTTAAAGCTCATCCATTTTAGGCTTCTTATCTTATTTTATGCCGTTTTTCATGACTTAATGTATTGCAGTGTTTCTTATCTATTTTCATTTGCTTCATATTCATAGCTTCGTGTATATTTTATATCGAGTGTTTTATATTACTGTTGCAGGAATAGGTTGCATTACATTGTTACACGGTTGCATTGTAAGTATTCATTGGTGTGCTGTTTTATTGCTTGACTTGAGCTGTAATTGGGTTTCCACATACCTGTTGCTGATAAGCCTGAATAAATGAAATGAAATGAATGAGGCCCTGGTACTGCAATACGAGCCCTCATTCGACACCCGGGGGGCGGACATGTTTGGAAGCGAGTTCAGGCCATTTGCCAGTCTGGGCCTGCCGCACCTGCCCGACAGTGGAATTTGACTCGACTGTGGAGCCTACAATGGGAGGTGTCATGGCTCCACTCGGAGTGCAGAGCCTGTGGAGGGGCGTCGCCCCGCTCTTCCCTGGGGGATGGACTCCACTCTGGTGGGGGGCGGTCACCAAACCCGATCGCCGTCCGGGGGTCGCCAGCTCATCGGCATCTCCAATAAAACATTAGGGTAGAGCTAATGTTTTATTCGAGATGCGGCAAAAATTCAGAGAATTTCGGCTGCATATGAAACTCTTAACGACAATGCACTCCACCAACACACTTATGTATATTCACTCTGGTAACAGGGAGAAAATGCAGAAGATAAGTCAAGGTCTAAAATTTTCTGGAGGGACGTCCCCACGTGATTGGTGAGTAGGAGGGACGCGTCCCCCGCTCGGGACAATCATGGTTGAGCTCCTGCGCACAGCATAGATTCATTGCCGCTGGAGAGGATGGCCCGGTACTTCGGTCCCGATGATTACTTTTCTATTGTTAGCGCCATGAGACAGTGCTTTGGCATATTGGAGAGGATGAATCTTGATTGCGCCCTCAGATAACCATATAAGTAGTTCAGTGCCTTGTGTGGATAATTTATGGGATATAACTCAGTCTGGCACGTCTTGCCACTCGGTGGGCTTCCTCTTTTCAACAAAGGTTTATAGAAGATAGAATGAGTTGAGGGGACCGGAACATTTGAGATTGCTCTGTCGGGTCACTCGCCATATTTCTCCATTTCCAATCGACATCACCATCCGTAGAGCATAACTAATCGCACACCCAGCTCGCAATCGCTTGCAGTTCTACTTTTTCAGATGATAGCAGAGGAAATACTCCAGCTAAGTCAACAACTTTTACCACAAAGTTTGAAAAGCGACGTTATAGTTATGAGAGGTTGGGCGGTTGACGTGTGTTCGGGGTTTAAAGGGTACATCAGGTACAAAGGGGGAGGGGTAGCGAGCCCACGGTAGATGATGCCAACCATCGTCTCACATGACACAGTAAATTATCTATCCAGTCATGCAATTCCCATTCAAATGCATTTGGATGACATTCACAATGCTCCGGTCGAACGTGATAACGTTTGAGCAGACAGCTGTCCGCTGAGCAAATGCTCCAGCTTACTTACAGGAGCTTCCTGCCTTACTTTCTACAGTGAGAAGTGGAATATTCGCTACCGCCCTTTTAGCGCCGTAAGATTGGCATGGCCCTCCCCGTCTCGCCATGTTTGGCCCATGTTAACGCTTGGTGCAAGTGGTTGCCAGTGAACACTGCACGCTGGTGCCGGAAATTAGGTGGATGATGCAGCAGTCGTTCGTCATCCCCCCGCGACCTCAGCGTGATCGCGCAGTTACTGCACTGAATTCAGACAGGCCGGGGTCATACTAGGCCACATCGCACAAAAACAGGCCCCCGTGGAGGCGGAAATACCGGAAAACCGACCAGACATTTTCAGAGAACAAAGACATAAGGCAGGGAATATAAAGTTGTTCGATATTTCAAGAAGCACATATACATTTTTACGTTCTTTTCAACCCTATAGGTAGTCGCACTGCGATTTTCAGGTCTAGCAGTTTGTGGCTTTAGCTGCGAGACAATTTGTCCGTTACGCTTTATATGATATCGGTATCGGACTGGAAGGCGGGGAGGGGGCCGGTGCTCCTCTCGCCGAAACAGGCTTCACTGCCGGTGTTCACTCTCGAACAGCGCGCTGGCCGGATGGCGAGGGCACGTGCGTTGCGTCGGGGAACGCTAAAACCAAATGTGGAGAGTATGTTTGGGGCATCCCACTTTTCGCGAAACACATTGCAATATTCTAATCAATGTACCTACTTATTCATACTTCATTGTTTATGTATTAATTAGGTACCTATTTATCTGGCGCGGAGCGCCTGGTTCCCCTGTGGAGTCTCACGCCCCGTGCTGAGACTACACTGCCGTCCGGCGGAGGGCGGGCGTGGGTCGCATGAAAATGTGACTTGCGCCTGTCTTCCGTGGGAGGGCAGCGCAGGGGGAGTCCGCCTAGGTGCCCAGCTGTTTGCTGGGCGCCCGGGCGGACTCAGGGACTTCCCCGTACTCCCGGGCCCCCTGGGTCCGGGGGTACGGAGTGGGCGTCGGAACTGACGCCCCGACGCCTCGTACCGGGCGCTCTCTGCGCGGCGTTGCCTGGTGAATATTGTAGGGTCTAGGTTTTGTTTTCAGGATAGGAAGGGCTGATGTTAGTAGTGTGTGTGCACCCCTCTGTTTGCTTTGCCATTCACCCGCACAGCGAGGTATTGACATCGAAACTGGTAATGAATCTCTAAATCACGCGTTCTTCTTGTTCCAGATGGAGCACTTTTAGCGATTGTACTGTTCTGGGCGCTATATGGCCTTGCCAGGCTGGTGCGCCCCCTAAGCCCAAATAACTAACTAACTATCCACTTGAAACAGACCATAAACATGTATTCAGGAAGAGGTTATTAAAGGCATTGGCCTTAGTTGATCTGGGCGCTATATAATCACTAAGGTTGGTGCACCCTTAAGCCCCAATAATCAATCAATCAACAGGTACCTATTTATACACGCTAGGGATAAAATGCAAAAATCCAGGTCGGGAGACCAAATTTTGGGGCGGTCGCCATGGTTCGCCATTAGGATAACACATGATGAAACCAAGGCGGCCTTTTGGATGTCACTTCCTGAAAACTTGTTTTAAAGAGTTACGTATCATTTTATTTTCGAAGTTCTAGCTATATTACGTCATTATGTCACCGATGCTGTTAAGAGTTTACCAAAAAACTCATTTTTAATTTGGCAAACATTTATAAAACAGCTAGTTTCTCTCTGATCGCCTTGTAGACGCTTAATTGAAATGAAAGCGATGTTGTTAAGCATCATCGTTCAGAATTGTCATGTATGTATGTACATACATACATCTGAACCAAACTGATATTCATAGCTCGGAAAGTTCATAATAGCAATAAAAAAACAGAGGACAAAACATTCTGCTCTGTGTCAGCAGGGTTGTATTTAAAGCTTCCTGGGGCACCGGCTTTATTATTAAGGCTGGATTAATTGAATACCTCGTGGCCAATCAATAAGCCAGTTATTAAATCCACTTCCCGTTTGGGCCAGCCCGGGAATTACCAATAAAGAAGCCGTGCGGTTACATTACCTCCGGTTCTATATCCGTAGCTGCGGCAGCCTCCGGCTACACTCAATCTAGAATTGATCGGTGCCACCAGGCGATCTGACAGATATGTCACCTGCGCTTGCTGTGTACCCCACCCCCCACACACACACACTTCTGCCAACTGCAAGCAATCGCGTGCGAGGCGCTGCCAGGTGGATTGTCAGACAAGATAATTCGCGCCTGTTGCCATTCATTTCCCACGACAATGGGTATACCGCTCAGTAGTCAGTTGGAGCAGAAACTATACTCCTTGCAACCGCCCAACACCTCCAGCGCTCGTATGTAGCAAACAATTCTGGCGGCTTGTTGGGGAAGGGATGGGGGCAACAACGGAGCCGGCGACAATGCTGCAGCCGCGGGGTTCTGTGCCTGCTTAGGCAGCCTGCAGTGTACCGAAATACGTCCATTGAGCTGCAGGCGCAGCCAGGGGCGTCGCCACGCGATTTATACTGGGGGACTGGCGACTACCGGGGGCCCGGTGAACAGGAGGACGAGGCCAGGGGCGGACGCAGACCCGAGTTTTGGGGGGCCAAACCCATGTCTGCCTCTCCTCCTAGAGGGGGTGGTGGGAGCGAATATTTTTTTGCTCTACAGACCTAGTGTAAACACCTTTTTTCAGTGCTCGACAGACCTAGAATAAGCTACCTCTCCATGTACATGATCGCTCTCCGGGGGGTGGGGGGGGGGTGGGAGCGAAGATTTTTTTGCTCTACAGATCTAGTATAAACACCTTTTTTCAAAAAATTTCCGGCGTTTGAAGGGGCCAAAAGATAGCTTGCCCCCCTCCAGCGCTTTGGGGGAGGGGGGCCATGGCCGGAATGACCCCCCCTGCGTCCACCAATGGACGAGGTCTGAACATATCGCCCGTCTTTGAAAACGTCACCCATGCACTGCACTGAGACTAGAATTGGGAACATGTAGAAAATAAGCCACAGCTGATAGGGATATAATGCAAAATGCAGGTCAGGCGTCCGAATTTTGGTGGACGCCGCCATGGCTCGCCAGTTGTGGCTGCGTTACCCCCGCCCCTCCCTTGCTTTGGACGACCATTGCCACAGCACACAATAGTCATGACGTGGCAGTGTTCCCAATGACCGAGTCGACCTTTTGTGGCCAGCAACGGGTAAATGTTTAACGAAACCCTGCGAATATTTTGGGTAATAACCCTTGTCGCTGAGGCAGGAGTTACAGAACGCCCGAGAAATTAGTAACTGATATCCTAAATGCCTGCTCTGGTGACCCCAGAAAATGACGCTTCGATAGCTTTGATGGTTTTAGTGCATATAACTATTAGCGGATGGGGTGGGGGGAGTGAAGGGCACTAACCTCCTGATTGACCCTCGGCGCCCCTGAAATTGTCACGGCACGCCTCTCCTCTGGAAGGGCGTTGGTGACCCCTTGAAATGTCGCTTGCCCCAGGATGCGAGTATTGGCGCCTCCGCGATAGGATTTAACGCCCACCTGATACGTTTCGGCGCCTAAAAGTGCCCCCCCTGGTCCGGGTTGTTCCCCAAACCATGTTCCCCATCGGCAATCCTGGATCCGCCTGTGGCGTTTGACCTGACTGAGGGTCATTTCTGGAAGGCAAACATAAAAACGTAGTTATTTTCGTCAACGAAACCTGCTTGATAATGTGAATCATCAAAACTCTTTGCTTCTTTTGCCAGCCACATCAGACACTATCGAATCCACAAGCACTTGGAGACAGAAACGGCAGGCGCCGGAGAGACCGATTTCGTAATGCCCTCAAAGTTATCTCCGTTGCGAGCCTGCAACATGATGTTTCGAACCCAAGTTATGGAATTGGAATCTTAACTAAAATTAAGGGAGCCTTGTATATAGTAACGACGCACAGCACAAGTTTATAACTTAATGAAACGACTTTGGCACCTATTAACATGTCATTCAAACAGTATCCGTCGGTACTGCAAATTGTTTTTATTATAATTTTCTATTTTTGTTTGGATATGCAACTCCATGGCGTCTACCTCCCAAAACAGTTTTTATGTCTTGAGGACTCTGCAACACTTAACCTCTTGTGAGGGGTTTCGGGGATCCGGGTCCACTGTTCCCGGGGATGAGGGCACGGCTGCTTCAGTGCTGCATACCCGCGAGATCAATACCTTGGGTGCAGCATCTCCGCGTGTCGGAGGAATGGTGCCGTGTTTACCGGCAACTGCTGTCAGCCTATACCTGACAGCAGCTGCTGGTTCTGGCCAGCCAGCCGCGGCGCCCTACTCTGCTCACACTGCTCCCGGCGCCGTGTTCTGCCGCGCCTGCGGGCTCCGGTACTTACACCGTGACGGGGAGAGTGTGATGGCCGGTCCGCGGCGGGCCACCGCTGGAGTCGCCTGATCACCGACCCCCACCTGCTGCCACCGTCTGGCTGCCTGCTGGCGTCGCCGGATCGCCACCCCCGCGCCCTCCACCGTCGCGCCGGCTCTCTCGACTGGGCGCCGCCGCCGGCGGTGGCGGCGGCGGCGGCGGCCGTGTGAGCGCCCCCGCGCGGCCCGCTGCGGCGCGAGCTCGGCAGAGGCGATCGATGTGCGTGCAACAGACACGGCGGGAAGCAGCCGACGCGCTTCAGGGCGCTAACGGCGGTTCCCCGCCATTAGAGCCGGCATCGCCGTCGCTGCCCGTCAGGCCCGCCTCACTTCTGCCGCTCCGCATCCAACTTCTCCGATTGAAGGATGGGGTCGGTGGTCGCTGTAAAACTCAGCTAGGCTCGGCTGGGGCTTCGGCCGAGCTAACGGACTCAGTCAGATTTGTCCCGCTCGTAATCGTAGGCATCAGGAGGATACATATGATGCCTATGATACCTTATCCATGCACTATCAGCGGGATGCCATACCTGTTATCTCAGCCAATGAGCCAAAAGAAAAGCATAAATGTCTGCCAAAAGAAAAGCATTATTGCTAACAGTGTATGATAGTCAGGTCAGAATTCTTGTTGCAACAATTGTTATTTGGCATTGATTTTTTAACTATTGTTTTTTTTTGACGTGGCGCTACTAGAGCCCATAATAGGCAGTCCTATGGGCTCAATGTGGCAGGACCCCGCCGATACGGGGAGACGGGTGCCCCCTCCCCCTCCCACAACATCTCAGAAACCGTGCTAGGTTGTGAAAAGCGGTGTTGGGTAGGTCCTCTTGAACTTTGTCGGATTTTTACACAATTTGATGGTCAGGTCGCTTTAGATGTCACTTGAGGTCGAAACATGTCCTAAAGGGTATACAATGGAAGCTTAACACGCACTGTTGGGGAAAGAAATGATCCCCGCCTTCAAGGATTTTCACTAAAAGCCAAAAAAACGGGTTGATGCTTTGCCTGCTACGTGGCCTTTTTTACAACATCAGACAACATTGTTGGTCCACCGTTCATTCACGTCAGATCCCAAGTCCAGGTCAAATGACCTAACCTAAAACAATGTTTAGCAGTGCGGCATTGATTTAAGAGTAGACTTTGTCTATGCACCTGAGATTTGAATTACAAAATGTGGTCAACGAGTAAATCAATTTCTGCTGAGGGGATTTTTTTATATCGATGGTCTAGGGTTAGGCCAGGAACCGTGATCTCTCCATTGGGAATGCGTGGGAAAATGTGTTTACTTTCGAAACCTCCCTAAAATTATGATAAAACGTTTGTTTTGAGGTCATCGTGACTGGCTTGCCACTGTGGTTCGAATGATGCGCTTTACGACCTAAAGTTAAAGGTAACTTCTCTTATAACTGACCAATCCTGGCACCTGACCAAGGTCATAAGATACATAATTATATTGGGCTTGACGGTATTTTTTTAGCAAGATGAAAAAGACCAGGTATTATGTAAACTGAGCAATGCGGCACTGCGTACCGCCGTGTTTTTTTTTACTGTTTATTGGAAGCCTTCGCGGCGGGGGAGGCGGAAATCAGCCATCCGCGGCATTACTTGTGCTATCCACGATATCCTCTTGCATTGACAACGAGAAGGTACCAGTGGTGGGCACTTCGGTATCTGTCACTGATAACGATTACCCGAGTCGTTATCGACGATAACGTTTTCCAGTTTGCGATAACCGATTGTCGAGGCCATGTTATCGGATTCGCCGTTTTTGGCCCAACGATAACGATACATTTTTATCATGAATTTTCAACAACAGAAATGTGTCAAAGGATACCATCTTTAGCTCCTTTAGCTGCGGGTTTAGAACTCGTTTGTAATAGCAAGTGCTAAGGCAGTAGTTGTTTTATACCTAATTCGTATAGGAATTAGTGCATCCACGCTGGCGGTCTCCTGGATGCTCTGCTGGACGGCGTCGGGCGCATCACCGATTTCGAGGCAAAGTTCAGCAACCTCTTCAGCAGGGTGAGGATCCTCCTGATGGCCACAGTCCCACAGCAAGGACTCAGGAAGCCCATCGGGAAAGCAGTGAAGTGAGTACCGCTTAGACCAGACCAATGAGGAGCCTGACCGTTTTATTCTCCTCATCACTTGGATTCCCGGGGGGACTGAACCTCGATTTGGGTTTGAGGTTCCATTTTGTTGACCGTTTTTTGAGAAATTTAAATTAATTTAATGGGACTGTTTGGATTTGGGGCACGGAGTTGAAATTTGGGTGTTAGGGATATTTTATTTTGGCATGTAAATTGGTCGCTATTTTGTGCATTTAAGTCCTGAATGTTTATAACCGAAAATCTCGATAATTTTGCAATTCCTTCGAATGTTCCTTACCAATCGAACGCTGTATTCCACCTTCTGCTACCGAATTAGGTATCTTGACAAAACCCTAAATATACTATGCACATCAATCTGTATGAATCATGCGGATATCTATCGTATTTGTGAAGACAGCTTTAGTATTGTAGACAACTAGACAGCTAGTATTGTATCGACCCGCTCTAAAAAAACTTATCTCAGTTAAAATCTACGGATAAAAATGAGACATTTTCCTTCACTGTTATCTCTTAAAGCTGCTTTACTGAATTTTGCAAAATGATTGCCACATTCAAGGGGATTTTGATCTTGTTGCTACCTACGTAGCTCAGTTGCCACCCCCGTAGCTCAGTTGGTAGAGCGTTGGGCTCCGGCTCGCTGCTCAGAAGCATGCAGTGGCAGTGCATGTCCACCCAGGCTTGGGATCGGTTCCCCTGAGACGCTCCGGCGCTCAATAGTTTACCCGACGTACAGGTCGGCTGGCAACTGACTGGTGAGAGGGTGACCTGAGCGGGGCGGCCGTCTCTGTGCTTTGTGGGACGTTATACTTTGGCTTCTAAATCAACCCTTCATTGTTGGAGTTTCTCGTTCGGGTGGTGGGGTCGGTGTCTCTGTGACAAGTCCCTTGATGACTTTAGTGAGACTCCGACTCCAACAGTCAAACTGAGAACTACTTGGACAAAATTTATATAAACAATAAAAAACCTAGGAAAAATATTTCATATGAAGGATTTTTTGGAGGGGAGGTCTCTTAACCCGGTACCGCCTGGGCTCTTTCGTACACACCACTGCCTGGGGGGGGGGTGGGTCGGATCGGACCCCTACACTCTCGGGAACCGGAATTTATACGGAAAAGAATAGAAACGGCGCAGAAAGCGCCTTAACATTTTCTAGTTTAAAGCCCAGCTTGGACGATATCTGTTGAACCGTGACGTCACAGTGGGCCAAAATGATCAAATTTACACTCGTTTAGGAAATCTTATAACGCGGGAACCATTTGACCTAGAAAAAACAAAAGGCATAAACGTGTTCATATTGAACCAAGGATTCTAATGGTTTACGACACGACCTTGAACGGTCAAATTATGACTTTCACCTGAGGTCATTGTCAAATAATGCCCTTTCAGGTCATGTTGCATATCATTCAAACCCTTTGGTCGCGCTCATCACTATGATGCCAAACATAAGACTATATTCTGTTTCAAACTTTGATAGGTTTTGGAGTGCTGCGGCGAGGATCTTGATCATAAGTTGATAAGGTGTAGACTGGCCTGTCTCCTCGAATCCTGATGTAAAAAACACACTCTCGAAATGTGTTTTACATCAGGATTCGAGGAGACAGGCCAGTCTAGACATTATCAATTTATATCCTGTTTCGTTTAAAGGTTATAGACACAAAGCATTTTCGAAAACCGTGACTTTGGTGACCTTTGCTGACCTTGGTATTGACTTAACCTCTTGATGTTAAGAAACTTGATCTAGCTCTTCTGGAAGCAGAGTTACATCTTGGTTTTGTCAGCTTCATTTAAGAAGAACTGAATCGCCTTACATGGGTTTAAAATGACGTCATAATTCGTTAACCTGACCTGGCATTGCTTTTTATCATAAGCTGTCAAATTAATCACGCTAGATGTATGCAAAGTGACGTGCGTCTCATTTCAATCGGCTCGGAATAATTCGCGGAAAACTGGAGGTGGGCCCTAGATTAGACCCCCAGGCGTTGAAGGGTTAAGGTTGTGTTCCTTCAATTAAAACTTGCGGAGCTTTAGGGATGCGATGCTTCAATAGGCTACTATGCTTCCATAGATTGGTTGGCCCGGACCTATCTATAAGCAGCCCCAAGTAATGGTCCGATTAATTCGGAGCCTGGAGTCTGAGAAATCCGGAGCCCATCACGGATTTCTTCTCCGGGGAACAGGGAATGCCCCGGGGCCCGGTTATTTGGTATTCGACGACCCAGCCAATGCAACTCCATATCAGGAAAGTGCCCAGGTGAAACGCTATTTTTAAAAGCGTGAGAGGCTCCACGATATTAGGAGAGGGGTCGAAGGGCTGATTCTCTCCAAGCGCGCCAGATAATTTAGTGAAGGACTGGGGAGCTGGTCACTCTGTGTACGCCTATGCTGCTGTCTGACAGGAGCCCCTGCCACAGTGAATGAGAACAAGACTACAAGCAGAACGCACCGCGAGGTAAGTGGTGGAGGGCGCCGGGCGAAGACTCATGACCCTTCTGCAGTGCGCATTGCGTACTTAATTACTTTAAAAAACACGTTTGATATTATGTAACTGATAGCACTGTACTGAAGCTTGATATTAATGAGAACTGACAAATTGTATGCTCCCACGGTCAAAACAAACGGACTCACTCAACTGTGTTTATTCTGTTATAATACACAAAGTTTACCTTTTCACACAGGACCGTGAAACGGACACGCGGGGTGCGAGCCCAGTCTTGGTCCCAAAGATACGGCGCAATGAAAGCACTTTCGGCGCTCAACCGGCAGATGTGTTTTCACGAGACGAACCAGGCGTGACCTTGTGAGCTTGGCCAGACCTGTCTCACTAGTACAAACACACGCCCACTTCAGCCATAAACCCAACTAAAAACACCGTCTGCGGCCAGCACGCCCATACAAACACATACCTACCCGCAAACACAGACTCGCTCACCCCTAGCGGCAACAGTTATATCCAATGTGGACATGCAGCACTGCCGCAGGAATGGATCTGATCCTGCCTGAGACCAGGATCAACTCTCCAATCGGTGGCGTTTCCTCCATCAGTTTGTGTTGCCGCCCCGCTCCGACTGCGATCTTTATGGGCGTAGCCGGCGGCGCCCCGCTCGGTTGAACCGCATAACGCAATTCGCCTCCTGCATAGGAAACGGATGTCCTACCATCCTACAGCATTGAGCTAAAAGAAACAAATCCACTTTGTATATTGACATTACACGCCTATATACCATAAAATACAACACGGAGCGACAGCATTGATAATAACAGCACGCACACGCACTGCGAACATTTCGGTGTACCATAAAGGAAAGGCCACAGTAACTCCTGTGAGAAAGGATTGTATCGTGAATATGGACGTACTTTCGTAACGCAACATCCGAGCGTGGTTGGAATATTCAGACTCGTGACAGCATTGATGGAAAATGAAATGTCTAAAGTCTTAAACAATCCGAAAGCAATACATAACTCGGACACGCCTTAGATTAAAGTTATGTAAAGTGAGGAAGCTTAAACCAGTCCTCCGGTATTTGTATTCAATCGTTTTGGTTCTTCAAATAACGAAAAGTTCTTGGGAAGAGTGCTCAAGATTGAGCACTGTTAAGGTGAAGATTTGCCATTAAAACTGGTCTCCAAATACCAACCCAGCATTCATCGGCATTGGAAAACACAGTGAGGCTTCCAGTTAACGGACTACTCTTGCATCAAATTTGAGAAAAATATGCAGCAGCACTAATATATCACCTCACATGAAAGCAGCCCTCTCCCACACATAAGCCATAAAGTCAATCAGATCTGTGCAGCTATACAGAGCTTCTACTGCTCGTAAAAAGCTAGGTGTCATGGCTAAAAAAACTCATAAGCTCCAAATCAAATACAAAATCCTACAGCACAACACAAAATCACACCCACTTCTACCCAGCCATTACGACCCTGTTCGGCAAAGCTCGAAAACAACTTATCCCCAATAGTAGCAATAAGCCAGCAGAAGCCCAGCACTGCAGCATGGTTGTCTTGGTCCTCTTAATAATATTGGCTTCATTGAAGGGCAGCGGGTAGATATGAATGACAGTATTGTACATTACTTTTGCTCAGCATCAGATCAGGGGAACACCTTCTCTCCACCGCGACCAAGTCAAACAGTAAGAGTGTCGCAGCGTCTCACCAGCGCAGCACTGTTCCACCAATGGAAAGCTGTAGCTCTTCACCCAATCTCCCCAGTAGCATCACTCCACCGGGCACACTTCACCGTGAGTATAACAGGGTGTACACGCCTATTGCCGCAAATACATTTTAATTACAATTTTTCCTCGCAGCTCCTATAGCGGAACCTTATAAGGCGTTGTTACTGATCAGTGTTCTTAACGTCCAACATTACTAGTAGCATTCAGTTCAATTCAGCGATTCATTGGAAAAGGAGAGGCAGGCTGAACAAAAAATATAGTCATGGGGGCTCTTCAACTGCTTGAGATTCTTCTGGTATGTACTTCATTGGTACATAGCTGATTAGTATTAGCATTAGTTTTCAGATATAAAAAGTGGAGCAAATTAGCCATTAGCTTTGGAAGCCAGACTGGCCACTAAGACAGTCACTATGGACCAGACAGATAAGGCAACATCTCTGAAGGTACACAGGGGCATACAAAGTTGATGAATCACACCGAGAATGGATATTGGGCAGTTATTCCCACTTTTCAAATACTGACATCAAGAAATCAATACCACAAATATTCATCAGCGATATTTGGACTCAAAGTCAGATTCAGTAAAACTTTCCAAAAACATAAAGTGAATTGTCTTACTGCCAAGGAGGGGGAGGCTCAATAACACCAGACCCTATAGCGTAAGCTGCAGCGAATTCCGTGGCTAGCCACGAACAACGCATAGAAGGGAATGGAAAATCCGGTGGTCCCGAAAAGCAGAAGCAACCCACTTTTCCGATTACTTCAGTTTGTCCCGGAGCATGAGATGAGCGGACAATAGAATACGTCGGAATTTGGTATCACACGCCACGTTTTCGGCTTGTCTTGGTCTCAGACGAGTTCCCACCGCCTATGTAAAAAAATAAGAAGAACTTAAACCATTTTCGCCAATATCAGACACCATGCTGAACTACGTCGTAGCGCCCTTCGCTAGAGCACGGTCATAAATACATGGGGTGGCGTTGACGTGGGCCGCGCCTGTTGTGGACATCAATAGCACGACCTCCCCCCGCCGGTACACAGGCTGCAGGTTTCTTTGATAGCGCGTCACCTGCCCACGATGATATGATAACACCGCCCGAGATTGCTCGGAGGGTGACAGCTGTCACAGGCAAGGCTACTGATAACTGGCCACCGGCAGACACACACATAAACACGCCGCACAGCATGCTCTACTTTGTTGGGCGCATGCACATGTCAACGTAGTCTTTTCACACACCTCGGCAAGATTATCATGCAGCGGAAATTCAAACCAAGTGTCGATACAATAAAGCACCAAAACAAAAGTCTTCATGTAATATCAGAGCTCGGACAGCCTGATTTCACTCCCTGGTGCAACTGACACAATATTGCAAGTTATGTAAAGTCTTGCAATCGTTTGCCGCGCTAAGTAAGTACCCAGTGCCTATAGCCTCACGTTAGGTTAATCTGTTGAGACAACAAACTGAAGCACGAGATTAACGACGCCAAGCACGATCAGACTGACATGCAACAGCGCTCCGGGCCACCTCAGCTCGCCACGTTTGTAGCGGCCCACCAAGTAGGTGACACAGGGGAACGTAAAGATCCAGGCCATGCCGCAGAACGCGCCAGAGAAGCGCAGCAGCTGGCCGATGTGCGGGTAGAAGATGGCGACGGCAACGCATGCAATCACCAGTGCCGTGTTCAGCAGCAGCACCCGGCCCGGCCCTGGGTAGGTTGCGCCGTACAGGAACGTCATCAGCTGCGCGCGGATCATGAAGCCGAGGAGGGGGAAGACGGTGCACATCTGGAAGAAGAGGAACATGCGCGCGCCGATCGACATGGGGTCCGTGCCGAGGAAGTTGTCGAGGAAGTTGTCCTGGATGCAGGTCTTGGCGAAGGGCCACGCCATGAAAAACAGCAGGCCGATGTAGAGGTAGGTGACAAACACGAGGAAGAAGGCGATGAAGAGGTCCCGCACATTGTTCTCCTGGTGTTCGTTGCTCTCCATGATGCGGCAGATGCAGTTGTGTATGAACATGGCCAGCGAGAGGGTTCCTATCGCTACCGGGAAGTTGGGGCGGAACAGTTTGATGTAGTCCGTGGCAGAGACGTCCGAGAAGCTGGCGTGGATCCCGAACTGCACCGATTTGGTGGTGACGAACACGATCATGTAGAAGACAGAGATCGTCCCCAAACCGGTGAATCTGGTGAAAAAGGTGGGGCTCTTGATGTTCAGAAGAGGATACAGCAGCAGTATGAGAAACAATGGCGCAGTCTGGGCGTTCCACACCAGGTCGTAGATGCTTTTGTGAGGCGCCGCAGCGGCCACCGCGCGCTCTAGCGGCTCGATCGTTACCACGTGGTCGGGACAGTATGCGCCGTGTACTACCGTCGTGTTCACGTCAAACTTGCTGAAGTTGCCAATGGCCAGGTCGTAGAAGAAGTCCACGCTGTTGTACAGAAAGTTTGTCATCAGCACCCAGTAGACCAGCATGGCACCAGCCAGAACGGCAACTGAGAACAAGATGCCTAAGTACTCCCAGTGCTTTGACAACACGTCGCGCATAATGTTCTGGAAGTCGTGCGTCGGAGGCGGAATGCGCAGCCGCTTCTGCATGGTCAGCACTCGGTAGGCGGTGAACACGCAGACCAACGCCATCAAGACAAACGTGAAGATTGACGAGATCAGTCCTGACTGCTCCACCAGCCATGGCATCGACAAGATGCTCGTGCCCATCATAGTGTTCCAGATGGCGAACACGGTGACGATGGACGAGTTCCTGGACTCCTCGCCTGGCTGAGGTGTTCGAGAGAAGGGGATGAAAAATTCCGCCGGAATCAGGTGGTCTGGAATCGTGAAGTGGTGCGGCTCAAACTCGACTTCAGACGCCTCTGAGCCGGAGTCCCGCATCGCTGCCAGCCGCCCCGAGGAGCCTATCACCTTGCTGATGTAGTAGAACCTGTTGTAGGTGGCGATGTCGGTGTCGCTGGCCTCGGCGCCGGAATCTAGCCGGTAGCGCCGCGTGCCCGGTATCTGGTGGTAGTGGTACGGCCGCCGCGACCGCTCGCCGTCCGACTCGCTGGTGGCGCCGCCCCGCGACACGCTCCTAGTGCCATCTCGGTAAGCCTGTTTGGCGCGCGGTCGGCCAGAGCCGGACGCGTCTGATTCACTGACCCGCTTTTTGCGGCCCTGCCGTGCGGCGGTGGCAGGACGCCGGAACTGCAGGTCGGTGGGTGCCGATGCTCCGTCACGCTCAGGCAGCGGAGGTCTGCGCGACGGCTCGCCCTCACCAGACGCCTTTCCACTGGGAGGCTTCAGGAGGGGCGTGCGTTCATTTGGCGTTCGATCCTTCCAGGACGACATGACTGGAATCCCGGCTGCTCCTGTTCAGCACAATCACACCAATACTACCTAACACAAATATCTCCTACAATCACTTCACACTGATTTCCGGGCACTGTGGGTCTTCGCTGGTTTCCAGCAGCGGCAGTCTTTGGTCACCCCACGGGGACCGGACGCGACGCAGTCGGCCGCGTGCCGTGTTCCACCGCCAGTGGAGCTTCAAGGTCACCGGCCCCGGTGTGTAGAGCAGTGCACGGTCACCGACGACACCAGCCCATCACCACCGACCCCATGCAGCCACCTAAAAGCAGGGAGAGGGCTATTAGAGAGCGCAATGAAAGAGTGTTCAAAGAAACAGAAGAAGAGAGCAACAAAACAGACACAAGTGTTGATCACATTGATTACCACAGAGAGAGTACAGCACCGAGAGAAAGGAGCGTAGCAGGCGAAGAATCAATGGCACATTCATTCCGACCACCCGGGAAGAAGGTACTGCGACTGTGGAAGAGGAGTAAGGGTGGCGGAAGAGAGCATATCTGGTATTGCCAGATACTTGAGTCTGCGTCTGCCCCTGTCCAACGTTACCATCACCCAATCCATTCAAAAATTATCTCCTTTAATAATGGGTTTGCATCTTCCTAGAAAAAAACAACAGCATAGGAACACAGTGGAACACAGTGGAGCTCCACCCTGCTGGGAAGGATTTTTAGTGTGGAACACATACATATATAATATGAGCCTGTCCATGTATTGATTGCATTATCAGGGCTGTGAAGAGGCAGAGGTCAGGGCCACCGCTCCTCACTCGGCTGAACCGGGTTCAAGGCCCCGCATTTTATTAGTTTCATTTGCACTGCAGCGCAACATTTGAAGCTGGGTGATCTCATAATAATAAGAGCCGTGTCACTGCGCGACAAAAACCCGTAAGAAGTGAATTTACACAGTGGGTTAACTACTCATTCATCGATAGCGCATTTAATTCGTCTCCGCTCGTATACATTATTACTTTGCTGAAAATGGAAGATCTGACCCCGGAAAAAACGTCAGTTAAATCGTGCGATCACCGTGATTATCGATAAGACGTTTGTTTTTATAGGTGACCATAATATTATTCGAAGGCACCACCTGGTGTCGACTACCTACCGACTTGAAATCATAGGCGAATCCACGAGACAAAAGAGCGCACGCATCCCCCGGCGCCCCCCAGACTGGGTCCCAGCGCCGTGGCATTTCTCAGTATGCGAATAATGAAGCCCCCACAGTACGATTATTCGGCCCCAGCTGATGGTCGCGCGTTAACAAATAGCACCTCCCATGTTTAGATGGTGCTTCCCCTGACCATTAGCACCGCCTCGGCCGTACATCTTAGATCCGCCTGTGCCTAAAATGGAAGCGGCCGACGAAGCTGGCTCGGAACAAAGTTTACCACTGCCTTAGACATCAGCATATTTTCTCACCAATGTACTCCTTGTATGGTAAAATGGGATTATCTGTCAAAGATTTTGGGTTCCAGATCTCCAAAACTGAGGAGATCGTATATAGTTCTCAGTATGCGTGTCCGATATGGCTCTCTTATTAAACGCTTTCGCTCTCAGAGAGGGCCCCATGCCTTGATTCGGGATTAATATTAGCTCCTCAGATCGCGTGCTATACTGGCATCAAAATGCAGGCCAGACGTCCAAACAGAAACTAAGTCATGATATTCGTGGGGACCAGTGGCTCATTGAGCGGTGCTCCTGTCTCTTGAGCTACAGGTCCTGGGTTCAAGTCCTCCTGGGCTCTCTGAATAGGTGCAATCAGATCCAAAAAAGTGCAACAGGGTGGGGTTGGCTAGGCCGTATAACCTCTGCAGTAGGCGCGTCGTTAAACCCTACCAAACATGGCGTTCGATAAGCACGAGTTAGAGGCCAACAGCAAAAGCCGGTTTAAAGGGAGATACGCGTAAAAATTATTGTTGTGGTTTCTTGCTATTTGAAAAATCCTGATAACGAAACTATCAATTAGTTTTGTATCTTCGGCAAAATTTTGGGAGGCCACTCACTTATTATCGATACAGGTTAACAGTTTCGATAAAATGCTCATCACTTACCCATGCCCATACCCATCACTTACTTTTCGAAAACTATTTAAGTTGAAAAGTAATGTTTTTTTATAATACAAGGTCTGTTCTCCTGTATTTGTATTTGAATTAATTCTAAAGCTTTTAAAAACTACAAAATGAATTAATTTGCCCTAAAAACGGAAAAACATAATTATCAAGTCTTTAGCGGTTTCGTACCTCGGGTCTTGAGTCATTTTCTGCTTCAGCCCGGGATGACAAAACTTTTGCGTCACATGGGTCACGTGGCCCCGGTTTGAGAATTCCTAGGCTTCTGATTGGTTAATTGTGATTTCTTTTAAGCCTATATTTCTGTTTCAAAGAGTTTTGGAATGTTGTTTTTTAAGTAATTTTTTCTGTAGTAGTCCAAGTTCTACATCACCATTTAGGATAGATATTACCTAATTCTTAGAGAAATTGATAGCCTTGGCCGTGTGTACGTCATAAACATCGTTACTATGAGGTGTACCGGTAAAGTCGTCTGAAATGTTGACTTTGAGAGCAATTTTAAGGCATTTGCGGCCGAATTCGCAAAATGAGAATGGGACTTCTGAAACAACTTTTGTAACCTTTCATATAGCCAATAAAATTGTTGGTATCTCCTTTAGAAGTCCCTAATTGGCTGAGGTGGCTTTGTCAGCGAACGCGTACCTCCCTCCACGCCGATTAACATCACGAGTGGATGCCTATATCGGCGGTGAATTTGCTCTTGTTTGCTTGTGTGGTTCTGGAAATTTATTGATACGCAGTCACAAAGCGGCTCCGACCGCTGGCACGTGCTGTGCTTCTGAGCTTTGTTCGGAACCGAGAAGTACTCATGTCTGCGGCTAATTGGATACAAAATAAATGATAATCATACTAGTTCAGGGACGTCGTCACGGACAGGGAAGCGGTCCGCATCTTACTTCACAAAATAGGTCACTCTGAAAAGTCCATGTGATTGGACGCAGATCGGTTTTTACCGCATTCGTATGCAGTCACGGTGATCTACGATAAGACACAGCTGCCGCACGGAAGTGGAGAGAATCTCTTCATCTGGCCGGGTTCAAACACCGTAGAAACAGCTATAGACTCCGAAAGTGCACGGTGTGTAACGTATACTTCCTCCGGCACTGCAGGTTAAGCTGCGGCATCTCTCACCACTCGCCGTACTTCTGATCGACAGATTAGGCGAGCTTAGTTCACTGTCGGTTTTATTCCATCGAAATGTAGCGTTTTAACGAAGAACTCTCCATAAACTTCTGAAGTAATTTGTTCCACACAACACGCTGTACCCAATCATCGCTGATAAGTGAGTGAAATTCGAACACAAATGTCGCACTGTGTATGTACAACTGAAAGAAAGCGAAACGGATCGTTGCTTCCAAGATTTGGTGGTGGTATTTCCTTTCGACGGTAATGAAATGGCAGAATGCAGCTCTGACATATATCGTAACGCACGTGATTTAACCACGGAACACCTACATTTAGTTGAACCAATTGAGCACGCAAACGAATTCGCCGTTAAGGCCCGAGTCAGTTTTCGTTTCGCGTCGCTAGCTTCTGTCGATGACTACCCGAAGTGCCACGTCTCTGTGCCAGAAATAGCCTCAGCGGGTCCTGCTGAAAAACAAGCGGTGGCGGCGTTCCGGACGAGCGGAGAGGCAGGTGCGCCGGTGACGCACCGCCAGCTGACTGGAGCCGGCGAGGGCAGGTGTCGCTACCGTCGCCGCCGCACCAGAGGTAGGGACAGGGGCCAGTGAGAGCAGGCGGCCCCTGTAACGAGTGGGAGGGAGCAGTCGGGAAACGGGCTCACAGCCGTACAAGGCAGCGGTCCAATAGCAAATTCCGTCCCAAAAGGCTAGCTACCCGGTGGTAGGGACCACTGCTGGATGGAGGGAGTAAAAAGGCACTTGACCTTCAGCCTCACTATTTCTCCGATTAAAAAAGTTTTCACCACTGAGTGCCCTGGTGCACCCCTCCCTCAAATATGGGTGTAGATCCGCTACTGGAAGAGACAGTGTCCTGTGATTTTCTGGAGACAAAGTGAAAGACGAGGATTTAAAAAGGGACACCGACGTCTCGTTGAGGTTGTTTGTATAAGAGCGCAACATTTCCCCTCGGTTCACTTGAATTGATGCTGGAGCACCGTTCCTTGTACCCCTTCCGTTCCACTGCGCATGCCATTTGGAACTGATTTGGAGCATCCGATACTCCTGCGCTGGACCAGGGAGGGAGAGAGAGGGAGGGAGGGAGGGAGGGAGAGAGAGAGTTTTTTTTTTTTTTTTTTTTTATAGAGAGAGAGAGAGAGAGAGAGAGAGAGAGACTGCACATTTCGCAATGTTTCGAGGGCCCCCAGGACACACGCTGTCAGGCTGGTCCTGGGGAAGGGGGTTGAAAATCGACATTTTTGGGTGGCGCTATCGACCTTTCAGGGGGTGGCGTGACCATTTCAGGGTGCCCCTGGGGTCGATGGAGGAGGGCAAGTGCCTCTTGGCCCCTGGATCCGCCTATGCATGCACCGGACATCCTAGATATCATGTCGACATAGCGGACCGATTCTCGGAACAACGCCGCCTTGCTTGTGACGTCACGCCTCAGTTGTGCGCAAGACAGTGAGGTTGCAGTGAGCACTGACAGGGATTTGATGTGGCAGGTACACGTAGGCGGCCAACTTTCAGCTCCAGACAGGACACCTCAGCCTCGAATATGTGCTTTCGGTTGGAGCGCTTTCGGAAGGAGGGAGTGCACGCAACCCTTGTTCAATGTGTAAAACTGTACAGTTCACACCCAGGCCTGACTTCTAAGTTCTAATACGATGGTGCGATACATCCCCCCGCTTCTACTTTTTACAGTTTTTAAACAAGTGAAAATCCCGTGGAAATAATAAAGTTGTGGGCAGTGTGCTTGCTATTGACGCGGTACCAGAAGAGCTGAGTACCCAGCGTGGGCTGATGATTAGACTGGAAGCCACCATGCAAGGCATTCTACGCGAATTCCGATCGCCACCACAACTGTCACACCGGTTACATCACCACTGACAGCGGAACCGTCATACCGGTCAGGTCACCACTACCAGCGGTACCGTCATACCGGTCAGGTCACTATACTACCAGCGGAACCGGCATACCGGCCAGGTCACCACTACCAGCAGACCTGTCACACCAGAGCCCAGTTCCGGAGTGCAGTCCAGGGTCAGCTGCTGGGCAGGGTACGGCCGAGGGTGGTCCGCCAGCGCGGAGCCACGTGCCAAGCGGTCACCACCGACCCAGGACTCCTCAGCGCCCTCTGCTGGTGTCGCTCAGCGCTAACCACGGCGTGACGTCACCGGCGGCCGCGCCTGGACGGCAACCGTCCTCAACTAGGTCATGTACAACATACATGGTCTGGACTGGACTGGCCCTGCGGCCGTCCACACCCCCAGAAGGCCTTGCTCCCGTTTAAGTGGGGGCGGCTGCGCTGCCCAGCCAGCCAATCTAATGCAGACGTTGTTTAACGACATGTGAAAGGCAGCTAGCCACGGTAATTAGCATGATATATATGCTATAAATACCAGCGGGTGACCCGTCGATAAGGAGACGGCGGGAAGGCGTGCGCCCAGGAATTTCTGAATTCTAAGGTGTCTGTATATGCGTAATATACGTATATTTTCTGTCGGCATCTGTCTGCATGCCCTAAGCTCTTTTTGTGCATAGTTTTTGCACATGAAACATGACCTGGCATCTCTTTACGATCCAGGGGCCCCTGGAAAGGTTGACCCCACGGCGGTGTGACCCCGTTGAGATAAACCTTTAACAGAGCACCTCAATTGAATGGTCTTAGCAGAGAAATTGTTTGGTGCCTCACTTTTGAAGTTCACTTGATAGTATTCACGACGAAAACTCAAGCATTGGTTCATACTTGCCATATTGTAGCATAGACCGGACTTGCCCAGTACCTGTACTGCTGCAGCCCCCTTTTGGTATGAGGACACATTCAATTGGCAAATAGAAAGCATCTATTAGCGAAAAACAGCATTTGAAATACATAATCCATTCATGAAAGACACTCATGGTTGCATAAACACGAATCTGGGCCATATTTACTCCGCTCAAACTTTGACGAATATGGCCGAACGAAGCTCCTTTTGGCCCGCGGGAAACCACGCGGATCGGTCTATGCATATCGGCTTATTTTCAAACCAAATCCTCGAGAATGCTGTTTGAGATTCATTGCGCTGTTGCTCTTCCTTGACTGTCCTTACTTTGTCCTTCAGACCTCGTAACCTGCGTCCTTGGTTCTGGAAACACGCCTTTTCATCGTAGTCTCTGCATCACTTGCAGTACCCATAGAAGTACCTCCCTCCTTAAACAGTATATGCATGGGGAAGTATTACATAAATTCCAAAATATTACTATCCACACCAGGCTTATCAAACCACATCCGGCGTTTATCACGTATGACTGTCTTTCCCGGCTGGTTCTAGAGCATTAGGCTTACAGCAGTAAGACTATATGCCAGACTCAATGGTCTGTCCATTTGGGTGTTCGTATGAGTCGATGTGGTATCCTGTGCAAGCCAACACCGTGAGAACGGGTCGGGCTGTAGTCTGTTTTCCTTCATACGTATGCAATACGTATTTTGAAGCTGCCTAAGATATGTTTACCGCTAAACCGGAGAATATTTGCCGTCCCCATGTTTGGATCTGCTTCTTTCGTAAGGCCCTTTGTTATTGGGCTTGTTTATTTAGGTATATGAATAGGGTAACGATCTCCGTTTCCTAGTCAACTCTCACATCTTGGCGTCACACAAACGCTGGTGGAGCATCAGCCACTGATTGTCAGTTTGTGAGAAAATACCAATCCTTCAGTGAAAGGTGCTGTTTTCGTCAGCGACGGGGACTGGGGTGGAGCGCGTCTTGCTTTGCCCGGAGTGCGGCCAGCCATCCAGAACAGAGAATGACAATGAAGAGTACAAAGACCGAAACGTCACCTGCAGCTCTGCGACAGGCAACAGGTTGCATCAGCAATTCGATACCACGTCTCTTGTGTTTATCGTGCCTGTTCTGCGACCGAGACGGACTTCGGTTTTGTCACAATCTCGACGTTTGAGCGAAGGCAATGCAATCTGGCTTATTGCGGATGAAGCTGTGTCTCGATTACCAGGCTGTTGGGGCTCGATGACGCATCAACAGCTGATGCTACATGGTGTCGTCAATACCCACTCGGTCAAGAGGGTTACACAAATCATTACACCTTATTCAGGAGGCCCCGCTCCTACTCACCGCACGCGCCAGTACATGGTTTATGATATCTACCCAGTTGGAACTTTCTGGCAATTTAGTCATATTTGTCAGATGTTAAAAATCCGTATCTGCTGTCAATCAAGCGCACCCGACGCAGACAGGTGACAGCTTGCAGGTGGTTCCCGGCCTGGTTTACCGTAAACACTGCAGTACGTAAAGCATAAGCGAAGCTATGCACATTTGGGTGGGAATATACTTTGATACTATAAATTAGAATGCAATAAGTAGGGCAGCAATCGGTTTCTCTTGTCAAATAGAATTCAAATTTAATGCTTAATTACAGGTTTATTTCAACAGAGTACGAATATAACATTGCGGCTGTCCGTGAAAGTCATTAAATTTGTGCCGATTTTATGCGACCCCTAGATATTTGCCGATATCGTTGAAATTCTACCTACCAGGATAATGGACCAAACCATGGGATTTAAGTTGTCCACCCATAAGTGATAAGAATCACCCAAATCTGTGTAGCCCCTTAAGCATACCGCTAACGTATATACTACACTAAGCAGAAACCTCACATATCGTCAGGCACATTACTTCAAAACACCAGAGGGCAATATAGCATCACACTACCCCCAAGACAAAAGCTAGTCCACAATACGGAAATAATACGCAAAGCTGGCGACTCTTGGAAGGTTAGAATTTTTATCTAGCAAGGTTACCTCTGAGATTAACTATTTTTATCTAGCAAGGTTACCTCATAGAGATTAAACTATTAGGCTAAATGCGCATTCTAATGCCAAACTTGAGCGTAGTCTGTTTCAATGTCTTCGTCTGGTCTAATGTAACTAGGTACTTCTGATTTTTCTCTAGAGTGAGGCAGCTTGTGCAAAAATTTTGATTGTTGAAACATGTGGCATTTTGAACCGTTTTCACGAGAAAATATAAGTTTTGGTTTATATCAAAGAGAAGTCTTTATTTCTTGAATAGAATAGTGGTGAGGATAAGATATGGTGACCTTAAATAATCTTATCGATTTTTCACTTCCGCATATGAGCATGCATGATTGTCTAAAACGAATATATCTGATGATACGTATGTAGGGTAAAAATACTGAGGACGTTTGAAGGAAAAACCACATTTTTTATAACCGGTTCGAACTAAGACTAATGATAGTCCCGGCCCAACTGAGATAAAACGGCCAATATATATATCAGTGCGTTTTCCTGTTTCTAGAAGTGCGTTTTCTTGTTTCTAGGCACATAATACACGCAGCAAATTAACCACATTACAAGATATTTTATTTAAAAAACAGTCCGTAAAAGTGGAAATAAGTAGACATTAAAGTGCTCAAATCGTGAAAGCCGTTGTCCCAAATTCAGTCCCACAACCCTGCTTAACGTCTTCTCGCAGTGTGACGAACGCTGAGTCATTGAGTCAGTGTCTTTGTGTGGGAGTATGCACTCGCGATGTCTGAAACCAGCCAGGGTTCCAGGAACGTTCCAGCTTCAGACCCGATATCTGGTAAACGGACCGTATGTACATATTTCAATTTAACCAATGGCTGCTGCCAAGTCTGTTTCTGAGCGCTCCTGTCATTGCCAGACAAATTCGTAACGCGCTTCCAGGTGCTGGTGCCAGCTCTTCGATATCAGCCATTTAGAGGCCGTGGCTCTAATGCAGAATTTAACACTACTTTTTCCCTTTTTCTTAGGATAACTCATTCAGGTCTGTTACCCGTATCGGTACAAAACTGGCTCTTATTGAAAACAAGGAAACAGGTAAATCCCACTCCCTGCCTTACCAGAAGTTCACCCGGATGCCACGATGTCCAGGTAAGGCAGCTTCTGAATGAGTTAGCTCCACCCGGCGTGACCTCGGCAGTCGGAGCGGGACTGACGGCGCTTCACCGCCGCCAGGCCAGTGACCTCTGGGTGCTGTCGCGCGGTGCCGCCGAGGCGCTCAGGTGAACTGCGGCGACAACCGCAGCGCCAGCTGCCGGCGCCGCCGGTCACGTGACCCACCAGCGGCCCGGTCAAACGTGACTTATTCCACAGCGTATCTACACTGCACATCAAACCTATATTACGGCCCATTTGGACCGGTAGAGTACCATTTCAAAGGGTATAAAGCCAACCTCACCAAAATAACTAGGGTGAACTGAGACACGCCAGTGCTGACAACAGTGTTACTGAAAGGGGGAGAGCTTGGACACAAAATTGATCTGAACATTGAAATTTGATCGACAATCAGACAGTGCTGCTTGATACTTTAAAACGGCATCATGTAACAAAACATATTTTTCTGTTCAAGTCCTACTTTTGGATTGATCACTCAAAGCGACTAACGTAGAACTAACTCGGGACTACCGTAGTGGGATGGTAACGTCCTTTAGTTCAGACTCCGCTCTTCTCCTGTATCATGGCGATCGTGGAGTGTTTTTTGCCGTAAGAAACAGCAACAAAAAACTGTGATAACGACTTGAAGCATTGTAAAAAAATAATCGTAAACGCATAACTTTTCATATCGATTGTTTGATTGATTGATTATTGGGGCTTAAGGGCGCACAAACCTTAGTGGTTATATAGCGCCCAGATCAACTAAGGCCAATGCCTTTAATAACCTCTTCCTGAACACATGTTCATGGTCTGTTTTAAGCGGTTATTCATATCACCAAGATCACTGGCCAGAAGTGAAAAGCGGCACCGTAGTAATATGGGAACCGCCAAGGGCATGGCCACGGATTTTCGACTGGGGGGGCAGTCGTGAAACCCTTGAATCATAGGCGTAGGAACGGGGTGGGCCAGGGGGCCAGGGCCCCCAATATTCATGATTCTTAACCATTAACCCTATGGCATTGACTGGAAAGAAATGTCTTCAAAATGCCCGCTGCTCCCCCAATATTCTGGACGTTCCTACGCCTATGCCTTGAATCCCCTATGTCCGCTTAAATTCGGCATTTTCAATGCTATTTTCTGCTACAAGTAGTAGGAGCGCTCCCCAGTCGCCCGGTGGCGACGCCCTGGGAGCGGTATAGTAGAACAGGAGTAAACATAGATAACTCGAAGATTGTGTCCATTATCTGAGAAAATTGTTCTGTCCGATTTCTGCCGCGTCACGCTTCTCCCTTCTCTCAATCCACGGACACACCACCAAAGACTGAACAAGAGAAGAATAGTGGGGTGGGGAGAGTGCCCAGGAAGATTTTAGGCAGATCGCCGATTAACCTTGCAGTCTTTAACAAGCAATGGCACCAGCTTTTCAACCAGAGCACTATTCTCCCAGACACATATGGGACAGCAAAGGAAATATGTATAAGCCACGCTATCCCGACGACCTAAATGAGCGTTTATTTCCAGCTTTAAATGGGTATGATTGGTGGTCGTATCTAATCATTTAGAAGGTTCGTTGACTGGGCCCCATGTTGCAACGGGCAATTAATGCCTTCTTATCTTGTTCCGGTTCCGACCTATTTGTAGAATCTTTTAGCAGTTTAAAGTCAATGTTTTAACATACATCCGTTCACCCCATGTACTTGCTACGAGCTAGCGCTATCGCCGCTCTAGGTAATTCTAGACCATGTTTTTCTCTAACTTGTAATTCCTGTTTAGCCAGAATCATTTATACTCTGGATGGGACATCTCAACCTAGGATGGTGCATTTTGTTGTTCTTATGTGAGATGCCTGCCATTTTCTTGAGTCATATTGTGTGTATTCTTAGGTTCGGGCTTCGCCTGTAAATGGATAGTCATCTGTTGGTGATACGAATGAATAAATAAATAAATAAATGAATAACCTTTACGCAATAGGACCCAGAAGACTCGGACAAAAAAGTGCCGAAAGCTTCGCAACAGGTCGGGTCAGGCCTGGCTGGCTCAGCCTCGCGTTATACGTAACTCATCAAGTTTTGCCGACCGTGTCAGCCATTCTCCACTTATTCACGTCAACACGGGCGACAAAAACCGCGGACCGAAGCGGGAGTTGGCAAACAGGGTGCCGGTGACAGCTCGGCGGCCGCGCGGACCCGACCGTCGGCCGACGGACACGCAGCGCCGCCCGGGTGGCGCGACCCAAGGCGGTCGCCGACGACGCCCGCAAAAACTGGTCTTACAACCGAGAGGGCTGGCCGACCCGGTAACAAGCTCACTTATCCCGGCGCGGGCGGCCAGACCTTCCCGAGTCTAAACTCATCGCCGGCAACATGTATACAGAGCGGCTGGCGAGGATGTTTGTGGTAGAGGGCGTGTTCCGCATTCCGCGAGTCCCGAGACGGCGGACACTGGTCAAGACGCCCGGCATTGAGAGTTCTGGTGCGGTGAAACGAACCGCGACTAACCAGAAAAGCCGGGAATTCCTTCACGGAAGCTGTTTACGTTAGTTGAGACTCGGATTTAGCAGATTAACCAGGTATCGCGGTCTCTTCAGTCGACTAAGCTGCTGACCAAGCAGAATGTTGTGAAGACACCGGCGAAACCGTCAATCCGTCGCCGTCAGTCTGATTAATGGTCCCTGCTCTGAACAAATGGCTGCAGCTTTGCCTCTCTGGAAGTCAGATGTGCTCTTTTCTGAGACCGGAATAGCACATCGGTATACGCCAGGGTCTGCCAGCGGGTCCTTACGTCAGCTGATACAATGCAGAGGTCCCCCGCCCGCTTTTTTCGGTAAACAAGTCGGCTGCATTAAACATGGTTGGCCGATAATTGTAGATTTCACAGAACGCTAGAAAAGGAAGGAACGTCAGGAATCCGTAGCGTGCTTGTTTGTATTAAAAACTTCGTTCCGAAAATCTCACAAGCGGAGCCAGTGGCCTCATTTGCGTTTTCAGGAGGGTGTCTCTCTGCAGGCAGACAGATGCCTTAGCACTTCCAATGAGAACTGGAACGTCGCGAGTCTGCCACATCACACCAGAGCAAAGCCAGGCCCACACTGGCCGCGACAGTTGTCATAATATGGCCCTCTCGGAGCCTGTTTGTACTGAAATGTAAAGAGCTGTACCTAATGCTCTGTAGAGAGAAGTTTGTACTGGACTGTAAAGTACAGCTTGTACTGGACTATAAAGAGCTGTTTGTACTGCACTGTTAAGAGCAGTTGGTACCACACTGTAAATAGCTGTTCTTACTGATCTATAAAGAGCTTCTTGTGCTAGACTGCAATGAGCTGTTAGCACTGGACTGTAAAGAGCTGTTTGTACAGGACTGTAAAGAGCAATTCGTATTGAAATACAAAGAGCTGTATGTAATAGGAAACTGTAGAGCTGTTTGTATTGAACTGTAAAGACCTGTCTGTACTGAACTGTACAGAGTTGTTAATACCGGACTGTAAAGAGCTGTTTGTACTAAACCTTAAAGAGCCGTTTCTATTGTATTGTAAAGAGTTGTTTGTACTGGACATAAGTAATGAATGTATGTACATTTACTCACACTGAAGAAATACATTTATTTCCAAGCCTCCTGTTTTAATAGGGCCCACGTTCTCGCTATCAGTGTGCGGGCAGGAAGTTTCACATCGTTTTCGCGTGGGTACGGTCGGCAGTACGGCACTGCTTCTAGTCTGTTTTTGTCGGAGGACGCCGCCTTGCTCGGCCCGTTTGCGACAATGGTGCCGGAGCGCGGCGGGCGGCGGTGGTTTCCCCACAGAGCCGCCGCGATGACAGCTCGGTGGTGGAAGATCCCGTCACGCATATGCATGTGTACAGCGTGAAGCACGTCCAACAGCGCCGCCTCAAACTCCAGCTGGAGATGCAGCTTTCCTTTTTTAGATAAAACTGTCGTCACAAACCCCTCTGCGATAGGCTGGTCCAAATCATCATTGTATGTCGTTCTCGTGGGGGAAAGGGCCTAAGACAGCCAATGAGTTCAGTACAATGTTTCAACTTCTCAATATATAATCCAAGATGGCATAAAGCAGATGGAGCCAAAACGCAAATCGTGTGTGGTGCTTTGATGGAATTCGGACGGATACACCAGTCTTGTATACACTAGTCCCCGACTTCCCTGGTTTTATATCTTGCTGTTTGCGGAGAAGTGAGTTGTCCGGTTATACATTTTGCTGTTGGCGGAGAAGTGAAGTGGTCCGGTTTTTTTCTGTTGTTGTTTGCGGAGAAGTAAGTGGTCCGGTTTTATAGCTCACTGCTTGCGAAGACGTGAGTGGTCCAGTTATATAAGTTACTGTGTGCAGAGAAGTGAGTGGTCCGGTTTTATATCTTGCTGTTTATTTATTTATTTATCTATTAACAGCGAACAGCCACAGGTCACGACCCACTTACGGCTGAGGTCATCGTCTAAGACAGAAAAAACACACATCTGACTTAAGGTATACCCCCACACACACTCACGCATACGCTGTTCATCGCTTACATATATACATGTAGCATACATGGGATATAGATTTAAATAAAGCTTCCAAGGCTAAAAAGGGTCTCTAAAGTATCTCCACAGCAGAGCCGTAGCTACTAAAATAATGGAGATGTGCATGTAATAGAAAGAAATAAAGGTATGAAAATGTGTATCTAAGAATGAAAAATGCATATAAATAAGACACCCTATGGTATAGAAAATTTAGATTACGAACGGGGTAAACATTAAAAATAGTGAAAAAAGTGAATACATAAAAGTCTAAAAAGGCGCAACAACCCCGCGAACATTTCAACGACAATGCTAAAAAACGCTACCTCATGCATGTGCCTACACTATTCGCATATCGCAGCACATTCGAACAAAAGAATCTAGTCGGCTGAAAAAAGTCCTCTGCTGGTGTTTGGTGCAGGAAATCATTGGCAAGCTTCGGTAGACGTATCCTAAAGCCATTCTGCACCGTATTAACTCTACCACGAGGCACACTGAACAATCCAGTGTGCCGTGAGTGTCTGACGGGAGCTAGGACAGCAAACATAGGCACAAGCTCGTTACAATCCAGCCGGCCATTGAACGCAGTGTGCAAGAACCTTGTATCAGCTTGAGCAAATCTCGTCTTAATAGATGAACATCGAAAATGAGTCCTAAGTGACTGATAATCCATTGCAATTCGGCTATGTCTGTCAGAGACGGCGGATTCCATTTTCGAGAAGTGGTGCAAGATTTTCTGGAGGGGGCGCCTTCCTCCCCAGGGGGCGCCATCATCTCTTGGGGGCGCTTTGCTATCCAAGGGCGTTCTGCAGAAACTCTTCGGACTTGGCCTGCGAGGCCACTTGGGGTGGTTTATTTCTAATATTCCGAAAAATAGGTATTTGAGATTTCGCGTAAACTCAGTCGTATCGGATTGGTATCAGCAACAGAGTAGCATAGCCCAGGATTCTGTGATTTTCATAGCCTTGTTTGCAGCTATGACCAATGATATTGCAGACACTTCCCGCAAACATACGTCATGTGCTTTTCGTTGAAGACTTCACAATATGTGTGACAGCGTCTACTACAGCAGCTGCGCAGAGGCGGCTGCAGCTTGGCCTTGACATATTGCAGCAATGGATCACACGCAATGGACTGAAATTTTCAAGTTCAAAGACAAAGTGCATGCACTTCTATAATAGACATTGAGACTGAATACCTGATTTTGTAAATTCGCGGAAATCCGAGCGACGTTGTAGCAGAAACCAGATTTATCGGGCTCACACTCAATAAGCTTTCATATGTGCCACACCTGAAGGATTTCCGCAAAAAAATGTTTCGATAAGCTGAAAATACTGAAGGTGTTGACGAGGATGAGATACGGTGCGGATAGAGAAATGTTTCTCATGCTATACATGTTATACGCTTATCGCCTATATATACGTTATGCGCACGTTATACGCTCATCGTTATACGCTACGTTATAAGCTTCTTATGCTGTATAGATCACTTATTCGTTCGAAGATCGAGTACGGCTGTGTTGTGTATGAGGCCGCTCCTTAGTCCGCGAAAAAGATTATCGATATGTCCGTCATCACGCTATCAGAATAGTAACAGGGGCGTTGCAAGCTTCATCCATAATAAGCATGCTAGTGGAAATTAATGAAATACCGGTACAAATGCGCAGTAAGATACTCGCTTTGCATTAATCCATTAAAAGGAATGTGGCACCTTTAGAACGTGATTTTAACTGAGATAGCCAAGTTGTAAAGCAAATCGGAAAACCAGGTGCTCTATATATATAATTTGTCTTGGAACTCGATATTTCCGTAGAAAAAAGCTAAAACCTACCTGACACCAGCCCCCTCAGCCCCCGTCGCCGGCGGCCATTGTTGTGAGCTCCTGGAGTGACGACATATGCTGACGTCACGATGAGCATCAGCCAATCGAAGCCCTTGAAGCGTTTCAAGTATGGTAGTGGTTGCCAGATAATGACATCATCCACAGGCTGCTATTTATTTCTTTTTCTAGAGGAGTATTTTTAAAAACAAAATATTGAGCGTATTGTACATTTTTCAGAGAAATAATGAGTGGTTTCATTATTTTCGGCTAAAAGTACGCCTAATTACACAAAATTCCAGGATTTTACCAAGGTGCCACGTTCCCTTTAAAATCAGTCACCAACACGCCCCACATACCAAACATTTTTTTGGCGACGCCTACCTCTGTCAGATAGACAGTGGCTTGCGTGTTGCAACCTGTCACCAGGGAGTGAGAGTCTGTGCTTGGCTGGCACAGGCTGGTATCGACAGCAATCTCGCAGAACCACATGAAGCAGCTGTTATTGAACCATAGCTCATCTCGACAGTTAACACGAACACAGACCTACTCCAAGAAAGCAAAAATTTGCCTCCTGAACCGATGCGCCAGTAATTTATGAACTTGCGTGTGGAGCCGTTCAAAAATCATGTCTGTTTCTTTAAAGACGGTTGCAAAGAAAGTGACAAAGGCACAGGGCGTGCATTTGTTGGTGACGATGTTGAGAAGTTTTCTAGTTTGCCTTACGAAGGATCCATTTTTACTTCAGAGCTGTACGCCATTTTTTTGCTGTTTGGACCAGGTGTCTAAGCTGATGGTGAGGAAGTTTGCGATTTTTACCGATTCACTGTCTTATCTACAGACATTGAAGCCATTTTATTTCTATAATGCGTCGTCACCTTGGCGGGCCATGCTGAAGATGGCCGGATCTTCTGTGTGCACTGAGTGGTCCAGTAGGAAGACACAGGCAGTTTGGAGGGCTACCATCTCAGCCTGAAAACTCGAGCAGAGCGAGCCTGCTGGTCGCCTGAGCTCATACTGGGCTCCGTCTGGTGACTCGATAAAGACCCAGCTTCCCCGCTCGTGACCCCTCCGTGCACTAACCCGTCAGTCCACACCCATGTGGCACATTGAGTCAGGGAAGCGAGGTGGAGGAGAGCTACTCGCTTCTTCCGGACAGGTGGCGCTCCTGATGTCAGTGGGCCCACGTCTAGTTGAAACGTGACTCACTCTCCTGATACCCACGGTGGAAGACGTCGAGGAAGGAGAGGCTCGATGGGGAGGAGATGCCTGCTTGATCCCACATCTCTCTGCCCACCTGCCGCCACCCGGTCACCGAGGAGAGTCGAGAGGGCGCTGTCGCCTCCGCACGTCTTCACAGAGGGTCTTCAGGCGGCAGCGCATGGACTTTTACCAGCAGTCGGGTCGCGAGTACCCTCCTTCTAGCCGCTACGCGGGGAGTCTTACCTCGGCTGGGGGTGGGGCGGGTGCATCCTGTGATGATACGCGCCGACGCTCTCATTTTGCGTTCCAGCAGCTCGACATGAAATGGCGGTGTGGCGTGGAGCCACGTTGCGGCCGCTTGCTCCATCGCTCCTCTCACGTAGCCAGTAGCGACGGTTCGGAGGTGCGATTCGTGCAGCCCCCAGTTGCAGCCGGACAGTTGACGTAGGTGGGAGGTACGGGGTGGACCTTCTCCCACAGTCTCTTACAGTGTGGACCGAAATGGAGGAACCGATCGATGGTGACGCCAAGTAGCTGTAGGGTGTCTCCAGCAGTGACAGACTTCCCGTCGACCTTAAAACTGAAGGGATCGGCGTCTCTGGCCCACTGGAGACATCACCAGTACTTGGATCTTGGCTCCTGATATCACCATTTTGTGCTGTCGGGTCCACTTCACGAGGGTGCCAGCAGCAGCTTTATTGCGCCTGGTCCTTGACGACTTGGATGTTGTTGCCCGTGCAGAGAGCCGCCGTATCATCGGCGTACATGTAGGGGAGCATCCGGGAACCGCGCGGAGTGCGTCTACCAGCCGAGCCGCCCATAGAAAATAAAACTGGCGATAAGACACTTCCTAACGGCAGGCCAGTTCGGAAAATGCGCTCACTGGAAAGCACGCCATTTAGTTCCACCTTGACTCTTCGGTCCCGGAGCCACTGCCAAATCCAGGCCACCGTGCAATTTGACAGCCCCATCTCCAGCAGGCGAACTCGTAGCAGGTGGTAGTCCACTACCTCGTACGCGTGCGCGAAATCAAACGCCACGAGGACGTATTTCTGTGCGGTCTGCCCATCGGGAGGACGGCTGTGTCCCGATTTGGGCATGCACAGTGCACGCTCGCCTCTTCTCTTAAATGATGAGTCCTGAACTTGACCTGAAGACGATGGTTGATGGTATAAGTGGATGGTCAGTGACAAAATATACTAGTTTTATCAATCTGAATGGTCTTTTCACTTCGATCTGAACACTGCACATGATCATTAAACCCGCAAATCACAGCCAATAAACGGAAAAAGTTATCAGTTTATCAAGAGAGTACTTGGCCACGTTGAAACTGTTTTCTTTTTTATTCTAGTAGGTCCCATTTATCTCACAAATCACACATGCCTATTCCTGCCATGATCTATTTCAGCATTCAATCACATGGCTACCAAAATTCTCTTAACACCTCTTGAAATCTCACGCACAAGAGCAATTCTCCCTGCTGATGAATTGAAGAATATAGATAAAGGTCGATGGAAAATGCCCACATACTTCATTCTGTGTTTATCTTAACGTTCCAACTTTCATTATTTCTCCTTGAGTCTGCCATCTGGTTCAAACATTATTTCTTAGGAGCAATTAATAATGTGGGTTAAGGTCCGGTTTGTGTTGCCTACAATGTAAAAGCTTTTCCGCTGAGATAATTTCCTGGGACAGCACACAGACCAGGTTCACACTCGCTGCGATTATTTTTAATGTCCTCTCATCATTATCTTACGAATCTTGCCCACGTGGAAAGGCAAAATGATGCTTATCATATTTGATATTAAAATAAACTTAATCCCTCTTCACTAATAGAAAAATCCTAAGATATGTACCTTTATGTTCAGCTGTTGCATCTTCCCAAGTGTCTTGCTTTTCTCCATGACCTAGTGGCAGTTACAGATTTTTGAAGAGGTGCCGAAAAAGTGTGGACTGAACTGTTTAGCGATTCATCGTTTCAAATATCACGCCAAATAGGCATCTTGCTTGGCTGGTACAAACTGTTATGGCTGGGGGAGGGAAGGATAGAACGTTGTTAAAAATATGATCCACCAAAATGACGGCAACTGAAAACCGAATACCACAGGCGACCTTTGGGTGAAAAGTTGATGGTAAAGTGCGCACTCTGAGCCTCCGCGTTCCCCCCACTTACCAAAATTCTAGATCCGCTCACACGCGGATCCAGGGGGCAAAGGGGAGGGGCAGATGCAGCCCCCATCGATCCTCGGCGCCCCCTGAATTGGTCACGGCGCCCCCTGAAAGGTTGATGGCACTCGCCTGAAATGGCGCTTCCCACCCTCCTCCCAGGATGCGAAAATCGGTGCTCACGGATAGGATTTACGCCCACCTGGTAGATTTTTCCGGTCAAAAGTGGCGCCCCCTGCTCCGGATGGCGCCCCCCGGGAAGGTGCCCCTCTGATTGGCAAACCTGGATCTACCTATGGATCCGTCACTGTTCAAGAGCAAACAATTCACAGAAAAAGCAGGAAGATATCAAATGTTAGCGGGGAATGGTGCTGCCAAGATAATTGATGATGCTAACAAATTGTTTAGTTATGTGGATAAAATCATTGGGTCGCCACACGGGATTGGAAGGGCACTCCTGGCTTCTTATGAGATGGGCAGTGTGATAAAAATATTTCGTCAAGTCAATATCAAATTATCAACATTTAGTTTTATACAGTGCACTGTTCACTGCAGTGATACAAGAGTGCTCTGTCTTTTTTCTGTGGGTTTATGGCAAGCGGTAGGGGTCGTTTTAGCCTCAAACATGGCTTTTGTGGTATTTATTTGGCCATCTGGCCGCCCCGGTTGCTCAGTTGGTAGAGCGTTGGGCTCCGGCCCGCTGCTGAGAAGCATGCAGTGGCAGTGCATGTCCAGGCTTGGGATCTGTTCCCCTGAGACGCTCCAGCGCTCAATCGTTTGCCCGACGTAGGTCGGCTGGCAACTGGCTGATGAGAGGGTGACCTGAGCGAGGCGGCCATCCCTGTGGTTTGTGGGAGGTTAAACTTTGGCTTCTAAATCAACCCTTCATTGTGGGCGTTACTCGTTCGGGAGGTGGGGTAGGGGTCTGCGTGACAAGTCCCTTGAGGACTTTAGTGAGACTCAGACTCCAACAGCCGTACTGGGAAGATCTTGGACGAAATTTATAAAAAACAATATTTTTGTGCAAATAAAATTTGACCCTTTTGGCCTTTTCTCAAACCCGGTTTGGCCCTTTTCCGTCGAAAAAAATCGCAGTCCTGGGCAGCATCTCTAATCTTTAGAATATGGAATAGCAAAAATTAGGAGACATTTTTAACACTAGGACGTGTAAATTTTATTAACACCTCCCTCCAAATGGGGGTTTGATATCCCGAAGACATTATAATGGCCAGCACAAGAAAATTTCCCCCCCCACTGAGTTTTCCTTAAAAAATGTTCTGCTTTCCTCTCCAGGGGGCGCCTTTCCTGTCTATGGGTGCTTATTCTTTCTAGAGGGGGCGCCTTTTCTCTGGGGGGACCCTTTTGCTATCCAAGGGTGCCTGTGCTAACTAGGGGGCGCATAGGATATCCAGGGGCGCCGTTGATCTTCTTCGGAGGCGTCTCTGCTGTTTAGGAGGCGCCTGCGCTATCCAGGGGCGCCTATGCTATCCAGAGGCCCGGATCCTTTACTCAGGAGGCGGGGGCACCTTTTGCTGTCTAGGGGTGCCTGTGCTAACCAGGGGCGCATATGCTATCCCGGGGTGCCGTTGCTCTTCTTTAGGGGCGCTTCTGCCGTCCAGGGGTGCCTATGCTACCCAGAGGGTGTCTTCTGTCCATGGGGCGCTTCTGCCATCTGGGGCGCTTTTAGTATCAAAGGGCGTATTTGCTGTTTTGGGGGCGCCTATCCTATCTAGAGGGCGCCCCTGCTGTCCAGGGAGCGCGATTGCTATTCAAGGGAGCTTATGATATCCAGAGGGGTGCATTTGCTCTATGGGGGGAGCCGCCTCTTGCTGTACAGGAGTGCCTGTGCTAACCAGAGGGCGCCTATGCTATCCAGGGGCGTCGTTAATCCTCAATTGGGGGTGCCTTTTTCTGTCCAGGGGCGCCTCTGCTATCTAGGGGTCGCCTTTGCTATCCAGAGGGGCGCCTTTACTCAAGGGGGTGGGCGCCTTTTGCTGTCCAGGGCGCAGCTTTGATGTCAGGGGGCGTCATTAATATTTGAAAGTGTATTTTATTTTACACAGAAGGTACTACCTCTTCAGACAGGCGATGTGTCTGATTTTCTCTTGACCGGCCGGGGGCGCCGGCCAAATTCGGGGGTGCCACCCAAATCCGTGGGGGCCTCCCCGGACGAGGTCAAAACCAGGTGTTCAAAAATATGCTTTTATACACCATCATTTTTTCAAGGTGTGCAACTACACACCCTGTCCCGCGGAATCCGCCGTCCCTTCCACCCCTGCTCATCAGGGAGCGCCTTTGCTATTCAAGGGAGCTTATGCTATCCAGAGGGGGTGCCTTTTCTTTATGAGGGGGCGCCTTTTGGTGTACAGGAGTGCTTGTGCTAACCCGAGGGCGCCTATACTATCCAGGGGCGTCGTTACTTCTCTACTGGGGGCGCCTTTTTCTATCCAGGGGCGCCTCTTGCTGTCTAGGGGGCGCCTTTTCTTTCCAAAGGCGCCTATGCTATCCAGAGGGGCGCCTTTACTCAAGGGGGCGCCTTTTGCTTTCCAGGGCGCAGCTTTGATGTCAAGGTGCGCCATTTATATATGAAAATGTTTTTCTCACAGAGGATTAGGCCTGATTTTCTCTGACCGGCCGGGGGCGCCCACCAAATCCTTGGGCGCCGCCCAAATCCGTGAGGGGGCGCCCCTCCGGACCAGTTCAAAACCAGGTGTGCGAAAATATACTTTTGTACACCATCATTTTTCATGGTGGGCAACTGCAGACCCTGTCCCGCGGAATCCGCCGTCCCTGCCGCCGTTGCTCTGGGGGGGGTCTCTCCAGGAGGCACCTCTGCTCTCCAGGGGGCGCCTTTCTTATCCAAGGGCGCCTATTTTATCCAGGGGGCGCCTTTTCTCTGCGGGGGGCGCCTTTTGCTGTCCAGGGGTGCCTGTGCTAACCAGGGGGCGCATGTGATATCTAGGGGCGCCGTTTCTCTTCTTCGGAGGCGCCTCAGCTGTCCAGGAGGCGCCTACACTTTTCAAGGGCGCCTATGCTATCCAGAGGGGCGCCTTTACTCAAGGGGGAGTGCCTATTGCTTTCCAGGGCGAAGCTTTGATGTCAAGGTGCGCCATTCATGTATGAAAATGCCTTTTTCACAGAGGATCCTACCTTTTTAGGTAGGCGGTGATTAGACTTGATTTTCTCTGACCGGCCGGGGGCGCCGGAAAAATCCGGGGGTGCCACCCAAGTCCGTGGGGGCGGGGGGCCTCTCCGGGCTAGGGTCAAAACCAGGTGTGCGAGAAGATACTTTTACACACCAACATTTTTCATGGTGTGCAACTGCAGACCCTGTCCCACGGAATCCGCCGTCCCTGCCGCCGTTGTTCTCCGGGGGCGCCTTTTTCTCTCCAGGAGGCACCTCTGCTCTCCAGGGGGCGCCTTTCATACCCAAGGGCGCCTATTTTATCCAGGAGGCGCCAATTCTCTGCGGGGGGCGCCTTTTGCTGTCCAGGAGGCGCATGTGATATCCAGGGGCGCCATTTCTCTTCTTCGGAGGCACCTCGGCCGTCCAGGAGGTGCCTACGCTATCCAAGGGCGCCTATGCTACCCAGAGGGGCGTCTTTACTCAAGGGGGCGCATTTTGCTGCCCAGGGCGCAGCTATGATGTAAGGGGGCACCATTCATATATGAAAATGTCTATTTTTCACAGAGGATCCTACCTCTTCAGGTAGGCGGTAATTAGGCTTGATTTTCTCTGACCGACCGGGGGCGCCGGCTAAGGCCGGGGGAGGGGGCGCCTCCTGGACAAAGCCAAAACAAGTGGTGCAAAAAGGTACTTTTGCACCACTTGAAAAAAAATCGAGTGGTGCAACTGCACCACTTGCACCCTGGAATCCGCCGTCCCTGATGTCTGTGTGCGCCCAACCACATTTGCGGGGACGTGAGTGGTCCGGTTATATACCTTGCTGTCTACAGGGACGTGAGTGGTCCGGTTTTATATCTTGCTGTTTGCGGAGAAGTGAGTGGTCCGGTTATATATCTTGCTGTTTGCGGAGAAGTGAGTGGTCCGGTTATATATCTTGCTGTTTGCGGATAAGTGAGTGTTTCGGTTTTATATCTTGCTGTTTGCGGATAAGTGGGTGGTCCGGTTATATAAGCTGCAGTTTGCGGGGACGTGAGTGGCTTTTGAACAGAAATCGGCATCTCCCGCCGATCAGCTCAATTGTTTGACAGAGGCGTGCAGTCGGTGGAACTTGAATCATGATTGGTGGGGCAATATTTCACTCTGAATACACCAATGCTTCCCCGAAAACGACGCGATTTGGGATAACAGAGTACTACACTCCCGACTGTTTTCCAGAATTTTGTTTAATATTGTTATGTAAGTATGTTACCACGCAGAGGAAGCTTGAGGGCCCCTTCATCCGCCCCTCTTTGGGCTGCTCTTGTTTCGCAACCGCGTTTTTGCACTGGTATCAGTAGAGAATAACACATTCAGATACGTTCGAACTGGTTTCCCTTCATTTTTATTCATATGCGGCAGCAGACCAGATATGTTGGTGAATCAATCTCGAAAGGAGTGACTCAATCTAGATGAGAGCAGACTTTGGCTCCCCGACTCTTTTGGGTGGGTCGAGAGTCACACACTCTGCTCTTATAGTTACGTGTGGTGGTTTGCTGAGCTAACCTCGCTGTCTCGCCGCGTCAAATGTCGGAAATCATCTTAAAGAGCCAGAAATAAGTTACGAATAAGCTAGAAACGCAGATACGATGCAGCACAAGGACAAGGTCTGCGGTGCAACGACCCTCTATTTGACCTTGGTAACACGCTTCAATGAAGTGCACTGCCGCTCCCCTGTTCTGTTTCGACACCAAGGTCCAACGTCCGTGCTTCTCAACTTCCCTGGGCCGGCGGTTAACTCGGCGTTTCTATCTCTTTGTTTTGAGCTCACATTTGCAATTTTCAGTTTATGTCCGAGTACTCCGAGGACGATGTTATTTGCCTTCGAAACGCTTCTGCTTCCTATACGTCACATGCACTGTTACTTCTGCTTCCAGATACAAAATTTGGTACGAATTTAGACATGTTAACAAAACACTTCATGAAACCAAGACCAGACGCGCCATAAAACGTCTAAGCGGTTGAATCATTTCACATGATAGAAGCTTCCATCTCAAGCAACTTCTTTTTATCTCGATATACACTTATCCTATGTAAGTTCGCTTTACCAAAGACAGGATTCTCTGGAGCGAATGGAGCATACTTCTTCGGGAAAAGTTTCTTAAATTGGAGCTGACTCGTTTTACTTATTTTTCATTCCACATATATGGACAGAGTTTGTCAACGGAGATGTTTGTCTGTGTCTGTCTGTCTGTTTATCTGTCGTAAAGTCGTAAAGGTTTTTGATGAGGAGAGAAGTGAGACCTATATGACCAGGAAGGTTGGCGCCCGAAACTTCAAATAATCAATCCATCAGTCAAACCATGTTGGATCCGCCAAGACACTTCTGTGCTCCTCCGATTGGCTGCAAACAAGCGTTCATCCCTGCTACATCTTTGAAACCGAGATAAGGATTAATTAGGATAATGCAGTTCGGTATATTTTCAGAATAGGCTTAGGGAAGTTCAGAACATTGGAGGACTGATGTGTATTTTCAACTCATTTATTTCCCGTCAACGCCATAAGGTTAATGATTAAGCATATTCAATATTGGGGGTCGACGTACAACGTTGCTGGTCGAACTGCAACACATTCATCCTCTTGGCGTGTTAGATGAGGAACCATATAAATAGCTGAAGTCAGCCTGGTCCGACGAAGGGACAGACACCTCTGAACAATTTTCATTCGCCAGGAAAATTACCGCCCGGTAAGTGGTTGTTTTTAGTGTATTGTTCCGCCTGTCTCCGGCAAATATCAGAAGCACAGTCCAAGCCACGAAGCTAAGTCTGTTTCTCAAGGGTGTAAACAACATATTGTAAAGGTATTGTAAAATTGCAATGCCTGTGGTCTATTAGCGATCAACAAGTCATCCACACTGTCTTTTACCGGTACCGTAATGCCTGATTGTGGGACAATTTTCCTGTTTAGTTGTTTTCACAAGTGGCCACCACACAAATACACTTAAATTTACTTTTTACTGTCATCAGTTGTCTTGTAATGGATCAGACGACTGGACGTTATCGATTTAAGAGCAGTGTAATCTCAGTGGCCTAATTCGCTCCCCGAGCGATAGGCCATCTCCAAAACCCCTCAGGGACACTGTTTCGTCATTTGCCAAGTACCTAACCTCTGTCAGTTCTAAATCGGAGTCTGTTTAACCCTCGCCCCACGGGGGTATCGATGCCCCCAAAGATATTTTCGGCATAGCAGAAAAACGACAAAACGCAGCACCGCGATTAAGGGCTCTATCTCTCACCCCATCATTTTCCCACCATCCCTAAACAATTTTCCCGGGGTCACCCAAGGTCAGGTCACCAGGCAAGGTCAACCAAGGTCACCTCACTTCAACTTTTGAGCTCCATAATAACTACATTTCTTTGTCGATCGATTTGAAACTTCCCACACTTCATAAACCCACCACGGTATACAAGGTGTATATCCGGGATTTTTTTCGATTTCTTGACCTGAGGTCAGGTCACGAGGTGACCTCTCCAATTGAAAAAGCATGGGGAAAGCTGTCTCATGATCTAGAAGTCACAAAAATGATTGAAAGCTGCACTGCTCAGAACAGCGTTCTTGGACATCCTTTTACGTCTTCCAGGGGCGATATTTGGCCTTTTACCCCTCCGAGGCCATCCAAGGTCACCAGGGATCAAAAGCAGTATTTTGAAAATAACTTTTGACCTATTTAAGTTAGAACGCTGAATCAAACACCATCGTGTATGTGTTGCCACTGGCTTTCATTTGATTTACGGCAAGGTCACTTTCTGACCTTTCCTGACCTCAGGTCATATGAGGTCACGAGGTGACCTCTGGTGGTCAAACCACTGGTGGGAGGTCGTTACGTTCCACATAGCTGAAAAAGGTCTGCCATTTTCCTATCAAATGTAGTTTACCAGATCTCAGTAGGTCTAATGGCATAAGAGTTATTCCCAGTTTTCTTAAGGATTGCATATTTTAGTGAAAATAGCCTATCGCGACCCAACGTGACCTCTGGAGGTCAAACCATTGACTTGAGCGCTTAAACATGCGAAGTGATTTCTTACTGAATTCACGCGAACTTTCTAATGAGCTTTGCAGATTTGCGCTAACCCCCATATTTTCGGAGTTAGAGGGGGCCATCGATGGCCCCTAGTGGGGTGAAGGCGGCGCCAGACCTCGGTGAGGCGCGGGTTAAAAAGAATAATCTAAAACCAGTCTGAATTTCTTTGTAATTCTGAACTTTGCAATTTTTGCATCTAAATATCAGAAACGTTTTACGAACTACTTTTAGGAGTGAAAATTACAATGATTGATCTACACACGATATTCACCCCGCTGATCTGAGATTTCCGGCTGGTTTCCAGGCACTCATTTCCATTTTGAGGTGCGTGAGAATCTTCGTCGGCACCTGACAAGTATCGGCACCATTTAGCGACAGTGATTATTATCTTTGAGTTTTGTTTTTCTTTTGAGTCTTTCGGACATTGGATCTTCCGTAATAAGCATACGAGTGATTAGGCCGAGGCGCCCAGCATTTTTTAACGTTTGTGCAAGTAATATTCCATGCGCAAAGTGGACACGCCACAAGCCTGGAAACTGGATGCGAAGTGGGAGAATGGTGGTGCTGGCCCCAGATCCACTGCCTGTGTCTGGGACCAGTTCAGAAGCTTCAAACGTTAGTCACTCAGAAACGTCAGTTCCAATAACGTCATCCGCTTCCACTGTACCAGAGGGGAGGGGAGTTTACCAGTGGTAACGCTTTATTGCAAGGTAATTACCGGGGCGGATTCAGCTGGTTGGATTGGCGGGCCAAACCCATGTTAACCTCCAGCTCTAAAAGGAAGAAAAAAGCTGAGTGGCAGACATCGTGTCTGGTGGGACTTAAGTGGTGCAATTAATATATTTTGACATAGACTGCATGCCTTTAAATGATTTTTTTTATTTTGCTCTGATGTGACCTTGACGGCTGAAATTTCCATCTCTGTTGTGTATGTGCCCTCAGCGTAACGGTTTCCTTTGCTACCAAGTTTGTTTTTACAACATCACGCATGTATTCTCTGAGAACGCTCCTGGCCGATAAATTGCTGCCGAACAGTTTCCACATTCCATCAGATTGTCCCAGTCCAGCGCCTTCGACAAGCTCGTCGAAGTCATCGCCATCAACGTCGTCACCCCAAGATTGCTGTCGTCGGGTGAAGTGAAGTAGAAGGGAAGGAAGTGGTCAGGTAATTTGTATTGGTGTGGGTAAGCATCTTCAACCAAAAACTGTGCACTCGAAAACCTAAATTTTTTCGATCTTTCCCCACCCCTGGCCCTGACAGCGGCAAAAGCCCCTGCCCCCTTCCACCCACTTGGAATTAGTTCCGCTGCCTCTAGGAACATTTTCCTGTAATTGGAATTGAATTATCCAATAAACGCGTCGTTTCTAAGGTCGTGTAAGTTGCCCAGTTTCTATGAAACACCTCTTTTCCATTCGCCATGGTCCAGCGCGCTCAGCCGTTCACCGTTTAACCCCGCTTATCCCGTTAAACAATTTCGAAACGCTTAAGTGAGCATGGCAGCAAGGGCGTTGCCACGGATTTTCGAGTGCGGGGCCGGAGCCAAAGTGGGGCCAGGGTCAGCGGTGAAACTCTTGAAACCCCTGCGTCCGCTTAAATTCGGCCTTTTGAATGGTATTTCCGGTCAAAAGTGGGGGGGGGTGGCCTCCCACTTTCCAAGAGCCCCCCCCAAGACTCCCGGTGGCGACGCCCGAGCAAGGCAAAGACTTTACATTTTATGCGTGCATCTGACAGTTATCGAACAAGCAGGCAATCTCACACATATAGATTTGACCATCCAGATTTGGCCTTTTATGCGTTGGCTTCAGTTGTTTTCCGTCATATTTTCCATCCGTTCTGACAGTTAAAATGTTTCAAATTTCATCGTCATACCTTGGTCTAGACAAAAATGAAAAAAAATCCGTGAAAAAGCAGCACTGCCTCCCCAGCGTAGGTAGTATTGCTACACGGAACAGACTTGGAGCCGGCATCTGACAAACTGATATATTTTTCCATCCGCACGGAGAGTATAATTTCAACTTTCAGGACATCGAAGTGGTTCCTCCCGTCAACTTTTAACAATAAGAACAGTTTTCTTGGGAGGGATTGACGTCATCGACCTTGCATACAATACTAGACCTCACGACATTCACACTGTACGCAAGGAAACATCTTCATAAGGACCGTTTTGAGTGCAGTGAGGATTTGTTGAAGCTTACCATTTGTGGCGTTTCTTGCTTCCTGCCCTGTGAGGGGCTCTCCGGTTGGCAGCGTCGCGGAGGTAGGCACACAGCCTCCAGGCCCGAGTCACTGTCGACTGCGGTCATTCACCGGGAGCCGACGCAGCTCGCCAGCACGAAGCGGCGCCACCCGCAGTAGCAGGCCCTGCCGCTCGCTGAGGAAACAACCTGTGCCAGTTCCGGGAACTTCTCACCAGCTCCACTATATCGCACCCCTCCTGTCGGTAGACTCTCCCCACTTCACCTCGCTGCCCTCACACCCCTCCCGTGCCCTCGCTGGCTCGCCGTGCAGTGGCTGTGGTCGCTCGGCGGTCTCGGCGCCGGTCCGCGTGGGCCCTGCGGCAATCTCCGCCGTCTCAGCCAATCACAGGCGCCGATGGATCGGTCGTGACCGTCACCACCAACTGGGTGTGACGAGACAGAGGCAGGGTAGCGCTGCCGCCGTACAAAGCAGAGGTGGCGACTGCCGGAGGGGACGCCTCGGGGCTTGGAAGGGGAGCCCGGCCGTCCCAAATCACCTGGCACCCGGGGAGGGAGGGGAGGGGGTGAAGGCCGCGGAATTGCCCGCCGAATGACCGGTGGAGTGACCATTGTAGTAAGGGCCTGAGCATCCGAGGGAGGGAGACGAAATGTAACTATTCGAGTCAAATCATAACGCAAATCATTACGGCGTCGAAATCTGGGGGAATACTTTTAAATATAGGCTTACTAAATTATCAATCATGCAGAAAAAAGCCGTAAGAATAATTGATCATGCAGAGCGTCTCGCTCACTCCAGCCCCTTGTTCAAGAAGTACAAAATTCTTAAGTTTTTTGATCTAGTCGAATTTGCCACGCTTAAAGTTCTCCACAAGTATCTAATGGGTACTCTACCGTCTCCCTTAAGTAACAAGTTCAACCGTAGAAATCAGGATAATACCTTACGAAACGTCCGGACGAACCATCACTTTGAGGTCCCCTATGCCTCAACCGTCTACAGAAAATTTTCCCTCTTCATTTGTGCCCCTCGAACCTGGAACCTGATAATTTCACCAAAAATTAGAAATCTGGTTGATGTGCCTACGTCGAAGTCATTTTTCAAGAAAGTTGTGCAGAAATTATATGTTGACAATTATTAGTTGCGTACCGCTATTAACCATTATGAACGGCACTGTAAGAACGTACCTGTATGTCTGTGTGTGTAGGGTAACATCAGCTTGAAATCACTTTGCCTTCGTATACATGATTCCAGTTCCATTTTGACTTAGCGCGGAAATAATAAACAACGGTAGCAGATAGGCGTCGACACAGGCCGGCCTCCGGCACCTCTCTACCTGTCCTTAAAACAGCCCCCAACTGCCGTGTGATCACCTAATCTCGCCCCCTCTCTCCCCGTAACTCTCATGCGGCAACGACTCTCTCTCTCTCTCCTGTCCTGTCTCCCCACAACTAACTTTTCTCTTCCGCAGTTCCGCTGGGTTCTGTGCCGCTCCGGCTCGGGGTCCCCCTGTGGGGGCTCGCGCGGGCGGTGCCCTGGGCCGCTGTGGGCGCCTGCGTGCGGTGGCTCTGCGACCGCCGGTGGCTTGCGCTGCTGAGGCTGGCGGCTGTTAGCTCCGCTGCTGCGGATGGCGTCCGGCTGTGCCGTGGTGGCGGGCGGTTGGCGCCTGTGGGGTCGGCTGGTTGTGCTGCTTGCGTGTTGGTCGGCGGGCGGCGGCGCCCTGCCGGTGGGCGCGTGAGGTTTGTGCGTCGCATCTGTTGGCCCTGGCGGGTCGGTTGCGCACTGCCGGATTGTGTGGGGGTATCAATCTGACTCCTAATGTTACGATTGCGCTGAGACTTGTATGTGCCTATTTCTTATATGAGCAGCGTTGGCCTCTTGTTCATGGTCGGATTTGCTTTCTCCGCTCGGCAGCATTCACGGTGCCTTCGTAGCCCTTGTACCTGAGTTGTTGCTGGTTCCGTCTGAGTGGCGACGCGGGGTGACGTCAGCCTATGGCATCTGATGGCGCTGTCGGGATGCATATTACTTGTGTTGCCGGGTCCATCGACCAGGGGTATTACGTATTGACTGTGCTGGGTCCGGATGGTCAGGCTCGCCAGTAGCTGAGATGTGCTGCAATTTAGCAAAGTTTTTCTTCGTGGCACTAGGTACAACATGCCGAATCCCCTCCTGAATGTCCGGATGTAATCATTTATTTTATTTTTATTTTTATTTTTTTTTTTTTACCCGGCATTCTATTTTTTTTCTTTTTTTCTCTCCCCTGAGTGTACTGGAACCATCTGTGACTGCCGCTGCCCCCTTCCTTGCCATTGCCGCTTCGAACATGATGGCCACATTGCGCCCTGACATGGGTGACCTTTTTCATGTTTTTACCCTCACGTTTTCATCACTCCCTAGTTTGGGCTGTATCGCCATGCCTCATATCATTTCTGTGTTTTTTGTTTTATCCCATGTGTACAAATATATATATGTATGGATGTAATGTTATTATACGGGTAATTATGCAATAATTTTGTTAGAAGGGTCCAGAGTGTTGAGTTTTAATTGGTGCAGTTAGTTCTCGCTGAGATCAACGTTTGTTCTCGATGCTGTTTGAGGGAATCCTAATTTTCACTCAACAAAATATATCAGGCTTCTCACAAATAGCGGCTGAGGACCCGATTTAGGGAAGGGGTACCATGGACTTTTTCGACCCATCTCCAGTCAACGCCATGGTATTAGTGTTAAAACTTCCCACGGTGCATGGTGACCCCAAAGTTCCTCTGCCTCTGATTCTCACGGGTATTTTCAATGTTTTTTTAATGAGGCGTACTTTATCGTTCAAACTCAAAATCGTCTTATGCTGGATTTCTTTCTGAAACTGTTTTGATAGTTGAGGTAGGTTTGGTATGGTTTCAGGATCATCAGTATATGAAAACACAACTAATGCGTGATGTTCCACTCGGATTGCAGCTTCGGACATGGCTTGGATCGGACCAGAAGTAGTTTTCTTGGTCGCGACGCACTCTGTTCTGCGTCAAATCCGATCTGCCGCGACAGCTGTGAGCGCAGCTTGATAAGGCTCATCAATCTGAACATGAACCTGGGCAGAATTAGGGGCGTAGCCAAGATTTCGCTCAGGGAGGGGCGGCGCCTCGAAAAGGGCCCCTGCGACATCTCCAAAGGGGCCCTGATGGGTAAAAAGGGCCCTGCTTGTTACAGAATAGAGTGCTGAAGAGGGCTTAGAGGGCCCTGTCAGGTATAAAATGCCAAATTTGGCCACAGAGCATAGTGCGGGTGAGCCGCGCTTCGCACGGCTCGTGTCCTCAGGAGGGCCCTTCGGGCCCTCAGGGAGGGGCGGCTGTCCTTGCCGCCCCCCCTTGGCTACGCCCCTGGGCAGAATTGTAGGTACGATATCTCCCCCGACAGCAGGAGGGTCACACCTGAGAAGGCATCGGGAAATTTAAGTAGTTTTTGGTTTAAAAGCACACTTTCCTTAGCCACGAGTTAAATGTATCGACAGGTAAGTCTTCAATTGAGCATGTTCAGCATGGTAAATGATAAGTAAAGTAATAAGCGGATTGTGCTCTGTTGTCGCGAGTGTAAGTCAGTTATTTCTGTACTTCATCATGAGGATTTAAATATTTCCCCTGACCCTCCCCTAATTCTCGGCTCAGGTGGTGGCGCTCAGATCCCAGCACCAGTTCCAACTCAAATCCCATGGTTACACACATTTTAGATAAAGTACTTTTGCGGATAAAGTACACAGAAACACGTCCTTAAGCTTGATTTGACGTATGATGTCACCAGGGGCGTGTATTCCCTAAAATCATTGGGGGTGCCCGGGCACCTCCAAAGAGATATAAATCCACACCCCTCGACGTCACATATCTTAGCAAAGCAGCCAATGACGAGCGCAGTGGCAGGGAAATCGAGGGGGGCACAGCAGCCTTGAACACGGTGTGCACCACTGCCATGCAGCTCACCTTCTCTCGGTAACTGGGTTTGGCCTTAACGTATCATCTTTTAATTACCGCTCCATGTGGTGTGCAAAACACAGTCGTTATCACGCCACACATCCATGATGCATCCTGCTTTCTAGCCATACATGGATCTGGTCCCATATCTGATAGAAAGTACATGCTTTTTTACGAAGCTTTCTGGTAAGATGCCTGTTCGCTAGAAACATTGGAAAACATGAAATGATGGGGGCCTAGCGTCATGAGGCCTGAAATTATAAAAGCAACGGCTGGATTCTTGCATTCTTAGTGTTCAGGGTATGTGCAGGTGTTGAGATGCAGAACAGTGCATATACAAGGCTTTGGCCAGATTTTGTGGCGATGTGTTGCGTAATGGATTGAAAATTACCGAGTTTTGGTAACTGTTCAGATTTCAAAGGGTGTGCTGACCTGGCCTTATTTCAAATACCATCCCTCTATACCGAAGGTGTGATAAAAAATAAATGCGTCGAGTCGACTCAACTGTGATTCGCGGCTTAGCTGCTGCCTTTGATTCGGATTCAGATTCATCAGTTGGATCGTTATTTCATCTGACTCGTCGTAGTTCGGAAAATGAGTCGACACTTCTCTGACGCTATAAGTTAGATTCAACTCTGAGTTAGAGACCTGGCTCAGGGTCGAATTACTTAAGTTTGTTCGGGTGTTGTTATCCTGCCCCAGCTGAAAATTACAGCCCTCTGCACGCTCCTTTAGTACTTTACACGAGACGTGGTGGTCACTTGGATGCACCACGATTGGTCAACTGGGAGCATTCCAACCAGCGGAGGAAAGCATACGCTTAAACACCACTGCCACCTATATCCGACACAGCGTCACCTGTGCCTTAGAACGGCCGTCTACAAACCTCGTGAACCTCCGAAGACAGTATCTTTGTTGGAAGAAACCCTGCATTTGTTTGCATATGGAACCATGAGCGTCAAAAGCAGGAGAACGCTCCCCCTCCTGTCGAGTCAGTGCGATGTTCCCTCCAAAATTTCGGTACTCAGCCGTTATTTTAGCTTTTGTTCTTTCTATCCATGTGGAACTACGCAAATGAACTGAAGCTGGCTGCAGGTGAATTGCCTCGATACCAATTTCCCAGACAATTTTTATATTTGGCTTGGCTTACTTCCCCCTCCGTCCCCGGTCGTCCCCAGTTTGGATTCCGTCCAATCCAGCAAAAAATATAATAGAAAAATTGGTGCAAAATATTTTTGTCATTTTGGGGGCCATTCATAAATTACGTCACGCTTTTTCTGTGTTTTGCCCCCTCCCCACGTTACGGCACGTCACGTTTCTGATTCCCCCCGAAGGTGACGAAATGTATGAACGGAAATTTTACGGTCTTCTCAACGAGTGGCTGAAATATCCATTGGCTTTGAAGAGGGACCAGTGAGCTCTTGTTAGACTGGTTCTGTCAGGAATAGAACAATGGAAAACAAGAACAAGCATGACTATGTATGTCTTGGATCTTACGATATTAGAAAGATAGCGCACGGTGATCAGTTTATATTCAGACATCAGAAGCCGGTGACGAACGAAGTAAGAAACGGCTTCTATTCTGACAGTTTTTCGTTCTCTGTTGTCCGTAGCAGTAGAACTTGTCTGTTCTGAGGACTGGTATCAGATACTTGAAACTTGCAGGGATGAAAGGCAGGAACCCATAAAAGAACCTGCCAGTTGCAGATTTTCAAAAAAAACTTTCCAAAAAATTTTGGATTATGTTTTTTTAAACTTCTATTTTTCTATTTTTCCATTTTTGGTTTACAGCTCTGAAACTTACACTCTTTTACACACAATTATTTACCAGCTGTTGGTAAAAGTTTGAAGCAAAAACTCAAAATTTGTACTGATAAATTAAGGAATTTCACGATAGAAAATGTGCGGGGCGTCTAATTTTTTTCAAATGAATGTGAACACTTTGCCAAACCACAGCTTAACAGTAAAACAAAACCCCCAAAAAATGCCGGCGGGAAAAGACCACCCCGTGTAACAGCACGTCACCTTTGGCCAACCCCGTTCCTCGCGTCACGGCACATCACGTTTCGGCCGATCCCCCTCCCCCTCGGGGGTGACGTAATTTATGAACGCCCCTTACTTCAAGTTTGATTTCTTAGCCAAGCAAGAAATACTGTGATTAGACTGATGCAATAAACACGACCACTAATAAGGTTATCTGGTGACGTGCCTGGGAAGACCGACAGTCTGGTTAGCGAGCTTGCATTCCACGCAGCCGACCCGGTTTCAAGGCCCGGCGGATTCTTTCAGCAAGGCCAACGAGAAACCCTTAAAACATAAATAGTTGTCGACGTCACATAACCCTGGCAGTCGGTGTGTCGATAAGCTCCAACAATTATCAATATTTTTCATTAAAAAATGACGAAGAGCTCAGTCAAATCACATGAAAAAGTCATCTTCGACACGTCGCGTCGAAGCACCGACCGATGAGGACCGCAACCGAACGGAACATCTGTTTTTGACAAAAACTATTTTCTTTAACTGTTTTTTTTCATGAACTTGAAACCGGACAGAAAAGAGCACTTTGGCTGCACTCACGTAAAGAACTGACCAAATTCTAGCAGATCATCTGAACTATTTGCCAGATATAGATTCGCAGATAACTCACGCACTACTTCAATGAGAATCCCGGGGCACACATAATCCCTGGTACGGATCAGTGAGGACAATTCTACACATTCTTGTGTTTGAGTAACATATCCGATGACGACTGTCTTTTTCTTTTCTTCGTAATGTTTATTCAGGTCACCCATGGTACAAAACACTCACACGAGCTAAAATCATCCTACTTACGGCCACTGCGTGGGAACGTTCACACAAAATAACGGAGTGGATGTCGTCATTCCGTACGCTCTGGAACTGAGGAAGGCACCCGCGTCAACAAGCTGGCCGGTTGATGTTTGTACAAAGGCGTAGCCATTTGGGCCTTTTAGTGAACCTTTTCGATGCATAGATTTCCAACAGACCATTTCCAAGCTAACTTAGTGTGCTGTGTTGCGGCCCGCCTTAAATTTCGTCCCACATTATTGGCTATGTAACACGTACCATCTTCTAAGTGACAAACATTAAGAAATATATACAAATCTGAAAGTTGTTTAGCCATGGGACAGTTTTCAATAACCAGCTCTTTTCATCTTGTTTGTTTTCCAAATACATCGGAAGTCTCTTCGCCAGTTATAAGTGGGCGTTTACTTTGTTTGTAACTACTTTAAGCATACGTGTCAGCCACGAAGACGTTCACCATGCTCTCCCGCCACTCTCGAGCAAATCAGCACCAGCACACTTCGGAAGTTTTACACAAGCAGCCGCCAGGTTCGCATCACCAGCGGTTCTTGGCGGCATTGAAGGCGTTTCGGTCCAGCTCCTTCTGGTACTGGTAGATCCACACTCCGATGAACTCGCGCTGCAGCTTGCGTGCGGCGATGACGTCATCAGGGTCAGCGGGGTTTGACGCTCGCAGGTCCAAATGATGCGCCCCCTGGCGGAGATTAAATCAAAGTCAGACTTGAGGAGGCGCCCGTTTACCAGCGCTGGGGATGGCAAACAGGCAAAAAAATTTGACAGGTTGGCCAGAAACACATTAGAATGAGAGTGAATTGTGTCGTGTCGTAAACTTTTTCAATGTCACCCCAGATTTTGAAAAAATTTCTAAGTCATTTTCGTTCCCAATTTCATATACCATAATAGGATAAAGGGCTAAAAATATCAACAGTTCGCAAATCCATTCCTTGCCGAAGCGGTCGTCTCTAGCAATTGATGATAACGTAAGCGGAAACGAACTTGTAATGTGTTTTGTTGTATTCAGCGTTTATAACCAATTTCAGAGCAGCAAAAGAAGTTGGGAGGACCACAATGGAGTTTATTAGCCCACCAATCATCGATAGAAGACTCCCCCAGGCACCCAGTGGTGACGCCCCTCAGCATAATACGAATTCAGGAGTAAAAATGTCAATCTCAGCCCACACCCGATTCCCTTCCATCATCTTGCAGTAACCAATCAACCATGGCTCCTAATGCTTTAGTTGTCAAACACTACTCTTTGTACATACATATTGCTTAATTAATTTTTTTATTAAAACGTTTGGTTATCGGGAAAACGATGTTATGAGGTATTACAAAATGACGAAATGTGATAGTTTTTATACCTTTAAACGAAACAAGCTTCTGCGACAGTTTTGGAATTGAACATATTTCTATCTTGTAAAGGCACATCCCAGTGCTGTACCTAATAGCAACTTTCAAACGACAACCGCGAATATTCTCATCTAACCGTAGAAACAATACAAAACATGAACGTTTGCAATATTCTAGGCGCCATTGGGTCTTTTAACCCTCGCCCCACCGGGGGCCATCGATGGCCCCCCTAAGGTTTTTCCGGGATAGCAGAAAAACGACGAGGCGCAGCACCGCAGTTGAGGGCTCTACCTCTCACTGCATCATTTTCCCATCATCCCTGAAATTTTTTACCCCGGGTCACCCAAGGTCAGGTCACCAGACGAGGTCAACCAAGGTCACCTCACTTCACCTTTAGAGCTCTGTAAGAGCTATATTTCAAAGTCGATCGATTTGAAACTTCCTACACTTCATGACCCCTCCAGGGTCTACAAGGTGTATATCTGGGATTTTTCGATTTCGTGCCCTGAGGTCAGGTCACGAGGCGACCTCTCCCATTGGAAAAGCATGGGGAAAAGCTATTTCATGATATAAAAGCCACAAAAATGATTGCAAATACTCAGACTGCTCAGAACAACGTTTTTGGACACCCTTTCACGGATCCCAGGGGTCATATTTGCCCTTTGACTTTTCCAAGGTCATCCAAGGTCACCAGAGGTCAAGAACAGTATTTTAACAATAACTTTTGACCTAATTGAGCTAGAGCGGTGAAACAAACACCATCATGTTTGTCTTGTCACTGGCTTTCATTTGATATACGGCAAGGTCACTTTTTGACCTTTCGTGACCTCAGGTCATATTAGGTCACGAGGTGACCTCTGGCGGTCAAACCACTGGCGGGAGGCCTTTACGTTCCACATAGCGGAAAAAGTACTGGCAATTTCCTATCAAATGAACTTTACCAGGTCTCAATAGCTCTAATGACATAAGAGTTATGTCCAGTTTGCTTAATCATTGCATATTTGAGTGAAAATAGCCGATCTTGACCTAATTTGACCTCTGGAGGTCAAACCATTGACCTGAGCACTAAAACATGCGAAGTAATTTCTTACTGAATTCACGCGAGCTTTCTATTGCACTTTGCAGATTTGCGCTAACGCCCATATTTTCGGAGTTAGAGGGGGGGCCATCGATGGCCCCCGGTGGGGCGAAGGTGGCGCCGGACCCCCGGTGGGGCGCGGGTTAAGGTTAACTTCTACCGTGGAAGTCGAAGGATCCCTGGTTTAAAAGTAAAAATACTGGCCCAATCCACCTTTGCGCCCATATAGTTGGAACACCAGCAGCGCCCAACCGTTCCGCACGAGTTCTTCAGATTTCGAATTCGATCAGTGTGGATAACGCTCGAAACTGATTGAGTAAGAACATTGTGTTCACAATCATGGGCATTTCAGGGCTCCTCATCACGCTGCCCGCTAGAGTGTGTCACGACGAAGAGAATTAGAATCCAATACAGTTCATATCCACATATAGTGTCCCCAACATATTCAGCTCGATCCTTGCACGCACCATTGTTATCAGTCTAAATCTAATCTGTATCCAAAAAAGCACAACTAAATCAACAAAACTAATAACCCTGATCCCAAAATATCCTAATTCTCTAACAAATCCATCTACCAGCGTTTCGGGAATCCATGGGGCCATTCAATCCAATATAGATTCTACAACAAGCGCCGCCCTACCAACCCTTCCCTCCCTGGACTGGGTGCCGTACTCCAGATCATGTTTGGAATGATGACTCACATTCGGAATGATGACGGAGACGAGGGAGTCGGAGAGCGACCTCATGACGCCGCCGGAGGACCAGGGGTCCAGCAGGCCGTTGGCGAACACGATGTTGCTGCTGGCGGAGATGTTGAGGCCGCCGTAGATCAGCGGCGCCATCAGCGCACGTGGCGCCACGTTGTGGCGAGCCTGTGTCAAACGACTCGTTTTAGCTAGCACACTTGAAGGCTTACACTCTTGGCTTAGCGATTTTACTGGAAAAGTCGAATGAAATCCCTGATATTTGTATGTGGTTTCTCACAAAATGGGTAAAAATACATCGATCTGGAGGCTTTTGTGAGAGCCGGCAGCAAAAGGCAGTCGTGATTGATATATGTTGGCTTCGACAACGACCAACGTGTTAGACCTAAACTATGGTGTTGTACCCGTCTGACCAAAGGTCAACCGATGGCCACGTATATCGCCGTAGTGAGTACCTCTGTCGCGCCGCACGCGTCAGGCGCCGTACCTGGCAGGAGGCGGAGTAGTCCTCGAGGTTCCACTCGGAGACGTAGAACATGTCGTTCTTGCCGTCCGTACACATCGGCATCACCATCTCAGTGCACGCCTGCAGAAGAGCAGGCCTGGTCAACATCGGCAGTGAAGCGGCGAGAAGGAATATGTGAACGTGACAGTGTGTACGAACATGCTCATATTGTTACGTGTTCTTGTTTGATGCCCTGTTGATTCGACGGGAAATCTTTCGCACACATCTCGATATCTGACGCTGAAGCCGTGTAGTACAAGCTGAAGGGCATCTCAGCTCCTTCACCTGGAAGTCCCAGCCGTCATCATCCAGCGAGGCGGTGCCCTGGCTGCCGGTGTCCACACAGGAGGCCGAGCCCGTGTAGTTGAAGTACAGGTTGATGACGTCATAGATGTTGGTCAGCAACGCCTTGTCGTCATCGCCGTGATCGTCATGGAGGTAGGAGCAAGCCACCTACCGGAGGACATGATTCATATGTCCACCAAGGAGCGAGTCATCCTTAGCGCTATGGCAGCCATAATTTCAATCAAATTTATATCGATAGCCACCTATTACACTGCACTGGTCAATTATTGTATAAGGCCAAGTCGATTCAACCTCGAATATATGGCAGAAATCATGTTCATGAACTTGAGGCACGATAAGCTTATTGTATTGTATGTTTGTAAATACTTTGCCACATACAGTGGCTTTTAAAGTGCCGTTATAACGGACACGTGTGATTCAAATTAAGGAGGGAGACCATGAGCCTAAGAGCGTCCAAAACATGATGGGGCAACGTGTATTTTTACGTAATTTCCTTCAAGTCAATGCGGCATAGTAAATGTTTAAAATGAATATTAGGGGCTATGACCTCCTGGTTCCTCCCCTATCCCTAAGCCTAGGCAGGAGATGGTGAGGATGTCGGGAAGAAAAGCCATTTAGGATCTAAATATATTGCGCAACTAAAAATATTGAAAGAACCATTAGGGACGCATATGCTAATTCATATCATCACTGGGTCCCTACCAGAACTTTCCCTTCCCGTTCCAGTCGGTTTCCACCGCCTCGAGAAGTGAAGTGTGGACAGAGAGCCGTCCACGCTTCATTGGTGGCGTGTAATGTGTGTATGTAATTGTACACCTACAGCCCCCAGCAGAAGTAACCGTGGGTCTCGGCTTGATAGTTGAATCTTTGTACCATTCTTACACGGCTAAATATGCATAATAAAACCACAGTGTGTTATTTTTCGTTAGGTATATGCCAATTATACGATATAGAATAGCACCTCCACGCTGTGCGTTGCAGATTTAGCTGTTAAGGAGCGTTATCAAGTTTAACCTGTCGAGACAACACCCGCCGATACTTTTGCCGAGGAGTGCGCGGTATAGACAGCTCAGTGCTCACCTTGACAGGAAACGCCGGCAGGGGCGACAGAAAGTTGGCGGGGTAGGGGTAGTCGATCATGGCGAAGTTGGTGTACATGTCGTTGAGCCACTGTCGCAAGTCCGGCAGCTGAGAGGAGTTGAGAGGGGCGCAGAGGTTCCACGCAGAACTCAGCCAGGCCCGCCCGGCGTCTGCCGGCACACAGGTCGATGGAGGCGCGCTTCTGCAGACTGTCGCCGGGTCTCGGAGACTGTTCCAAACGGCTTTCACACTCGAAGTTACGTTTCAAAAGTTGCGCAGTGTCTTAGCCAAATAGGATGCATATATCAGAGAGCATAAGAATCTTATGAAAGAACATTACTTGGAAAATAACTGTGCACATTTTTATTATAAAGTGATGCTGGGGAAGTTGAATAGTTCTGCGCATGTCGTGGATATCGTTCAATTTAATCTTAAAAGTCTACAGACGAAGTAAAAGACAGCAAAACATTGGTCTCAAGCGGCCAAGCATGTCAGGCAGGTTTTATCGCGTGTTTATTTCCAATCCAAACACTCTTCACACACCGTCATTCACACATTAGACGGGGTAGTATTTACGATATCTGAGTAAGACGTATATACGTCTGTGGGTGATTGAATTGCAAGCATACTTATGGCTGTCGTTCTTTAGCGTGCTTCTTCGCGATGGTTTGTACAGTAGTGAGTGTATATGACATGGGGGAGAGTGGAGGGGGTTTATGTGTTCGGGCTGGTAGGTGGGTGTGCAGATGGATGTGTGGGCTGGAAGGTCATTTGGCGCGAGTGCCTGCTCTTCGGCTTGCATTTTAACGATTTCTGCCAAAGGTAACTGGAATTTCGCCGTCACAAATCTTCCTAGGGCCTTTCTTTCCTTCTTCCCCGTTCAGAACTCTTATTTGAATACCCCGCTTTTTCCCTGAAAACATTCTTTGTCTTTTGTTGTGCTGATATTTGCTCTTCCTTAGCTTATACCCGGTAAATCGGGTCCAAATTGTCCATGTTTTAGTCTTCGGTCACATTAGTCCCGCGCAATTGTAGCATTAAGCCAAACACCTTCTGCGGAAAGCTATCATTATGATATATATGGTTTCAGTTTAGGATGTACTCAAGATAGACGCTTTCTATAGCTCCAATATTAAACAAGCCTAGGAACTTCACGTGGGCATAAAAACGCCACGATATGTCCGTCAGACTGCCGAGGTGAGCTGAACCGACGGAATCAGGTCGCATTCCGGGTCCAAGGGAGACTCATTTACGAAAACACCTGGAAATAGGGAAACAAGCTGCTCTCTGATCCTGGCTGGCTACATTGTACCACACATTGTGCATGGTTGATGAGAAAATAGGATTAAAACAAATGATCACCGAGCGAAAAGCAATAAGGTAAGATTCTGGTTCTCCGAAACTCTGTTCCTCCGAGCATGCGGAGGATATTGACTCGTTTTTGACAGCTAGAGACGACTTTGGTAATATGATCGTTAAAACTAAGGCGGGTATCAAGGATGACGCCTAAGAATTTGAAGCTTTTCGCGCATTCAATGGGTTTGCTTGAGATTTGGAGTTGAGGAACAGCGTGTCTCACACCTGGCCTGGCAAAGACTACGACTGATGACTTTTCGGCCGAGAGTGATAGACCCATTGAATTGCACCAAGTATGGATGTCGTCGAGACTGCCCTGCAATTCGGCAGTCGCAGTTTTGAATTCTGGTTGACTGCGCCGCCTGGTGTCGACCGGAGTGGATTTCCAAATAGCGACATAATCTGCAAATAGGGAGTACTTAACTCCAGGCGGTAGCTTTTTGGAAAAAATGTCATTGATCATGACTAGGAAGAGGGTCGGAGATAAAACGCTACCTTGGGGTGTGCCCTGGTCTTGAGATGTCAGGTAGGAAAAGGTGGTGCCTCAGCGCACTTTGAATTTTCTGACATGGGGGAGAGTGGAGGGGGTTTATGTGTTCGGGCTGGTAGGGGGTGTGCAGATGGATGTGTGGGCTGGAAGGTCATTTGGTGCGAGTGACTGCTCTTCGGCTCACATTTTAATTCTCTTTTTCCAAAGATAACTAGAATCACGCCGTCACAACACTGTCTAGGACCTTTCTCCTTTCCCTGCCCAGAACTCTAGTTTGAATAACCCGCTTTTCCCTGAAAAGACATTCGTTGTTTTTTTGTTGTGCTGATACTTGCTCTTTCTTAGCTTATACCCGGTAAATCGGGTCCAAATTAACTGCATTGAAGTCTTCGCTCACATTAGCCCCTCACAATTGTAGCATTAACCCGCGCCCCACCGGGGGTCCGGCGCCACCTTCGCCCCACCGGGGGGCCATCGATGGCCCCCCTCTAACTCCGAAAATATGGGCGTTAGCGCAAATCTGCAAAGTGCAATAGAAAGCTCGCGTGAATTCAGTAAGAAATTACTTCGCATGTTTTAGTGCTCAGGTCAATGGTTTGACCTCCAGAGGTCAAATTAGGTCAAGATCGGCTATTTTCACTCAAATATGCAATGATTAAGCAAACTGGGCATAACTCTTATGTCATTAGAGCTATTGAGGCCTGGTAAAGTACATTTGATAGCAAATTGCCAGTACTTTTTCCGCTATGTGGAACGTAAAGACCTCCCGCCAGTGGTTTGACCGCCAGAGGTCACCTCGTGACCTAATATGACCTGAGGTCACGAAAGGTCAAAAAGTGACCTTGCCGTATATCAAATGAAAGCCAGTGACAAGACAAACACGATGGTGTTTGTTTCACCGCTCTAGCTCAATTAGGTCAAAAGTTATTGTCAAAATACTGTTTTTGACCTCTGGTGACCTTGGATGACCTTGGAAAAGTCAAAGGGCAAATATGACCCCTGGGATCCGTGAAAGGGTGTCCAAAAACGCTGTTCTGAGCAGTCTGAGTATTTGCAATTATTTTTGTGGCTTTTATATCATGAAATAGCTTTTCCCCATGCTTTTTCAATGGGAGAGGTCGCCTCGTGACCTGACCTCAGGGCACGAAATCGAAAAATCCCGGATATACACCTTGTAGACCCTGGAGGGGTCATGAAGTGTAGGAAGTTTCAAATTGATCGACTTTGAAATGTAGCTCTTACAGAGCTCTAAAGTGAAGTGAGGTGACCTTGGTTGACCTCGTCTGGTGACCTGACCTTGGGTGACCCGGGGTAAAAATTTCAGGGATGATGGAAAAATGATGCAGTGAGAGGTAGAGCCCTCAACCGCGGTGCTGCGCCTCGTCGTTTTTCTGCTATCCCGGAAAAACCTTAGGGGGGCCATCGATGGCCCCCCCGGTGGGGCGAGGGTTAATCCAAACACCTTCTGCGGAAAGCTATCATTATGATATATATGGTTTCACTTTAGGATGTACTCAAGATAGACGCTTTCTATAGCTCCAATATCGAACAAGCCTAAGAACATCACGCGGGCATAAAAACGCCACGATATGTCCGTCGTACTGCCGAGGTGAGCTGAACCGACGGAATCAGGTCGCATTCCGGGTCCAAGAGAGACTCATTTACGAAAACACCTGGAAATAGGGAAACAAGCTGCTCTCTGATCCTGGCTGGCTACATTGTACCACACATTGTGCATGGTTGATGAGAAAATAGGATTAAAACAAATGATCACCGAGCGAAAAGCAATAAGGTAAGATTCTGGTTGCCCAGTGTGCACGATCGCTACCACGGGAGGGAAGGGGTTTGCCCCCTCCTCCACTTTGACTGATATCAAACTTCACAGCACATTTTCTTTTAAATTGTTAGAATGCCGCGTTTCTAGAGGAGCGTTTTCGCTGGCTATTTCCTACATGCTCCGGTATTATATGATGTATTCAACACGATCGATAACTTACATTTTAAAAAATGTATGAAAAATGGAAATGCACTTTACGTCACTAGACCTGCCCCTAACGCATTTCTAGCTTTACCGCTCATTAGGTCCAAATCACCCTCACCTCCAAAGTGCGAAATTGAAAAGAAAATGCCACAATCTACCATCTCATAATTATCTAGCTAACACCCGACAACGTAGTCTACTAATGAGTCCACATGTATACCACGTGTTTTCCCGAGGCGCGATATACCTGTCGTCTCCCAGCTCGGTGTTGTTGTGCAACGGTGTCGAAGTAGCCCGCCGATGGCGTGACGGGGCCATTCCAGGGCGACCCACCGCAGCCCGCGCTGCAACCGGACGCCAGCTGGACTGCCCCCGGTTTAACCCTATTTCCGTCAGGCTCCCGGCTACCCCCTATTTCCGGCAGGGGGGCAATATCGGCCCCCCCCTAAGATCTCGTAATCTAACCGGCCGATTTTGAAAATTCAAAGTGCTATAGATTCCCCTGACGCTAAACTTTATTTTGAAAAAAGAAAATTTCAAAATTTTGATTTTTAAGGAGAAAGTCGTGCAAAATATACAATTTTTGTGTATTTTTTAGATTTTCCATAACCCTTGTCTCTGTTGTACGATTTTCACAAAACTAGTTCAGATTTACAAATAATTGACCCAAAATTGTCATATACTCGAGTTACGCAAAAATTCGAAATTCAATGGCAGTTCCAGGACCAGGACTATGAGGGGAAATATATACAACCTAAAAAGTTTTTGTTACGCGGATTAGAAGCCGTGATATACTGCTTGGCATCTTTGACACATAAATAAATGAAAAAAGTGAAAAACTCATCAGGGGCGGATGCAGTAAGGTAAAACAGTGGGGTAAAATACATCCCAACAATATGCGAGTGGTATGCATGAGTATATTAGTCCCTCGACTAGTTGAAATTTATTTCTGATAATTTTTACCCTCCCATGGCAGCTCTGGGAAAGGGGGTGACATAGGCGGATCAAGGACTCTCGTCGTGGGGGGGCGGGTGGGGGTGATTGGAAACACATTTTTAATATACAACGATATTGAGTCGCGGCGGTGATACTGGCTGGGAATATGCATTTTGAAAATGTGTAGTGACTGGACACGCCTCTGGTAATCTAGAATTTGGTTATAACTATTTTGAATTTTCATATACCCAATTGTATTCGCCCTGGCACGGCTGTAAGCAGTCTTCTCACTTACTAACGTTTAGTCCTTCTTGATAACATTCCCCCCATTTTGAACTGCTGTAACCGCCCCTGATGAATACAAATAGTGACAATTGTGAATGCACTATCATCTCACATAAAAAATGATATAATAAAACCATATAACTGGTATCAGGATCAGCAGAGACGGCTTCCTTTTACAAAGAACCCATCGCATACGATAATACTTGGTTTGTGGATAGAACCTCCCCAAAAACCCAGCCATAGCTCCGCCCCTGGTAAATATATAATATTGACAATTTCAGAAAACCTGCCTGTACTAGTTTTAGGAAAAGTCATGAAGTTTCAAAGTTCTATCGCAAGCCGTTTCGGAGATATTCTTGAAAAACCTTAGGGGGGCAATATTAGCCCCCTCTGCCGGAAATAGGGTTAATTGGCATTACATCAGTGGCCTTGGATACCCTTGACCTAAATACGCTTCTGGTAATCGACCACGGCGACAAACATGCGACATTTGGTTTGAGCGTTTATGTCACGCTAGCCGGTGCTAACGGGACCGCAGGTCGCGAGAGTGCTGCGTGTTTCACAGAAATGAGCCGGCACGCAAAAAGTCACGGCGCCGGAGCCGGACGATTTAATCTACATTTCTAACCTGCCCTAACAGTGGTGTTCTGTTCCGTCGTCAAACATCAAGAAGGAGCTCGCTTCCATGGTTCTCGCACTTCTTACAGTTTGCTAGAGTATTTCAAGACGTCGCAAAATGCAAGAGGTGTGGTTTAGTTCGACACTCGACTGACTAAGTCCTGTTCGGCACTCCGTCATCTTTTAATTTCCATATTGCCGACGGAATTTATGCTTGTGTACATTTATGAGCAGTAATACTTTTTGAATTCGAGGAGGGGCATATTCGAGGAAGGGCATATTCAGGGGCAGGACAGAAAACATTCCCAAAAGTTGATGCAACCCTGTTCGTTTTGTTTGAATTATACGCCCCGAGTAATACCGTGGGAAATTGTGTAAGGCAAGCTCTCAGCAAGTCTGAGGCTCTGCCACGAGACCCGACTCGGCAGCAACAGCGCCTGACTTGAGACGGGGCGGCGTTCTCACCGCTGGCGAACATCCGGTCGATGGCGGCCCACGACTTGCGGATGACGCTGGGGCACTGCGGGCCGTTCTTGGCGTAGGTGCGCGTCACCACGCGGGCGAACGCCTCGCAAGGCGTGATGCCCGTAAACTGCAGAATCGGCGCCGACGACGCAATCGCCCTGCAAACACATCAGCGGTTATTTACCATGGTCTTCTCGTAGGTGCCCAATGCAGAACTGATACCTGTATGATCAATTTTAATGTTCTGATGAAGCACTCACGCCGCAAAGTCTATGATGTATCCATTGTGATGTTTTGTTGAAAAGTCGGCCTACCGTACCTGCCGGGCCGTACGATCACTTTCAGTCGAAAGTTTTGAGGCTAACAAATATAATTTTTGACGGGGGGGGGTAGTAAAACACTATGCAGATTAGAGTTTAAAGGGTGGGGTCACCGAACCCTTCTTCTTCCAAAGCCTCGTGTCAAAACAGTGCCCTAGTTCGCTAGGCTATCGTCAACACCTCCGGTTCCTAAAAAGTGCAGACACGTTGTGCTACATGTATATTTATGGGGCGTCTGTCACTAAGGAGGTCAATATCCCTCCATAATGACGTGTCTAGGCACCCCAGTAGACTCATGACAGCTTAAACAACGTCTATTTAGGTCATTAATTACTCATGAGGAATGCCGATTCTGCTCATCGTGGCCCAAATACATGGCATATTGGGGAGCTGCAGATGTCTTGACGTCGGGGCCATATCGTTATACAGCAAAGGCAATTGACCCCATTATTGGCACCATAGATATATTACCAAATTGGTAACGAGAAAATGGCGTGGACTTGGAACAAGATGGGTTTTAGAAAGCCTTGCCGAATGGAATATCAATCATCCAGCATACATAAATAACCCGCGCCCCACCGGGGTCTGACGCCACCTTCACCCCACCGGGGGTATAGACGGCCCCCTCTAACTCCGAAAGTATGGAAATTAGCGCAAATCTTCAAAGCGCGTCGGAAAGGTCGTTTGAATCTAGTATGAATTTACATCGCATGTTTAACGCTCAGGTCAATATTTTGACCTCCAGAGGTCAACTTGGGTCACGAAGGGCTATTTCCACTAAAATATGCAATGCCTAATGTCTAAGAAACTTGGTCATAGCTCTCATGCAATTAGAGCTATTGAGGTCTGGTAAGGTACAGCCGGTTCCATACTGATTGGTAGGTATTAGGCCGCAATCTTTTTGCAAAATATCTCTCCAGTGGTATTTCCTGCCGACATCGTTGTTGTCTCACCTGCTGCCTTTAACTGGATGCACGACTGACGTGCAAAAATCATTAGTTAGGTCCAATATTCGGAAGTGATTGAGAAAAGATACAGAAAATTATCGGGATCGGCGAAAACAGTTTCTTGTCCATGATTTTTGAAACTGACGCCTCATCCAGTTCACAGGGGCCCACATCTAAAGAGCTCGTCAAAATACATTACTAGAGACGCAACCTTTTGTGAGAAGTGTGATAATTTTTCAGATATTTCTTAAAGCAACTGACACTGATGCCTACCAATGAGTGTGGGACAGGCTGTACATGTATTTGATAGAAAATGCCAGAGCTTTCTCCGCTATGTGGAACATAATGACCTCCCACCAGTGGTTTGACTTTCAGAGGTCATATCTTGACCAAACATGACCTGAGGTCACAGAAGGTCATAAAGTAGTATTGCCTTATATCAAACAAAATCCATTGACGAGGTATACACGATAACCTTTAGTTCGGTGCTCTAGCATGATTAGGTCAAAAGTTTTTTGTGTGTAAAAATAATGTTTTTGACCCCTGGTGACCTGTGATGACCTCAGATAAGTCAAAGGGCAATATCGCCCCTGGAATCCCTGAAGGGGTTTGGAATCCCTGAAAACTTGCGAGTATTTTAAATAATTTTCGTGACTTTTAGATCATAAGACAGATTTTCCCCAAGCTTTTTTGATAGAAGAGGTCACCTCCTGACCTGACCTCGGGTCAAAAAATAAAACCCCGGATATACATTTTGAAGCCTTGGAGGTTCATCAAGTGTAGAAAGTTCCAAATAGATCGGCTTAAAAATGAAGCTATGGTAGAGCTCAAAAGTTGAAGTGAGGTGACCCAGTTTTACCTCGCCTGGCGAACTGACCTAGTGTAGCCCGGGGTAAAAAAATCCAGAGATGGTGGGAAAATCATGTGGCGAAAGTTAGACCCCAACTGCGGTGCTGCACCTCGGCAATTTTCTGCTATTCGGAAAAAAACCTTAGGGTGGCATCGATGGCCCGCGGTGGGGCGAGGATTAATCCATTTGCCAAAATACATTTGAACTCATTTACTAGCCCCTGCCATTTGACACCTCCTCGTCAGCAGCAGACTCTACCACCCCATTCCACCACCAGTACTCAGACCGGCTCCCCAGCCGCCGGCTACCCACCCCTGCACGATGTGCGGGTACTTGACCCGCATCCACGCCGCCAGCATGCCCCCGTAGCTGCCGCCGAACACGATGACGGGGCTGGCGGCGGCGCCCGGCATGTTCAGTCGCAGGTGCGTCAGCAGGTCGGCGTAGTCGGCCAGCGCCTGCTCCGACGTCAGGTAGCCGGCACGCGCCGGGTCGGAGAGAGAGACGTTGGCGTACGGCTGGGACTGGCCGTAGTACCGGTGCTCGGCGAAAATGACGCAGGCTGAGAACTGCGGCGCAATGTCGAACATGGCCCCCTGCAGGTCACCGGATGTCAGACGCTCCGAGCTGAGGATGCTGATGTGCCAGTGCACGTAATCCAGACACCCAAGTCAATATCTCCACACAATAAATTTCACCTAAAGTCACATGTAGATATCTCCACAAAAACGAAGTTTACCCGAAGCGGCGATCGTGGATTAGAAATTCAAAGGGAAATCATTTGATAAGTTTTGAAGTGCTGCGGCGAGGAGCATGCTGATGAGTTGCTAAGATGTTCCCTGGCCTCTCCCCTCGAATCCGGAAATGTAAAAAACACTGAAGATTATATATTCGGGCACAGCCCTTAATCAGAATCGTGGAGTAAATATCAATAATTCTCAGTCCTAGTATAGCCAGACCTCGAATTGAGCTTCACACAAATGCCTTTTAGAATGAATCGTTAAAAATAAGATTGGATGTCGTGACAACAACGATAATGGTACCTCTAACCTAAAAGCAATGCCGACAATACAACAAAACTAGACCAGTATTTGTGACAGACTTTTCTATTATTTCAGCCAAACACTAGCTTTTGATTAACAATAAAAACTCGCTGAAGTATCTTAATCGGTTATTTGAATATTTCTGTACTTATTATTTACCTTTTTCCGTCGACTGCAGGTAAAATGCTAACCAAAAACTACCTATTTAGCACTAGTAGACGTGATAATAGATCGGTGTAAAAGACTGCATGCTTTCCCTTTAACATGATGCTATATTTTTACAATAAAAGCCTCCCTCGAATTATTTAGTTAAGATTGTACCTAGTGGTCAAGGTCAACTTTTTTTTGTAATTGATAAACCCATTTTCCACAGCCTGCTCCTCTGGCCCAACGTTAAGCGTCGAAAGAGTATACGTGTGGCTGCAAAAATACATTATCAATTTTATATTATACTTATTCAATAACCCTAGCCCATAGTATGTATGTACCTCTTAAACAAATGCAACTTTTATAGTTAGTTATGTGACCAATCATTGGTAAATACTTTTCCTCAGCCTGTACCTCTAGCCCAACGTTAAGTGTCGAATGGGTATACGTTTAGCTGCAGAAAAGTATTATCAATAATTATTTGCATATTTCAAAAACCCCAACCCCAATACGTACCCCTAAAATCAACCCATCTCTTTGAGCTAGTTAATCTGATCAATCATTAACAAACCCTTTCATTAATAAACCCTTATCGTTGTTGTCACGACATCCAATCTTATTTTTAACGATTCATTCTAAAAGGCATTTGTGTGAAGCTCAATTCGAGGTCTGGCTATACTAGGACTGCGAATTATTGATATTTACTCCACGATTCTGATGAAGGGCTGTGCCCGAATATATAATCTTCAGTGTTTTTTACATTTCCGGATTCGAGGGGAGAGGCCAGGGAACATCTCAGGAAATCATTTGAAGTTAGGTGTTAAGAACTGCTTGAGGTGGTCGATCTGTTTCCTTTGACAAACTAAATGTCGATCCCAAAGAGGAATGTGTTTAGCGCCTTGCAACATATTTACCTCACTCTGTAGAAAACAAACGAGAAAGTAATTCTAGATCGTCACTTATCAAAGGGAAAACGAGGCCCTGAAAAATGTGATGGTGAGCTCAGCTATTTAAAAATTACCCGGGAAAATAGTGTTTCCCATAACCTCAATATTTCATGTTATCAAAGGCCTTCTAAGCGTTCAATATATCTGTGAAAAATGGTGCAGTTGTTACGTCTCTGACCGAGATAAGTAGGTCTCTGATTGATATAAACCCGCCTCAGGGCTCGTGCCCGTGACTGCTTGCCATCTGTGCCTTGTGAACCTGTCCAAATCTCGGTATGTTCGGATACGCACTCACCGTGTTTTGAAGGAAGAGTTCAATATCGCCTTCATTGCCAGCGTAGAAGAAGATGGGTCCGCCGTCATTATTCCAGTAGCTATCGTTTACCAGATATCTCATTTGGAAGACATCGTTGTTGGCAAAACTGAAGTGGTCCACCTTAGAGAAGACATGTGCAATATTATAAGATAAGTATGTATTTACCTGCCATAAACACTCACGCCACCGAACGATACAAACGGGCAAAATAGTGCGAGACTGCCAAAAGTTTCATGCTAGAAATACACATCCGTTAGTTCATGGCTTTATAACCCACATCCATCAATAACCCGAGTTCCCTAAATATCCCATAGGTGAAACCTGTCCGTGAGCCACGAAACTAAGCTCTATCGTCGCGAATGAAATATTCCAACGACTATCTATGTTGCCCAATTCACTTCTGGGAGGCGGCGCTGACAGCCGTCGGTACGGAGGCTGGTCGGACACGCTGGCCGTCGGTGAGCTGGGCGATACCCGCTTTCAGACTGAGCCGTGAATTCAGATCTTGCCTCCGTTCGTGAGTTAAGGTCCTGTTCCCACAGCTGTGGGATGTATGTGGGACATTGTTCGCATCTACTTATCTGCGTGTATTTCTGAAATATTAGGCTGGCCTGTTTTTGCAACATGTATGTGCCAACAATAATAGATTATCACCATCAAGGGGAAGCCAACGACGTGGAAACGATGGCGACACACGGATTAATAGCTGAGTCTGTCAGAAACTCCCCGCCATCTTGAGTAGAGGCGACGATATGCATTTTAGTTCCATGTGCTTACATATTGGTACAAGTGGGTATACGAGTGAAAGTTAGCCTTTGGTCTCGTCTCATTGAAAATAAGCTAATTTACCATCGCCATTACAGAACTCTAAGAAAAGGAATGGGTGAGTTAGTGACCATGTTATATACAGGTGATTTAAACGTGCAATAAAGGTCAGGAAGGCTCCTCTCGGCATGAAACGGGGCTTTCATGTTTAAATAATTGAATGGAAGTTATGAAAATTATCCGGCTCTGTCGTATTCCTCCTACTTAAAGCGATATTTTGACCATTATTTCGATATTAATGCAATCATCCAGAGCCAAGTCAAATTATGTAGGATACTGCCATGGCATATTACAATTTCGAGAACTTGATTTTGTCAGGCCAGGGATCAACATGCAGCCAACATGATCGCAGTAAAATTATTGGATCCTTGGTCACGAAATTCAGAGTAATATCCACTGAAGCTGCATCGTGGAAAATATATTTTGGTCCAAGCGTCGTGGAACCAAATGTTGCACAGATATTGGATTTTGTTTACGTTCCTTCAAACCGTTCGTCACCATAGTCTGATGGACCTAAGATATTCAGAATATAGAATTTTCCCCTCAATCCTGTATCTATTTTTCTCTTTCTGTATTGTCACTGTGCACCAGGGAACTTTTTATAGACACTGGGAATCATTTTTAGTTTCCCCGGATTTTCTATGTTTGGGACCCGCGCCTTTCTATTTCAAAGTTACTGCAAACCTGATCCCCGTCAACCAGGGGCTGTTACTGCCCAGGGTAATAGAGGACTGCTACTGCCCTTTCTAAAGGTTGTTAAAGATAACGGGGTTACCCGATCTGATTTTGAAGTGTGCCCTTTTGAGGCACAAAAGTTCTTCATAATTCGCTCGCTGCCAGTGAAAAAGAGATAGGTATAAAGATGGGCACTGCGAAGTTATTAAAACCCAGTAGAATGAGGATTGAGTATAAGGCATCCGGGGTAAAAACATGCAAAATTATTGCTATCATGAGCTTACACAGAAGAATAAAAGCTACTAGATAACCTAAGTCTGGTCGCCTCAATACGGCTCGATTTCACATTGTCCAGCCTCCGGTGTTCAGAACACACAGAAGGCCACCATATTATTAACCGTGTCATCACACCAGAGCACACGACAGCGACGGTCGCGCGACGTGCTCGTTGCTTCACCATTTCAGAAACGTTGCCCGGATTCGCTCCTCCTGCGCACGCAGACGTTTGCGCAACGACTTCTGCCGGCTGTCGACGTCGGCGGCGTGCCGTGGCGCACGCCTTATCTGTGATATATTGGTTTACACGCGCTTATCTGTCAGGTTTTCCGGGTGTGTGAGGCTGCCTGGGCAGGAGCTCACAGGTAGTCCCGAGAATTTTTTCCATCGCCACACGAGGCGTCTGATATGCTTTCACAGTGATGCATACTAAGCCTGAAAAGGATTAAGACAAATAATATGGCGGTGGTATTTTGGGTAAGCAGCGCATAAGCGGATCCAGGATTGCCAATCGGTGGGGGGAGGGGCACCTCTGGCCGGCAACATCTATCAGGTGGGTGCCAAATAACTATCGGTGGGCGCCGATTTTTGCATCCGGGGGTAGGGGGAGGGGGTGGGAAGCAGCATTTCAGGGGGCGCAGAGGTCGATCTTAAGGGGCATCGGCCTCCCTACCCACCCACCCCCTTCTTCGCTGGATTTGATACATTCCTGGTGTGATGGCAGTCGAGGGGTGGGTGAAAAATTTTCGTAATTTATTGATCGGCGGTGGTAAAAGAGACACATTATTTATCATTTCAGCTGTCTTGTAACGGATCTGCTAGGCCTCACAACAGAGCTCCTGAGGCCCGAATGGCACGGTCTGGCAGTGGGCGCCAGTCTACAAGCTGGGGCCGTGGGTTCGAATCTCACTTGTGTGCACCATCATAACCTGCGTCCAGTGGCTGGAGAAGTCGCAATCAAGTTAAACAACTGCCTTTCACCCCCTTTACCTCATTATTAAAGCCACGAGTTGCCAAAATAGCACGCTTTGAGCTGCCTTCAGCTCACACAGCACTTACCTGAGTGGTGTACCAGAAGGTATTGTACCCGTAACCGAAGGCCTGGCCGGCAAAGGCCAGCAGTAGGACCGTAGGCGCTCCCCACATCCCTTCCTCTTCAGTGCTGGTGTTGGAATGGAAAACCGGCCTCCCTGGCCAGCGGGCCTGAGAGGAGGGAGGGAAGGGGAGGACACTGCTCCCTGTGGTGTCGGGTGACATCCGGGCGCATTTGATAGCGTACGCGGACGCCAGGCAGGGGCAGTTACAGCATACCCTTATACGGGGTGGGATGAAACGGGCCATTCTTGTTCCGGGCCGTCTTTTCGGGACAAATGTCCTCGTGGCTGCTTTTTTGAGCGAGAAGAGTCACGTTGCATTTTTTGTCTGCCCCATCTTTTGTCATGCACGTATTCAAATCTAAGAATTATCTTACAAGCTGTTTTTTATAAATTTTGTCCAAATGTTCCCAGTTCGATTTTTAGAGTCGCAGTCTCACTAAAGTCATGAATGGACTTATCACGGAGACCCCGACCCCACCACCCGAACGGGCAATTCCCATAATGAAGGGTTAATTTAGGAGCCAAAGTTTAACGTCCCACAAAGCACAGGGACGACCGCCCCGTTCAGGTTACCCTCCCACTAGTCAGCCACCAGCTGACCTATGTCGGGTAAACTACTGAGTGCCGGAGCGTCTCAGGGAACCGATCCCAAGCCAGGACATGCACTGACACTGAATGTTTATGAGCAGCGGGCCGGAGCCCAATGCTCTACCAACTGAGCTACCGGGGCGCTCAGAAAATTTTGAGCATTCAAAAAGTTAATTGTCTTTGTCCCAAACACTACTTTTAAAGTTTATAAGGGCATCGCAATACGGTTTGCGGAATATTCGGTGCCATATTTCTTCATACTTGTTTCACGTTGTGCGGTAACGAAGGTTCACGACTGGAAAATCAGATTCGAAAATACGCACGAATCGTGATTTATCCCTCCGCTATTGTTGAAGGGTTGAAAAAATGGTTGAAAATTTGCGAATGGCAATTCACATAGGAATCTACACAAGCGTTGTACAAGAGTCCAACGTCCAATGTCTCCCTAGATGACGGAAGCTTCGTAATCGCTGCTCTCAGCCTGCCATCCCATTCCGTCTCACCCTGCTGTCCTATCTCGTCTCAGCCTGCCGTCCCAGTCCGTCTCAGCCTGCCATCTCAGCCTGTCTCAGCCTGCCGTCCCAGTCCGTCTCAGCCTGCCGTCCCATCCCGTCTCAGCCTGCCGTCCCATCTCGTCTCAGCCTGCCGTTTCAGCCTGCCGTCCCATCCCGTCTCAGCCTGCCGTCCCATCTCGTCTCAGCCTGCCGTCTCAGCCTGCCGTTCCATCCCGTCTCAGCCTGCCGTCTCAGCCTGCCGTTCCATCCCGTCTCAGCCTGCCATCCCATCTCGTCTCAGCCTGCCGTCTCAGCTCGTCTCAGCCTGCCGTCCCATCCCGTCTCAGCCTGCCGTCCTATCCCGTCTCAGCCTGCCGTCTCAGCCTGCCGTTCCATCCCGTCTCAGCCTGCTGTCTCAGCCCGTCTCAGCCTGCCGTCCCAGCCTGTCTCAGCCTGCCGTCTGAGCCCGTCTCAGCGCGCCACTGATGACACTCTGGATTGCTAGACTGCATAAGGACACGAACCTTCTTTGTCGCTCACAGCCTGTGTACGTCACCGTATAAAAACATACAGAGCTTCAGAGTTTGGAGGGACGGGAAGGCATAGGAGGATCCGGAAGCGCAAAGAGGGCAATGACCCAGTCGACCCTCGTCGCTTCCTGAAATGGCACGGCTCCCCCTGAAAGGCTGCTCCCCATCCCCCTCCCGATTGGCAATCCATCTATGGGGGAGGAGGCTCAATTTGCAGTAATTCTAAAGAAATGTCGCCATTTCAGTTTAGGATGAATGTTACCGACCACGAAAGGGAATTTAAAGATCTGGCAAAAAGGCGGAAACAGACCGGCCCCTTCGCACATAATAGTTAAGCTTTTAGCATATTATCAAGAATGTCGCGGGAGTGATGCCAGACCATGCTATGCTTGATACCGATCATATTGCAGCACCGTGTTGAGAACTATCCAGCTTTCAAATTTTTTCTGCTTATTTTTTGGTGATTTATCCATGCCTACGCGTTGCCACAGGCAAAAAATGTAAGGGATAATTATTTTTCAATTTTCTGCTGACGAGAAACTTTGCCCTCTTTTGCCAAAATCGCAATGGATTCGTGTTCATTGTTGCCTTCCGCACTGGCTGGTTACCAAACTTTCCGCCCCCTTTGATCGAGTGTCCTGGTTAGGGGCAGCGGCGGATACAGAGGGAGGGCTCATCCCTATCCTCATCCCCCATCCCTCCCACATACCAGGTGCCTAATAGTAACTGCATGACTGCAGGCTGTCCGAGGAAATGACAGGGAAGCTCGAGTCCCCCAGGCCCCGCTCCTGAAATGAAGCCATGAATCCGCCACTGGTTGGGGGCATGGGTGTAACATTGCCTTTGTAAATTTCACGCGGAGTGGCCAACCTTTGAACCTGGTGGAGGCTGCAGAGGAGGAGGAATCGTCGGTAGACTGGCGATCCGTACGCACCGTTACTGGTCAGGAGCAGACGTGCCGCGCCACAAAACTCCTCCGCATACTGAATTTGACATTTCGGTATCCGCCAGAGGTGGGGCGGGGGTTACTGTGGGTGAAACATGATCTCCTCGCCGACAGGGGGCACGGTGGTGTAGTCGTTAGCGCGTTTGCCTTAAGCGCGGTTGACCCCGGTTTAAAGACCCGGCGGATTCACTGAGCAAGGAGCAATTTGACTCCCGGAAACCCTTCCGATAGGGAAAGTATAACTTTGATGCTGGCGGTCCCCTATGACCGTTACAACTGGGGCTTCCATAAGCCTCCAAAATATCCGAAACTTTCCACG